>JASAUF010000579.1:0-1200000 GCA_030180095.1 Magnolia changhungtana
TCCCAAGTTCATAATCTCTATAATGAAAAGAACATACTGAAAGCTATCGCAGATCTACTGTAATTTAAGTCACAACAAACGATTAAAAACTAAAAGTATTCCTTGTTATTATCAAACTAAAATCCAAAAGAGTTCAATAAAACATGAATCAAAACAAAACAAACATCTCAATCACGCTACAAGCTTCACCTCTTAGCCCTAGCTAAGAGGTTTAGCCAATCACAGACATGATCAAGCTCTAACTCAGAAAAACATTAAAGAAACAATGAAAGAGGAAGAAGAAAAACTCTGTTGAAGACAGCCAACTCCACGCCTTCTCTATCTCTCTCTGCTCTGCTTGTTCTCACCACGCGTCCACGGCTACACCTGGCTAATTGATCATTTCTCTCTCTTTTTCCCTCCCTTTTATAAACAGACATAGGTCGGTTGGCCAGTGGCTGGAGTACAAGGAGGTACGCACTCCTCTTTCGCAGCAACAGCGAAATCGCAGCGAAAGCGCGGATCTGGTTTGTGCTTGGCGACTGTGGGAGAACCCCATGATCAAAAGAACTCTGATCCGTCTTCTTGGTGGAGGTCAACCCCACCTTCTTGAAACTTTGGACGGTCCAGATCAACGGTTCAGACCTGACCGTGATCGTACAATGGCTCACAACAGCCGGATCTCCGGGACGTGTGTAATCTTACGCACACGAGCTATGCTGAGCTCTCGGGGCCCCCACAGTGATGTTTTCAGTGAAATCCACCCGTCCATTGAATTCCTGGTGAAAAACTAGTCGGGAAGGGGTGGTTTTGGTCGAGTTTGGTGTGGCCCATTATATCAAATCGTCCCGCCATTCATCCTGCGTTTGATGGTGATCTGCGTGTGTCTACGTGCATGGACGTAGAAGGTCAGTATGGCTAGGGTCGTGGCCACCCCCTGGAGCGAATGAATGGTTCAGATCATCCGAATGGACGGAGGAGGTGCCACTGCAACTCACAGCGGACGCCCGTCTGTTGTTGTGCAAAAGAGATTGGGTCAACCCAATCTTTGACTGGGGACCGGTTCCGGTGCGGCTCGGCTACACACTTGCTGTGCACACACATCACGTGCATAGTTCCCACAGTGATGTTTTTGATAAATCTACCCAGTACATCCTCTCCTCCATCCAATTTAAGGGGTTGAGACCAAAATTGAAGCATATCCAGATATCAGGTGGGCCCAAATAAGTGATGTAGTGACTGATCTGTCTGTTGGACCACTTTCACAAAGATGCAAGGGCTGAATTTCGACGTATATGGTTAATTTAGGGTCCTCAGGTCAGATATAAAATTTTGAGCCAAATGGATGGTGAGAACCCTATGATCTTGCATTTAGGACAACTTTCAAGACTTTTTATCGTTAATCACTTAATTTTCTCGGATCTTTGGCGTGTGAATTTTTCGATCTCGGTCCTTTAAGATCCGTCCATTGTCTCGGTGATTTTTGAGCGTCAAATACATGCTTTTAATACCCTTTTCAGTCCAAGCTCTTAAATTCTTCTTACAATAAAAATATAATTAAAATAGGACGTTAAACATTATCATGTACGTAAAAGCAGGTAATAACTGGGGTCTATTATGCAATATTTAACCCTCAACAGTTAGCGAATAAGAATGTATCATCAACTAAGACGAGGTGAGACACTAGTGGGCAGTTCCTGCAAGTCTTGAAAGGTTGGCAAAACTCTCTACTCACTAATTGCTTGAACCCCTACTCAGCACTTTAGCCTCTAGAATAAAGAGGAGGGGGGAAATTGGGTCACCTTGGCGTAGACTCTACAATGCTTAAATTCATTATTTTTTAGAATTAAACGAAGGATATTTTAGTCATTTTAGTTTCCTAAAAGGCAACCTTGTATACTTCCCTTCAATCAAGGCATTGACTAATAAAGTCAGAACTCTTGAGGAACTCTGCAGTAAAAATGCCTAACCTATTTATTCTTTGTTGACTTGGATCATTTTGATTAATTATATTTCAGGAGTGCGATGGAGATACACACGGTCTCAAACACCGTGGACAAGTCGGAAGCTTGTAATAATCCGAGGATAATGCTGTCTTAGGTGCTTGCATGGTTGAAGTTACGGTACTGCGGATAATCAATTCAAATTTAAGGTAATTGGCTCTAAGATTTTTCATTTTTAAAGTGAAATTACGTCACTATGGCCCACGCCTCATGTTTAAAAAAATAGTGGAAAATCATGCAAGTTATACTATTTGATCTTACTTTCCTATATACCAATCATGGTTTTACGGTTAGAATTTGTATTTTAGGGCTAGTTCGAATTGGTGGAATTCAAAAGGCAGATTTGAAAAGGAAAATGTTACATCTCAAAGAAAACAATGGTCAAGAAATTAAAGAATTCTAAAACGGTTGCTTCTTTTAGCTTTCATAATTTACAAGGGGATAAGGATTCATCGATGCTTGAAAAGTGATATTTGTCTCTCAAAAAGAGTTATGTGTTTCATCCACGCCGTTCATCCGATTGGCCAGCTCATTTTAGACCACGAGCTTAAAAATGAATAAGATAAAGGCCTCTGGGGGACAAAGCCACATGGAACCATGGTGATTGAACATCTACCGTTAATAACTTCTCAGGGCCCATAAAAGGTTTTGGATAAAGTTGATATTTGTGTTTTCACTTCATCCAGGTAAGTGTGACCTTGTCAACAGGTTGGATGGAAAATAAACACTACGGCGGGCCCTATCAAGGTTTCAACAGTGTGTGTCGTTATAACCATGTTTCCTATGTGTGGTCCACTTGGGCTTCAGATCTACTTCAATTTTTGGATCATGGCCTAAAATGAGCTGGAAAAAAGGATGGACAGTGTGGATATAAAACACATACATCATGGTAGGCCCCACAGCACCCGACACCACCTAGGTGGTGTTGGGGTCACCACCCTATCCCCTTGCTTATTGTTGGCGGTAGAGTAGTACCAAGGGTCTGCCATCCTAACACTAAGAAGTACAAGAATGGGTGTGGAAGACACCATGGTTTTTATGTAAAATCCGGGAACGGATTGGCTACTCCCCCGACACCAGCCATTGGCTGGTGGTCGGTGCTCTGTGGGGCTCACCATGATGTATGTGTGCCATCCATTCCGTCCATCTATTTATATATATAATTTTATGATATGATTAAAAAAATAAAGTATATATCAGTCTCAAGTAGACCACATTACAGGAAACAGTGTTGAATGAATTTTGACCATTAAAAACATTTTGGGGCCATAAAAGTTTTGGATCAAGCTGATATTTATTTTTTCCCTTCATCTGGATCTTTATGACCAAATAAACAGATTGGATGTCAAATAAACAATACGTTGGGCCTTAGGAGGATTTTAATTGTGAATATCCGTTCATTATTTTTGTCCTGTGGTGTGGCCAACCTAACATTTATATCCCTATCACTTTTTGTATCAAGCCCTAAAATGATCTGTAAAAATGGATTAACGGAATGGATGAAACATGTACATCATGGTGGGGCCCACAGAGCACCGACCACCAGCCACAGGGAGTAGCCAATCCATTCCCGTAAAATCCACCCCAGCTATTAGTTAAGTCACCCTATGTTACACCCATGGCTTGAAACTCAGACCCATCTACGCACTATATATATATATATATATATATATATATATATAATATATATAACCCTAAACTGTTTCCTATGTATGGCCCGCTCATATATATATAACTGTTTCCTATGTATGGCCCGCTCATATATATATATATATATATATATATATATATATATAAAGAGAGAGAGAGAGAGAGAGAGAGAGAGGCTGTAGATCTGAACTCCATTTTTTATTGATCAATTTTCTTTTTCGTTTTTAATTGGGGGGCAGCGTTAGATTCAGAGGCCTTCAAGAAGGCAGATCAGTGGGACAAGCCGGTTACGGAATACATGGAGGCCGCTCAAAGATATCTCGGGCATCAACAGCCAGGTTCCGTGTACCGATTCACAGATGCTGGGAATGGTGAAAGAAAAGTTAGTAATCCTTACTATTTTCTTTGTATTTGTTTCATTTCAAGTAGATATGTCTTTGGATATGGCAGAACGGATGTCAGTAGTAGATTTGGCATGCGGGCCTTGATCGACATCAAATACATACATGGTATTTGTTGTTTGTTAGATGGAGTTGATACTCATGTGCAATGTCTGCACTTGTCATGGACTTTTAAGAAGCAAGGAGTAAATTTAGAGATGCCAGCCCTCATCTGAGAGTAACCAAACTACAACTGTAATCCTGGATTTTCTTATGAATGCAAATATATGACTGAGTGTGAGCCCTTTCATCCTTGATAGCCATCCATCAGTTTTATTTGGTTTTATGTTAACGATTTCAGCTTTCTGTGAACTCTGTATTTTTAATCCTTTTTTGGCTCTTTTGAAGTTTGCATATAGAGCTTGTCAAGTCTACATGCATGTAGAAGGCAGCTAGCTATACACGCCACACTTGATAGCATTACAAATTGATATGAGATCCAATCCATCCATCGAAGGTGTAACATTGTAGATGCTCTCGCTCAATAAACGGGTTGGTCCACTTATCAAGTGGGCCATTACAAATTTATTGTTCTTTGATTATTTCTTTGCTTTTCCATGAATTATGTTTGTAGAGACTATGGATTTCTGTTATATACAGTGTCATGTGACATGCTTAATTGATTGATATTATGTAGGAAGAAGTTGTTAGCAAGATGCAGTCATTTGAGGGATTGAAAGCTGAAGCTGAAAAATGCTTAGCACAAAGTGAGAAGTTTAAATATGAGAAGGCAGAATTTGAATCTGCTGTCTATGCAAAGGTGTGATTTGGGTCCTGCATTTCCAAAGATTATAGTTTGATTTTACTTGATATTCTATTTCAGCTTAGGAGTGTTTTTCCTCTTCAATAATAATCCTAAACCTACTAAAACAACTACAACAACAACAAAACTAATAATGTTAAAAAAAGAGAGGAAAAGTTATGTGCTCACAGTGTTGCACCATGTGCTGGCCCACACATTCCCCAACATCAATAAAGGCAGCAAGGTTTCTTAGGGCCCTTTTGAATGCACTTACTCGAAAGGGTTTTTTGCGAAAGCGGCGGTTTCAAGCCTGCCTTTTCGGTAATTTAAAAGACAAAATATCAGATTTGGTTTTGTTGAATCGGCTATCTCCTGACGGGTGTACTTGTATACACAGAATCCGTGCGGAAATGGAAATTACATTCCACTTAAATGACAGCTAGGCTGTTTGCATGGATTCCACAATGTAATTATCACACATTCACAGTTAAGATTCTCTGGCATACGAACTACGATATTGTTGTCTAATAAATATGAAGTTTCCACTCGCTATGCAAATAGGACCCCTAAATATGGAATTCATTTTTCAACAGTTTTGCATGGAAACAACCTTTATTTTCCCCATATTTTTCCTTTCGATTCCTCATATCCAAACACACCCTTAGGGAGATTGACACCTCAAACTTATCACTCTCAAAGTCAAATGCAGAAGGCCTTTGAGGCTTGTGGCCGGGACCTAGGCACATGATTCTTGAAAGATAAGTAAAAGGATATATTAATCCTTGCTGTGGCTATTGCTATCTCTATTTTATTATTTGATGAACTCCTTGGAGGCTTGCAGACCCCACTTTCAACCCCTCCAAAGAACATATACTGGCATGTATAGAGAACAAACAAACCGTGTATCAGGTGGGCCCAATAGTGTAGATGGCCTTATCCAAAAATCAGGGCTGTCAGTGAAAATGATGGGCAGCTTAAAAGGAACTTCAAGTGTCCCTTTAAGCTGTCCACTTTTTCTGTCATGTGTGGTGCAGCATCGGCTTGTCATTCATTAGTAGCGCTTGCAAACCTTGAACTACCTATACTGCAGAAGTAGCAATATGGTGGCAAACCATCTTGCATGTAGTGTGGATGGCAGATAACTAGATGTAAATTTCCATTTCAATTTTGTTACTATTATTATTATTTTTTTATTTTTGTGCTTTCATGTGATTTGTTCTTGAGCAGAACATCGTGTGCACCGACAGTTAGTGGACACCTCTATCAGTACAAATAAGTATCCTGACACACTTGAAATGGATTTTGAAAATCCCATTTCAGAATATGAAAGATAGCATTTTGGTATATATGTTGAATTCCTGCCCACCTTGTCTGGGCAGTGAGAGCTGTGAAGTTGGGCATTGCCCCTTTATTCTTTATCAGATTTATCTTTGATTTGTATTCATTGTCTTTATAGTCACTGTTGCTTTTATTCACATTGATCTTTTAAGCTGCCTTTGGATGCACAATCAAATTGAAATGCAAACATTCTGTTTAAATGTTTCCTAGTATACATAATAAAGAATTTCTCTTAAAATTTGGAGACAGATCCTCAATATGTATGTGAAGAAAGGGAATTTCTATGTGATTGATTATCTCCACTTCAATAGACTGGTAAATAGTAATTCGATTAAACCGTGCATCCAAATGCATCCTTGAAATTTTGAGTGGCTAACCCTGCCAATGTTCATGTTTTGTCTTTCCTTTTTTTTTTAATTACTTCCCCCCCCCCCTCCCTCTTGATTTCTAGTTTGTTGGGGTCTTGAATTCCAAGAAAGCAAAATTCCGTGAGCTCCGAGATCAATTTTCAAAACTCAAAACTAGTGGGAAATTGCTGCAAGAAGAGGAAGTCCACTGACAGAACCGAGATATACAATGCAGAAGCAATGATGTGGAAAGCAAGGAACGACCTGTGAAGAAGGATCCTCCCCACACTTCAAAGAACACTACAACGATGATGTCAAGGGATCAAAAGAGAAAAATGTGCTTGTAGCTACTGTCCTGACTGACAAAAGTCTCATAGCAAAATCCAACACGGATGTTTTTGTTGTTGTATCAGTGTTTATAGAGAAGTTATTGTTACAAATGCAAGTCAAAATCCCATAGACATTTAAATAGAGGCCTTCGACAATATCTCTTTTGAGTGTGGCCCATCACTGACAAATTTTTAAGGGACTTTGAATGTCCTGTTTTGAATACAAGGGATTGGAGAGAGGGACTGTTGAACTTGACCATCAAATAAAATTTTTAAATGATGGGAAGATCCTAAAACCATCTGTCTTGCAGTAAAAGAAGTATCAGGGGCGTTTGGAAGGTTGAGTTTGGAGTTTTACTTGAGTAATCTGAATCAAAGATTTTATATGCCTGAGATTTTCATTCTGCCAGTTGTGTTTGGCAGTCTGGATTTTCAATATATGGGGTCCAGAAACTGTGTTTGGATGCTGGGGAAGGTGTCGAGAGGAGATGCTGCTGCTTTCAGAGAGGAGTTGAAATGTGAGCTTTTGCCTCAGATTTCAAATCACCCAAATTCCTGGTGCCAAACACTATTTTGGTTTGGAATTGGATTCCAAATTCGAAAAGACTGAATATTCAAGCTGTCAGACGACCCCTTGTGATCATCAGTTTTGTATGACTTTCGTGTTAGTTTGTTGATTTCAAGGGGTGAACGTTCTGACAATCAGTTTGGTTTGAGGATTACCACAGCAATGTAATGGAAAAGCACAAATGAGTATAAGTTCTTTTACCCATCTCTTGAAAACATTTGCATTTGAGCGTGGATTAATTGTAATGATGACACTTTTTCATTACTTTAATGTTGTGGCATGGACCATATATGCATGCCTGGGCTCATCAGATAGATGGCGCTTGGTCATCGAACCATGGCCAATTCTGCAAATTAAGGGGTTAAAACACACTGCTTTCTTGTGAGGAATGTGACATGGAGATATGGGCACACCTGAATTTCCTTCAGGGCAGGATCTGATTGTGCTCGAATGATCCCCTACCAAACAGACCATTTGTTCCATTTATCCACATGGGTTTAAAACCTTTTGAGGATTTATGCCATGCATCTATCTGAAATGTTGGACTTTGAAGGTCCTTGTTATGTTACTCGACATAAGCATTGTGATCCAGTCCGTCCATATGGTGGATGATACTGATCCTCAAAATATGTGCAGCAGTCATCACATCATGTCGGAAACTCTGGGAGTAAGAGGAGTGGTGCAATGTAGCTAGCAGTATACTTTCATCTCCCAACTGCAGTGGGCCCCATAGGGTTGATGGCTGTCTTGGTCACTTTTTAAATTATTGTAAGGGTGGATGGCTGTCTTGGTCACTTTTTAAATTATTGTAAGTGGAGCATTGTTTATGTACCTGACCAGGAAGATTTTCAGGGTAGTTTGATATTTATCCTTTCACGTAGGTCAATCCAACATCACGCCTTGTCAGGTCATACTTAAAGAAAATCATCATCAGCTTCTTCTGAGAAAAAGATGCACACTGAATGAGATTTTGTAAAGGTCATCAAGTAAAGTCGCTACTTGAGAAAATCACCAGCAGATTCCTTTTAAGTAAAACAAAAATAAAAATTGCACATATATAATGGAATTACTGATCAGTGAGGATAGCTGAGAGGATGTTATGGTCATCCCCATAGTCGGTACTAGGGGCCTTGGGAAGACCAAACTTGCTCAATTGGCTTACAATGACGAGACAGCAGCATAGCATTTCGAGCTAAGAATGTGGGTTTGTATATCAAATGATTTCAATGCACAGAGGCTAACAAAAGTAATTTTAGAGTCTATTACCACTAGTAATTGGGATCTTGAAAATTTGGATTTACTACAATGTCACCTCCGAGAGAAGCTGAGTGGGAAGAAGTTTTTACTTGTGTTGGATAATGTATGGAGTGAAAATCCTGAGAACTGAGATCGGTTGAAACCGTTTCTCAAAGGTGGTGATAGGGGCAGTAAGATAATAGTAACTACCCGTAGTGAAAAAGTTGCTTCAATCATGGTCACTCTTGTGAGGGTGTCCTTTTGGCAGCAAAGATGCTCAGAAGCATGATGTGCATTAAAGCAGAGGAAAGAGAGTGGTTGCTTGTCAAAGAAAGTGAAATTTGGAATAAACTGTTGGAGGGTGATTGTACAAACATTATGCCGATATGGGAATCTTAGATGCCTGATTTTCTCTGTTTAATGTGGACTATTGGCCCATTTTTGTCACCACCCTTTTGCTTGAAGGCTGTTACTTGGAAGGACAGCATTGTCTAATTGATGTGATATTTATACAGTTGCATGTCAACCATAGGATCGAGCGTGGATGTTTTTCCTGGCTTGTGAGTTCATTAGCTGCTAGGCTTCCCTATTATGTTTCAAGAAGCCATGGTCACTTGCTTTTTGCAGCTGTATCATTTTGTTAAGTTAGAAATGAAAAAATGAATGTCTACTAGAAGGAGAGGTTGTATTTATTTAAGAAAGCATGTAAAATGGATATGTAGTCTAACCGTTATGTTTGTTACAAGTAATGACATGGGTTTTATGTGCTATATTTATGTTAAGTAATTTATAGGCCATTATATTCATCTCTCTGTTTAACCTTCTCTTCGTACAAATGTGTCTATGCCAAACAACTCTGATAAGAATAAAAAGTTCGGGGGGCAAATGCCAGATTACAGGTTTCAAGAATTTAAGGGATCCTAGATCACGCCTCAATCCCAAATTTGGCGGGCCCATGCCCTCCATGTCAGATTTATACCATCCCAAATCAAGTTCTCTAACACAAGTATTGATAACCACTGTTCCAAATCAGCGATATCATCGGTATCGCAGGCCAAAAGCCCTGGGAGTCTCTTTCTTTCTTTCCCTTTTTTTTTTTTCCAAATATCACCAATATATCGATGAAATTCCACTACTGTATGGCCGGGCAATAATATTGCCAAAATATTTCTGCAAGCACTTTGTAATTTCTCCTATATATTGCCTCTATCAATGATATTATTGCATGTACAAGGGAGAGTGTGCATAAATAGGAAAAAATTGAAAAAAAAAAAAAAAAAAAAAAAAACTCGAAAAATAGAAAAATTATTTATTTATTTTGAAAATTTTAGGTGATTTGGTTAGGAAGTGGATTTCAACCCCTTTTGAATTTTTGTGAATCAAATTCCTCGTTTTGGGGGAAAATTGACAAAGGAAAAATTGCTTAAATATTGTGAAAATCAGAAAAAATTTATATATATATATATATATATATATATATATATATATATATATATATATATATATATATTTGGGGATAAAGTTCGAGACTGAATTTCAACTAGAGTCATCTTTAATTTTCGTGAATCATATCCCTTATTTTTGGAGAAAATCGAGGACGAGAAAAAAGTGTCTAAATACTGCAAAAATCAGGAAAAAGAATCCTTATATATATATATATATATATATATATATATATATATATATATATATATATATATATATATATATATTCAGGATCTGATTGAGTGGATTTCGGTTGCTTCTCTTCAATGTTGAGGAGTCAAATCCATCATTAGCCTATCAGAATTGAAATTCGAAGGTAACCAAACTAGCCCTAAGAATCCGGAGTAATGTCCAACAGATCCCATCTATTAGAATTGAACCATTATATATACTAGATCCAATGAAAAGTCTTAGCTGTTTGATATTTTGATATTCAGGACAGGAAAACAGGTATCTGAACCATCAGACATAGATCACCTACATAGGAGCTAATCTTATTTGGAAATTCTATTATTCCAATTGGATATGAACCCATCATGTTTTGATTTTCTACATCCTGTCAACTGCATTTCTATTATTTTTCGGGACATCAGACTATAAATTGAGAACTTCACAATGAGTGAAATATGAAGTGGAATCCTTTTATTGGAGAAAGCACATGGCTTGCAAAATGTGATGTGTGCCACTCCAATGCCCTCACATCTTTTCATTGGAAATAATGTAAACAATACATCCATACAAGTGCAGTTGAAGAGGTGGCAGGGGCCATCAATCTGCATCTTGAAGAGCTGATGCTAATCCCAGTAGCAGCAAATGCTAGTTAATAAGAATTGAAATGACCACTATTCCAAGTAACTTCCGTATAATAAATAGAGAACTCATGGCAAAAAAAGAAGAGAAAAATTACTTGTTAAAAAGGATAGAAACCCATTGTTACTACCTAAAAAATAGTCTTTAAGGACATCCTGTTTTAAGAAACAACTTCAAGCGCACTTGTCATGACACTTGCGTGGGACACTCGTTTACAGGAAAACCAGTTAAAAGGAGGTTTCAAGTCTATGTATTACCATATTAAATAAAATCCCTAGTACCCTTCACAGGCATATGGAAAAAGGTAAAAAGTAGCTCTATTTCCTGCCAGATTTGCCTTAAAAAGTATCACTTGTGAGTCCATAACGTTTAAACCAAAGTTACAGGCATAAAAACAGACCCTAAAATCAGAATCTTAAACATAACCGCCGTTGATACGAATAACCTGGCCATTTACCCACTCGCCCGCATCACTAGCCAAAAACCCCACAAGTGGAGCCACATCTTTAGTCTCCCCCAATCGACTCAGGGGGTTCATATTGATCACCATCTGTACAGCCTCTTCGGTCTTCCCTGAGAAGAACATGTCTGTTGCTATCGGCCCAGGCGCCACACAGTTAGCTGTGATCTGCGTACCTTTCAATTCCTTAGATAAGATCCTTATCATGGTCTCCACTGCCGCTTTGGACGCTGCGTAGGCCGAATACCCGGGCATGAGTCCACCGACCATCGACGAAGAAAGGCAGATGATCCTTCCTCCGCCGCCACGTTTCAGGCGACTAGCAGCCTCCTTGCAACAAAGGAAGCTGCCCTTGGTGTTGACCTCAAAGGTCCTGTCCCAGTCCTCTTCTGAGGTGTTCGCCAATCTCGGGTACTTGGGGTCCAGTATCCCAGCAGAATTCACCAGGATGTGAATTTCAGGACCGAAGGTTGCCTCCGACTGGTCAAAGAGTGCCTTTACTTGGGACGCGTTTGACACATTGGCTTGGACCGTGATTGCCCGGGGTTTCGATGCTATTGATGGGGCTGATGAATTGATCTCGGCCGCCAGACGGTCAGCCTCAGCGGAGCTAGTGGAGTAATTGAGGACGAGGTTCGCTCCAAGAGATGCAAGGTGGAGGGCGATGGCGCGGCCAATACCACGTGATGCCCCAGTTACGATTGCTACCCGGCCGTCGAGTCGACAGATGTTGGTTACAGGCTCGGTAGCAGCCATGGTTTTGAGTATTGGAGTCTTACTGGAGGTTGGATCATGTCATTAGGTTTTTCTTTTTCTTTATTTTTTTTTTTATAGGTGGGATGGGTTTTGGGGATCGGATTTAATTACGAAATTCTCCTCACATGGTTGCAATTGGTGGACAGAGTCGTGCGTCTAATTTAGTAATTTTCTGAACAGCAGTTGGAACGTACGAGCGTAACCAGTGACGACAGAAAAGCGTCAACGTCTCATTAAATATTTGAGTTTGATAGGCACCAGCATTGCTGTCAATGGGTGCTGCGCCCACGGTACCCGATCTGACCCGACCCGATTTTAAAGATCCGATTTTGAAATACCCTATATTAGAAATGCCCTAAATTTGGAATCTTTCGGTTGTATTTTGCACTCTTGATTCGGAATCTCCCCTGATCCAAAAGTAATTATGGATAATATTTACAAGGTTTGAATTTAATTACTAAATCAATTTTAATATTCTTAATTAGCATATGCATGTTATGTTTGATACAATGATTGTAATAAGCCCATGGATATATATATATATATATATATATATATATATATATATATATATATATATATATATATATATATACACTGTTGATATATACTGTTGATGCAGAAATATGGCTCACCCTCACCGAGCTCCGAGCACTTGTGACGAGTCCTGTAAGCCTGTGTAGAAGGAAAATAAAGGAGACTGTGGCTAGAGCTGGGGACCCTCTGATGCCAAAGTCCGGCTAGGAATCTGGGTCTAAGTTGTGTAGATGGGTTTCAAGTGAGAGATCTTACGTACCTATTTCTATAGATGAGTACCTTATTTATATCATTTGATTGAAGTTAACGCATTCGTCATTCTCGACACGATCTATGCCATTACGCGGGAGCTGTGTGACCGGAGACGTTGGCGGTTCCCCTGAGATCATGCGTCGGATGTTGCCCCTTATGTGCGTTACTGGAGTCGGTTCCGAGCGTGATTATAGGTCACATCTTGTTCGAGCTGACCCTATATTCTGAATCCTACTTAAAACGATCTGAGCCCATAACCGGGCCAAGCCCGGTCGCTTGCTGACAAGGATCTGGTCGGAGTCGACGGTTGAAACGTGTAATTACTTCTTTTGGGTTCCGGGCTGATGTGAAAGCTCTACAAAAGAACTTGGTAGCTAGGTACTATCTCAACTGATCGTCTGAACTCAGGCAGAGTAGACGAGCAAATACCGCACCGCGGGTTGGCTATATAGCTTTGCCATCTTGCCTGTTGAAGTACCTGATGTGGCCACTCGTCTAGCCGAGCAGACCTTGAATAGAGCTCAATGGACTCATTCAGAGATGTGGCCGAGCCGAGCTGACTTCAATTTGGGTCGGGTCAGATTCTCCCATAACAGAAGCACCCCACTCCCAGAGTTTACAATGCAAGCTCGGGGCGTATATTTAAGCTAGGAAGTCGAGTGGGCGGAGCAGTTCACCTCAAATCAATAATTGCGTAGGGAACAGTTCCCTAATGACTGGCTTCATTATAGATGCGTCGGGCTCCTAACGGCGGGTGGTTTGCTTTCGTCGAGTGGAAAGAAGACACATGTCGTGGGTTGAAGAAACGAGGCGACTCAATTGCTCGGGAATCTGCCGTGAGAATCACAAACGAGAAAAAGGCAGGCGGCTCTTCGCATACTTTATTAATTGCTATTAGTTGCAATCGGGGCTCGGCCAAGGAAGACGTGTTGCTCGGACTAATGAGGGTCTTCCACGTGTGGGTTAGTGCTCGGCGACAGCTATCCGTTTTCAACAATAAATGCTTGTCATGATTACTTTGCGGTTAGGAATAGTATAAGAACTACCACTCCACTCATTTGCTTCATCATTTGTTAACTATCGCTCCGCTGCTGAGACTTCTGAAGTGAGTGAAAGAAACCTTGTGAGTCTCCTCATCCTCTGCTCTTTACTTTACCAATTCCTTTTTCATCCTTTCATTAATCTCAATGCCAAACGACTTAGATGATGTTCGCGAGGGGGATGCCTTCGAGGACAACAGCGAGCCGGAGAGTCAGACTCCAAGGCCAGGGGGTCAGCAGAAATCACCACTGATATACCCCTTGCCCCTAGGGGAAAAAAGTCCAAGTCTTCAAAGGTTGCTGCTCGGGGCCCGAGCAAAAAGAAGATTCGTCGAGCCCTTGCTTCAAGAAAGGATGCAGGGCCTTCAGGTGGGTGTCCTACAGAGGTCATCCCGGGGGGCTCGGTTCTAGTCAAGTCCTAGATGGCGGCTATTCAAACAGAGTTTCAAATCCTAAACTGTAACGACTCGAAAAATTTCATACAAAGACCCGAGTACCACCTTAGGCAGAAATCGCTTAAGATCAAATCCTTTAAAAATTAGACAAAGTAACTAAGTGCTAAACTAGATTAGCTACGAAATCCGCTTGAAACATTTTAAATACGATCTACAAGACCAAAACTTGTAGAATCATTGAGCTAGGTTACCCTAAAATCTAGGATCAATCTCATTACCCAGTTGCTCTCGGGAGCACATTAAAACTCCGTATCGGATCTGGACCGCACGTCGAAAGTCCGATTACTAAGAAGTTATAGCATTAGGACTGCCTTGCTGGACTTGATAACCATCTCAGAAATCAAATCCAGATTGTGTTTCAGGGTTATTTGCTTGAGCCCGGAGTGAAGTGTGTGAGAAAACGTAGATTTTTTTAGAAATAAAACCTAATTTAAGTAATCTGAGACTCGTCACTGCGGGCCTGATATAAGCAATCAGACTGTCAAGATCTGACCCAAATACACCCTCGATTCAGGAGAAATTTCATACATATGTCCATGTGCTTGTAACCCTAATCGAGTTTAGGTGACCGTTGAACTGAAACTGGTCCGCCACGTGTGATCTGGAAACCCGACTGGAATGAAAACTTAACTCGACCTAGATCCATAGTCTGTGAGCTTAAGTCTAACCTTTGGCTCAAGGGGGTCTCTGGAAGTGCTCCGTTGAGACGGAACAACCTCCCTTTGGACATAACCTAAGTATACCTTGGCCCTGGACCTATTTTTGGCAATTTTAGGCCTATATAAAGACCTTAAACCCTCTCTCATTCACTCCATACGAATTTGAAAAAACCCTAGGAGAGAGAAGAGAGTAAAGAGAGAGAAAGTGAGTGAGAAGTTGGTGTCTATTCTGGGAATCGATCCCTGCTATCCTACATGCATATCCACCACAATTGTATCGCTTTTCCAGTGATTCTGACTCCGTTTTCGGGTAAGAAATCCTAACCCTAATCAATTCTAGAGATTCAACTAGAATAAGTGATGAAGTAGCTAACTTATTTCGTGTCATAGGTTGCCATTCTGCCAGTGATAAAGACTTGGTGTTTAAACTGAGTCCGTACTCGCTTCTACGGCATAAGGTGCGGACTATAGATGTATAGGTTAAGGTTTTCAAAGCTTTCAATGTCAGATAATGATAGATTTATGATCTGGGTGTTATTTCACATGCAAAATGCGATGTTCGTTTTGCGATCCAGTTACGTATGCAAATTATATCGTTTAGTGTATTATATATATTTGTAGAAAATACCGTATACGTACAAAATATGAAAGTGTGTTTGTCATGATTAATTACTGTGTGTACATGCTATATATATGTGTAATACTTACTTGGCGAAAGAATTCGCCGTAATACATGTTTTGGCTAATATGCGTTATGTATGTTAATAAATGTATTCTAAGTATTTGTGAAAATGCTTGTAAGAGTAAGTACTTAGATGATAGTGCTTAGGGTAGGTGTTGAGATAGGATTCTCAACTACCTTAGAGATGTATATGATTTCCTCCATGCAAGTTGTTTAATTTGATCGCTTACTTATGAAATGTATGTGCTTGTATTTCCTGTTATATTGTGCTTTATAACATGCTTGTTAACATGTTTGAATTACTTTGTTAACTCTGCTTAGACTATTGTACATGCTTTCTGGTTAAGGATTGAATGTGATTGGGGCTATGTTATAGTCCAGGCAATCGATAACAGGCTTGAAGTCGTGGCTGAGATTCATTTTCCACGTAGGGCGTGTTTGACAAACCCGAGTCGTGTGTTGGTCGTCGGCAGTGGTTAGGCCACACGAGGTATTTATGCATTTCATGTCGATCGATACAATGTGCGCTCGTGCTAGTCGAGCCCGTCAAGTAATCCGATGTGCCGATGTATGTTCACCATGTATGGACGCTACTGCTTGAACCTAAGGTACCAAACTCACCAATGGAATCCCGTTTAACCTTGGTACCTCGATCCGCTAAGACTCATGAGCCGGACATGGTGGTATGGGACACCGTAGTCGAGCTGTCGACCTATGCTGGGGCGACGAGCCTCCCTGTAGTGACCAGTGAGCAACCCAAACTCGTGAACCAAATATGGTGGTATGGGACACTATATTCGAGCTGTTGGCCTACAATGATTGGTGACGAGCCCTTTGTAGTGATCTCGAGTATACTTTAAGTCTGCGTAGAGGCGACGAGCCTTTCCGTAAAATCTGGAGTATAAACTAGGCCTGCACTAATTTGGTCATGAGCCCTTTGCAGTGACCTAAAACCGCAACATCATATGAGATTTACTAGGACTGACGACCCTAGAATGGATCATTGTTTGGAAAATGAAATAAGGGAGGTACCTTAGTTTCTCAACCCTGCTGTATGAAAAGGACTAATAACAACTTGGTAATCATATGCATGCACCGCATTACGCATGCGTTCAGGGGTTGCAGGTCAAGCACTGAGGCAGTATTGTTATGCGCGAACGTGAGATGAAGTCGCTGAGGGAGCATAGGCGAGGGCATGCATCATACAACCATACCATTCTTGCATTAACAACAGTACTTAGGAATGTGTGATATTCTGCTTTATCATTACTGCTTGATTGAATTGATAATATGCTAACCTATGCTTTATTGTTCCACTGAGTTGATCACTCACTCCCACGTTACGGGACGGTGTTTTAAACACCAAACGACTCTGTCTTGATTTCAGATGATGGCGTGACTCCCGAGGCGGAGCCTGATTATTACGACGATCAGGACGAGTACTCTTACATGCAGTTCTCGGATGGCTTCGCTTGGGGTCTCTTGGTCGACGGGGCTACATGGTTTTACTATTGTTAAACCATTTTTTGGGACTTTTGACTTTTGTAATTTTTCGTGTACACAGTGACTCAATGTTATATTCATACTCTGGAGACCGATCGTGATCTTTTGACTTATATACATTTATTTATATCTTTCAGTCTTCCGCTTGTGTTTTACAACTAATCTGGAGTATGAATTACTGTTTTGGTATAATCTCACTCATGATTAATGCACTAACACAGACAACATTGAATCATAAGCATATATGTTGCATAAGTGATGTTTTGGAACTCGGGAGTTGAGTTGCTACTCGACCCCCGATTTTCAGGGCACTACATAAACTCTGTTAAGATCCAAGCTCCTGCTCCACTTCACACCCCCCGAGACCCAACTGAGGGTGAAATAGCCATCTCCATCTGTGCTTTTCAGCGTGGGCTGCAGTTTCCTCTTCATCCATTTGTGCGAGCAATGATGGCACATCTGAAGTTGTTTCCTGCTCAGCTCGCCCCCAATGCCTGACGGTCTTTATTTGCTACCTTCATCATCTAACATCAGGTCAAGAACAAGGATCTAATGCCAGATGAATTTATGCATCTATATAAGGCCAAGCACGACCTGCAAGAGTCGCGCTGGTACTACCTATCGACGAGGCCTAACCTTGGCAAAGGCCTCCTCACCGGGCTCCCAACTTCCAACAAGGACTAGAAGAACAAGTGGTTCCGGGTCTCAGGGGAGTGGGAGGCGCCTGCCTTCGAGCTTAGCAGTCTTCGAGACAGAGTGCCCACAAAATTTTTTAAGCCATGTCGGATATCGCAATGGACTTTACATCTTTGCTTTTGAGTACTTATCTTTGTTGTGTGATGAGCTACTTTTGTCTTTTGTAGCTTACGCAAAGGGTTCACTAGAACTCTCCCCTGCCCTCCGAGCTCAAGTTGTTAAAGCTCGGGTGCTGAAAGCGGAGCAGCGGGTCTGGCACGAACTCATCACCCCGACTAATCTCTATAAGTCGAGCCTTTGTAGATATACCCCTCTTACCACTACTCTCGGTAAGTGTTTTGTTAGTAGTTTTGGCCTTCGTTGACTGAATATATTATGAGCCGAGCTTTGTTTTGCAGAGATGGGTGAGCCATCAGGTTCCAAGAAGAGGAGGCGGCCCCCTCCTCTCGGCGAGATGATTAGCTCTAAGCCCTGAGTGAAGATCATGGCTCGGAAGAAGAAGAACACTCCTCAGGTAGAGGCTGAGCACGCCGCTGCTCTTGTCTTCGCCCCCGAAATCCCCTCAATTGCCCTTCCCATTCGCCCGGGATGGAAAGGGAAGTGATCGGGGAAACAACTGTCACGGTGTAATGCCCCAGTTTTTGGAACCCGAGTATATGACTCTCCAAAAATTGGGGTGTTACAAAGTGGTATCAGAGCGAGTCTAGATAAACCAGGCCTTGGGGAAAAATATGACTTATATGAATTCAAATACTCCAAAGTTACATTGATGAAATTAGAAACTTGAAACTAGGTTTCATTCCCTTAGCTTTAGGGTATCTTATGAACCTAGAAATCAAAACTTTAGGATCCCTTGATAATTTCTAGGATAGTCGTTGAACTTAGAAACAAATTTAGGTGTTGTGGAAAGTTTGGTTAAAGAACTCATAAGTTTAGACCCCATGTAATCCATCTCAAGACACAAATATAAGTATAGGATTATCGTAAGATCGTACCTTTAGGTCGAAGACTAGAAGACGTGTGTATAAAGACGCTTAGGTGGTCATCTTAAAATCTTTGGAGTCTTGCTGCACCTATTTGCAAAGGATGAAGAGTGGTCGAGCACCCATCGATTTGAACAATACTCCTGTTGTATGATTCATATAAGTTGCCTTACGATCTTAGTTTAAGACTTGTTAAACTTATGAGGATATGACCATGATGAATACTTTCTTTTAAAAGAATTATGGCCCTAGGACCCTAAGGTGGGGCTCCCAAGGCAATTAAACGGAGTGGATTTATCACAAACATCACGGTGGAACCCACACAAAGTGCAAGTGCACCAAGTGCACCCGCACGCGAAGTGCACGGGGCGGATCAACTGGTTTGACCAGCACTGACCCGACCCTTTTGAAGAAAAATCTAAAAATCCTTCCCACCATTTAGGATTTTAAACTGACGAACATTAGCTTCCTAGGTGGCCCACCTTGGCCACTACCTGGTTGATCCAAACCGTCCATCAGATTTGTGGGGCCTGGACGACTAAAACCTTATGGTCTAACCAGACCCATGCAAAGGGACGTGGATTTGGGATCAGAATCAATCAAAACTACACGAATGGCTAAGGTCATCAGATGGTGGGCCAACAGGGGGCCACATGGGTGGTCCAGGATCGGTTTGGCCATGCAATCCTAGCCATCCACTTGTCCGTTAGAGAGCATGCTCTCCCGTTACCAAAAATGGTCGAGCAGTCGTCTAAAGCAAAGAAAGTAAAAGGAAACATTTTCCTTTCAGGAAATGAGTGCTGGCATGATCCAGGCCCTTCCCTGGGCCACGTGGAGCTATCCCAGCCCCTCACTTTAGGGCGACGCGAGTTATAAGCGTGAGTCATCTCATCTCACGAGAAATCGGTGAGATGAGGAGTTTCTCGTGAGATATTTTGAAACTCACCTGAATGGCTTAAAAAGTGGGCCTCACGCTAATTAGAGGCTTCATCTGGTCCATTCAAACGGACCAGATCTTAAGAAAATATCATAGATATGGAGTTGCCATTGATGGCTCTCTCATATTCCCCGTTGAAGTACTTGACCCACGATCACGAGATGGACCCCACCAAGGCTAAACAATTACTTTCCTGGTGGGCCATGGTTGTGGGAATCCATTCCCAAGGTCGGATGGACCCCATGCATAGTGACCTCTCGAAAATAGCTGTTGCATGTGGCATTTTCATCGATGCCTTGGGATTCGTACCAAAGAGAGAACAACAGACAGAGAGAGAGAAAGAGAGAGAGAGAGAGAGAGAGAGAGAGAAGGGAGAGAATAGCAGAGTGTGAGAGGGAGAGCGAGTCAACAGCTACCCAGCTCGACTCGGCCTAGATTCAGCTCGACTCAGGTCATTTTCAACCAGTCAGGAGAGTTAGGTTGCTACCCCACCGAGTCTTAAGACCAGGTGTCCGTTGTTGTAGCTGCAACTGAGTTGAGCCGACTCAACCGGCATCGGAGCAGGCCAGGTAGCGGTCTACCTCCCCTAATTTTCTTTCTCCCAACAACACCTGGCTGTTGGAGTTGCAGTCGGTTTGGATCAGAGCTCAGATCTGGCCAGACTCTGTTAATAACGCTGGGCCGAGCGCCCTACCTCCATTAACTAAGGATGATGATAGTTCACTGATCATCAGTGCTCGTCTCATCAGATGGCTAGGATCATCTAAGGAACGCCACCATGATGTTCATATGCCATCCAGCCCGTTCGTCTACTGGGTCTCAGCCATAAGTTGTGCTAGATAGTGGGCCGAAACCAGCCCATGTTCTAGGATAAAATCAATCCAGAAGAGTGGGCTGAAAAACATCCCTCAGTCAGGTCGAAAATGGCTTCCAGACAGGCCTTGTAGCTGGGCTGAAGAAAGCCTCAGTTAGGCTATGGATCTAGACTGAAATGGTCCTTTAAATGGGCCACTATTTGAGCTGAAACAGACTCTCAAATGGGCCATGAAAACTGGAATGAAAACGCCCTTAGTGGGCTGTGATGCTGGACTGCAAACGACCTCCACCTAGGCCGTAGCTTTGAGCTAAGCCCGGCCACAAGGCAGGTGGGCCGCAGTTGAGAAACACTTCAGTGGGCTACCTCACAAATTGCAGTGGACCTGATCACCAGGCTGCACGTTCAGTGGGCCACCTCGTGCTTGCATTAGGCCAAGCTCAAGCCAAGGGCAGGTGGACCGCACTTTGCATGAGGCAGGTGGGCCGCACCCTGCATGATGCAAGTGGGCCACACTTAAGGCCTGATGTAGGCCTAGCTTCCTTAGAACCATGCAGTGGGCCTAGCCCCCTGCAACCAGCCGCTGGGCCAGGGCGAGCCCAGCCCAGTTCAGCTAGTGCAAGGCTGGCCCATGAGCTCAGATGGGTCGTCCGTTGCTGGGCCTAGGACGGTTAGCCCAGCCCAATTTTGGGCTCATTTTGGACCTGATAAGCTGGGCCTAGTCAGGCCTAGTTCAGACCTTGTTTATGGATGGATTCCAAGCCCAATTTGGGCCACTTGTTGGACCAAAATCTGGTGGGCTTGGTCACTCTAACGCCGGCCCAATTGGCCTTGTTCATGGGTCCTTTCAAACCCTCACACAATTTCAATATGTTAATTAGATAAAAACCTTGGAAACACTTGACTAATACAAATTATGACTTCAGGAAATTACTTGTGTGATTTTGGCCCGCAAGATACTCACAGGAACTTGAACCGAGGATAGGAATACAACCTTACAGGTGAGGACTCACCCTTTGAGCTTCCCACTTAATTTCATCAACCAGGATATAGATGATGACCTTACTATTGAATATGCTAATTTGTTGTGCAATTAATTCATGTGTTAGATGATAGACATTTATCTTTAATTATAACATGTATAAATGATTTAATGATAACATAATATCTTTAGTTGTACATGTATTAATTAACTATATATTACCACTTGCACTTAAGTGATGGAATGAATGGAACTTATCTTGGACTTACTATCCTGTGGTCCCTAGTTGCCTTACACGACTTGGATCGTTTATTTGCCTTACACGGCTTGGACCACATATTTGCCCTCGTGGCTTTGATGGATTATTGGTGCCCTTTTATGGTTTGTTAGTTATATTTGCATATCTTGTTGTTTTCTAGCCATCTTGCGGTGATCGATTGTATTGTGATTTTCGGGTGGAGCTGGTGTTCACTTAGCGATTTCCTAGCCATCTTGCGGTGTTTACGTAAAATATGATTTTCGGGTGATCTGATTTTCGGGTGATCTAGAGTTTACATATTGGTTTTCTAGCCATCTTGTAGTGTTCAGTCGTATTATGATTTCCGGGTGGAGCGGGTGTTCGCTTAGCGATTTCCTAGCCCTCTTGCTATGTTCATGTACGATATGATTTTTGAGTGGTCTAGAGTTTGTATGTTGCTTATCTCTTCATCTTGCAGTGTTCAATCGTACCATGATTTTCAGGTGGAGCGGGTGTTCTCTTAGCGTTTTTATAGCCATCTTGCGGTGTTCATGTATGATATGAAGTAGACATTTGTATGTTGTTCTCTCGTCATCTTGCAGTGTTCAGTCGTATTATGATTTCAGGGTGAAGCGGGTGTTTTCTTAGCGATTTCCTGGTCATCTTGTGGTGTTCACGTACGACATGATTTTCGGGTGAAGTAGAGGTTTAAAGCTTAATTTCCTAGTCATTTTATGGAGTTTGCAAGACTGATTATTTGACTATCTGGACACGTCCACTTGCATTGCGATTTCTATTATATTTCCTTAATTATGAAATTATGTTGACTAGCTTATTTCTGAGCATATGATCATGATTTTAAGTTGCATTGTTTAATATGCCTCTTCTCATATATGTTGATTATGCTAGATTATGAATGGTGAGTGTGCAATCTTAGAGGGTGCACCTCACTGCGATAGCCATTGACGTTATCAAACCGTAACAGTTGATGTAGGTGTAGAGCGAGCTGATGTCGGTCACTGAGTCGCTAGAGCAAATCGAGTAGCTGAGGAGCTAGATGAGGTCCCTACGGCCCATGTTGAGTTCTATCATTAGGCGATAGATTCCTATTTTTAATTAATAAACTTTGTTATTTGAGATTGTATAAGTCTTGTATGGGCGCTACATTTGAATTTTTATTATGGTTAGAATGCTTTTAGCCAATGCATGGTTTACTCTAGCTGCGTTGCTGTTAACTCTGATTAATAATAAGTGGTTCAAATTTACACTGAATTTTATAAGCTAACACTAGGGTTTTTGAGAACGAGTCATATACTCGGGTTCCAAAAATCAGGGCGTTACACGCGGCTCCCTCCCTTTTTGAGCTCAGAAGGGAGACCATGGAGGACGTTGAGCACATTGAGCTCAAGCCCGCCGAAGTCGACTATCTGGTCGGCAAAACTAACTCTCGGCTCGGGGTACGAATGCGCCAATGGGTGAGGTCCATGCTTCGGTTCCCAGCGGCATTGGCGAGGCTGCCAAATCTGCTCCCCTCCCGTAGTCTAAGGAGTATCCGCCAGGCTACCACATGGCTTGCTTAACTGAGTGGGCAGCCAAGCATGCTCCAGAGGCGGAGATTGCCGACCTCATCTCTCCTTGCTCTGAATCTTTTATGACTGACATTGCTTCAGTGTGTTATAAGGTAAGCCCTTTTCCATATCCGATTCACCTTGTCCTCGGTCCTGAGCTGTTTCTCATTCTATCCATTTTTCGGGCGGTGCCTATGTTCTTATCGACTCGGGAGAGACTGCAGGAGCTAGGCAGGAAGGAGGTGGAGAATGAAGCCCTCCGAGGGGAGAAGGCAAAGATGGAGGCGCCTCTCATGTCGTTGGCCGAGGAGAAAGCCAAGACGGAGGCTCTTCTCGGGACGCTGACCGAGGAGAAGGCAGAGCTGCAGGGTTTGTTGGCTGAGGGCTAAGTGAAGGAGCTGATGTTCCACGGGGAGGTTAATGAGCTCCAGTCCCGTTGGGAATCTGCTGACTCTGAGCTGGTGAAACTAAAAGATCATCTCGGCATTATGGAAGATGACAACATCTGGCTGGTGGCTGAGCCAAGGTAGGCCAAGCTTGATACCGCTGCCGAGGTGGAGGCAATAGTCGAGAAGGCTTTGTCCGCTCCTCGGGCCGAGTTCGAAGCCTCGGCCGCTTCGACAGTCATTGTCACTGTCGAGGAGTTCAAGTCCTCGGCTGAAAGAACTACCGAGGCTGAGAGGGTCTACTACTAAAGCTATAATACCTGTGTGGATGATGTCAAAGACCTCTGTCCAGAACTCAACCTCGACGCTCTAGCTGCCGAGGATGCAGAAGAGAAGCAAGCCGAAGACACTCCTGCCAACTAGCCCATCGGTGTTAATGCTCCTCCCCCTCACGTCGATTGATCTGTTCCCGATCTCTTTTATCATTTTTCCTTTCTTTTTGGAGTTGGATATTATAGCGCTTCAACGCCATTTTGGTTAATACTTGGTGTTTTAATTGATCTGCTTGTTGTTGTTTATGATGTTTGATGAATGACGTGCCGACCACTTCTTTAAGGTTTATCTCGTCGAAGGGTTCCATCTCTGCACGTGAGAGATGGTCCTTCGTAGCATGCCTGGGTGGCGAGCCGATCACTTCTTTAAGTGATCGACCCATCCATGGGACTTCTTCACCCGTGTTTGGTGGTGTCCCTTCTAGAATATGTAAAATAGGACGTAGAAAAATACATCTTTTATTCGAAGCGTGGATTCATCACAAGTAGTGCCAACCCTTACACTGATTCCCTTAGGAATAGTAGATCTTCGGGTGCTTGGCATTCCATGGGTGCAGCAGTGGGCGCCCTTCTAGGTCCTCGGAATGGTGGGTGTAACACCCCGAACATTTCAATACCAGAGTATTGAAAGTTCTCGAGTATTACCATGAAATTTAACATAATACCTACATGTGTACAATACCAAACTAACTATCTGTAGACACCACACCCAGGCTGATATCTTGAGAAAGATAGAATCATGGTCTAATCCAAACCAAACCCTGATCCCAAAACCCTAATCCTGACTCGAGCCATCATGAGCCACCACTCAAGCTAAAATGCACCCATTTGAGCTTAAAAACTCGAGAAGAGGACCACCGGACAAACCGAAGCATCAAATAAAACCCACCGAACAAAGCTTGGCCCAAACCAAGCTCGGGCGGTAATCTGACTACCGCCGACGGTAATCGGATTACCTCCGCATGCGAGACATGTGTGTCCTCCGAGCAACAACTGTCTCTCGTCCTAAAGTTAACTTTATCAGGGATTTAACCCTCCAGCCTCCATTATTTACTATTTTACCAACCCCAAGAGCCAATGAGAGAGCGCCACATGACATCCCTCTCTCCTTAACCAACCCCAAGTTTCCATGTCAACTTTTACCCCTCTCAAGCTCAGCAATTACAACAATGTCATCACAAAAGGCTATAAATAGCCCTCTCCTCTTCACATTTCACACACAATAATTTCAAGAGAGAAAACTCTTCTCATTTCAAAGGGAGAGAGGGAGAGAAAGGAAGAAAGTGAGGGTGAGAAGGAGCTCTTAAGCCTCAAAGTTCAGATCTTTCAGCTACCCCTTAGCCTCCTCCCAACCATCTCAAACCCCAAGTCTAGCCCGGATTAATCATGGAGTAATCCATGTCCTAGCCTGCTCAAGATCAAGCTAAAGATCTTTTCATTTTATATACAAGCATGCATCATGACATCTATTCCCTTCTCAACCCCCTGCTTCTTTAGATCTCTAGTGAACATACGCTCTATGACTTGTCGTATATCGGATCCGGTCACATCAAAAATTTTTAGTCATCTATTTCACTTTTCTTTACTTTTTTGCATAAGCATCATCACATTCGCCTTCTAAACACATTGTTGGACGTATGCTCTGTGGCTTGCCGAAATCTCGGATCTTGCAGTATCAGAAATCCACGTATGCCTAGTCCTATTTCGACTAAATCATTCAACCCTTGAGATTTTTTACCACACTAAGTAGAGACCGTACATTTGTATAGGCAGAGAGGGTGCTTAATACCTTCCCTCTTTATAATCGAGGTCCCATACTTGGAATCTCGGATCGCAGATCAGGAGTCAATCTAAGGTAAGAAAATCTTCATATTTCTCCAACCGTACATATTCCGTGGGTTCTAGCGGACTGCGGGATTTTGAGATTAACTGGCTAGTGGTGACTCCAACATTCACAAATCAGCCTAATCACCCCCATCACAAATACCAGGTTACATATCCCCCATAATATACACACAAGAGAAAAAGAACAAAAGACAAGATCACCTAAAAAGAGTGTGGGCACCGATTTCCCAGCGTTTACAGAATGTTGACTCCACTGGGGACAGCTAGAGTGTACTAGTCGAGACCCGACTCGAAAATTTGTGATATTACAATCTCAAGGGACATTCATCATCACATTCATACAAAACAAACCCAAAAAAATGCATAATCGAGTTTAGCTGCTGGACAAATTGGATGCATTTCTCGATGACATCGAAGACCTATTCGATGACATTGAAGGCGATTCTATGACATCGTTATTTTTGTGGATTTTTGGAGCAACTCGTTGGAACACTCTGGACACATTCTTGATTGATCGAACACTATTCGATGACATCGAAGGCAGTTTGATGATATCGAAGGTATGTTCGATGACATGAAGAGTTACGCAGTGCGAAAGGCATTACGCAATGCAAAAAGGCGCAACTTCCAGATTCAAGGTTGTTCAATGACATCAAAAGGTTACGCAGAGTGCGTAAATTTGAGGCGGATTTCAAGGACGGTCAGACTAAGGCCGTGTTTGTTAACGCTGAATTTTTGCACTTAACATGGAATGGGGAAATTTTTCCATGTTTAGTGGTGTTTGTTAATGTGTTATTAACGCAGAAGACGGAAAGCGCTAAGTAGTTTTTCACTGAATTCTTTCCGTGATAGGAGTTTGGCTTAATGGTGAACACGGAATGCGCTTCGTGATTTTTCATTAAACAAAAATTTTTTGCTTCCAAAAGTAACCCTTCTCAAGTTAGTATGGATTGGGAGCCCGTGACGGATTGGGATTTGGGAAGCGGATTGGCTGGTGTATTGACGTCAGCAAGTTGTGGGTCCCATCATGACTTATTTGTTATATCCAAACCATCCATCCATTTTTTAATCTCGTCGTAAGGCTTGAGCCGAAAAATAAGACAAATCTAAAGAAAAACTAGACCACACTGCAAAAAGCAGAGGGGGATTGAACGTCTACCATTGAAACCCTTTTGGGGTCATAGAAGTTTCAGATCAATATGAAATTTGTTTTTTCTCTTCATACAGATATTATTGACCTTATAAGTAGATTAGATGAAAAATAAATGTTACAGTGGGACCTGTGAATTTCTTAACGGTGAAAATCATTATCCCGCTGCTATTTTTGGTGTGGTCCACTTGAGCGTTGGATCTGCCTCATTTTTGTGTTGATGCCTTAAAATAATCTGAGAAAAGGGATTGATGGTTTGGATGTACAGATACATCATGGTGGGCCCACCAACAGAACTGCCCGTTCGGAGCTAGGGACGAGCGGGGGCAGTACGTAATCCGCGTCCTCGTACAACTCAGCGCTCGTCTTGGGATGGATTTCACGGACGCAAGGCATGCGGGAATCAGCTTGCACTGATGCTTGGTGGGTCCCACTGCATTTTCATTTGAGAAATCCACGCCATCCACCAGATTCTTCTCGAAAAACCAGTCGGGTATGTCTATTTTGGTTCAGATTCAGTGTGACCCATAGTTCTTCAAACCGCTGTCCATCCTCCATTTTTCGACGATCCTCTTATATATGTGCACAACGGGCTAAACGACTACCTAGGCACAACCCACACCTCTGGAGAAGATGAACGGTCCATATCGTCCACTTGGACGATGGGTGGGTCCCACTACCAAAACCCGGCGGACGTGGTGTGTCCGCTGGACGTCCGCGCTAAAGAAGGATCGGGTCATCCTTCTTGTTGACCAGATCTTGGTACAGTGCACGTCTGCTACATGTACACTATGTACACGTGTGTGTACATGTGGGTTCCACTGTGATGTGTATGAGACATCTTCTCCGTCCATCCGTTTTATCAGCTCATTTAATGAGTTGAAACCAAAATTGAAGCATATCCAAATATCAGGTGGGCCCCAAATTGATAATTCATGGGCTGATCTGACCGTTGGGCCACTTCTACAAGGACTCAATGGCTGAAATTCGACGTGTACTGTTAATTTAGAGTCTTCAGGCCAGATATAAAGTTTCGAGCCGAACGGATGGTGGGAACCCTGTGATCTTGCATTCTGGACGACTTTTAGGCCTGTTTAATAAGAGTGGTGTGATTTTCTTGGATTTCTAGCATGTAAATTCTTCGATCTCGGTCTCCTGGGGTCTATCCCTTGCCTTGGCGACGGCTGAGCGGATGGCACCATATTCCTTCCCGACACAAAGAGACATAGTTATTACATGCATAACACAACACAACTATATCAGAAAAGAATCCATCTCCAATCCACTCTTCCAACAATACAATGATGAAAATATTATTTCAAAGATGAATATCAAATCAGAGAATGATATGCCTGAAGTGGAAGGAGTATTTGGAAACTTTGAACAAACTATTATGTCCAATATACGAGAAGAAATTGCCCCCGCACTTATACATGCAAATCATTAATTTTTTTAATCTATTTTTATGAATAATGATATTTTAATTTTCTATTAAGTACTCTATAGTTTATTTGAATTAAATAGAATAATTTTATTTTCATTTAATAAAAAATAATTTCTTTATAATGTAAAGCATTTCCAAACAGGAGAGATAGGGGCAAATGTGTCAAATTAACATATTTCAGACATTTCAGATGTTTGTTAACAAACAAATTGTTTCAAATTCAGTACTTAATTTTTAGACTTCAGCCATAGTTACCAAACAAGTTTTTTGACTTCAGATTTCATATTCATGCTTCAGATTTCATACTCAGACTTCAGATTTCAGATTCAGGCTTTAAACTTCAGATTTAACAAACGGGGCCTAAGGCTATAAATATGGCTTGTTTAAGGAGTTCTAAACATGAATTAGGTTATAAAGAGCATAGCCAAAGGGTGGAGCAGTCTCCCAAGAGTTTTTCTTATTTCCTTTTCTATTTTTAATGCTTTCTTTTAGGGTTTTAGTTTCAATCATGTCAATGGTTGGCTAAACCTCTTATCTAGGGCTAAGAGGTGAAGATTATAGTGTGTTTGGATGATTATCTTGCTTTGATTATTGTTCTTGTTGAACCTCATTGATTTCTAGTTTGATATTAAAGGAATGTTTTCAATTTCTTATGATTTATTGTGACTCAAATTATAATAGATGCTGCGATAGCTTTGGATATCTTCTTTTCCTGTTTCGAGATTGTGAGATTGGTAAATCCTATTGTTCACCATCGTCTCCTGGGCATGGTAGGATAATGGAATCCCTTCCAATCATCACAATACTCCTCCATTGAGAATTAGGTCAATGAAAAGTTCATATTTGATTTAATTGCTTTATCTTCCAATTGGATAGGATATGACTCCAATTCCAATTGTGTTCCTTGAATCAAGTAAGATAGCATCTTGATAGCTACAAGTGGATCCTTGGCACCCTAATTCCCACCTTTCAATTGATAGTTTTAATCAACATTATTCACAATTACTTCCAATTATTTAGATTTCAATTTACTTCTTTTTTTAGTTCTAGTTCTAGTTATTTTCAGAATACGTACAAGTTTAGTCCATGTGGATTCGACCTCAGTCTTACCGTGTTATTACTACATCGCGACCCTACACTTAGGGTTGTGAATAGGTGCTTACCCACCTCCCTTGCCACACGTGATGTTTCCCCTGAAGTATTTTTATCTGGGGCCCTATGCATTACGTTCTGTCGAGCCATCTCTCGACAAAACTAATGGGTCGGGCCCCAAATGACTTGGTCTCCGATCTCCTACTCGACCGATACATGATCAATCTCGTTGGAGATTGAAATTTCCGGCCGAAAGGTAACCAAGGACTTGGTCCATGAGATCAACCCTTTGATGTTTGGTTGTGCTCGGCCTAGGTAAAGCAGATGGATCTGAGTCGAGTCACTGCCCTCAATGTTAAGGGAAAGCCCCATGGACCATGGCCTCTCATGAATAGAGTCATGACCATGAGGCCTCTCTGTTATGTTCTGCCAAACCATTTCTCGATGGGCTGGTAGGTTTCATCAGTCTAGAGGAAGAACGGAGATGGTAAAGTGATCAATATCCAACCCATGCATTGTCACTCCTAGATTGTCGGGACATTCGGAAACACCCCACGACCGTTCCGTGTTCGCTGATCATTTGCAGAGTGGCAGTGATACTCTAAAAGAAGAGCAGATAATGAGTAAGGAAAGGTTAGGGAAAGAGCTACGACTTAAGATGACAAAACCTTTATGATTTCGAAGCCTGAGAGGGGAAATCAGTCTTAGATCAGGATAAGTCCGGCACAGGTCACTGGGTTGTGAAGACTTGAGGTCCAAAGTATTTTATAGGCAAGCTGAAGCGAAGTAGAGTTAATGCGCATAAAAGGAAGGGTGTCAGATAAGCTTTTCGAGATGTAAATGCAGTTATTATGGACGTGTTGAAAGGTGGTGAGAATTGATTCCTTTCGACATGATGTATCACTGTAAGGGAGATATTGTGAGTACACCTGGGAATAGCTAAGTACTGATAACCATACCTGTGTATGGAAGCTAGGTGCAGCATGTGGATAGTCATCTATCTCACGTGTGAGTATGTGTTCAAGATGTGGAACGTGTGAAGACTGAATATTGGTAGAAAGTTTTCAAAAGGTTATTTCATTGCATTGTTGGTCATCGACCAAATTATTACATAAAGAAAGATGAAAACTTAAAAGTGATAAATGCTAACTAAGCTAAGCCTTCGAGTCTTCAAACTCATCCAAAAGGGCTTGCATCTCTATTACATCTTTTTCCTTGGCAGGCTCCCAACGGTCTCCTTTCTCGATAAGGATTGACAGAAAATGTAGTTTATCAACGCGAACAATGATTGAATGAACCTCAAGTTCGGTCATTCTTTGTGCATAGTAACTCACTGCTGACGAGTCCGATATAAACGAATCTATTCGCCTATGAATTATAAGTCTGTGAGATCGGTCATATCTTTTGTGTAGAAGGTACCACCATGTTCTCATTCCTCATCCATCACACCAGAATGGTACAATTGCAACATTCTAAGTATCGATTGGTTGAATTGGTGTGCTCGAGCACAACGTAGCTTGTCATACCAAGCTCGTTCGTATTGGCCACTCACTTTGGCCGAGTCCTTTGTTGTTGTTTCTTATTACTCGAGGTAGCATTGATTGGCACTATGTCAATGGAGGCTCTTTGGTAGCAGTCCGCCATGGTGGCTAGCCGCTTTAGCTTCTTGAGTAGTCCTTCCATCCGATCGTTCAATTTAGTCGGGGGATGACAGTCGAGTGAGCATGAGGAGGTTCGAAGGGCAGAAAAGAGAGAGAAATCTTTAATCCTTCCTTCAAAATCTCTCAAAGGAAGGACTCAGCTTCGGCGATTAGAGAAGGTAATTCAATGGCCATAATATCGTTGAAAGTAAGAATGAAGTTCGAGGCGTGGTACTATTTATATAGTCCAATTGGAGAGCCCATTATTCATAACATGTGCAGTTATAGATGTTGGACGTTATAGTTCATTCACAATGTGGGAGATTAATGCAAACTTTATGGAAACACACCACATTCAGCTAAAATGAAGGGAATACGTTATGGCATCTAATCGTATTGTAAGGTAACAAAGTAGAATTCTCAAAAGTGGCTTAAGAGCCATTCATTCATGTGGAAATATTAAAGCTAGAAGATAAAAAAATTCTCGAAGAAACGCTTCAGCATTCGTCATCCTTCTTTTCTCCGCTAGCAGTGATGCTTCTCCTCTGGCCAGGGATTGAGATACTTGATTTACTTCTTCTACTTGGGAATTGGCCGCATCTACAAACCGAGATATTTTATCCGCGATCTTGGCCTGCTCTACGCGCTCATCTTTTAGTCCACTAACCAACAAACTAGTGGTGAGTAGATATGATGTAGTCTTCAGTGAGGAAGAATGATGGAAATAGAATGAAGGAGGAAGAAGAAAGAAAATTAAATCGAGGTAGAAAAACATGAAAACGGAAGCAGACCATTACAATACCCACTCGAGTCGGTTCTCCAGCAATATGCAAAAGTCCAAGAGTACATTCCATTTCTCCTAGAAGTACCAATTCAAAATTCGGCCAACCCTTCTTCATCCAACTCTCCTTCACCTATGACTCCTATCAAAATGAGGAGTCTAAATGATATTTATGAGCAAATAGAAGAGTTCAATCTATTCTGCTTGTATGTAGCACATGAGCCTCTTAGGGCCCGTTTGGATGGGCGGATTAGAAGGGATTAGTCGGTATTGGACGGGATTCGTGGGTCCACTCTATCAACATACGGACGACGGCGTGTTTGGTTTGACGAGGAGTTAAGGCAGATGGTAATAATAGTGATTTTTTGCTGGATTCAGCGGTCCGTCCATCTCCTCCTCTCTCTTTCTCTGGATGTCGCCTCGAACCCATCCCAATCCTCTCAACAATCCCGCATACGGATGCAGGTGTTTCTTTCGTTACATTTGCTGCTCTGTGGACCCCACCATGATGTATGTATTTCATCCATTACGTCTATCCATTTTTTACATATCATTTTAAGATTAATGCAAAAAATTAGGAGGATATAATTCTGAAGTTGACCACACCAAAGGAAAATAATAGTGATTGGATATCCACCATTAAAATCTTCTTAAGGCCCAATGTACTGTTTATTTGACATCCAATCTGTTGATTAGGTCATACATACCCAATTGAAGGGGAAAAAAAAAAAAACAGGGATCAGCTTGATCCAAAACTTTTATGTCCCTCAAAAAGTTTTAATGGTTTGCATTCATTCAACACTGTTTCCGGTAACGTGCTCCACATGAGATTTGGATATACCTTTTTTTTTTTCTCTCATAACATAAATTCATCTAAAAAAAATTTGAATGGACGGCATGGATGGAACACATACATCATGGTGAGGCCCAGATAAGCCTGAGACCTTTTACATGCCCGGTAGTACACATTAGTTGGTATAGCTTTTCAATTCCATACCTATCCAAACAAGACAATCGAAATGAATCTGGATGGACGGCGCTTCCAAAAAAGCCACACGATCGGATTTTTGGATTTATAATTACAAGTGGATTGCAGACAATCCACTGACAACACATTAATTACATTGATAGCCGTGCAATCCAATCGGATCCCATCCACTACACTTCAATCCGCCCGTCCAAACGGGCCCTTACATTTTAAGAATCCATGAAAAAGAATCATAGATGGGAGTTGACTACTCTTCCCAAAGGCTAATAGAGTATTGGTGACAGATGGGTGTAGAAGATCAAACATATAACTGATGGTGAGATTGATCGCTACAAGGCAACACTTGTATCAAAAGGCTACAAACAAAAGTGCGGGGTGGACTATGAAGAAGTCTTCGCTCTTGTTGCTCGTCTTGATACTGTGAGAGTGATAGTCTCACTTGCATCCCATCACAATGGGTGATTTACGAACTGGATATGAAATCTACATTTCTAAATGGAGTACTCGACGAGGTCTATGTTAACTAACCTAAAAGTTTTGTTGTGCAAGGGAGGAGCATAAAGTATTACCGGCTGAAGAAAACTCTATCGGTTAAAGAAAGCTCCCCGTGCTTGGAATGCATGTATCAACAACTATCTTCAAGAAAATGGCTTAGGCCAATGCTCATATGAGCATGCTATCTACATCAAGAAGAATGCTCATGGAGATACGTTAATTGTATACCTATATGTGGTGACTTGATGTTTATAGGAACAACCAGTCAATATTTGATGAATTCAAGATGGTCATATTTAAAGAATTCGAAATGATTGATGGTGGATTTATATCATCCTTTTTTGGCATTGAGGTAAAGCAACAACATGACAACATCCACCTATCTAGAATAAGTATGCAAAGCAACAACTTAAAAAGTTAAAGATGGGCGATTGCAATGCTGTAAGTACGCCTATAACAACAAGCCTGAAGCTGACAAAAGAATAAGAAAGAAGAAGCGTAAACTTGACTCTATTTAAGAATTTGATTGGAAGTCTCAGATACCTTACGATCACTAGGCCACATATCATTTACAATTTTGGGGTTCTAAACTGGTACATAGAACCAAAAGAATCACATTGTCTCGCTGCAAAAAGAATCCTCAAGCGTATTAAAGCATCCGTGGAATTCGGTTTCTTCTATCAATACAATGATGAAGCAATATTATATGGATACTAAGACATTGATTGGGGAGGTGATCGAGATGAAAGAAAAAGACCACTAGATATGTATTATATCTCGAGTCGGATGTCTTCACATGGAACTCAAAGAAGCAAAGTATGGTCGCTTTCTCCATATATGAAGTAGAGTATATGATAACATCATCCAAAGTTTACTAAGCAATATGGTTGAAGAACCTACTAAAGGAGCTGAAACATCCACATGAGGAATATACATATATGTGGATAACAAGTTAGCAATCGAACTTACAAAAAATTTGGTGCATCTTGAAAAGAGCAAGCACATTGATACTAGGTATCACTTCCTAAGAGATCAAGTAGACAATGGTTAAATTGGAGTACTGTTATATTACTAAACAACTGTCAGATATTTTCACCAAAATAACTGTCAAATATTTTCATCAATGCACTATCGACAGATGCATTCAGATGACTAAGGTTGATGCTTGGAATTAAGCCAATTTTGGTTTGAAGGGAAGTGTTGGAACGTTCAAACCAAACCGACCTTAACGGCTAAGAACAGAGGCTTTCCAATACTTAGAAAACGGGTTCATTTAATAATATATATATATATATATTATAAAAAGTAGTTAATGTAAATGATATTGTCTCATGTAAACTCCTCTATAATGAGGGTATTTTGATCTTTCTACATGATAGGTGTGGTTTTGCACGCTGAAAGTAAGTAGTTAGTTTTTAATATTCTATTTCTCTTTATGGTGTTTATGGTCCTAGGGGGTCGTTTGGCACCATGGATTGGAGGAGATTGGAGGGGGTTTCAAATCCCCTTAGTTGTTTAGCAGCATAAAGTAACTGAGGGTTTCAAATCCAGGGGGTTTCTAATCCCCTCTTTCACGGAGTTTGCAATCCACGGTGAGAGCTTGGATTACACCTAAAATCATTTCAATAGTTGTAGGTGTAACATGTGCGTCACTGTACACTATCATTCTATTGGGCACATGACCCACTAATGATGATCGGCACCGTCCAAACATTGTCCATGTAAATCGGCACAGTCCAAACATTGTCCAACAACGTCCAAACACTATCCATATTAATCAACGATTAAAAATCATTGGTTAGTCACTCAAACATGATCTTGTGCTTGCGGTCCATCCGAGAGTTGAAATTTCATCATTTTAAGGCAAAGCATATATTTTTGTTAGGGGTGCACATCTAACCGTTGGAACCGTGTAACTGGACCGGAGCCGTTGGATCGGTCCGGTTTGGTCCGGTTCTAGGGTGCTAACGATCCTGTTCCGGTTCCCAAATTTTCTGACTTATTGATTATGGATCGGTTTCGATTTAAGTCATAGAGAACCAAACTGAACCATTGATCCGAACCATTAACCGAACCGTAGATCCGAACCGTTGATCCAAACCATGACGGGAACCATGGATCTGAACCGTTGATCTAAGTTAGTTTTTTTTTTAAAAAAAAAAAAAACCCTAAGTTGCTAACTCCTTCAACGCCTGCCGTCTCGCCCTACCCCTGCCCTTTTTGAGCGCCCTACCCCTGCCCTCTACCATCCCTCTAGCCGCCCTCCCTCTGCCCTCTCTCCGTCCTGGTCCCAACGCCCTCTCTCTCTCTCTCTCTCTCTCTCTCTCTCTCTCTCTCTCACCATATCTGGGTGCTGCTGCGGCTCCTGCAAACTCCATGCCAAACTGGTATTGCTGTGATGGAGTGCTCGTTGACACTGAGAAGGACGACCATCGTATTTCCTTCAATGACACTTTCGCTGAGGTATGATTATTAGTTTTTTTTCTTTTTATGTTGAAATGAGTTTTCACTTTTATTAGTTTCTCTTTTTCATTTCTTTGTTTTCCTTATAAAATGGGTTTGAATTCAATAGTTTTGTTGGGTGCTAATGCACCGGTTCGTCCCATGCATCGATAAGGATCGATTCCAGTTTGGTTCCGATTCCATTCCGTTTTTCATGGTCCGGTTCCAGTTCGGTTCTAAGGTGCTAACGGTCCAATTCTGGTTCCAAAAATTGTAGAACCATTAGGAACGGTTCGGCTCCGGTTTCACCCTAGAATCGGACCGAACTAACCCGTGTGCACCCATAATTTTTGCAGGCTTATCACAACCATAGTGTCAAAAATTATATATCTCACTAGTTAGGGATATTAAAGTTGATTTAGTAATTAAATTCAACCCTGTGAATATACCATGCATAGGTATTTTTTGATAAAAGTTGATTCACACTCCAGGGTGCCAAACACATTGGGAGGATTACCATCGTGGTTTTCCAATCCCGGGGTTCCGAATTCAGGGGGTTCCAAATCCATGCTCCCGAACAGGCCCTAAGGCTTAGTAAAGCCAATCTTCCAGCCAATAGCTTGAACCAAAACAGTGTACAATCACCACTACTTTCTATCATATGTGGTGTACTTGAGCCTTGGATCACCACAAGGCTATTCCAAAGGCCAAGTGGGACATGGGTTTTAGATCAACCCAAGTTTCAGGATCTAAAATAGCCCAAGCTAAAGTGATGGACGGATTAGATGTCGCTGAAAAAACCTTGCCATGGCCGCACATGTCAATTTATGTAATAAAGCTTATACCGAGTTTTAAGCTAGAAAAGTTTGTGTTGGATAGATCCTGCCTCTAAAATGATTGCCGAAATAAAGATAGGAAAGATTTGGGTTTTTTCTCCACGAGACAAAAAAACTTGCCTAACGTTGGCATGGTTTGTATCCCAACAGGTTTCCTGAATCGAAAGAAGAGTCTTTCGGGAGCAGATTAGGTGGAGATTAGGTGAGACCAGGATCCACCGGGGTGGGTGGGACCCATTACTGCATGTGACTAAATCCACTCCGTCCATCCGTATTGAAAGTGGGCATAATCCTAAACAAATAAGCAGATCCAAAGCTCAGGTGGACCATAGTACAGGAAACAGTGGTAATCGGCCACAAAAGTTTTGGATCAAGCTGCTTATCAAGAGGTTGGATGGCAAATAAACATTCCGGTGGCCACACGTAAGTTTTTAATGGTAGGGATTCAATCACTACTGTTTCCTGTGGTACACGGTCAACGTAGGATTTGGACCTAAAATGAGCTTTCAAAACGGTTGGACGACGTGGATTTAAGGAATTCCACTCACCTCGTTAGACCCGGCGTCTGACCCGATCCGCTCCCAGTCTTTCTAACTGCTAAAATTAATTTTTCTCGTTCAAAAGAAAAACAGAGAGAAAGAGAGAGCCTCAGAGATCTTGGTGGATCGAGATCATCATATGGTAGGCATTCCCACCATCAAGAGTAGCAAATATTTTCTAACATCACCGGCTCAGATTTTTTTTAAAGGAAAATATTAACAAAATGATAGATTTTATTGGATATCAACACCAAAATAACTGGAATAAAAGAACAGAAAATAACACAGATTTAATTGCTAGCATAATAAAAATCAAAGTACCAATTAAATAATTTATATTTTGTTGCAGATTGTTGGGAAATTGAATGGTGTGTCAGAAGTAGCTGGTGAGTAATCACGTTCAAGAAGAAATCAGTGGGAATCCGTCTGATTTATTTCATCATTCATCACAAAACTCCCCAACAAAAAAACAAAAAACAAAAAATAATAAAGAAATAGAAACACATAGGAAATATCTCTACCTTGTCACCGAAAAAACATATATATATATATATATATATATATATATATATATAGAGAGAGAGAGAGAGAGAGAGAGAGAGAGAGAGGAAAATCAGAGCTAATCGCTTCGTTCAAATCTCGAAAGCAAGGAATTGCAGTATTAGGCATTTTTTTCAATCACAAAATGGAATTTACTAAAGCCCCAAATAAAGTTAAGACCTACACAAATGGGATTAAAAATAATAATAATAAATATAAATATAAATAAAAAAGGAAAAATGAAAACAAAAACAAAATAAAAAATAAAAAATCACGTGGGTTTTGGGGGAGCTTTATTGTGAAGTAAATTTAAGATTTCGTAGTATATAAATGAATATGATAAAGAAAGAAAACACACCCCAAAAAAACAAAAAACAAAAAAAACAAAAATAAAACAAAAATAAAAAAAAAACAAAAAAACAAACAGAGACGAGATCGGAATATGGTGTTTCCCGGATTTAGGCTTTTTAGGTTGAGATGAGGGAATACGATTTTTCTAGAATTTTCACAACCCAGATAGGATTTCTTGAGATCTAGAGAGAGTTATAGCCTACCGAGATCTATAGAGAGAGAGTTGAGATCGAGAGAGAAGCCCTAGCAGCAGCTTTATATAGAGATTGGATGGAGAGAAGCAACACCAAAACCCTAGTTCTTTCCAGAGGAGAAATCTCGTGTGCTTGCTAGCTGGCACACGAGTGAAAGATATAAAAGCTTCCGTACCTTACGGTTAGGCTTTCATCGGGCCGGGTACGCAAGGAACAAGTCTGACGGTTTAGCATTGAGTCGAGTCGTATCGAGTTTGGGTTGACCCAACGCGGTTTTAAAATACACATTGCCCGTGCTCTATCCGACTTGGTACCATATCCGACAGGATGATCTGATCTGAGTTTATTTCTGACTTTGACTAACTGGACCGAGTCGCGTCGAATCAGCACTGAATTGGATCGAGTTAACGTTTTTTTCACTTGTTGATTTTTTTATTTTTTAATTTTATATCCTAATTTAATAGTGTGTGTTGCTCAAAATAAACATTGTTAAAAATAGCTTGCAACATAAAAAAAATAATAATAATAAATAAATAAAGTAAATAAATATTATCAAAAGTCAAAATATAAAAGTATGTTCAAATTTTAAGATGGGGTTGCACGTACAAACTAATAAATTATTCATTAATCCAATATATTATGTGTTGATGCAGTTTTTCGAAAGACCTTCTGTGGCGTCTTTCTCTTGAACCTGCACAAGCAGAGGTGAGAGACAAAGGAGGCTCTGGTTCATTCAGGGGACTCTCCGATGCTAAGTCAAGCTCGTGGTCTAGGAAGGATCTTCAGAAAAGAGGTTAATCTGATTTTCAGGGTTTTATGTGAACGTACCTCCTTTGGTGAAACACGCCTCTATATTTATAGTGAAGAAAGAGTTCCACCGTAAGGGGGCTCTTCCCGATTGTTGTGGAGATTCGATATGTTCTGGGATCTTTCCGAAATTACAGAATCCCGAGATCATTGAGATTTGATCTTATCTCGTAAGATCTTAGGAGAGATATTCGGAATACATAAGGATCCTTCAGATGATAGCTCGACTTTGGGTCGGATCTGGAGCAGGAGCTGTTCTGGATGGCTCTGCATTCCTTATTGCTTAATTTTTGAGATGTTCCGACTCAGTCAGGGGAGTTATTCAGAATCATGACAGGTCTGTGACCGGGCTGTAGCTGGTCTATGATCGTCTTATACCTGATCTTCGACCGATCTATGGCCGATCTATCACTGAGCTATGGCCGGTCTGCGATCGTCCTATGACTGATCTATAGCTGACGTATGATCGATCTATAATCGAGCTATGGTCGGTCTGTGACCAATCTGTGGCCGAGTTATGATCGATCCGTGGTCGACCGTTAGTCGACCCATGAATTAGGTAGGTCGGCCTCTCAACCTTTATTGGATTTTTAGGGTGCTCATGTTGGTGTTACCCTTTTTGGAGGTCAGCATGCTCTCGTGCCTGGAGGTCGTATCAGGCTCGGACAATAATAGGTCCGGGCTAATTTAGAAGAGTTGGTCCATTCCATAAGCCGACTTTCAGACGTATATATTTTTACCCAACACTATGTATGATGAATGCTTTTGTGACTATAACTGGAATAACATTGTCTATAATAGTAACCTCGCCTCCACCTTTGTTGTCGAAACCATCTTGTGGTTAGCTTTTTACGGCTTAAATTACGGGAGAACTCTGGGTTGATTACGAGATGAATGTGTAAAAGATGGTTGTTTACCTTTTCTAAATCGGATGGTGGAGACGTCTTTCCATTGTCCTCATTCTTAAATTCAACAAGGTTTTTTGACTTCTTTTTATGATCCGATTTGTACGGGATTCTCAACCGCCTGTAAAATATAACAAGAGTTTTAAGAAACTTTGATAGTTTATGATTTGTCTTATATCAATTACTTGTGCCTACTTCGGCATTATATTATTTCGGAGGGAGTTGATGTTATCTGGTCTTGAATGTCAATTCCAGGCTTTATTTTACCGTTTCTTTATAATCATGTTATTCTTATTCCATTAATAGTCGCTCTTCTTCTTCTCTACTAATTGTGGGGGGCTCTCCCTGTGATGAACCCTATCCTTGTGGTCAGTAGTAGTGAGCACTTGTGCATACAAATAAACTTAATAAGGAAAAACTAGTGCATGCATCGAAACACTGTAAAATAGATTGTCATTTTCATTCATAGGAGAAGTGTTGAATTTCAAGGACGAAATTCTCTATAAGAGAGTAGATTGTAACACCTCGTGCTTTTCATTACTCGGGTGTTACCATAAAATGTAACTTAATATGAATACTAACCTATTTTAATTGAACATTCACCTTCATTTTAGTCTAAATCTAACCATCGAAAGTAATCTCCATTCATAGATCAAACTATCCATCCGATTGATTTACAAGATGGACCTCAGATGAGCAGAGAAACCTATTTTAGGATATTGATCTCCTTAATAGATAGATGTAACCGTCCAACTTAGATTTATGAACCCGAATCATGAAATCCATCATTCATCGAGTCCATGACTTCCCGTGGGATGAATTGGCACTTACTCACACAACATGGCCACTGAATTATAAAAGAAGTCGTTAGAGCCTATCCATATCAGCTTAAAGATGCTTAGAAACATCGATGACCAAATCGGGAAATGATCCGACTGTTAAAAAATCAATAACTATTAGTTAGACTCACAAAAGAAAGAAGTATGGCCCACCTGAGCTATGGATCTATTTCATCCCTTGGCTAGGGACCTAACTTGAGATGGGGAACGTATTGGTCGAGGTGGATTAGACTCGGAGATCCATCTGAATGACGAACTAGTGGGAATCACTAATTGATCATAAAATCACTTAGTATGGGCCATCTGAGTTATGGATCTACCTCATCTATAGATTGTCGTCCTAACTTGGAGAGTTGAATCTGGTGATCAGTGTAGATTCCACAAAATGAATCTATGGACCCCAATCTAGAACAATGTGTGCACATAGTGAGTGCACAGCCACTATACATCTTCATTAATCATGTACAAGACTTGATCCATCCATCAGGTCCATAACATATCATTGGACGATATCATATCAAGTGACACCTAATTCGAAAATCCCTGGAACCATTGATAATCAAAATTAAAAGGATCTAGCCGCCAAATTGACTTTAATCAACATTTAAAGATTGCAATTCCCTCGATATGGCTCACTCAAGTTGTGGATTGGCCTCATTTGAGATCTAGTGTTATAATGGGACCCTACAAAGTGTATGGACAGAACAGATTACATATCTTGTTAATGTGGACCCCATCTTGAGCAGCATATGCACTTAGTGGGCGAAAATCGCGGTGCACCATATTCCGATTCAAATGGACACCAACCATTCTCGATAAGCCAAGCCCACCATGATCTCCCAACTGGCACATCCAAACCATCCATCATGGTGGGTAGGTTTGTCTGACCAAAACCCTATAGTTTCCAACGGATCGCGCTCACGTGCATGCGCTCAGCCTCGAGCACAAGTCGAGTCACACACTGGCAGTTATTGTGCGTGCTCTGTGGCCTACCATCAAGGTCCACTGTTGAAATTTGAACCAAACCATCTTGTGGGTCGAGGGAATATGATCAAACCCCTGGTTATCCTGCACATTAACATGCATGTGTGCACACACGGACTCGTGTGTCAGGCAAGCCTCGCACATGGTGTTTCTGAAAACAGAAATCGGTTCAATGTCAGACTAGCAATCTATGTGCTTTCATTTCCCTCCATCCTGGCTGTCTATAGACCTCTCTAAAAGCCTTCAAAGGGTGAAATCTCAGCTTCTACTGTTGCTTACATAGATTGGATGTGCACATCTATAAACGGAAAGATTTTACATTTCTTTCGCCTATGGTTGTCAAAAGTCGAAACCCTAGCCTCTAGCTAGTCTCAGTCATCCATTCGAGTGATTTCATATACTAGGAAACCCTCCCCTTACAATCCGCTATTACACGACGAATAGGATGGCTAAAGCTTATATTTTAAAGGTAGTAAATATAAAAACATGATATATGTACACATAATGAGATTTACGATCTATGGATGAATAATATCAACAACGTAATAAGATGATATTACTACACAAGTTTTAGATCAACATGTAATAATGTCATAGAAACTATTACATAGTAAGATGATCATATTATATCAACTATCAATAGTTAATATCATATGAATATCATATTATTGGTAAATAATTATACCAATAACTATCATAGTTTTATATTGTAAATATAATAATTTTACTATTATTTTAAATAATAATATGTAATAATTATTTACATAGTTTAATAATATTAATATTATTATTAATATAACTATCAATAATAATAATAATTATTATTATTAAATAATTATTACTATGATAATTATGTAATAATTATAATATTATAGTATTATGTTATATAAACTATTAATAATTACTACAATAATTATTATATTATAGTAATAATTAATATTAATAAATATGATATTATAATATTATAATTAATAGATATGTAATAATATCATAGTTTAATATTATTATCAAACTATGATAATAATATGTAATAATATGATAATATGGTAGTTTAAATATCATAAATAATATGATATTTATAATATTATCATAATATCATAATAATTATGATATTATTACAATAATATGATATTATTAAGATATTATCATAGTAATAATAATAATATCATATCATAATAATATCATAATATTAATAAATAATATATAATAATTTGATATCATAGTTTAATAATATGATATGATAATATATATTATTAAATTATTATTAAACTACATGGTAGTTTATTATAATATCATAGTAATTATTATGATATCATAATTATTATAATATTATTATCATAATATCAGTATATTATAATATATATCATAGTAATTATGATATATAATAATTTGATATCATAATTGCTATGATATCATATTATTAATATTATAATAATAGTAAATTATGATATCAAAATATTAAACGATAATATTATCATAATTATATAATAATAGTAAACTACCATATTAATAATATCATAATATTAAATAATTATTAATAATATCATAATTATTAAATTATTAATATGATATTATTATGATATGTTAATAACTATGATATTTTAATTAGGGCTGTAAATGAGTCAGCGGACCTGATGAGGGTACCCGAACACGACCCAAACCCGACCTGTTTGCTAAATGGTACGGGTTCGGGTCCAAGGATAGACCCATTTGTCAAACGGGTCTGAGTCTAGGTTCCTTTCATTTAGACCCGACCCAACCCGAACCTTGTTAGTAAATGGGCGGGTCTGGTCTACCTTACATGAGACCCGCCCAGACCCATATCCTTCCCACTTCCCTATATATTCTACTGGCGTTCCCACTTCCCTATATATTAAGCAACTAACGACGTTCCCACTTCAAAATAAAATACAAACTAGTTTGAAAATAAGATACACCTCCTTGATTTTTTATCTGGCCCACCATGTTGTTTATTTGAGATCCACTCCAGCCAATAGATGTATAATCATTAGTTAATCCTGCGGCAAAAACATTAGGCTGACTTGAGATTTAGGTGGGCCACCTCAAAGGAAATAATTGAGAAAGAAAGGTCCACCCTTTATTTTTAATCGGCCCACTGTGATCATTATATGAAATCCACTCCATTCATTAGATGTCACAAAAAATCTTAAGCCCTTTCTAAAAAAATCAGGCCCATATGTGATTTAGGTGGGCTAAATTAATGGAAAGAGTTTAGAAGGTGAGCTTTGTCCTATATAGTTCTTTTAATGGTGTGGCCCATTTTAATCACAGATGAAGCTGATTTTAGGGCCCTCATTCTAGCATGTGGTGCCTCACCTTGTGATTGGTGTGGATTTTACATAATCATGATGGGGCCCGCACAAGTAGTGAACCATTTTTCTTCTCATAAATTAGTACCAAAGTGACGAACCAGTGGCAGTGACTCTTCATCTCCTCTTTATTTTCTATATCCTTCTCCCGATGTATCTTATTTATTTAAGAAAGATAAAAAGTTTGTTACTACTCTAATCCATACAGATACAATCTTAACAAGGTTTTTCATTTTTTATACTGTTTTATTTTATTTATCTCTTTCTTCTTCAATCTTCATATTGCAAAGTGTACAAATAAATTTTTTTTGTACGATATGGATGTGTTTTTTGCTGCAACATTATTGACTTTGTGTTCTTCTTCATCTCTACCTATTTGTTGTTGCAATTGTTGGGCCATCAGGTACACAGTTAAGCCTTTCTTTTAGGAATTGTTCATTTTTTTTATACTATATATAGCCCAGAGAAAAATTTTGCTACACCCACGGCTTGCATACACTACATACGCACAAATTCCTGGCCGTGGGTGAGATACGTATCTCACAAGGATTTTGGCAAGTAAAGGAAAGAGGGATTTTTGGTAAGTAAAGGAATACGTATCTATGCCATGCAAGATGTCGGGTGCACCAGAGGCCAATACGATTATGAGGTGGGGCCACATTTGTACACTGGATAAAAGAGTTGGTCGGTCTGATCTAAACCATCCTTTGTTTTTGTACACGGTGGTTTGCCTGAAGATTGGATGACCTTTTTCATGATGAGGCCCACATCTCTCATGGCTGAGATGCGTTGCACACTTAAGACGTTGGTACATGGATCGGACTTAATGCTAACCTACACTTGGTTGTATATATGATCATCACTCATTTTAATTTTTGAAAATCATTGATCAAGTTCATTGTTCGTGATCGACCCTTTGAAATGATGTTTTCCATCATGTATATGATCATCACTTATTGAACAATCCCAACCGTCTAAATCTAAAGTGGGGCAAATATTGTTTCACATTCAACTTGTTGATTAGGTCATAAAGACATGGATGAAAGTAAAAAACAAATATTAGCTTGATTCAAAACTTTTGTGGCCACCAAGAAGATTTTAACAGTGGAAGTTCAATCAACACTGTGTAGTCACTTGGGTTTTGGATCTAACTCATTTTTTAGCTCATATCGTAAAAGGATCTGAAAAAATGGATGGACGGAATGTATTTGTCTTATGATGGGGTGCGCTAATTGAACAAATTGAATGTTATATGCATGCCTTGTGTGTACATTATTTTCATATTCACTTTTCATTTTTACATTTTCATTTCTAATCAGTAATAATCTTAAAGCATTTTATTTAATGCAGCAATATAACATGTCTAATGTAGAGGAACACGAACAACTTGATCCCATGGAGTGTAGGGACTCTACACTTTCTTCACATACAGTAACAGCTACTAGTTCGAATTCAAAACATAGAAAGTTGACATCGGCAGTTTGGAACGACTTCACGCGATTATGCAAGGATAGAGTGGTTACAGCTAGATGCAACCATTGCAACCAAATACTCTCTGCTTGTAGTAGTAGTGGAATAAGCTACCTTAAGAAGCACCTTACGAAATGTTCAAAAAAGGTGTATCATGATAGAAAACAATAACTTATAGGATCGGCTATAAGTAATCAAGGTGGTCCTGAGCTTAGTACACACAAATTTGATCAAGAACGCAGTCGCAAAACTCTTGCAAAAGTATAGACTGTGCTTGGATATTCATTTAGGGATATCGAGAATTATTATTTTAGGTCATTTTTGGTTGAGTTGCAACCCAAATTCAAACCTATGTCAAGGAATACAGTTAAAAATGATTGCATTATAGTATATCAAGTAGAAAAGATGAAGCTGATGAAATCTTTTTCTTTGAGATCTTGTGGTAGCGTGAGCGACAACGGATATGTGGACCTCGAACCAAACACTGGAATATATGAGTCTTACTGCCCATTATATAAATATGGACTGGAAGCTGCAAAAAAGGCTTAATAGTTTCAAGATGGTTCCACCTCCTCATTATGGCATTGCTCTTAGCGATGCTATTTTGTCTTGTTTGAGCAAATGGGGAATCGGCAACAAGTTGTTTTCAATAACTTTGGATAATTGTAGTGCTAATAATGTTGTTGTTAGTAAACTACTCAAACAATTCAAGATGACTCTTCCACTTGAGGGCGAGTTTTTTTATGTAAGATGTTGCACACATATTCTCAATTTGATTGTGAAAGAGGGACTGGAAGTTATAAATGGTCCACTATGTAAAATTTGTGAAGCCATTAAGTATGTGAAGGGATCACAAGCTCGTTTGGAGAGCTTTAAAAAAATTATTAAGCAATTAAAGATCTCAAGTAAGAAAGGATTACATTTTGATGTACCTACTAGGTGGAATTCTACATATCTGATGTTAGAATCTGCCTTAGTGTACAAGGATGTGTTCTTTCATTTGGAGAAGCGTGATTCAAATTTTAAAGGAGCACCAAGCGAAAGTGAATAGGAATTGGCAAAAGTTGTTTTTGAATCTTTAAAAGTATATTATGAGGTCACCAATTCTTTCTCTAGTTCTAAATACCCAACTACGAATGTATACTTTGAGGGTGTTTGGATAATCCAAATGCAATTGATGGGCGAGGTTAAAAGTCATGATGACTTTATCAAATGCATGGCCCAGAAAATGGTCACAAAGTTTGAAAAATATTGGAGTGAGTATTCTTTGGTGTTGGCGATTGCAGTAATCTTTGATCCACGATATAAAATGTATTGGGTAAACTACTATTTTCAGAAGCTTTATGGATTTAGTGGTTCCGCTGAACCATATACGCAGAGAATTCACAGCGGTCTTAAAAGATTATTTGATGCATATAACATCTCCAGTGATATGGAAGAGAGGAATGTTGGTTCATTTAGCAGTACAGTTTCATCACAGAGCAGAAGTTCTCGATATGACTCTGCAAAATATACTTATGATTTTGATTCGTTTGTTAGTGATGCTGCTACAAGTTATCAAATCAAGTCTGAATTGGATAGTTATTTAGAAGAGATGGTATTCTCTTTCTCTCTCTCTCTCTTTATAAATTATATGAGTAAAAATATTTTATTCTTCTCTTTATAATAATTTTTTAATAGATGAACAGTTACATTCACGAAGTGAGGACTTGGACGTTTTAAGCTTTTGGAAAATGAATGCTTCCAAATATCCTACATTATCTAGGATAGCTTGTGACATATTGTCAATTCCTATATCGACTGTTGCATCAGAGTCGGCATTTAGTGCTAGTGGGAGAATTATTGATAACTTTCGTAGTTCTTTAGCCCCAAACACTGTAGAGGCTTTAACTTGTTTGCAAGATTGGCTTCGCGCTGCAATTCCTGAAGGTAAATTTAGTTCTTATTGTTTTATATTTATTTTATAAACTTAATATGGAAAAGTCTTTCCTAAATTTTTATTAACTAGGTTGTACGTCATGTGTAAAATTTATAGATTTGAAGGATGAGTTGCATGTAGTAGAAGTGGATGACGATTCTAATGAGTTGGAGGATTGGTCTAGAATTGAATCCTACGGTATATCTTATTTAATTTCTCAAAATTTTAATTTTGTTTCTATAACTTTAACATTTACAAACATTCCATTTGAATGATATTTAAAATAATTTCAAGTTTTTGAAAAGTTTTTATTTATTTAAGGCTAAAAACAGAACTACACTTCTCATGCATCAACAACTTATTGGACCCGTTAGACCCGTTGGACCCGTTTCTAAATGGGTTTGGTTCAGGGTCTGGATCTCCCTTAACCAAACCCGCTAGACCCGACCCATTTATAAATGGGTCTGGGTTTAATGAGTTGACTCGGACCCGACCCGGACCCATCCATTTAGTAAAAGGGTTTGGGTCTAAAATTTGGACCCAGACCCGTTTAGTAAATGGGCAAGTCTGGTTTTGGCTAAACCCGCCCCGAACCCGACCATTTACAACACTAATTTTAATGTAATAATATGATATCATAGTTTACTATAATTATTAATAATAAATATCATAATATCATAATATGGTATTATTATTACATATTATAATTATTAAAAATTATTAATATGTAATAATATGTTAATATTATGATATAGTTTATTAATATCATAGTTATTATATATTATTACCATATATTATTTATTGATAATAATAATTATAATAATTATTTATTAATATTATGATATTTACTATTATAATAATAATAGTTTAATATTATTATTATATGTAATAATAATTTATTATTGCATATAATAATAATATTAAACTATTATTACATATGTAATTATAATAATATTATTATAATATTATGTAAATTATTATAATACTATCATAATTTAATAATATTATTAAACTATGATAGTAATTATTAATGAATATCATAGTAATAATTATTATAATTACATATGTAATAATAGTTTAATATTATTATAATAATTGCATATGTACTTATTATTACATATTATTATTATTATTATTCTAACTATTATTATTATAATATTATTATGATATTACATATCATAATAATATTATAATTATTATGATCAACGTTAAATAATTGTGTAAGCACGTTGTATAATAAGATGATGTTATAATTTAAATTTATAATGACAGATCAGCGTAATGACTCATAAGTTGGTCATTTCATAAGAAGAAGTTGATAACAGTTTTCTGCCTACATGCCACTTGTGTAGGAAATCAGTACTATGAAAAACTATATGCTCCCCTTCTAAAAAATTACGCTGATCAGATCAATAAGTGGGTCAAACCTGTATGTTGAGTAAGACTCTGTCATCTGTCCATTGATTCCTATGATCCACCTGATGAGCGGACTCGTCTGATTTTTGTGCCAAGTGATCTTCATGGTGATGCATACCATTTTCGTAGTACTTCTGTTATATACAAGCAGTATGTACTACATTGGCAGGATACAGCACCATAAGATCTTACCTTGCTTGTAGGTGATCGGTTCTCGGGATGATTTCTTAAAGTTTTATATGGTCATTTCTTAAAACTGACAGAAGTTCGGGATTGGAGGCATGCTTAAGGATGACAGAGAGAACGTCAAATTTGTCTTTTCAAGATAATAAGGAAGGGATCCTTTAACAGAATGGAGTTCTTAGCTATTACAACTGATGAGGAGATTTTCGTGAATTGATAGCAGATGGAGACTCTATAATGCTATCTCTTAGGCTTCTATGAAGTGCATTCCCTCTTTTAAGCCAATCCCTATCTTGAATGAATTAAGGTTGTGCACTTGCTTCTAATTAGAAATTCCATGTGTAGATTCTCAATAGTTGATATAGGACATGAAAATTAACTATGATATGCAAGATCTTCGGCTTTAGATCAAACTAATTCAGAAACATTCAAATAAAATTTCCACATCCCACACAAAATTTCAAACATTCAAACAAGGGGAATTTGTGCGGGTCTAGGCCTACACATGCTAGGGCTGGATCAATAAAAATTATTAGCCAAACGATATTCAAAGGGAAGTGAAAATCATCCACACATGCACAGCAATCAGTTCATAATTTAAAGGATTCACCAATTTCAATTTAGAAAACCCTAGGATTAGAAAATGGACAAATAAACTGAAAGTATTGCAATTTAGGGTTAAGGTTAGGGGAAAGAGGTATGAGAGGGGTAAAATAGGCAGGAAATCTGAACCTAAAAATAGTCCTCGCACGCGGACAACAAGCTAGGCCTGTCACACGTGCGGCCAGAGGTGCCGAACACAGAAAGTGCTTCCTTGGCTCTGGTCAGTCATGGTAGGACTTCAAAACCCCAAAGTTGCATGTTGATCGGATGACGGTTTATGCGTGGTGCTCAGCCGAAGTTTCAGCCCTCCTGCAGAGCCAGATTCTGAAAACTAGATGTAGGGAGAAGAATTGTTGCAAAAACTGACGGATTCGAAGTGAGGATGGTTGTAGAAGGTGAGAAGTATGGATGATAGAAGAAAGGGGCGGATTGTGATAGATGTGGCTTTGCACCACAGTAGTTAGCCCTTCGATGAAGGGAGGACTTCGCACCCAATTGAATTTTTCTACAACTCAGGAACTCAAAGGAGTAGAAAAAAATGTAGGAATTTTTTTATTAAACTTCAATTAATCAAAAAGTTACAAAGGGTGCCTATTTATAAGAAAACCCTATACTCCAAAACTCGCGTCATGTGCGCAACATATTACTTGGCGATGAAGTAAACTAAAATAAAAACTAATTAAAGAAATCTAAATCGTCCATGATATTCTAAATAACATTAATAAGCAAAACCTAAAATATGAGACAGACTAATAGGTCACGATCATGAGATCCCATGATGGGCTTTACTTGACCACCGGGCCTACTCCAACAAACCAAAACTCAGTCTTATAACTAGGAGGCCCTCCCTAGATGTCATCATCAATCTAGATCGACGGTGGGGCCCCCCTTCTCCTTGCGTATGTACGTAGGGGGCGGCATGCGTGTGCGTGTGCGCGTGATGTCCCCATCAATAGTTCTTTTAGTTATATTGTTAACTTTCTTGCAAAGAAAAATATTGGGGTTTGCCAATTCACATGGGAGCCCGACCATCCACATGTAGGCACATGCTCCACTCTTAGATCTGTTGAGAAGTGGAGCCACATGCGTGGATTTCGTGTCGCAAGTCCTTTCGTAATTGGGATGCGAAAGGGTTTCGCGGATTTCGTGTCGCAAGTCTTTTCGCAACTGGGATGCGAAAGGTAAGTTGCCAAAATTATAAATTGGGGTCCCTAGGGCTATTCTAGGGTTAAGGTGAATATTAGAAAATTATTCTAAGGTTTGGGTAAGGGATTTTCTCCGTACTTCAAGGGAGATGTTAGTATATTGCTTTGTAATCTTCGTTTCTCTTCATAGTGGGATTTTGCATCCGTGGTTTTTTACCCTAGTTTGGGGTTTTTCCACGTATATCTTGTCTTGTGGTTTGTTTGAATGCTTTTATTCATTTCTAGTTTATATTTCTTCCTGTTTATCGTTTATGAGTGAGGCCTGAGATTGGATCTAGGCTCACTGCGTTGTTGGCGTGCTGCGCAACAACTGGTATCAGAGCTATTGGTTAAGTTCTATTGGGAGCGATGGCGGAAGATGCGAAAACTAGAATTGAGAAGTTTGATGGTTTAAACTTTGCCTTCTGAAAGATACAGATGGAGGATTATCTATATCAGAAGGACCTCTATATTCATCTAGGAGGAAAAGAGAAGAGACCAGAAAAGATGACAGATGATGAATGGTTTTTACTGGATAGGAAGGCTTTAGGAACGATCCGACTCTCTTTGTCTAATAGCGTCGCCTTCAATATATCCAAAGTAAAAATGACAAAAGAATTAATGGAAGCCCTAGCCACCATGTATGAAAAGCCCTCAGCATCCAACAAGGTTCATCTTATGAAACAGCTATTCAACATGAAGATGTCAGATGATGGGTGTGTGGCAGAACATCTAAACGAGTTCAATACAGTCACGAGCCAGTTGGAATCTGTTGGCATTACTTTTGAGGATGAGGTCAGGGCATTATTGATCTTATCCAGTTTGCCAGACAGTTGGGATGGTTTGGTGATTGCTGTGAGCAATTCTTCAGGGTCGACAAAGTTGAAATTTGATGATGTGACTGGTCTAATTCTCAGCGAAGAATCTAGAAGGAAGGCATCAGGAGTTTCAGGGGACTCAGGGAATGCTCGGAAGAGGAAGATCGCTGAACAAAGGAGGCAATAAACACAGGAGTTCTAAGTCAAGGAAGAAGTCCAAGGGACCGAAAGACAAAGACGGGTGTTGGCATTACGGCAAGAAGGGGCACATGAAACGTGATTACAGGGCGCTCAAGAAACAAGAAGGAAGCTCTCAAGGTGGAAAAGTTTTAGTGAATCTGTCTGAGGAGAGCGACACAGAGGCGTTGATCTTGTCTCTTGATGCAAGGAATGAGTCTTGGGTTATAGACTCGAGTGCTTCGTTTTATGCCACTTCGTGTAAGGAAGTTCTACGTGATTATGTGTCAGGTGACTTTGGGAGAGTCTACTTGGGTGATGATGAGCCGTGCAATATTGTTGGAAAGGGGGATGTTCATGTAAATCAGAAAGACGGAACAGTCTTGAAATTGAAGGATGTTAGACATGTACCGAGTTTGAAACGTAATCTGATCTCAGTGGGACAGTTGACCGATACCGGTTATGTGACGACATTCACCAGTGACTCTTGGAAGATCACAAAAGGTGCCTTGGTAATATCTCGAGGCAAAAAGGAAGGTACTTTGTACGTGACTTCAGGATCATATAGTTCACTCGTATTCACATCAACTGGAGTGAATGAGCAGTTATGGCATCAGAGGTTGGGACATATGAGTGAGAAAGGGATGAAAATGCTATTGTCAAAAGGGAATCTACCAGGGCTGAAGTCTATTGACTTGGAATTCTACGAGGACTGCGTGTATGGCAAGCAGAAGAGGGTAAGCTTCAAGAAGATGGGACGCGCTCCAAAGACACATCTGTTGGAGCTTGTACACACTGATGTGTGGGGACCGCACAGGTATTATCTCTTGGTGGCTCACGTTATTTTGTTACCTTTATTGATGATGCTAGTAGAAAATTGTGGTCTACTTCTTAAAACATAAATCTGATGTATTTGATGTATTTAAGAAGTGGAAAATTATGGTAGAAAATGAGACAGGTAAAACAGTAAAGTGTCTCAGATCTGACAATGGGGGAGAGTATTGTGATAAGAGGTTTGAGGAGTATTGTGCAACAAATGGAATCAAACATCATAAAATGATTCCAGGGACACTACAGTAAAATGGTGTGGTTGAGCGCATTAACAGGACCATCCTTAAGCGTGCCAGGAGCATGAGATTACATGAAGGGTTGCCCAAGACCTTTTGGGCAGATGCTATGAATACTGCCGCATATCTCATCAATAGAAGTCCCTCAGCACCATTGGATGGTGGGCTATCAGAAGAAGTGTGGTGTTCACTCCCCAAGTATAGGGTTGTGATGTAGTAATAAACTCAGTAAGACCGAGGTCGAATCCACAGGGACTGAAACCTGTACGTGATCTGAAATTCACTAGAACGAGAACTAGGATAAGACGTAATCTAAATCGAATGAGCTTTGATGAATAATGGTGAAATAATTATCTAAAACTAAAAGAGTTCAGAAATAAGAAACTAGGGATTCAGAGGATCCACTTGTAGAGATCAGAGAGATCTTATGCTTGGATAAAAAATCAGGGAAATTAACTCAACTGCTATTAATATAGTTTTCAAGAGATGAGAGGTGTATGAATTAGAATGGATTCCATCACCAAACCATGCCCAAGAGGCAAAGCAAACAACAGAATTAAACTAATTACCAACCAATCAACATTCTATGAGGGTTAAGAAAGGGTACCGTCATCCGACCATGCCCAGGAGACGATGGTGAACAACAGGGCTTCCTGACGTCATAAACATAAAAAGGAGAAAGAAATACTCAAAGCCATCGCATATCTATTGTAATTTCAGTCACAACAAACCATTAAAAACTAGAAGTATTCCTTTAAATAAATTAAAATCATAATTAGTTCAGTATAACAAAAAGGCACAAGCACAAATTCTCCTATCACACTACAAGCTTCACCTCTTAGCCCTAGCTAAGAGGTTTAGCCAACCATGATTAGGCTATATTTCTTAAATAAAATAAAATAAAATAAAATAAAAACAAACTCTATAATCTCCCTCTCTCTTGGCCTCCACGGCTGCCCAAGCTGAGATCCCACGTCCCAGCATAATCCTGCTACTCAGTTTCTCTTCTCTTTATAGCAATGAAGGAATGGAAGCTGAAGTCGGTGAGAGAATCCTCTGCAGCTTCTCTCGCAGCGAACAAAAGATGCCACAGTCCTGCGTAAATTAGCTTACGCTGATTCTCGGTGGGACCTATTCTTGATGCCGAAGGAGAAATCTGCACCGTCCATCGAAATACTCTTGAGATTCCAGTTAGAATGGTATATTTTTGGTCATCCATTGATGTATCCCATGGAGTTTTTCATTACACCGTCCATGTTTCGTTTGAAGGGCTGAGATCATATCATCATTGTTTCTTGGAAACCTGACACCTAGGCCTTAGCCAGCTGACCCGTGGAATTCTAATAGACAGCCCAGATCAGAACATCGTGTCATGCTGGTGGCCCATAAGGAAAAATCGCAACTTTGTTTGCGAACAGAGCTTCTGCGTCAGCTCTGTGATGGACAGTGGCCCACTGATTGACGAGGACAGAGGAATCCATAACGTCCAATGTATTCCCCTCGAAAAACTGTTGGGAATGGACGATTTTTGGAGCAGTTTCAGTGTGGCCCACGAGATCTTTCACTCCACCGTTCGTCCTCTGTTTGGACGACTGGATTCAGATCCTCGCGATATTCTGTAATTCCGCCCTCTAGGCAGTGATAAAAGGCTCGATGTGAGATCAATGGACGGTCCAGATTGATGATGTGGATGAGGAGTGGGGCCCACACTCAAAACCCGACGCCGGCAGCAAAAGACGCTGTTGCGTCTTTTGTTTTTGAGAGAAAACGTCGGTCAGCGCAATGCTGACCGACTTTACTTCGTTCGGTGCACAGCCGGTGCACTCGTGCACTGTGTACATGCTCTATATGAGTGGGTCCCATGGAGATGTCCGTAAGAAATTTGTATCGTCCATCCTTTTCCCCATCCAAGTTAAGGCATTGACAACGAAATTGAAGTATATCCAGGTATCAGGCGGGCCCCAAATCAAGATTTTATAGGATGATCTGTCAGTTTAGGCACTTCCATAGGGATCCAGAAGCTGACTTTCGACGTGAACGGTTCATTTATGATCCTCAGGCCATGTATGGGGTTTTGAGCTGAATGGATGGTGGGAACCCTGTGATCCTGCATTCTGGCGGACTTTCAGGCCACTTGATCTTCATTTCCTCAGTTTTCTTGGATCTCTGTCATTGATCTTGGTCCCCTGGAGTCCGTCCCTTGCCTTGGTGTCATCAGAGCATTAATTCCCAGCTTTAAGCACCCTTTCTCAGTCCCAGCTTGTAATTACACCCTGTATCACAAACGCGATTAAATCGGACCATTAAACAGTATCATGCTCGTAAATCCAGGCAATAACTGGGGTCTAATATGCAATATTTGACCCTTAACATAACCCCCAACTAGCATTTTGCTAGTCCCGAGCAAAGTATGCGAAAAATAAGTTTGAGAATTACAAGACAATTTCTATGAACTCAAGTGATTTTTGAAAAATAATCAAGATACTAGAAGTTAAGATTCATGAATGTTGGGCATTACCTTCCCTATACTCAAGCGCTCCGTAGACTTCATAATCAAGATCAAAGTACTAATCCATCAATTAGAAAAAAAAAAATCCTAAACATTAAGATCATGAGTGTATAGTGTAATCTCGACTTACAACATTAAGATTTAATTCGTTATTTCATGACATCCTTGGTAACCAACAAGAGTGCCCAGGACAATCAACTTAAACCAAAACTTGTCCCACAGATCAACCTTTCATTCTAACAGCCTTTGATTTTTCCATGAACAGTAGTGCTAAGAAGGGGAAACAAATCCTTACCTATAGGGAGCAAACCTATGTTGAGAATTAGTCGCCTAACTTTTTCCAAATATTAACCATGGGGAATCGAATCTACACCTATAGGGAGTAAACCTATGGTGAAGTTCGTTCCCCCAACCCTTTTTGCAAGCAGCTATCTTGTAGCCGGGTATTTTCTTTTTCTTCAATTCTTCTTTTTCTTTTTCTATTGATCATGCTGGAAAAATAGTCCAGGATGGTTCCTTTTATGCTTAATGATTACCAAGTCAATCCTTTAATATTGAACTGAAACCTCAATGTATAAACGAGATGTGACATGTGAAATCATGACTCAATCAATGTTTACAACTTCTAATCATGGATTAATAATTCAACCTTAACTAGGAAATCTAACGGACAACTGAATTCAAGAGTAGTAAATCACCAACATTCCATATCCTGTAATTCTAAATCAAAGATAGTCGTCAACTCACTTCGAATTCACCAGAAAGTCTAAAATTTTTTTTAAAAAATTTCACAATTTTTGCTCAAGACGAAGAAAATACTGATTAGGTAACCTAATCTTCCACCCCCAACCTAAAAGCTACATTGTCCTTAATGTAAAAGATATAAGCATGGAATGCACATGGGACAACAAAAGTAAATGTGAAGTGATGGGAAGATAGTTGTAACACCCCGTACCTTTGATACTCGGGTGTTACCTTTTAAAACTCATGACTATTAAAACCCAACCTAATGACTTAACTTAACACAGGAGGGGACCTCCCAAGCGGCATTGAGACAATTTGCCACGACTCTGAAGGCTCAGCTAACACTCTACCCCAATCAAAGAGGTAAGCACGATCGAATGACTTAAGCCCAAACAATTTCTAAAACCACATGTGTTAGCAATACTCTGAAAGTCAATCCACGGAAGACAGAGGGCAACCAAGGAAGCCTCTCTGTGTCCCAAACATGCATTTAACCATTGAAAACAAATATTGAACCCATTCGACCAACAAATCGCATCATACGGGATAGATACGAACCAAAAAGGTATATAATGGCCCACTTGGGCCTCACATACGCCCAAAACTGGGTCAAGGCCCCTATACAGGGACCCTTAAACAATTGGTCAGAGTAGATTTGTCACAAGCGTCACAAGGGACCTCACACTCAATGCACGTATACCATGCACAACCATGCACGAAGTGCACCACACCAACTTGATCGGTCAAAACTGCCTTGACCGATCCAAAACACAAACAATTGGAAGAAGTTCTCCCGCCCGTTCCCAATTTAAAAATGTAGGATTTCAAACCCCTAGGTAAGCCACTCCGACAACTATCTGGGTAATCCAGACCGTCCATTTTGTTGGAAGGGTCCATCCCAACAAAACCATATTAAGATGAGGGCCCCTGCAAAGGAATGAAAGGAGTAGCTTCGAGCCGTCCATTTTGGCACGGACGGCTGAGTCTTTTAGAGAACGGGCAGATAGCTGGCGTGCTGGGCAAGACAGCGTCGGTTTGCCCAGGGGACTTCCATCGTGCACCGCTAGTCGGAGAACGCTCTCTCCCTCTAACCAAAAAACAATCCAACCGAGAGAAAATTCAGCCGCAGTTTTGCCGTTTTGAGAAAAAGCAGAGGCGGCCATTAATGGCCATCACTTGGAGATTTGCAGAGCAAATCTCAACCGCCGGATGCTCCCCCTCCTTGCCTATAAATGAGGAACTCAACCTCTCAGGATTCACACAGAAAGAGAGTTGAGAGAGAGAACAGAGAGGGTGGGAGTAAAAAACAGAGTGGAGCTTCTGGTGAGCTTGGAGCGCACTGCCCCAACTCAGTCCGTGAAAATCGGACCGAGCCGAGTCAGTGTGGAACCATAGCCACGCCACTTGTGAGGTAAAAGAGAAAGGAGAGTGGGAGAGAAAGGAGAAAGAAAAGAGAGGAAGAAGGTGGTGGCTTGTGTACGTGACGGATCTAGCTCGGGTCAGATCTGACGAAACCAGGTAAAGGCCTTCCCTCTACTCTAAGATAAGCCCAAAATGAAGCCCCATCACACCTCACATAGGTGGAGAAACACCGTCAGCAGAGACTGTGTACATGGCCAAGGACAGACCTTATTTTTAAAGATAAAACGACCCACGTTCAAGGCCGAACGTGGCCTGAGTTCAGGCCCTGCTTGGGGCCGAACCACGGCATCTAAATGGCCCCAGCGTGGGGCTGAAACCATTCTAGAAACAACTCACCGAAACGACCTCTGATGAGCTACTGCACACCTCAAAAATTAGACTGTGAAACAGACATTTTTAGCATGGAAACGGCCATGATCAGACCATTCTTTGGCTAGGAAGGGTGGCAGTCACCATGCCATCATTTGGGGCGTCAACGTAGGCGTGAAACGGTGGGGAAAAGTGCCGTGGTTGAGCCAAAAATCAGGGCCGAGAATGGCCTCCATAATAGCTGAAGCAGGGACCGTTTCTATGTTAGAGGGGTGCTGTGCACGTTGCAAACCCAGGAGGAAGTACCTGTGGGCTTCACCAAATGCATGTGGGCCCTGCTCAAGTGCAGGTGGGCCTCACCCAAAAACCAGATAACAGCCCTAGGTTTTGGGCCCTGCACATGGATAGGTGGGCCGCACCCTGCGACAGCAGGTGGACCTCGCCCTACCACGACTGATGGGCCACGTAGGTGGCCCCACCTTGAAGGCGTGGCTCATCCAGGCCGTCCATTGCAGGACGCCAGGCCACTAGAGGTCTAGTTCAAAATAATAATAATAATAATAATAATAATAATAATAATAATAATAATAATAATAATATATGTATATAAAATAAAATAAATAGATAAATGCTAAATGCATTGTACGTGCATGAAAATTTTACCTCTGGCATATGAATAGCATGGTGTATGTGGGCTGCATCCGGGCCGTCCATCCATTCAAACAGCCCTGGATCACCATCAATCCCTGACCGTCCATCATGGACTCCAATGCTGGGCCTCTTAATTCATCACGTAAGCATACTTGTAGCATATCATGTACACGTGGTGAGCCCAGGTGGGACCCAAATTGGTATGGTATTAGAACCTACATCAGATATGCATGATATATAATAACTAAATATACACCAAATGTATAAATATGTAAGTATATACGTGTGATATATAATGCTTCAATATAGCAGGTGCATGTGTGATAGGCCCATCACATGGCCCAACTTGATGCTACGTGTAACCCACATTAATATGATATGCATAGTGAATACGTGTGGTACACATACACTAGATGCATGTGGTGTCAAATGCATGTATGTCTATATACATGCCAGATGTACATAACATTAATAAAGCATGTCAGAGTCACACGAGGTTATGTATGCTGGATGCATGAGGTGGCCCCATGAGGGACCCTCCTGATACCTACGTTAGATCAAGACCGTCCCAAGGTCTGGATGTGGCCCACCTTTATATGATTGTTTCCCTCCACGCACGAGGTACGGATGTGCTACATGCGGGCCGTCCATCAGGAAACATCTGATCCCTGGACGTTTTTAAATGCATACATGCTCACGTATGCAGTACATGCATATAAAATATAAATAATGCTATCTTATGCATCTGTGTAACTGCATAATCCGTGGGACCCACGAAGATATGTGTTTCATCCACACCGTCCACCCATTTTGATCCACACCGTCCAAATAACCAGACGGTTGGTCACACGCTGATGCTTGTGTTACAATCCAAACCGTCCATCCCATTTGGCGAGCTTACCATAAGGTTTGAAACAAATTAAGACAGATCTACCTAGAAGGGCCACAGTACAATAATTAGTAGAAATCAAAGATGCCCCGCATTGAAATCGTCCAAAACACAAATGTCTTGGGAGCTAAATTTTCCCCGGACTGGGTCCCTGAGACCTTATGAGCTACGTGAGTGGAAAATAAAAACACCATAGTGAGCCCAGCTGGACTACCCTACTTGGGTGAGTAAGCTGGGGCTAACGCAAAGCCTATAGAGCCTCAACGTAGCGTTCCCTTGAATTTTGTGCAAAGCCGTAGGGACACCTGACATACATAAATTGTAATTTTTTTTCTAGGAAACTCCTCGAGTTACCCCGGGCCACAAGAAGACTCAGGCCAAGTTCAAGAACACTACCATACAGGTGATGACTTTCCCCTTGGGCTTTCCATTTCTTAATTAGCTAAACCTAGTTTGTACTAGATTATCATTATTGTGACACTTGTTTCCACTATATGCAAGGCTCACATGCTAGTAATCCTTGATCACTATTCACATGACTTGGTAATATATCTCCATAAATTGTTAACTCTTGATGCTCCTTTACGTGCTTTACTTGAAGTCATATATTGTCACATGATTAACATGATTTGCTTCTGTACACAACCTCTTGACGCTACACATGGAGGATTCCATGACCGTATGCAAGCCACACTTGGGATTGTAATTAGACAAAATCGTGTGGGAAATAGGGACCCTGAACCATTATCACTTTGGTCAAGGCACCCTATTAAAACATCCCAAGGTGGAAGACCTCATGAGCCGGGGATGGTGGAATGGGACACTATGCCCGAGCTGTCGGCCTACGCTGGGCTCTGAGCTCCCCGTAGTGACCATTGAGTTGCTTAAATTGGCTGATTGTAATTGGATTAATAACGGCTGGCTAATCATGCATTCATAGCATATTGGCGATGACGGATGGCAAATTCTGGATGCTGTAGCACGTGCCCCAGAGTTGTTGAGGTATCGTTTCGCTAGCTCCCAGACCATCGACTATCGACCCCTGTCCGACTGGATGATTTTCCCAGGTCGTTGATTGCATGGGCGACGAGCCCAAGTCCGGCTGGATGTGCATCCCCAGGCCGATGTGCATTCATACATCCATGCATCTAATAAGACTGCATATTGCCTATTTTGGATTTCTACTTGTTTCTCCTTTTAACTATGTTTGCTAAGGCGGAGATGTGTAATCTTGAGGGGAATTCACACTGAGCTGGCCACTCATTCATCAACTACCCAACCGTACAGATCATGCAGGGACCAATGTAGAGGGCGTCGGTGCCGGCCTTGATGATGTCGCCGTGGAGCAGGAGGAGGAGTATTATGAGGACGAGCCGCATCAGGACGCAGCGGCATATTTTGGTGTTAATCAGTAGTTTGATAGTGGTTTGGTATTTTGATATTTGGGACTTTTGGAATTTTGTAACTAAAACCCCCAGCTGAGCGGGTCAAATATTTGGGCTTTCATGAATACACATGTTTTTTGGCTATCGCACTCTGAGTTTACATTCCGCTATTTCTCTGATCTATAAACTCCCAGATTTCTGAAAATGAGTCCCGTACTCGGGATTTAGAAATCGGGGCGTTACAATAGTACCTGGATGATGAATCGTGAGAGACTTTCTAAGAGATCGCAACATGGAATCCAATCAGCACGAGAGAGAAAGCAACACAAAACTAACAAAAATAAAATCCTACCTATATCACTTTCGCAGGTGCTCTCGATTGCATTTAGCGCATGCAACAAGCCTTTAAACCCCTAGGTTTCCCCTAGGGGACGAGTTGTAGTCTCGTGAGAGTTTGCAGCAATGTTACCCACAAACATTGAACTAACTAACTAGGAAAATTAAATGGAATGAAAAGCTGGGTTGCCTCCCAGGAGCGCTAAGTTTACCGTCCATCCTAAAATAACATAAAGAAAACTACTCTAGTCCTATGAAAGCAGGGAAAAGCTACTCGATCATGCCGCAAGGTTCCTCCTCCGGCCAATATCTTGATAAGTTTCTCAGTAAGTTCCTCAACAGGATCATCCAAAAGCCCTTTGTGCAATAAGCTTGGATGCCCTGGAGCTTGACTTTTCAGAGAAACTTATGTACCTCATTAAAAATTTGACGTTGATTCGTTTGAGGTATCCAAAGTATATATGATTCACCTATGTCAGAAAAAGTTTCAAAGTTAGTATCCCATGGTGATCAGAGACTACAAGTAGATCAAATTGAGAAGAATTTTTAGGAAGTGGTGTAGTTTCAACACATTCCGAAGTATCAGACTTCGGTTCAATTTTTAGCTCCTCCTCACTTAATGGTAAGCAGTGAGGATCTGGGGAGGGAGGGGCTTCAAAGTAAGGGTTCTCTCGGTTAGTGATGACTACCGAGATGTTATCTTGTAAGGCATTCACTATATCTCTTATCATGGGATCGTTTGAATCTGCAAAGTGTGCCAAGCAATCATCCAAAGCATTGGGACATTCAGTTGAGAGTGACTCATTCTCCACATTGAAGTGTGTGATGATTTGTTCAAGGATTCTATCGTCTTTAAAAGTAGACGAAAGTGTGCTCTCTTGCTCCAGCCCTGCACAGGCAAATTGAGGATCAGTATACGAAGCATTGATGTGCTGACTCTATTCATTGATACTACTCAGAAGAGGCATTGAATCTTTAAAATTCAACAGTTCAGATGGTGGCCTCAACTGAGTGGTTTCAAATTCCAAAGTTGTATCGAGTAACTCATTCATTTCCTGAATCATATCATCATGTAATTCAGGGGAGTGGTCTAAACAGGTCTCACAAGAGATAGAAGGGTTGGTTGTAAGGAGCTCATCCACTTTTAAATCAGATATGTCAGGTGAGTGGAGTAGCTCATTATGACCGCTCACTTCGTGCACTTCTTGATCATTGACCTGGACCAAACTTGAGATTAATTCCAGGGAAACTGGGGCTGAACATTCATGATCATTATCCCAATACGCATCATCGTCTAATTCTGTGCAGTGCACACTTGGGATGGGATCGCTTTTCTCACATTCTAAATTTGGTTGAGGTTCGAATAAACTAACCTCTACCTCATCATTGAGATCTTGTGTATCATGTAAGGAAAGTGTGTCATCATCACTGTATTTAAAAGACACCCATGTATCTCCATCATTCTTTTGAACAGTCATTGAGATCGACTCGTCGGGGAATTGAACCGTATGCTCATTAATGGAATCCAACTCCTCATTCCAAATTCTAGATTTTGTCAAAAGTGAGTGAGGATTACTTTCCTCACATTGTATTTCTGGATTGGATTGTAGTTGAAACGAACTAGCTTCCATTATTTCATTAGAAGTAGGGAATCCAAAGGAATAATCAACAAGATCAACGGGTTACGGTTGGGATGAATTAGTCTCCATTAGCCTATCAAGGCGTGATTCAAGTGCTTCTACTAATTTCCTCATGCCAGTAATATAGTCCGTGTAACTCGGATATGACTCCTCTTGGATCATTTCTGGTGAATATTCAAAAGTGGTTGATCCACGAGGGTTCTTACCATGTTGTTTTACTAACTCAACCTCGACATATTTCTGTTTCTAGTGATCAAAACCATACGGGTCATCTGTCGGGAGTTGATACGCGTCATCATTCCAATAATCACGTACTGTTTTCTTAACTCGTGGAATACAATTATTCTCCTGCAGATAATTGCCGAAAAACTTCTTAATCGGTGGAGCATCATATTCTGATTGATTCTCGAAGAAATTTTTAGAAAAATTTTGAGGCATAGGCTGTTTTCCATAAGCTATCTCAACATACTGTCGTGCCCACTCATTCATATACAAGGTGAAACCCTAACTCTGAATCTAATCCTAAGTAAAATAAAAGAAAGGATTCTACAGCAGTATGAAAAGTAAGGGAGGGAGAAGTTAGAAGAAAAGTACCAAATGAGAAGTTCCTATATTAAGATCCTGAAAAAGAAAACAAAACAAGTTAGTTTTTAAAACTAATAAGTCTAAGATTAGAAGATTTCTAAAAATAAAACCCTAATTCTAAAAATAGAAAAAGTAAAGAAATTAGGAAGATATCACCAAATTAGAAGTTTCTATCTCAGAATCCTACAAAACAGGAAAGTTAGGTTAGTTCCTAAAAAAAAAAAAAAAACATAAACCTAAAGTTAGAAAAAATCCTAATCTTAACTAATTCTAAAACCAATTAATTTCAGAAAATCGTAGCCGTCAGTCCCCGGCAACGGCGCCAAAAACTTGTTCACTCCCTAAGTATAGGGTTGTGATGTAGTAATAAACTCGGTAAGACCGAGGTTGAATCCATAGGGACTGAAACCTGTACGTGATTTGAAATTCACTAGAACGAGAACTAGGATAAGACGTAATCTAAATCGAATGAGTTTTGATGAATAATGGTGAAATAATTATCTAAAACTAAAAGAATTCAGAAATAGGAAACTAGGGATTCAGAGGATCCACTTGTAGAGATCAGAAAGATCTTATGCCTGGATAAAAAATCAGGGAAATTAACTGAACTGCCATTAATAAAGTTTTCAAGAGATGAGAGGTGTATGAATTAGAATGGATTCCATCACCAAACCATGCCCAAGAGGCAAAGCAAACAACAGAATTAAACTAATTACCGACCAATCAACATTCTATGAGGGTTAGGAAAGGGTACCGTCATCCGACCATGCCCAGGAGACGATGGTGAACAACAGGGCTTCCTAACGTCATAAACATAAAAAGGAGAAAGAAACACTCAAAGCCATCGCAGATCTATTGTAATTTCAGTCACAACAAACCATTAAAAACTAGAAGTATTCCTTTAAATAAATTAAAATCATAATTAGTTCAATATAACAAAAAGGCACAAGCACAAATTCTCCTATCACGCTACAAGCTTCACCTCTTAGCCCTAGCTAAGAGGTTTAGCCAACCATGATTAGGCTATATCTCTTAAATAAAATAAAATAAAAAAGAAAAACAAACTCTATAATCTCCCTCTCTCTTGGCCTCCACGGCTGCCCAAGCCGAGATCCCATGTCCCAGCATAATCCTGCTACTCAGTTTCTCTTCTCTTTATAGCAATGAAGGAACGGAAGTTGAAATCGGTGAGAGAATCCTCCGCAGCTTCTCTCGCAGTGAACAAAAGATGCCGCAGTCCTGCGTAAATTGGCTTACGCTGATTCTCGGTGGGACCTATTCTTGATGTCGAAGGAGAAATCCACACCGTCCATCGAAATACTCTTGAGATTCCAGTTAGAATGGTGTATTTTTGGTCGTCCGTTGATGTATCCCACGGAGTTTTTCATTACACCGTCCATGTTTCGTTTGAAGGGTTGAGATCATATCATCACTGTTTCTTGGAAACCTGACACCTAGGCCTTAGCCAGCTGACCCGTGAAATTCTAATAGACGGCCCAGATCAGAACATCGTGTCATGCTGGTGGCCCACAAGGAAAAATCGCAACTTTGTTTGCGAACAGAACTTCTGCGTCAGCTTTGTGATGGACGGTGGCCCACTGATTGACGAGGACAGAGGAATCCATAATGTCCAATGTATTGCCCTCGAAAAACCGTTGGGAATGGACGATTTTTGGAGCAGTTTCAGTGTGGCCCACGAGATCTTTTACTCCACCGTTCGTCCTCCGTTTGGACGACTGGATTCAGATCCTCGCGATATTCTGTAATTCCGCCCTCTAGGCAGTGATAAAAGGCTCGATGGGAGATCAATGGACGGTCTAGATTGATGATGTGGATGAGGAGTGGGGCCCACACTCAAAACCCGATGCCGGCAGCAAAAGACGCTGTTGCGTCTTTTGTTTTTGAGAGAAAACGTCGGTCAGCGCAATGCTGACCGACTTTACTTCGTTCAGTGCACAGCCGGTGCACTCGTGCACTGTGTACATGCTCTATATGAGTGGGTCTCATGGAGATGTCCGTAAGAAATTTGTACCGTCCATCCTTTTCCCCATCCAAGTTAAGGCGTTGACAACGAAATTGAAGTATATCCAGGTATCAGGCGGGCCCCAAATCAAGATTTTATAGGATGATCTGTCAGTTTAGGCACTTCCACAGGGATCCGGAGGCTGACTTTCGACGTGAACGGTTCATTTATGATCCTCAGGCCATGTATGTGGTTTTGAGCTGAACGGATGGTGGGAACCCTGTGATCCTGCATTCTGGCTGACTTTCAGGTCACTTGATCTTCAGTTCCTCAGTTTTCTTGGATCTCTGTCATTGATCTTGGTATCCTGGAGTCCATCCCTTGCCTTGGTGTCATCAGAGCATTAAATCCCAGCTTTAAGCACCCTTTCTCAGTCCCAGCTCGTAATTACACCCTGTATCACAAACGCGATTAAATCGGACCATTAAACAGTATCATGCTCGTAAATCCAGGCAATAAATGGGGTCTAATATGCAATATTTGACTCTCAATACCTGAACTGGGAAGGAAGTGAACCTTGCACATCTCAGAGTGTTTGGTTGCACTTCATATGTTCACATTGATGCAGAGCACAGAAACAAGCTGGATGCGAAATCCAGGAGGTGCACGTTTATAGGCTACGGGCAACATGATTTTGGCTACAGGTTCTGGGATGCAGAAAACAGAAAAATCATCAGAAGCAAGGATGTAGTCTTCAATGAAAAAGTGATGCATAAGGACAGTGTGCAGGAAAATAAGGCCGAGAAAAAAGAATTCGTAGAGTTGGAAGAGTTACCGGACATGGGTGTTATAGCGCCACAGGATGAGGCAGAGCCGCATACACCGGTTGTGAGGAGGTCTACTCGGGAGAGGAGACCCACGGTCCGATACTCACCCTCCTTACATTATCTACTACTGACAGATAATGGTGAGCCAGAGTGTTTTGAAGAGGCGTTATGGTCAGATATACGGGTTAAGTGGGAGCAGGCTATGGATGATGAGATGGACTCTCTTGAGTTTAATCGTACATGGGAGCTAGTTACTCTACCCAAGAGTAAGAAAGTTGTGGGTTTACAGACTGAAGGAGGAGCACGATGGTTCGAAATGGTACAAGGCCAGATTGGTTGTGAAAGGGTTTCAACAAAAGGTAGGTATCGATTTCACTGAAATATTTTTACCGGTAGTGAAAATGTCTACGATTCGCATGGTCTTGAGTATAGTGGCTTCAGAGGACTTACATCTAGAACAGCTAGATGTTAAGACAACATTTCTTCATGGGGACCTTGAAGAAGAGATATATATGCATCAGCCGACAGGATACGTGGTACCAGGTAATGAGAACAAGGTGTGCAGACTGAAGAAGAGTCTATATGGCTTGAAGCAGGCCCCGAGGCAGTGGTACAAGAAGTTCGACAGTTTTATGTCGAGAAATGATTTTAGGAGATGTCATGCAAACCACTGTTGTTACTTGAAGAAGTTTGATACGTCTTACATCATCCTTCTTCTGTACGTTGATGATATGCTTGTGGCCAGTTCAAGCATGAAGGACATCTCAGATCTCAAAAGACAATTGTCTAGGGAATTTACCATGAAGGATTTAGGAGCTGTAAAACAAATCCTAGGCATGAGGATAAAGCGCGACAGAGAAAACAAGAAATTAGTTTTGTCACAGGCAGAGTACATATCCAAGGTACTTGATCGATTCAATATGGGAGGTGCTAAGCCGATTAGCACTCCATTAGCCAACCACTTCAAGCTATCTAAGGAGCAAGGTGCAAAGACGCAGGAGGAACAGGACTACATGGCTAAAGTTCCATACGCGTCAGCTATTGGGAGTCTCATGTATGCTATGGTGAGCACGAGATTAGACATTACTTAAGCAGTGAGAGTTGTTAGCAGGTTCATAAACAACCTCGAGAAGGAACATTGGGAAGCTGTGAAGTAGATCCTTAGGTACTTGATAGGTACTAAGGACGTAGGGCTGTGTTATGGTGGATCAGAAATCAAGTTACAAGGCTACGTGGATTCAGATTTGGCAGAAGATATCGACAGCAGAAGAAGCACTACAGGTTATATTTTTACTCTAGGTAGTGCTGCAGTCAGTTGGGTCTCTCAGTTACAAAAGATAGTATCTATCAGTACGACAGAAGCAGAATATGTTGCGGCTACAGAAGCATGCAAGGAGATGGTGTGGATGCAAGGTTTTATGGAAGAGTTGGATAAGAAGCAAGCAGATTGCAAACTGTACAGTGACAGTCAAAGTGCAATACACTTGGCTAAGAATTCATCCTTTCATTCAAGGACCAAACATATTGCCATCAGATATCACTTCATACGTTCGTTACTGGAAGATGAATCGATTGCTCTGGAGAAGATTCATACAACTGAGAATCCTGCAGATATGTTGACCAAGGCGGTCACAAGGGAGAAGCTGAAGCTCTGTTCAGCTTTGATTGGTCTTCAGGCTTGAAGACGGGGAGGTGATGTACTCCGGATGAAGAAGACAAAAGTTTATGGCGATGTGTCTCCAAGTGGGAGATTGTTGAGAAGTGGAGCCACATGCGCGGATTTCGTGTCGCAAGTCCTTTCGCAACTGAGATGCGAAAGGAGTTTCGCAAATTTCGTGTCGCAAGTCCTTTCGCAACTGGGATGCAAAAGGGAAGTTGCCAAAATTATAAATTGGGGTCCTTAGGGCTATTCTAGGGTTAAGGTGAATATTAGGAAATTATTCTAATGTGTGGGCAAGGGATTTTCTCTGTACTTCCAGGGGAGAGGTTAGTATATTGCCTTGTAATCTTCGTTTCTCTTCATAGTGGAATTTTGCATCCGTGGTTTTTTACCGTAGTTTGGGGTTTTTCCACGTATATCTTGTCTTGTGGTTTGTTTGAATGCTTTTATTCATTTCTAGTTTATATTTCTTCCTGTTTATTATTTGTGTGTGAGGCCTGAGATTGGATCTAGGCTCACTGCGTTGTTGGCGTGCTGCGCAACAAGATCTTCTACTCTAAAACCAGGCCACCAACATACAAGATGAATGGATGAGTAGGAAAAGTTGTTTCAATGACTAGTTTACTTTATACATTGTGACCCACATGAGTAAAACTGCCAATTTTTGAGGTACAAATCATCTAAGGGTGTCTTGAAAATTTTCCAATGTTCTCTTTAGAATTATTTTCAGTTCCATTTTGGATGAATTGTTGAAAAGAAAACAGCCCATCATACTCATCCTCTGAGTGTCCTTACTCATGTCTCCATGGTAGACTCACAAGAGCTTCAACATCTGTTCATGGGTTCAAGTACCCATTATGGTGAAATTCCAGTGTGTGGTGTAAGTATGTGGGTGTGTGTGGGGTGTGACTGTGTGTGTAAAAAATAAAAAAATATTTGTCCTCTGGAATTGTGATGCAAGACATGGAAAATTAAATATGACATGCAAGGTTTCAAGCTTAGATCCTACCAATGTAGAAACAATCACACAAATTCCACATCCCACATGAAAATCCAAACATTCAATTAAGAAGGGGAATCTATGCGGACCCAAGCCGACACAGGCTAGGGCTTGACCAATAAAAATTATAAGCCAAACGATGTCAAAGGGAAATAAAATCAACCACTCATGCATAAAAATCAGTCCATAATCCAAGGGATTCCCTAATCTCAATTCAAGGAACCCTAGGGTGAGTAAAAGGGCAAATCAGTGAGGGATAATGTAATCTAGGTATAGGGTTATGCAATTAGGTATTAAAAAAGAGGAAAATAGGAAAAACCTGAACCCGAGATGATCCCGGTGTGTGGACAGCGGGCCAGGTGGGGGCGCACGTGCGCCTGAGGCTGGCCGCACGTGTGAGGGGGGAGGGAATCCGGAAAAGGATTCCTTGGCCTTGGTCGGCCAGGCCTGGGCTGCAAAACCTCCAATTTTGACGTTGATCCGAGCTCTGGTCTGGTCGTGGTGCTCCGTCAAAGTTTCAGCTCGCCTGCGAGCCAAAATCTAGAAACCTACTGTAATGAAGAAATCTGAGGCAACAAAAGGGACGAATTCGAAGTACGAATGGTAGGGGAAGATGGAAAAAAAAAAGATGATGGAGGATGGGGGTGAATCGGGATCGATATAGCTTTGCACCACGGTAGTTAGCCCTTCGAAAAGTGAGGGCTTCGCACCCACTTTTGAATTCTTCCACAACTCACGAAGAGAGCAGAAAAATAAAGCAGGCATTTTTATTAAACTTCAATGAATAAAAGAATTATAAAGGGTGCCTGTTTATAGGGAAAACCCTATACCCCAAAAACTCGCACCATGTGCGCAACCTATTACTTGGTGATGAAGTAAACTAAAATAAAAATCAAACACAGAAATCTAAAGCGTTCACAATGTTCTAAATAATAACAATAAGCAAAACCTAAAAAATGAAATCAATCCGACGAGTAGGCCACGATCATGAGATCCCATGATGGGCTTTTCTTGACTATCGGGCCCACTTTTTTGAACCAAAACTTATCTTCTATCTAGGAGGCCCTCCCTGGACGTCGTCATCGAGCCAAATCGATGATAAAATCCTCCTTCTGTGTACGTATGTGCGTAGGGGTGGTGGTGTGCGGCCGTGCGTGTGCACGATGTCCTCATCAAATTGTCAATTGGCCTTATATATTGTTACCTGATTAAATTGAATTCATTGTCTGCCTTTTTCATTCTTTTAGGAAATAGTGATTATTTACGAGAACAATCATTTAGGATTTCATACTTTCTTTTGTAGGCAATCGGATTTTCATACTTCTGGAATTGTAAATTGTGATTTTTGTTTTTACAAACCCAATCTAGTAGAATTTATTGCCTTCGTTGTTGTTGTTTTTTTTCATTTGATAAAGCCCACCTCAATCTTATTACATTTTCAATAAAGAGGATTTATCTTTATTTGTTATTCCTATCAATTGATGTTCGACATGTGATTTCAAAAAGAGCAAAACCCATTGACAAACTTCTTTTATCAAATTAAGAATTGGATTTTGTTTCTTGCAACCTGATTTTGTAAGAAGCATTCCCTTTGTTCTCATCCTTTTACATTTTTAGTAATCTGGAACCCTCAATTTAAACAGCATCTCTTCAATTATCCTGCTTTCATAAAGTGTGAATTAGGTAATATGTGCGCACTTGAGATGTCTAAGTAATAGAGAGTAATTTTGTTACTAGAAAGAGTTTTGAGATGAGGAAGAAAAAGATTAAGAGAGATTGGAGACTGCATGTGATAGGCAGAACACGTTCTTAAATGATGAACGAAATCTTGAACAAAGTCAACTGTCAATTCTATGTGACACAGATATCTTTTTACTCATTAGAAAGCTTACCATCTTCATTGGACGCAGGTAATTTCTTCCTCCTACATTTTTTTAACGAATGCTTAGAAGGGAAACTGCAATCTCAACTAGTTATAGGGAAATTTTTTCTATGTTATCATTTTAGACTTTTTGTATCTACTAATCATATATCCAGACATCATTAGTTTTCAGGATTTCCTTTCATTTTGATTATTTTCACAATCTATATATATGTATATGTACTAAGACAATATATATTCTAGAAAATTCAGTGTTCAACACCGTCGACACTCAATTTTCTTCTTACATCTAGCAGTATTTATACACTTTTTGTTTGGGTCATAGTTTGACTATTGGAATACATTTTCCTATTTCTTATGCATATGGTGTTTGGAACCAAGAGGGATTATATGTTAATAAAAACATACTCACCCATTATTAAATACCATGGCAGAGAAGTTTCTTGACTTTTTAGTAAAAAGTGTGATGACAGAGTATTACACTCTCCTCCACAAAAAGCATAATATACACGCCGACCTGGCAATAATGGTTGTTGTCTATCAGTATGCATTTTTAACAGGAGCTCCCATTTTGACCCATTTAAGGTACCATCTAATAAAACAACTTTCAATGTCATTATACATCTGTAAAGACATATGGGCATGGTCGCTTTTCCACAGCCTTGTATCTAATTCCTTGTTTCCTTGTTCGAGAAAATACTGTTGTTCATGTCCAAAACAGGTATACATATATGTGTCCATATTGCATTGTTGCAACATTCTTGTTTGGTTACAGTCCACCCCTCTTTTAAGTCCTGGATTGTTTAAAATGAGTAAGATCTGTTCTAATGGAATGTTTTATTCTTTTAGGCTTGTTCTCTTTCAATGACTTGAGTACTTGTTGAAAGATATTCGAAGATTAGTCCCCGGACAAGAAAAAAAAAGGTGATATGTTTATCTTGTCTGCAGTAAGTAACATAATTACTCATTATGTATTTGTCTGATGAAATGCATTTATGAATAGTGAATTCTTTTCAATTACTTGCAACAGGAGTGATGGAATTATGAAAGTTTGATCAAGATAGTGCTTTGTTGACCATCAGGGGTATACATGTGTTGTTGTGTTTTGATATAGTCCTGTTGCTTCTTATATTCTCTTATGATTCCTTGCCTAATGTTGTGTTTGTGCATATCTCTTGACTGGCATTGGCTCCAGAAATCATTCAGAAGGCAGGATCACAAGATTGATGTGAAATCTTTTTTCTGATGAAAGGTAGAGTTAGATTCAATCACTAACCTAGAGGCATGCTACCTGCAGACACCCAATACAAGTGTCTCATGAAAAGTTGAAACACGTACTGATGATCCAAGCCCTACATCACACTAGCTTCATGATGAATGTGTCTTCACCTAGGATCGTATGTCTATTCATCAGGTGAGCCACACTTTTATTGAGAAAATGGATAGTTAAAAGATGGACAACCAATGGTACATGGTTGGCCCACCGATTCACCTTTTTGGTGGACTGACCATATTTTAACCTAGGAAACTTTCACCAAGGGTTGGACCTGATGAATAGATTGGATCTCATACATGTATTCCATACTGACACATGTGAGGGGCCTTCTGTTTGTACTCTGCAGAAGTACCGATACAGGAAGCATTCATCTTAACTCCATCAAATGAAAATTTTCTATACATTGTCTAATATTTTCAAATTTGTGTCTACTTTATTTATATACTATCTCCACTACAGCCAAAGAAATAGGTTATGTTCATAGGAATGTATCAACTTGTAACTGTAACATTATCTAGAAGTTCAGTTAACAGTTATAGCATCATTGCCTTATGTGCAGGAATTGCAAAATCGGTTACAGCTGTTGCAAGAAATGCTCACTGATGTGAGGAATAGATTGAGGTGATGTTGTTATCTATAGCCGGAGTTTCTAGGAGTTAAAAGTTGTTGCACTCTGTGTTTGTATTGCATGCATACACGCACGCACATGTAGCCTAAATATTTGTGCGAACATGAAGTGTTTTTTTACCATCCTTTATCGACTTTGCATGAGAACAGAATAATGGAAATTCACATAGTATTATTTTTTTTCTTTTCCCTTTTTTTTTTTGGTTTATTTATTTTGTCAGTTGTTGGACCGTACCAGGAAATGTCAATAATGCACTCCAAATCAGAGTAATGGAAGAATCTTTGATGAAATATCTTGATTCACATTGAGAACACTAGGTAATTCTATCTTCTTTATTTTCAAGATCTATATGTCATAGCTGGCATTATAAGCGGAATCTTTTTCCATATTATCTCTAACAGCTAAGGCATCCAAGGAACTGAGAGAAATTACTTGACCGAGATAAGTTATAATGGACCTAGACCAATATCGTTGGATTAAAAAATAAAAATAGATAGAATACTATTGAACATGTGGTTTGATAGTTGTACTCTTAACTTATAGGCATTTTTACGTCATAAAAATCAACTAAATTTAAAGAGGACGGATCATCTACAATCAGTTTTATGCTGCAACCCAGCTTTTTATGCAAAAATTTTAGTTTCCAGATTTGCCTATAAAAATAATATCATATTTTCAAAAGAAAAGTTCTTAGAAAAGGGTGGTGGATGCCTTTTGGAGAGCTGATCATGGACCCTTCTTTGCCAATCAACCATTTAAAGCCAACCCCAACTTACTTGGAGAAGGCTAAGATGATGATGGTGATAATATACTCGTGAGCCTTTGCATGTCCATCTTTTAGAATCTCTATACAAAATGGAGAACAATCTCTGCATACAAAGTTACGTATCATTCCTTCCCATTGAGGCTATAGGATCTATGGGTTTGGATTTTATAGTACCTCAAACAGTAATATTAGTGGAAATATTTCTGAAAATGTTTTGCAATGTCTACAGGGGCATCATTCTCTGCAGTTACCTAATCACGGCAACATATGGAAGCTTAAGTGAAGATATCGACTGATATTGACTTTCTGATTGCTCAATGGTACATGCATGGTTTTCTTAATGCATGTGGATAATAACTAGTTTTAGAGTAAAAAAATTAATCCAAGTTACTGTAAGGTTGCAGAGATGCCTCATACTTGGTGGAATTTTCAGATACAGGTTGAACCTCGAACTCCAATTCACCATTGACAAACGGGATACAATTTTTCTCCTTCCAATAAATACCGTTCTATGAACAGATCTGACCGAACTTCCATTCAATACAACTGCTTGGATTAGAGAAGCTAGACCTGGTGCCTGTCATCCATGTTCAAGTCTCTGAGGGAAAAGGGGGATACAAGTCAAAGTAAAGGTTGTCTTCTCTGTAATTGAGTACCTATGACTCAGTTCATTCATGGATGAGGCCCACTTGACTGCATGGTCAAATGATCAAGACCAGCACCCATCTGCTTGCCCCTACCGTTGTAGATGATTGTACAGAAGACTCACTTGAGCTGCCTAATTAAGCTGCATAGTCAGATTATGAAGACAACACGTCTGCTCACATCTATCGCGCTTGTGGGTTATTGTACACAAAACATGTGGATTGGAGAATCCTACCTGTCTGATTTTCTCTACTGAGTGTAGACTATTGGCTGAATGTTTTCGTCACCTGTTTGCTTGAAGGCTGTTACTGAGAAAGATAGGATTGTCCTATTGATTTGATATTTATATAGTTGACTGTCAACCATAGGACTTATAAGATTGACATACCAGATAATACACATACACCCATGAGCTGTGCAGGCCCAGTCAAGCAATGGACCCTTAGACGTAAGGGCAAGCTCCAAATTGAAAATGAGTCAATAGGTCTCTTGTTTGTTAAGGGTGGGCAATTTTGTCTTCAAAAGGGATTCTTCAAATTGAACATAGATGTTCCTCATCGCTTGTGAGTTCATCAGCTAGCTAGGCTTCATAAATAGCTTCTGGGAAGGAATGGTCACTTTACTAGCTGTTTGTAGCTTTATCCATGCGTTCAGTTAGAAAGCCAATGTATGTAAAACAGATCTGCAGTCTAACTGTTATGCTTATTACAAGTAATCAAACAGGTTTTATGTGTGATGTTTATGTTAAGGAAATGATCAGCCATTGTATTTATTGTTTGGTTGTGGATATCTCTGTTTAACCTTTTGTTCATACTATGAAATTTGCTGAGTTCAGTTCAATGTTGATTCAATTCTGTTTAACCTTTTGTGTCTATTGTTGCAATATTCTTGTTTGTTTACATTATTTGCCCCTCTTTAAATCCTGGATTCTTTAAGATTTGTAAGATCTGTTCTAATGGGATGCTTTTCTCTTCTAGGCTTGTCTTCTTTCAGTAATTTGAGTAGTCCTTGAAAGATATTCAGTGATAAGTGCCCGAGAAGAGCAAAAAGGTGATTTGTTTTATCTTCTTCGCAACAAGCGACATAAGTACTCATCATTTATTTGTCCAATGAAACGCATACTGAAATATTTTCATGTACTTGCAACAGGAATAACAAAATTATAAAAGTAAGATTGGGATTGTGCTTTGTTTACCATCGGGAGTACTTATGTGTTGTTGTGTTTTGATATAGTCCTCTTGCTTCTTATATTCTCTTATGATTCCTAACCTAATTTTGTGTCTGTCTGTATCTCTTGACTGTCAATTTCTCCAGAAATCATTCATAAGGCAGGATCACAACATTGATGTAAAAGCTTTTTTCAATGAAAGGTAGAGTTACATCTGCAGACACCCAATACAAGTGTCTCACAAAAAGTTGAAACATATGCTGCTGACCCAAGCCCTTCATCACATGGAACTCATGATGAATGTCTTCACCTAGGATCAGGACTATCCATTCATCAGGTGAGCCACACTTGTTTTGAGAAAATAGATACTTAAAATATGGATAACCAATGGTACACGGGTGGCCCACCTATCCACCTTATTAATGGAGTTACCGTTTCTCCACAAGGACACTTTCGCCAAGAGGTAGACCTGATGAATGGAATGGATCTGATACACGTATCGCGTATGCCACACTAACACATGTGAGGGCCTTTCTGTTTGTCCTCTGCAGAAGTGCATGTACAAGAAGCACTCCTCTTAACTGCGAATGTAAAATTTTTATGCAGGAATTGGGAAATCGGTTACAATGGTTGCAAGGAATGCTCAGTGATGTGAAGTGTAGATTGAGGTGGTGTTTTGTTTATATCTCGAGTTCCTAGGAGTTAAAAGCTCTTGCACTGTTTGTGTTTGTACTGCACGCATAGAAGATGACATGTTTGGCCTAAATATTTTTGTGAGCATGAAATGTTTTTAACAACTTATCAACTTGGCAAGAGAACAGAATACTGGAACTAGGCAAAATATTACATTTTTTAATTTAGAATTATTGTTTTTTTTTGGCAGCTGTTGGACCATACCAGGAAGTGTCAATAATGCAGCCCAAGTTGGAGCAGTGGAAGAATATGTAGTGATTTTTTTATTCAAATAAAAATGCTAGGTAATTCTATCTTCTCTATTTTCAAGATGTGTATGCTATTTCTAATGTAGTATAAGCCCCATAGGCGGTAGCTTTTGCCATATTATCTCTGTAACTAAGGCCTTCATCCAAGGAACTGAGAGATTATATGGCTGGGATCAGTTATAAAAGGACTTAAGACTGATACATTGTTTTTAAAGAGATAAAAGACTATTGGACACATGGTTTAATACTTGTACTCTATCTTATGGGCATGTGTACGCCGTAAACATCAGCTAAATTTCAAGAGGAGGGATCACCTACAATCAGTTGTATGCTAAAATCCAGCTTTTTATGCCAAAATTTCAGTTTCCAGTTTTTCATATGAAAATGATATCATATATTTTCAAAACCAAAGTGCTTAGAAAAGGGTAGCCAATGCCTGCTGGGCAGCCAACCGTAGACCATTCTTTGACAATCTACCATTTAAAGTCAACCCCAACTTACTGGGAGAATGACTAAGATAATGATGTTGATGATATATTTGTGAGCCTTTGCATGCCCATTTTTTAAATTCTCTCTATCTAAAATAGAGAACAGTCTATATATACAAAGCCATGCATCATTTCTTCCTATCTAGGCTATAGGATTTATAGGTTTGGATTTTATAATACCTCAAACAGTAATTTTAGTAGAAATACTTCTGAAAACATTTAGCAATGTCTACAGGGAGATCACTGTCTGCAGTTGCCTAATCACGCAACATACAGGTGCTTAAGTGAAGATCTCAACTTTCCGATGGCTCAATGGCACATGCATTGTTTCCTTAATGTATATGGATAATAATTAGTCCATACAAGGTTATAGAGTAAAATTTTAATCCAAGTTACTGTTCTGTTTCAGAGATGTCACGGTACTTGGTGGAAATTTCAAATACAAGTCGAATCTAGATCTCCAATATCCCTACTGAAAACCTGGCTACAATTTTGCCTCTTCCAACAAATATCATTCTATGAATGGATTCAGTCAAATTTCCGTCCAATACAACAGCTTGGATTAGAGAAGCAGTGCCTCTCATCCCTTCCATGTTCAAGCCTTCGAGGGAAAGGGGGGTACTAGTCAAAGTAATGGTCGTCTTCTCTGCAATTGAGGGTCTGTGGCTCAGCCCATTCATGAATGGGGCCGACTTAACTGCATGGTCAGATGATCAGGACCACCACCCAACTGCTTACCCTTCTGTTGTGGATGATTGTATAGAAGACAAACTGATGGTAGAATCTGAGCTACTTGACTTAAAAGCTACATAGTCAAATTATCAAGACTACACATCTGCGCACGCCTACCATTTACAGGTGTTTGTACAAGAAGCACACAGATAGGAGAATCCTAGCTTTCTGATTTTCTCTTGAATGTGGACTATTGGCTGATTTTTTTCATCGCCCGGTTGCTGAATGTTGAAGGCTGTTACTCTGACAATAGGATTGTCTGATTGATGTGATATTTATACAGTTGCCTGTCAATCACTGGGCTCATAAGATTGACATACCATATGACCCAGCCTCAAGCCATGCATGCCCAGTCAAGCAATAGACCCTTAAGCATAAGGGCAGGCTCCAAATTGAAAATGAGTCAATAGGCCTCTCAAATTCCATGTCACGGGTGGGAAATCTGGTCTTTGAAAGGGATTCTCTGGGTCGAGCATGGATTTTTTTTTCATTGCTTACGAGTTCATCAGCTTCTAGGCTTCACGAATAGGTTTTGGGAAGCAAAAGTGACTTTACTAGCTGTTTTTAGCTCTATCCTTGTATTGAATTAGAAGTCAATGTATAAATAAATGTTTGAGTAGAGGTAGAAAGAGAGCTTGTATTTATTTTAAAATGCATGAAATACATATTTGTAGTCTAACTGTTATGCTTGTTACTAGCAATTAAATAGATTTTATTTGCTATACTTATGTTAAGGAATTGATTGGCCATTCCATTTACTGTTTGGTTGTGGATCTCTCTGTTAACCTTTTCTTCATAAACACTTTGAAATTTACCGATGTCAAACAATTCCAATTTGCAGAGTCGGTTCAGTGTCAATTCAATTCAGTGCACTGATTCTGCGGTTGTGTTTAGATATGCAAGTGATTTGAATTGAAAACACTCATACAATCAATAAAAGACCAAATTAACTAATTTTCCGAGTTCAATTCACTGTAAGGATGTGTTTGGATGCACCAATTTTAGGTCGTTTGAATGCCTGTAAATGGGCTAAGTTGCAAATGATTTACAGGTAAATCATTTACACTGTTTGGATGGCCTTTTTTTTTTTTTTTTTTCCTGTAATTTATAGGCTGTAAATGATTTACAGCATTTACTCCCATCTCGTTTACAGGCAAAAAGTTTGGATTTCATTTACAGGCTTTTCATTTACAGCCTAATGGTTATAAATGGAAAGATTGGCTATCCATTTGCAGGACTCGAACAATTTACAGGCTATCCACTTAGTTGCCTATCGGAAGTTCCAAATGCATCCTTAGAGAATTAGTGCGCCACATTGAATTAGCAGCAAACTGAACTCAGCCAATTAGTTTGAAAACAATCCTCCTTTTTTGATTGGATGAGTTTTTATCAGTTGTGCATCCAAATGAAGTCTCAGTAGAATCAATGTTTCAAATTGAATTTAGGGGTTGTTTGGATGCCAGTAAACAGTTTAAGTTGTATTACAGGTGTAAATCATTTACAGCTCAAAGCCAAACAGTACAGGCTGTAAATGATTTACACCCGTAAATCATTTACAACTTAAACGGTAAGTGCATGATGATTTTCATTTTCACTCATGTTTATTATTTTTATTATTCTCAATATCAAAATGTTCATGCAAGGGCCTGTGCCAAGGACTGAGCCTGGCCCAATTGACAATACACCCTAAAGGGGCTGATGGGCCTCAATCAACCAAGGCCAGACCTGAGCTGATTAGTAGACAATTGATCTTTCAAGTCTAAGCCCATCCCTGGGATTGGAACCAAGCCCAAGCCTGTATATGGTCGGACTAGGCTCAATAGCCCAGACTGGATGTTCTGATCCATTTATGGTGTTATTGGGTCTCAATGAGAGAAATCAGTCAGGGTTTCAGTGACTTCCCACGCCTATTCAAGGTTGGTGCAGCTAACCTGAAGCAGGGGCTTGCCTTTTGCGAAGTGTTATTTCCATCTGCCTTTGAGGTTTTTGCCGAGTGTTTGTTACTACCTTGAGCATAGCCTACAATTCTTACCCAAATATGTATTCATGCATGCATGTTCTAGTCGATGTTGTTACATGGTATCAATACACAACATTAGCTGCACTGAAAGATGTCATTAACACACGATTTTCTAATGAGCTCAGATCTAATAGTCCAATATGCATCTAAGTGTGTCTAAGCATGTTTATGTGGATATGAGTGTGTTCCAAGTGCATCCAAGCATATCGCACTTTACCAAACTTAAACACACTTGGACATATTTAAATCACTCTCATGCGCTTAAATTCACTTATACAAACATTGTAAACGTGTAAAGCTTTGTATTGGGTCGGGTTCTTTTATAATTATACAGTGGACAGAAATATCTTCCAAACCCCAGAATCAAGAGGGTAGCGTTATTAGAACACTTTTTGAATTCCTCCAATCCAAACGACACCTGAATGTTCTTGGAAGCTAGGAAGATGAAAACTTACTCTTGAAAATCTAAATTAATTAAAACCATTTTTCACATCTCATCTTCATGGTATGGATCTTTATTTGTGTTCTTTCCTTCATTACTTTCATCTATATAAAATGAGGCCACATCCACTAAAAACCTTTGCACGATAACCTTGACCTACAAATCATTTTGTGGGGCCACTACGATTTTGTATTGACAATCAATCCGCCTATCATGTGTGCCCCCTGGGTTCTCCTTGGCTGCCAAAGTCAGACAAATCCAAAACCCAGGTGGGCCACACCAGGAACAGACCGCATGGATCCTCACAAGAGTTTTCTTGCCATTTTTTTTATTTTTTTTTGATAAACTGACAGGGGATTGAATAGTTTTCGGGTCCAAGGTTTCTACAATCCGAGCCCAAACCGACGATGTTCCTCCGGCGGGAGCTTGTTCTTTTGTGCATTCTTTCATTTAAAAAATGAAAAAAAAAAAAAAAAAAAAAAGCTCCGTTAGATTTTCGATGAAATGGATTGGATTTTGTCAATGTCCGCCTGAAAACATATGACCAAATATCTCATCAATCATGGAACTAATTATAACCAGTTGTGGGGCTACGCAATATGTTACCGCATCCATCAGCTGCTTGACTTCTGATTCGTTAAGTTTCAATCCTAATCTGGACAGCCCAGTTTTCAACTCTTCATACGTAATTATACCGCTCTGATCCATGTCCATATTTTTGAACATTTATTTTAGACTCTTGATTTCTTCCTCAAAGATTTTCCACAATGACCTTAAAAAATCCACAAGGCACATTCATGATCAGAGCAATGCAGGTGAAAAGAAATACACATGGGTTGAGTAACTGACTGACCTTTGGAGTAAGTTTCTTGAGCTTGTTCATTGCCCTGAATTACTTCATCCTAGTCAGCACCGCGCTATCGATAGGTTTGTCAGGTGCTTCACCATCTTCTCTCATCCACGGATGCTCTGGTTTATATATCAAGATAGCAATTATATAATGGTTCTGGATACTATACTTACAAAAAAAAAAAAAAAAAACAATTTAGATGGGAATAAAATTAGTTCAGGTGTTGCATTCATGTACACACATATGCCACGAGCATCAACTGAAGATGCTGGGGGAAAAGGATGGGTAGAATTTTTCGAAAAAAAAAAAGGTGAAATTTTGTCTGTTCTACGCGCTTTAAACCTCTATTTCTCAGGCATGGGTAGGGGTCCTTACTCTTACCCGGGTGGTAGACTCCTTGGAGTTTCAACACCGGGTCAAAGGTTCGAGTACCCACGGTGGTGAAATCCCACAGTGTGCGTGTGTGGGGTGTGTGTGTGCGTGTGTGTAAAAAAAAAAAGTACAGGTATGGACCAAGGTGTTCCAAAATGGTAACAGTGGCCGTAACGGCCACCACTGTTACCGTTATGATACGGGCCGTAACGGCCGTTACGGCCCCCGTGTCGGCCGTTTTTTTTTTTTTTTTTTTTTTTTTTTTTTTTAAGAAAACTGTTATTAGACCGTTACAGACCGTTATGGGACAGTTATGGCCTGTTTTTCTGTAACGGACGTTTTGACCCCGTAACGTGTAATGGCCATTACGACCGTTACGTAACCAATTTTAAATAACTTGGTATGGACACTAGTCCAAAATCTCAGACTACGTGGGCATAATTTTTTATTTAATGTTTTAGTACTTCCTATGATAAAGATCCCCTACAACCAGTTGCATGTGTTCAGATGCAGCCCAGCTCACATGTGAAATGTGCACGAAATCCGAGCCAGGCAAAAGTTAGCCCACGCCATGAAGATTGCCCAGCATGAAAGCAAGGCAATCCTGGTCCACCCATCAGTTGGGCCAAACATGTAAGTTGACTTGGTGCTTTGTCTGGTTTACCTTATACCATACACTGTGGCCCTGCATGATGGGAGGACTGGCCCAATTCTTAAATAAGCAGGTCTTCATAATAAGAGCCACCATGGACACAGTAGAGTTTTCTACGCATGTTGGCAACTGAGACAGGTTGCATTTGAAGTTCACCATTAAACCATTTTGTAAGTGATGACTTCTCATTTTCTAGTGGTAAATGGTTTAACGTATTATGGATTTACAATTTAAAAAATAAAAATCGAGAAACATTTGGGAGCTGAGCCATATCAGATGCGGATCCCATACATTAGTGTCCTGTTTGACGTTCACACACTTGAAGGATCCAAGTATAAAATGTTAAACCATCAGCAACAAGACATCAAGGCCACTACACAACAGTACATGAACAGCCAACCTTTAAAATACAAGCTTGAACTCACCAAGGACTTGGGCGGCAGTTATACGCTTTTTTGGATCCTGTGTTAACAACTTCCTTATGAGATCCTTTCCATGATCAGATATAGAAGGCCAGGGTGCGCTTTTGAAGTCGATTTCACCTTGTAAGATAGCATCAAATATACCTTTCTCTGTCTCTGGAGTTTATTTAGTCATATCGAGGTATCACATTCAACAATGGAAGGTTCAAAGATGTGGAAATATTAGTTTCATGAGAATCCTAAAAATTTCTCTAGAAATACAAACTAAGAAATTCACAAGTCCACCCACACCACCATATGTACCTATACACATGATCACAAGTGACAACATAACACTTGATACAGACACCTAGAGTGGGCCAACCCCACTGGGCACATGATCTGGTCCAAAGATCAGGCTGTCAACTCATTGTTGACTGCACATCCGAAAACAATAGATCACAGGGATTGCTGATGGTCCACGTTCAACTTACATGTGGCCTGCTGAATGACAGGACAGAAAAAATCTTTTGGCTACCATGTGTAGCATACCTAGTGACTGCTTGGATGACCACAAAACGTCCAATTGGAACATATGGCCATGTGTAGAGGTCCAGTGAGGACATTGCAGGTGGGCTTCTAGTAAAACTCCCAACACTTAGGTGCGGCTTCATAAAACTTATTTTCATATCCTTTGGCAAATCAGATTATCAAGTGCTTAAATTAATTTTCACTGAAAATATGGATCTTTTTCAGTTCCCCCGCCTTCACTTAACGCTAAAGGCTGAATGCTGAAAGTGGTGGTACATCACATTAAAATTTCTTTTCACTTCTGACTAGAATATCACTAAAATTATTTCAAAATTACAATTCAGCACTTGACTTAATTTTCAGAGCTTCCGTTTCAGTTTATCAAATGAAAACTAAATAATAATTAATGATTTTACTTACCAGCCCAGAATGGGGGCACACCACTGAGAAGAATATATATATAAGATGACTCCAGCACTCCAAACATCGATTTCTTTCCCATAGTTGTGGCATAACACTTCCGGGGCTGCATAGTAAGCACTGCCCACAATTTCCCGGTAAATTTTCCCTGGACATTTATTCGCAGTGGCATATGTATTCAGTAAAAGGGAACACATATTTTCCAACCAAAGGATACAACAAACTTTCAAGAGGCTTTTATGTACGGATGAAATAGAAGGAAAGAAAATACTTTAAAAATTTCCAAGAACTGACAAACACAGGTACAGTTATGGAGAAGGAAAAGAGAACAAAGAAATCATGAACCCATGCATTTGATTGAATATACTCTAGTCTCATTGTGAGCCATACCCAGTTCATTAAGGAATACCTGAAATTTTATGTGCCTGGCCTTCCAAGAACAGGTCATCATTTTCATCCAAGTCCATTTGCTTGGTCAATCCTTCCATAATGACAAATCTCGTTCTTGCCAATTTCTCTGCCAGGAATTTCTCGGGAGATAGGTTTTTCTTGGGATATTATCAGGAAAATCTTGCCAAAAATATAAATATTTTATATTTTTTTATTTTTCATTTTTTTTGAAAGGCAACAACACCACCAGGGCTTGAACCCCAGATCACTCACACACACTATACTCTCTACCAGCTCAAAATATAAATATTATAGTGATATCAACTGAAAAATATTTATGGTAAATTAATTAATTAATATATATATATATATATATATATATATATATATATTGTTGGAGTGATAAAGTCCCTTGATATACATTGATACACCACACGCTAACAGCTTAAGCTTTTGGAGTAAATGGTTGTTTGACATGGTATCAGAACGGAAGGTCCTATGTTCGAATCTCGAGAGCAGCAAATATGCCTCGCAAATATATTATTCTCCCACGGACGGTCAGGAAATATCAGGTCCGGCCCAAGGACCGGGAAATCAAGCCCAGCCTATTTATGGTGTGAGCATCCCTCCACCTATATATATATATATATATATAAAACAAATTCCTTAGGATCTTACTATTTTCAAGTTGATAACGCAATAATATTATTGTGAAAAGAATGTGATATTATAAAATCTGCCGATATTTCGAAAATCTCACGATAATATCGTTCGGTGTATTTTTCACAATATTTTCAAAATCTCAGCAGTATTTGTCAAACTGAATCCTTCATACAATTTTCTCCGGTGAAGTGGCAATCCATTTTATATGGGTGTGATACATCTACAAAGTATTGGATCAGAGATTGTTGCCAACAACTCTGTTTTCATGATCATGAACTTCGGAACTATTTGGCATCACCAGCTTAAGAGAATGACCATATGATCCATACAAATTCAGTAATAATCAAGGTCGTTGCGCAATACTTACTGTCAACACTTGATTGGGTAATATTTCTAAATTTTATTTTCCCAGATTAAAAGATATCCTCCAACAGAAGCCCATGGCATATAGCAGGTCTGATTTTGTTACTTTATGATAGCCTTGAATTTTTTGTACTAGACAATGGATACATTTGAAACACCATGTTAACTGGTGGTGATTCATCCGTCGTAAGTGTGACATATGAATGTTAATACCATCTAAATTGTGCAACCCAACATAGATGGAACACCGCCCCGGAGACTGCTAATGATTGAATGATCAGGCCAGCCAGTGGCGATAAAATAGATGGTTAACGGGAAAATGGTCAATGACCCAAATAAAACAGGGAAATTATGTGTATGCTCATCTGATTGGTTTGACTTTTGGGCCATGCTTGATACACAATAGGGCCTAGGATCAAGTTGTGGTATAAACTGACATACATGTATGCCAGTGCATAGCAGCCACCAATTAAAATTGAGATGATTACATAGTTCAGGTTGGATTTTATGCACTGGCCTATACGCAGTATTTCAGGTTGTCATGAGAGATTTGATATTATTATTATTATTATTATTATTATTTTAAAATAAAAAGGGCTTTCCCCTGTATCTTCGTTAATTAGCAAAAAAAGATATACAAAGACTGGACAGTCAGGAGGGCTCCACAGATACATCGGGCCTCACCTATCGTATTGCCAAGATAGGCGGTAGGTAAAAATTAAAGGAAAAGAAAATTGGATAGACAAAAGGGGCGCTTCTCGAGGATGAGAAGGGGGAGCCAGGGGATCATGAAGGATGAGAGGTTGAACCTTGCTGCGAAGCTCTCAAAGCACCCAACCCACTCCCTGAGATCGATTCTCTCAACCCACTCCCTGCCTTGCTCTAGAGCTCCTGATATAACCCATACTGGCGCTATCTAGCACTAGGGAGCTTCTAATGCGTCTCAGGAGATCGGCTCTGGAGCGATAAAGGGAGTAGGCCTGTTTATTGCTGCCTAACTTTGCTAGAGCATCCGCAACAAAGCTACCTTCACGGAGGGTGTGAGAAAAAAGCAGGTAAAGTGGCCGAATCATGCTATGAACGATGCCCCATTTGGGTCCAAATGCTCTAACAACCCGAGAACGCAGGGTTAGTGGCTGCTTCTATAATGATGCGAGAATCAGATTCGACCAAGATGGGAAAGGCCCATCTCTCTACAGTACTTCAGCCCGTCTACCATAGCTTGAGCTTTAGCGACTGTGTTAGAAACCGGGCCATATGATTTGTGGAAAGCAAAGATAATATCCCCCAGAGAGATTCGATAAATTAACTAGCCATTTCTACGACATAAGGATGTTTGGTGTGGAGATATTCCGATACTATAAACTGCCTACAAAAATGCAATTTCAGATTATTTTGGTATACGACAATTTCGCCGTACAACTAACAAGGTCTCCTACAAAAAGACCACCCTCTAAAAGACCATCATCGTCATCATCATCTAAGCCATATCCCAACTAATTGGGCCAGCATCCTCTAAAAGACCATCTGATGCATTTATTAGGACATAGGAGAATATGATTCTAGCTTGTCTTAATGCATTGAACACCTCAAGCTAAATGATGGATCTTGAATTTCCAGTGGTATTAACTGCCAATATTCTTTCCAAGACATCATAAAAAATTTCAACAGCTTCACAAATTGTTATTATCACGGCTCAATAAAGAGGTTACCAGCCCTACATGCTCCCCTCTCCACACGAACCATTGGACACAGCACACCTACCAACCTAGCAAGTGTATGGAAACATAAGTACTCAAATCAGCTGTCCCCAGTGTGTGAAGGTGTTTTTTTTTTTTTTTTTTTTTTTTAAAACGAGTCAGTGAGTGTGAAGATGATCATACACCAAAATCAGCATGTCAGCCACCCCTATAAGAAAAGAATAGACAGTTTTAAGGAAACATACCAATGGTCCACATTCAATGTACATGTATCATGTATGGCCCACCTAATCAGCGCGACCAGCATGATTTTTGCATATTGTCACATTCATGGTAGGGGCCACCTTATGCACCATTCAGATGTCCCACACAATCGCGAGTTGGCATGTATGTTGTGCATAAAGGTGTGTGTCGGGCAAGCAAACCTCCTCGAAACAACTCATAATGCACACATGCACAAAGAGGATGGTTAAGCGATGTCCAAAACATTCAAAAAGGAGGAAGTGATTAAGAGTCTAAGAGCCCTTCCTGTGTCCAAGGTCACTAATCAAACCTAGTCAATAGGAGCATACTGAAATACCATCTTCAAGACGAATTGCTTCCATGAGATTATTATTTTTATGACATCAGGTTGTACCTGCCCCATTTTGAGGCAAGACCATTCTCTACCGAGTTGTTAATGTCCCTATGTCACCACAGATTTTAAATGACATGTGGGGCTGTACGATCATAATCAGGATTGTGAGCAGACTATGGCAAAAGAATCACGCTAATCAGATGATCTTAACCCTTTGAATGTGATGTAGAGCGGGTCGCAGACAGTTTCATGGCCAAGATGGATCAGAAAAGGCCCGGTCGACGACAGAAGTGATCTGGACCGTCGGACCTTAGATCGGGTGTATCTCGCAATCCGGAATGAGTTATCTGACGTAAAATATATGATTTTGGGGTAGAACGAGCTACTTTAGCCAACCAACCCTACTATGCCAGGTTGCGCAGCCCGGAATTGCGAGAAACCCCTGGATCCACAGTCGTTTCCCTATTTTAATTTCGTTTTTACTATAAATAGTAAGTTTTAGTTTGATTATAACTCTTCATCCGTCGGGCTTTAGGAGTTGCGCTCAACGTAAAAAGAGCTTAGAATAATTAGGAGAACGGTTTGGTGAAGCCAAATAGGATACTTACTATTTTTGTTCGAAAACCTTACGCACTAGTAGACATCACGACCGTCTATAAATAGTAAGTTTACTATTTATAGTAAGTTGCGAATTCTAGGAGTTTTAGTTATAGTTTGATTCTGATTTCTTTCTTATTACTTGGTACCCCTATTTAAAGGGTTGTGAACTCGTTTTTATTCATTCATTAATCAACTTCGAATTTATTAGAATTTATTTATATTTTCTGCTTTCTTTCCTTGTGGATTCGAGAAGTCTCTGTGAGGAGTCCAGAGAAGTTCCGTGGATTCAGAATAGTTATCCTATTGAGGAAGACGGTGCTCGACCTCACGTCCTCCCCTGCGTTAGAATGGGGCCATTTTCTTTTTCTTTTTATTTATAACCATCTATTGTTTACGAGCCATATATCACATTGTTAGAGTCATCAAACCAAAGTGATGTTTCCAAAATGATGATTGGACCTATTTTGATTCTTTGGTCAATCTTGACAGTCCATTTCATGCTATTGATCGGATGTTTAGGATCATCCGATTGGTATGATTTTTGCAATATAGCTTGATTCTAGTTGTATGAATGAATGAACTGTTCAAATCCATGATAGGCCATCCCACATGTCATTTAAAAGATTTGGGGACATTGCTAACATACCCATGAATGAGGGGACGTTGCTACAAGTGACCCATCTGGTGTATCTGCTATTCATGTGTCTAGGTCCACGCATCTTATCCTTTTGATCATGGATCTTTGATACCGGCACCATTGATCGATCACATGACTGGACAAGAATGTAATTTTCTTTCATATTCCTACTTTCCCATTATATTAAATTGGGTGATGGATCCTATTTCACAGTTGCTGGGAAGGGATCTTATTGGGTCAATTCTTCTTTAGAGTTGCTTTTTGTTCTTCACGAACTATGTTCCATCTTTTCCTACTAATTTTCTTTTTGTGAGTGCTTTAACCGAGCAACTAAAATGTCGCATTACGTTTTTCCCTTCCCATTGTATTGTTCAAGAGCAACGGACTAAGAGAAGGATTCATGGTGGACGTGCTCGAGTGGTGTACCTACTTTTTCAGAGTCAGGTTTACATAATAATGAATGTGTACAACTTTGGAATACACACATGGATCATATGCCGGTCAAGTCACTTGGAGTTTTGTTTCATGTTCTCCTTCAATGTGATAATTATTAATTTTTTAAACATTGCCTAACCATTTATTCTTCTAGTGATAATAGTGTTACTTCCTACTCCAAGTACTTATGCCTTTGGTTGTAAATATTTCATTTCATTTCATTCATAATTATTCCCATTTTATATACTTTGATATATCTTTTGTAGAATAGAAGTGAGGTACAATCAATTGTAAAACTGTTTGCCAAAATGATTCAGACAATTTGAGACTCAAATTGAGGTTTCCCAAGTTGATAATTCTAAGGAATACATGTCATGAGCAATGTTCAAAGTATTGGTATCACTACAAGTTTCGCTTGCCAGACATACGGAAATAACATCGATATCGCCGATAATATCGTTGATAACCGGAAATGCGGGGAAACATGAGAAAAGCGGTGATTTTTCAGCGAAACTTCATTAGATGTTAAAATGTACAAATTTACATGTTTAGAAATAAAAAATTTTGCAAAAAGAATGCATATATAATAATTAAGTTTCCATTTAATGGGGCCTTAAAAGCATGTGTTGTTGTAAGAAATTAGTCCAACCATTTCATCTGGCTTATTTAACCATCCAAATATCCATTGATATTACAAAATATCAATAAGACATGATATTTCATCAAGAAATCATCAACAATTGGAAAGGAAACAAAAGAATATTGTGATCTTAATATCGCATGTTGCGATATCGATAATATGAAGATATTATCAATGACAAATTGAACACTAAATACAACCATGCGCCCATGGAAAAAAAAATTTGAAATAATTTTTTTTCTAATAAACAAAATTTTGATGATATTAATACATTGGCGATATTATTGAAATATCTTCGATACACTTATGATACAATCATCACCCAGAATTTACATAGTCGAAAATATTGGGAATACATTAGTGATATTGATGCATTGGCAATACAAGCGACACCTAGAACTTACATAGTTGAAAATATTAGCGATTACATTTGTGATATTGAAATGTTGACGATACTTAGCGATACATTGCTAATACCTGAAATTTCCAATACTACCAATGTTATCAGTATCGCTAACTATGTTATCGGTATCATTGAGCTGGAGATAAAGATAATATCGGAGATATTTCGAACACTGGTCACGAGATCTATAGTTAACTCTATGATCATGACATTAAATTCCAAACTTCTTGTCCTCACGCACCTTGATATAATGGAGTTGCTAGATATAGGAATCAGAATCAGAAATTCACTTATCCATGTTAATAGAGATGAAGGTTCCAAAGGCCTCCTATGATGAAGCAATTCTAACTGCCACTTATGCAATCAATAGGTTGCCTTCACCCTCACTTGGCAATAGTTAACCCCCTTCATATCTTGAAGCTCAATTCTCCTTTGTTCAAAATTCCTCCTAAGGTGTTTCGGTGGTTGTGCTTTGTTCACGCATTGGGACCTGACAATGATAAGTTAGGATATCAATCTTCTAAATGTATTTTCTTTGAGTATGTATCAAGAGAAAAGGTATCCAAGTGTTATTCACTTGAAACAAAGAGGAAGTATATCTCAAAAGATGTCACAAGTTTTAAGAATGTACAATACCTCAATTCAAGGGATACTGAACTTGCCCCTTCATTTGGTGAGGCATTTCTCCTTCCTATCACAGAAGACGGTCCTTTTTCATGTTCCTCGTGAGTCTGTAGAAAAACCTCTTTATGTATATATCCACAAGAAGAAAGAGAGAAGTCTTCAAAGATGATCAACCACCGCCTCTCTACCACCTCAGTGCCAAAATAGGACAATTATTCTTTTCCTTCTGAACCAATTCCCTCTGCAACTCCATCCGAGCTTCTGATTGCTCTTTACAAGGCTAACTAAGCACATATAGTTTCAGAGAGGATACAGAAAAATATGATGTCCCAACGCCCAAGGGAGCACTGAAAATACAAATATATTCTCTAACATTTATAGAACTACCCAAATTAATACTGTGAGCAGTGATATTACAATGCTACCCTTTAGAAAACATAACATTTTGAAAATTGACAGTCTCCTCTATGTAAGCCAAAACCTCAAAGAAATATCCAAAGAGCTTCCTTTCACCTTAATTGCCTATTCATCTACCATAGTGGATGAACGGCAGGATAAGCAACATGCATCACGGTGGGAACCACAAATATTTTACAGCTTTTTCAATTTTTGCATCAAAATTGTAAGCGATCAAATCAGACAGAGAATAGAGTGCAGTGAATACACAAGGAAATAAGTATGATGCATTTGTACTGCATTTACCAGTGAACTGAAAAATCAAACAAGCCTATTGCGATGCCGTACACTTGCAATATATTCTCTCAATCGAAACCGGAAACGGATTAGCTGCTCCCCCTGCCACTAGCCAGTGGCTGGTGGTCGGTGCCTTGTGGGCCCATCATCCATTCCGTCCATCTATTTTTATATGTCATTTTATCGTACGATATAAAAAATGAGGAATATCCCAATCTCAAGTGGATCACATTACAGGAAACAGTGTTGAATGAGCATCGATTATTAAAAAGTTTTTGGGGGCCATAAAAGTTTTGGGTCAAGCTGATCTTCGTTTTTTCCCTTCATTTGGGTCTGTATGACCTAATCAACAGATTGGATTTAAAATAAACAGTACAGTGGGTCGTACGAGGACTTTAATGGTGGATATCCAGTCACTATTATTTTCCTGTGGTGTGGTCCACGTGAGATTTATATCCCTCTCATTTTTGGCATCAATCCCTAAAATGATATGTAAAAATGGATGAATCACATATATCATGGTGAGTCCTACAGAGCACCGACCATCAGCCACCGGGCTGGTGGCAGGGGGAGTAGCCAATCCGTTTCCAATCGAACCCAGGAAAGCTGTGGGTCCCGTCTACAATGGTCTCATTGATGTTAGGAAAACCTCAACCGTCCAAATTCAATGTGTCTGGCGTGTGAGACACCGCTATTTGAACGCTTGGATTGATGGATTTGTGAGCTACGCGGTGGAGAATTTGTGCATGTATACATATGTTCGCGCTTTGTTGGAGTATATTTCTAGGGTCACGGCTTCGGTGGATCTCTGACTGTGGGGCCCACCGTATTTTCATTACATCCACAAAGCACATCCGTTTTGAAAGCATATACAAATCTCATGTGAACCACACGACAGTAAATGGTGGTGATTGGCTATTAAAAACTTCCTGGGAGAATAGCGGTGGGTGTTTGGCTCATGTGATTGGGAACGATTAGGTGGGATGGGATTCAAAAAACATAATTATTACACATGGCAGGGATTTCCCCTGATACCACGGTATAAGCTTAATTCCATGCTACGTTTATAATATGATGGTACATTGAATGAATATACCTACCATCATTTGAAACTATTAGGAATAACACGTGTTATATCCAAACCGTTCATTTATTTTGTAACCTTATTTTATGGGATGGGCCTAAAAATGAGGCAGATCCAAAACTTATGTGGCCCCAAAGAAGCTTTCAATGGTAGGTATTCAATCCCCGCTGCTTTCTATGGTGGGGTCCACTTGAGCTTTAGATTTACCTGATTTTTTGGCCCATGCTCTAAAATGATCTTAAAAAATGGGTGGACGGTGTGGATATAGCCCACACATCATGATGGGACCTACACAACTTGCTAACATTGAGTGAAATTGGCACAGGACCTATGCAATTCCATGTAATCTAATTCCAAGCTTTTCCATTCTACCCAAACATTAAGTGCAATTGACACGGGACCAAATGCAATTCGATCTCACCTAATCCCATCTAATACCATGCGCCAAACGCCCCATAAGGGCATGTTTAGGCAGTGGGATTAGAAGGGATTAGGTGGGATAGAATTGCATCTGGTCCTGTGCTAATTTCAGGGTCCTGTGCCAATTTCACTCAATGTTAGCAAATTGTGTAGGTCCCACCATGATGTGTGGGCTATATCCACACTGTCCACCCTTTTTTAGAGATTATTTTAGAGCACGGGCCAAAAAATTAGGTCAATCTAAAGCTCAAGTAGACCCCACCATAGAAAGCAACGGAGATTGAATAGTTATCATTGAAAACTTCTTTGGGGCCACGTAAGTTTTGGATCTGCCTCATTTTTCGGCCCATGCCATAAAATGAGTTACCAAACAAATGAACGGTTTAGATATAACACGTGTGTTATTCTCAGTAATTTTAAATGATGGTGGGTATATCCATTCAATGTACCACCGTATTACTAACAAAGCAAGGAATTAATCTTATCCCATGCCAACAGGGACAGTCCCTGCCATGGGTAATAATTAGCCCAAACATGCCCTAAAAGTCCTGGAACTACATGATATTTGGAGGTTCGCTTCATCCAGAAATCGGATTGCGTGATGAGTTACTCACTACGCTCTGATCGTACTGAGTAAACTAAGTTGGGCCCACAGTATATGTATTTGGTTTATCCACACCGTCCATCTGTTTTTTCAGATCATTTTAATAGTTGAGCACAAAATTGATGCATATCCAAAGCTCAAGTGGACCATACCACAGGAAACAGTGAGAATAATGATTTCCATCGTTGAAATCTTCCTATAGCCCACATCAGTGTTTATTTGTCATCCAACCTATCAACCTATCAAGAAGATCACAAATACATGAATGAAGGGAAAACTAAAATATCAGCTTGATCCAAAATTTCCGTGGGCTCCCAAAAATTTTCAATGGTAGACTTTCAATACATACCGTTTCCTATGATGTGGTCCACTTCAGAATTTTATAGGCCTCATTTTTGAGCTCATGCAATAAAATTATCTGCTAAAATGGATAAACAGAGTGGATAAAATAAATAAATCATAGTGGGCCCCATAGATTTTACTCAAGTTCAAAATTAAAACCATTTTAGGCCCCTATATAACCTAAATCATAAAAAACACTACTATTAAACCAAATCGAAAACCCTTGATAAAATTGCACCTAACATCCGCAATTATTATTAGATGCTAAGCAAATTTAAAGGTAAAACCCCTTGCTTGTCTCCAACAAGGTTATCGAACCCAATCTAAAGATTGCCAACTTAGACGTCAAGCAAATTTAAAGGTAAAACCCCTTGCTTGTCTCCAACAAGGTTATCGGACCCAATCTAAAGATTGCCAACTCCTAGTTGTTGGGAGCCTTGCACAAAACCTTAGGATCTAGCCCTTCAGAACAAACCGGAATTATAGATAATAAAGCAATGAAAATAATCAATGCATCAATCACACACCATACAAGAGATTTTTACGTGGAAAACCCTCAAAGATGTAAAAACCACGGGACCTCATCCAGATCAACAATCCACTATGAAGTAGAACGTTACAAACTTCTTCACTCACGCAGGAGTGGATAAACAATGAGAGAAACAAAGAAAAACGGAGAAATCTCACCAATTACGAGGACATAGAAGTGTTGAGATATAAATTGCACAATAGATAACCTCCACGAGCATAATCTCCCTTCTATAAGTGTGACGCCCCATCATTGTGGTCACATGTGGGCGGGCACACATTTGGGCGGGCCCCAAGGTGGCTGGCAGGCTACTGTGCACACAATGAAGGTGAAACTTTGTCCCACATCGGAAGTATTGTCTGAAGTTGCGGTGGTTATATGTGGAGTTGTCACCCTATACTGTATGAGGCCTTTTGGGGGCGACCCCAAGAACAAAGCCGTGCGGGCTATGCCCAGAGTGGACAATATCATACAGTGTGGGTGTGGGCTGTTACAAATGGTATTAGAGCCGAGGACGACTCTGCCCTCGGTGGGGGATATTGTGACACCCCATCATTGTGGTCACATGTGGGCGGGCACACATTTGGGCGGGCCCTAAGGTGGCTGGCAGGCTACTGTGCACACAGTGAAGATGAAACTTTGTCCCACATCGAAAATGTCGTCTGAAGTTGTGGTGATTATATGTGGAGTTGTCACCCTATACTGTATGATGCCTTTTGGCGGCGACCCTAAGAACAAAACCGTGTGGGCTGTGCCCAGAGCGGACAATATCATACAATGTGGGTGTGGCCTGTTACAAAAAGCTTCCTCTCTCTCTTTTCCACTCTCTCTCACCTTTGATAACCTTAAACCCTTTAGCAAATCCCTTGCAAAGCTTTAGGAAATCCTCTTGTCGTACTTAGAAAACCTTAGGTACCTCCTATTTAAGGTTTTAGGAAACTCCTTTCCGCATCCCAGTTGCGAAAGGACTTGCGATACGAAATCCGCGCAAAATCACAGAACGAATTTGCATAGTTACGACTGGTCGTGACGAACCTTCAACCGGTCGAGAGCCAGCCACGACCGGTCGAGCGACTCCCACGACCGGTCGAGCACCTTGGAGAAAAATATCCCAAAGTCGCTGGACTTTGAGTCGTGTCACGGCTCGACTCCTATGACTAGTCGAGACCAACCTTCGATCGGTCGAGCAAGGCTCACGACCGATCGAGGACGGGTCAAAAAACCCATCAAATCTCTCCCTTTTTGATCGAGGAGGGATCCACCTTCTTCAAGTCAACCAGGTTTCTACAAACCTCAAACTTGCCCTTGAGCAAACCCTTGGTCATCATGTCTGACCCATTATCGTCCGTGTGGACCTTCTCAAGCTGTAACACCTTCTGTTCCAAAGTATCCCTGATCCAGTGATACCGAATCTCAATGTGCTTCGACTTAGAATGCTGACTTGGATTCTTGCTCAAGTGTATAGCACTTTGACTATCACAATAGACCACGTGCTCTTCCTGCTTAGGTTAAGTTCTTGTAGGAACCTCTTCATCCAAAGCATTTCTTTACATGCCTCTGTGACTGCAATATACTCGGCCTCTGTTGTCAACAACGCTACGACCCTCTGTAGCTTGCTCTGCCAAGAAACCGCTCCCCCTGCAAACATGAATATGAACCCCGATGTAGACTTCCTGGAGTCGATGTCACCTGCCATATTTGCATCTATGTAGCCCTCTAACATAGGTTTACCGTCACCATAGCATAGGCTCAACCTGGATGAGCCTCTTAGATACTGCAGTATCCACTTAATCGCTGCCCAATATTCTTTGTTAGGATTGGCAAGATTTCGGCTAACAACACCAACTGCATATGCTATGTCTGGGCGTGTATACACCATAGAATACATCAAACTTCCTACCGTTGACGCGTAAGGTATCTTCTGCATCTCTTCCACCTCTGCCTTCGTCTTGGGATACTGCCTGTCTCTCAATCTGAAGTGACCATCCAGTGAAATACTGACCGGCTTCGCTACATTTATATTGAACCGCTTTAGGACTTTCTCAATATACCGCTCTTTTGATAGCCAAAGCTTCCCGCCGCTTCTCTCACGGGTTACCTCCATTCATAGGATCTGTTTAGCCGGGCCCAAGTCTTTCATCGTAAAAGACTTGCCCAACTCTTGTTTCAGCCTGTCGATCTTCTTGATGTCTTTTCCCATGATGAGCATGTCATCAATGTATAACAACAGAACTAAGAAATCATCACTGAGAACTTGGGCGTGAACAGACAGTGGTCCGACTCCGTTTTGTCATACCCATGCTGTAACATGAACGAATCAAACTTCTTGTATCATTGCCGTGGAGCTTGTTTTAGCCTATACAAGCTCTTCCTCATCCTACACACCATATGCTCCCTGTCCTTGACTTCAAACCTCTCTGGTTGGTGCATGTAGATCTCTTCTTCCAGGTCACCATGGAAAAATATAGTTTTAACATCTAATTGTTCTATCTCCAGATCCATGCTAGCCGCCAACCCAAGCAACACCCGTATGGATGTCATCTTTACCACTAGTGAGAATATCTCCTCGAAGTCTATGTCTTTCCTTTGACCAAAACCTTTCACCACAAGTCTGGCCTTGAATCTCGTCTATGAATTCTTATGCTCGATCTTCTTTCTGAACACTCACTTGTTGCTCAAAGCTTTCTTGCCCTTAGACAATTTCACCATATCATGGGTGTGGTTCTTATGCAAGGATTCTATCTCCTCTTGCATAGCTTTCAACCACTCCCCCTTATGCTCGTCGACTAGGGCCTCAGAATAATCTTCTGGCTCTCCCCTATCAATCAGCATAATGTACTCATGTGGCAAGTACCTCTTGGACTGTTATCTGTCTCTAGACGACCTCCTCACCTGTGGCTCAACAGGTGGATCAAGTGGGGGCTGCTCCCCTGGTCCATCTTCTGAAGGAACTCCCTCGTCCTCTGCACCTTGCTGTACTCCCCCGTCATCAGGCATCACGGGAGGAGTAATCGGATCCATGTCCTCTAGCTCACCTGAGCTAGGCTAGTTCTTCTTTGGCTTACCAATGTCATCTATACACTGATCTTCAAATAAAACCACATCTCTGCTCCTGATGAGCTTCCTCTCGGTCGGATCCCACAATCTGTAACTAAATTTTTCATCACCGTACCCTAAGAACACACAGTCTGATCTTCATATCAAGCTTGGACCTCTTGTCCTTTGGTACGTGAACGGATGCCCTGCATCCAAACATCCTGAGATGACTGTACAATGGATCCTGTCCAGTCCACACCTTCTCAGGTAATTCTCCATTCAACAAGGTTGATGGAGACCTGTTTATCAAATATACTGCCGTGTGCATTGCTTCTCCCGATAACGTCTTGGAAAATTTCGCATGGGATAACATGCATCTGATTCTCTCAACAATGGTGCAATTCATTCACTTAGCTACACCATTATGCTGGGGGGTCTTGGGAACCGTCTATTCATGCTGTATACTTAGGGACTTGCAGTGCTCATGAAAGTCGCCAATGTATTCACCACCATTATGCCAAAACAACGAAAAAAGGACGGTCCAAAACTGTCTCAAATGACCAAAAAGGACGGTCATGGACCGTCGCATAGGCAGTCAGATTTTGACGTGTCCTATTACTTAAAGGACGGTTGAAAACCGTCATTCTTATTAACGAAAAAAAGACGGTCATGGACCGTCCTTAAAATGGACTGTCATATACCGTCTCTTATGAGCCCAAAAAAGACGGCTATGGACCGTCCTTTAAAAGGACTGTCATGGACCATCCTTTAAAAAGACTGTCAAGGACCATCCTTTAAAAAGACTGTCATGAACCGTCTCTTATGGGCCTTCAAAGGACGGCAATAGACCGTCCTTTAAACGGACAGTCATGGACCGTTCTTTAAAAGGACCGTCATGGACTGTCTCGTATGAGCCTTCAAAGGACGGTTATAGACCGTCCTTTAAAAGGACTGCTATGGGCCGTCTCTTATGACCCTTAAAGGACTTTTCAAATTTGACCTGTTACAGTCTTCTTCCTGATATACACCTGTTATACAATATATTTCATCACATTCACATTCACATCCATCTAAACCCAAACTACGTAAATCCATCCAAACACAATCTTCCTGATATACACCTGTTATATAATATATTTCATCACATTCACATTCACATCCATCTAAACCCAAACTACGAAAATCCATCCAAACACACAATCTTATCTACATTACATTCATCCACGCATAATACACATAAGTTTAACTTCATAAGTAAAAAAAACAATCTTATCCACATTTCATCACATTCACATCCATTTAAACCCAAACTGCGTAAATCCATCCAAACATAAACTACATCCATCCAAACACAAACAATCTTATTCACATTACATTCATCCACGCATAATACATATAAATAAGTTTAGGTTTAGGTTAGGTTATAAGCTATAGGTTTAGGGAATTGAGAATAGGTTAAGGTTTAGGTTTAGGAAATCGGGTTCAGGATCGGGTTCAGGTTTGGGTTTTCAAGTTTAGGTTTAGGTTTAGGTTAGGGAGTTGAGATTAGGATCAGGTGTAGGTGTAGGTTTAGGAATTTGAGAATAGGTTAAGGTTTAGGTTTAAGAATTCGAGTTTGGGTTCGGGATTGGGTTTATGTTTGGGTTTTCAAGTTTAGGTTTAGGTTAGGGAGTTTAGATTAGGATTAGGTTTAGATTTAGGGATTTGAGAATAGGTTAAGGTTTAGGTTTAGGAAATCGGGTTCGGGATCGGGTTTAGGTTTGGGCTTTCAAGTTTAGGTTTAGGTTTAGATTAGGGAGTTTAAATTAGGATTAGGTGTAGGTGTAGGTTTAGGAATTTGAGAGTAGGTAAAGGTTTAGGTTATAAGCTATAGGTTTAGGGAATTGAGAATAGGTTAAGGTTTAGGTTTAGGAAATTGGGTTCGGAGTTCGGGATCGGGTTTAGGTTTGGGTTTTCAAGTTTAGGTTTAAGTTTAGGTTAGGGAGTTGAGATTAGGATTAGGTGTAGGTGTAGGTTTAGGGATTTGAGAATATATTTAGGTTATAGGTTATAGGTTTAGGTTTAGGTTTAGGTTAAGGTTAAGGGTTTAGGTTTAGGTTATAAGCTATAGGTTTAGGGAATTGAGAATAGGTTAAGGTTTAGGTTTAGGAAATCGGGTTCGGGTTCGGGATCGGGTTTGGGTTTTCAAGTTTAGGTTTAGGTTTAGATTAGGGAGTTGAGATTAGGATTAGGTGTAGGTTTAGATTTAGGAATTTGAAAATAGGTTAAGGTTAAGGTTTAAGAGTCGGGTTCGGGTTGGGATTGGGTTTAGGTTTAGGTTTTCAAGTTTAGGTTTAGGCTTAGGTTAGGGAGTTTAGATTAGGATTAGGTGTAGGTTAAGGTTTAGGTTTAGGAAATCGGGTTCGGGTTCGAGATCGGGTTTAGGTTTAGGTTTTCAAGTTTAGGTTTAGGTTTAGGTTAGGGAGTTTAGATTAGGATTAGTTGTAGGTGTAGGTTTAGTAATTTGAGAATAGGTTAAGGTTTAGGTTTAGGTTTAGGTTAAGGTTTAGGTTATAAGCTATAGGTTTAAGGAATTGAGAATAGGTTAAGGTTTAGGTTTAGGAAATCGGGTTCGGGTTCAGGATCGGGTTTAGGTTTGGGTTTTCAAGTTTAGGTATAGGTTTAGGTTAGGGAGTTGAGATTAGGATTAGGTGTAGGTGTAGGTTTAGGGATTTGAGAATATATTTAGGTTATAGGTTATAGGTTCATGTTTAGGTTTAGGTTAAGGTTAAGGATTAGGTTTAGGTTATAAGCTATAGGTTTAGGGAATTGAGAATACGTTAAGGTTTAGGTTTAGGAAATCGGGTTCGGGTTCGGGATCGGGTTTAGGTTTGGGTTTTCAAGTTTAGGTTTAAGTTTAGGTTAGGGAGTTGAGATTAGGATTAGGTGTAGCTTAGGTTTAGGTTTAGGGATTTGAAAATAGGTTAAGGTTTAGGTTTAAGAATTCGGGTTCGGGTTCGGGATCGGGTTTAGGTTTGGGTTTTCAAGTTTAGGTTTAGGTTTAGGTTAGGGAGTTTAGATTATGATTAGGTGTAGGTTTAGGTTTAGGGATTTAAGAATAGGTTAAGGTTTAGGTTTAGGAAATCGGGTTCGGAGTTCGGGATAGGGTTTTAGGTTTAGATTTTCAAGTTAGGTTAGGAAGTTGAGATTAGGATTAGGTGTAGGTTTAGGTTTAGGGATTTGAAAATAGGTTAAGGTTTAGGTTTAGGAATTCGGGTTCGGGTTCGGGATTGGGTTTAGGTTTGGGTTTTCAAGTTTAGGTTTAGGTTTAGGTTAGGGAGTTTAGATTAGGATTAGGTGTAGGTTTAGGTTTAGGGATTTGAGAATAGGTTAAGGTTTAGGTTTAGGAAATCGGGTTCGAGTTCGAGATTAGGTTTTAGGTTTGGGTTTTCAAGTTTAGGTTTAGGTTTAGGTTGGGGAGTTGAGATTACGATTAGGTGTAGGTTTAGGTTTAGAGATTTGAGAATACATTTAGGTTTTAGGTCATAGGTTTTGGTTTCGGTTAAGGTTATAGGTTTAGGTTTAGGCTTAGGTTTAGGTTATAAGCTATAGGTTTAAGGAATTGAGAATGGGTTAAGGTTTAGGTTTAGGGAATCGGGTTCGGGTTCGGGATCGGGTTTAGGTTTGGGTTTTCAAGTTAGGTTTAGGTTTAGGTTAGGGAGTTGAGATTAGGATTAGGTGTAGGTTTAGGGATTGGAGAATAGGTTAAGGTTTAGGTTTAGGAAATCGGGTTTGGGTTCGGGTTCGAGATCAAGTTTAGGTTTAGGTTTAGGTTAGGGAGTTTAGATTAGAATTAGATGTAGGTTTAGGTTTAGGAATTTGAGAATAGGTTAAGGTTTAGGTTTAGGTTAAGGTTTAGGTTTAGGTTCAAGCTATAGGTTTAGGAATTGAGAATAGGTTAAGGTTTAGGTTTAGGAAATCGGGTTCAGGTTCGAGATCGGGTTTAGGTTTGGGTTTTCAAGTTTAGGTTTAGGTTTAGGTTAGGGAGTTGAGATTAGGATAAGGTATAGGTTTAGGTTTAGGGATTTGAAAATAGGTTAAGGTTTAGGTTTAAGAATTTGGGTTCGGGTTCGAGATTGGGTTTATGTCTGGGTTTTCAAGTTTAGGTTTAGGTTTAGGTTAGGGAGTTTAAATTAGGATTAGGTGTAGGTTTAAGTTTAGGAATTTGAGAATAGGTTAAGGTTTAGGTTTAAGAAATCGGGTTTGGGTTGGGATCGGGTTTTAGGTTTGGGTTTTCAAGTTTAGGTTTAGGTTTAGGTTAGGGAGTTGAGATTAGGATTAGGTGTAGGTTTAGGTTTTGGTTAGGGAGTTGAGATTAGGATTAGGTGTAGGTTTAGGTTTAGAGATTTGAGAATACATTTAGGTTTTAGGTCATAGGTTTTGGTTTAGGTTAATGTTATAGGTTTAGGTTTAGGTTTAGGTTTAGGTTATAAGCTATAGGTTTAGGGAATTGAGAATAGGTTAAGGTTTACGTTTAGGGAATCAGGTTTGGGTTCGGGATCGGGTTTAGGTGTAGGTTTAGGTTTAGGGATTTGAAAATAGGTTAAGGTTTAGGTTTAGGAATTCGGGTTCGGGTTCGGGATTGGGTTTAGGTTTGGGTTTTCAAGTTTAGGTTTAGGTTTAGGTTAGGGAGTTTAGATTAGGATTAGGTGTAGGTTTAGGTTTAAGGATTTGAGAATAGGTTAAGGTTTAGGTTTAGGAAATCGGGTTGTGTTCGGGATCGGGGTTTAGGTTTGGGTTCTCAAGTTTAGGTTTAGGTTAGGGAGTTGAGATTAGGATTAGGTGTAGGTTTAAGTTTAGAGATTTGAGAATACATTTAGGTTTTAGGTCATAGGTTTTGGTTTAGGTTAAGGTTATAGGTTTAGGTTAAGGTTAAGCTTTAGGTTTAGGTTTAGGTTATAAGCTATAGGTTTAGGGGTGAGAATAGGTTAAGGTTTAGGTTTAGGGAATCGGGTTCGGGTTTGGGATCGAGTTTAGGTTTGGGTTTTCAAGTTTAGGTTTAGGTTTAGGTTTGGGAGTTGAGATTAGGATTAAGTGTAGGTTTAGGTTTAGGGATTTGAGAATACATTTAGGTTTTAGGTCATAGGTTTAGGTTTGAGGCTTAGGTTTAGGTTATAGGTTTAGGTTTAGGTTATAAGTGTAGGTTATAGGTTTAGGTTTAGGTTATAGGTTAAGATTTAGCTAATTGAGAATAGGTTAAGGTTTAGGTTTAGGAAATCGGGTTCGGGTTTGGGATCGGGTTTAGGTTTGGGTTTTCAAGTTTAGGTTTAGGTTTAGGTTAGGGAGTTTAGATTAAGATTAGGTGTAGGTTTAGGTTTAGGAATTTGAGAATAGGTTAAGGTTTAGGTTTAGGTTTAGGTTATAAGCTATAGGTTTAGGGAATTGAGAATAGGTTAAGGTTTAGGTTTAGGAAATCGGGTTTGGGTTTGGGATCGGGTTTAGGTTTGGGTTTTCGAGTTTAAGTTTAGGTTTAGGTTAGGAGTTGAGATTAGGATTAGGTGTAGGTATAGGTTTAAGGATTTGAGAATATATTTAGGTTTTAGGTTTAGGATACGATTATATGTTCGGAGTTTAGGTTTAGGTTTAGGTTTAGGTTTAGGGAATTGAGAATAGGTTGAGGGTTAGGTTTAGGAAATCGGGTTCGGGTTCGAGATCGGGTTTAGGTTTGGGTTTTCAAGTTTAGGTTTAGGTTTAGGTTAGGGAGTTGAGATTAGGATTAAGTGTAGGTTTAGGTTTAGGGATTTGAAAATAGGTTAAGGTTTAGGTTTAAGAATTTGGGTTCGGGTTTGAGATTGGGTTTAGATTTGGGTTTTCAAGTTTAGGTTTAGGTTTAGGTTAGGGAGTTTAGATTAGGATTAGGAGGTTTAAGTTTAGGGATTTGAGAATTGGTTAAGGTTTAGGTTTAGGAAATCGGGTTCGGGTTAGGGATCGGGTTTTAGGTTTGGGTTTTCAAGTTTAGGTTTAGGTTTAAGTTAGGGAGTTGAGATTAGGATTAGGTGTAGGTTTAGGTTTAGAGATTTGAGAATACATTTAGGTTTTAGGTCATAGGTTTTGGTTTAGGTTAAGGTTATAGGTTTAGGTTAAGGTTTAGGTTTAAGTTATAAGCTATAAGTTTTGGGAATTGAGAATAGGTTAAGGTTTAGGTTTAGGGAATCGGGTTCGTGTTCGGGATTGGGTTTAGGTGTAGGTTTAGTTTAGGGATTTGAAAATAGGTTAAGGTTTAGGTTTAGGAATTCGAGTTCGGGTTCGGGATTAGGTTTAGGTTTGGGTTTTCAAGTTTAGGTTTAGGTTTAGGTTAGGGAGTTTAGATTAGGATTAGGTGTAGGTTTAGGTTTAGGGATTTGACAATAGGTTAAGGTTTAGGTTTAGGAAATCGGGTTCAGGATCAGGTTTTAGGTTTGGGTTTTCAAGTTTAGGTTTAGGTTTATGTTAGGGAGTTGAAATTAGGATTAGGTGTAGGTTTAGGTTTAGGGATTTGAGAATACATTTAGGTTTTAGGTCATAGGTTTAGGTTTTAGGATTAGGTTTAGGTTTAGGTTAGGTTATAGGTTAAGGTTTCGGGGAATTGAGAATAGTTTAAGGTTTAGGTTTAGAAAATCGGGTTCGGGTTCGGGTTCGGGATCGATTTAGGTTTGAGTTTTCAAGTTTAGGTTTAGGTTTAGGTTAGGGAGTTGAGATTAGGATTAGATGTAGGTTTAGGTTTAGGGATTTGAGAATACATTTAGGTTTTAGGTTTAGGTTTTAGGTTTAGGTTTAGGTTTAGGTTTAGGTTTAGGTTATAAGCTATAGGTTTAGGAAATTGAGAATAGGTTAAGGTATAGGTTTAGGAAATCGGGTTCGGGTTCGGGATCGTGTTTAGGTTTGGGTTTTCAAGTTTAGGTTTAGGTTTAGGTTAGGGAGTTGAGATTAGAATTAGGTGTAGGTTTAGGTTTAGGGATTTGAGTTTAGGTTATAGGTTTAGGATTAGGTTATAGGTTTAGCTTTTGGTTTAAGTTATAGGCTTAGGTTATAGGTTATAGGTTATTTGTTTTGGTTAAGGTTTAGGAATTCGGGTTCGAGTCCAGGTTTAGGTTATAGGTTTTGGGATTTGAGAATAGTTTTAGGTTATAAGTAAGGTTTTAGGTTTAGGTATAGGCTTAAGTTATAGGTTATAGGTTATATGTTTAGGTTAAGGTTTAAGAATTCGGGTTCGGGTTCGGGTTTGGATTCGAGTTTAGGTTGTAGGTTTTGGGATTTGAGAATAGTTTTAGGTTATAAGTATAGGTTTAGGTTAGGTTATCGGTTAAGGTTTAAGGATTTGAGAATAGTTTTAGGTTATAAGTAAGGTTTTAGGTTTAGGTATAGGCTTAAGTTATAGGTTATAGGTTATATGTTTAGGTTATGGTTTAGGAATTCAGGTTTAGGTATAGGAAATTGGGTTCGGGTTCGAGATCGGGTTTACATTTGGGTTTTAAGTTTAGGCTAAGCGTTTAGGAAGTCAGATTCGGGTTCGGGATCGGATTTAGGTTTGGGTTTTCAAGTTTATGTCTAGGTTTAGGTTAGGGAGTTGAGATTAGGATTAGGTGTAGGTTTAAGTTTAGGGATTTGAGAATACGTTAATGTTTAGGTATAGGAAATCAGGTTCAGGTTCGAGATCGGGTTTACATTTGGGTTTTAGGTTTAGGCTAAGGGTTTAGGGATTCAAATTTGGGTTCGGGATCGGGTTTGGGTTTAGGTTTAGGTTTTATGTTTAGGTTAAGGTTATAGGTTTAGGTTTAGGTTATAAGTGTAGGTTATAGGTTACGGATTTAGGTTTGGGTTTTCAAGTTTAGGTTTAGGTTAAGGAGTAGGTTAGGATTAGGTGTAGGTTTAGGTTTAGGGATTCTCTAGTATTATCTACTATTGAACCTAGTATTATCTACTGCATACTAGTAACATACAACCAATATTGGGGCACCATACCATAAGCTACAAGAATTTCATGTCCCCCTAAACAAGGTATCCTCCATTGATAACATATATATATATAAGTTTTTTTTATTTTCATTTACATTCCCAAATACATTCATCATCCATCCAAGAAAATTGAAACAAGTACTGTCAATCTATCTTATCTTACCGACTGCCTTATGTTTCTTTTCACCTTTGTAGCTCTCATATTTGTTACAGCTGTTAGTTCACCATCAGTAGTCTCCCTAACCAAATCTTTGTGCAGTCCCTCCATTTGAAACAGTGGCTGAAGTTACAAGTAGGACTGATTAGTCTTTCCATGTTTTGAAAAAAAAATCAAATTCTTTATTTTTTGCTGCAAGTCTACTTATAATTATCATTGGCTCTTAATCTATTTATAATGAAAATCTTAAATATCACCTGATAGTACTCCTTTGATAAATGTCCTGTTTGGAACAAATAATTTATTTTATATATGCATGTGTTTTATCATAAAACCATGCATGATGCATCCACACAAAAAAAATCAAATGGAAATTTTTTTTATATAAACAATTTTTTTTTAATATTATTATAAACAAAAACTGATTTCCCACCAACAAATGCAACCTATTGATCATAATCATAGACCATAAATAAGAAAACATTGAAATAAAACAAATATCTAAAAAAAAAAAGGTTGTAATTATTCTTATTCTTATTAAACAGATTTTTTAGAAAAAAAAATACAAATAATTAAAAATTTTCAAAAAATTGAGAGATGAACATGCTTCATCATCATATTAAAAAAGTGGGGCCCTAAATACTTACTTTAGAAAAGAAAATTTCCCCTATTTCAGATGGCTACTAGTCCTCCCCTTATCTCAGATGGGGATGCTTCAGCAATATAATGGGAGCAATCATAGATGCAACACCAACACCTAGGCCCACCAGGAATCTTCCAAATATAAGAACATAAGGATTTGGTGCAGCACACATGGAATCGATCCAACAGCAAAAAGTACATCAGCAAGAAGGGTAGCTTTCTTACACCCATACACATCATTAGTCCAACCCCCTGAGGCAGCTCCAAAAATTGCACCTAGCAATGCCATGCTAACAATTGTTTCCTAAGCATTAATCAACATAATGAGAAGTTGGTGTCCAAACATAGAAACACTTAACCATCCATGAAAGTATACAATGGCATTCTTGAACATGTACCTGTAGAAATTCGATGACATTAATGACCTGAAAATCATCTCGAATGTACAGAAGTGCCCCAGATATAACACCTGAAATGAACATTTTCATCACCTGATGTAACCCTGCAAAAAACACAACCAAATTATGAGAAATCCTTAATCAAAACCTAAATTTCCAAAACATTAATGAACAAAAATATTTACACATCTATTTTCGATGTAATTTCTATACACATGCAGAACCAACAGCAATCGTGGAATAACGATGAAGGAACTTCTCGTCGGGGCTAATGAAAATTCCCTACAGTTCTCTCTCTCTCTCTCTCTCTCTCTCTCTCTCTCTCTCTCTCTCTCTCTCCCCCCCCCCCCCCCCCCCCAAGTGCAAATAACACTAAAAGAAGTGAAAATTATTACAAATCTTTCAATTCCTCAAAGGGAGGTTGAAATGCCAACCAAATATATCAATCCATAAATATGGGTGTTAAATTCATTCCATTCCATTCCATATATGTGGGTGTAAACTGATGTGAGTGTTAAATGCATTCCATTCCATTCCATATATGTGGGTGTAATCTGATGTGAGTATTAAATGCATTCCATTCCATAATACATCTATTTAGATGTATTATAAATCCAAAACTATGTTTATTTCATTATCCAACTATCAGATTGGAGGATATTTATCAGACACTTAAAAGCTCAATAAATAAATGGCTTGAGTATGTTATTTCTATTATTGTTTCTCATACTCTTCTATTCCCATTTATTCTCCAGATATTTCCCAAAGGCCTCCAAGCGGCAGGTGGCTAACTCCCAAGTTGGTTCATTTCCTTTTGCAGCACAACAAATTCACTATAACAATTTTCAAGGAAGAAGTAAAAAAAGTGGACATTTATTGAATCAAGGTTTTAAATCGGGGTATCGGGTATCACACACTGATATGGCCCCGTATCACCCCTGTATCGGGCTGGTATAGGCTGATGCCACCATTTCGTTCATGGGTGGTACTGGTATGTATCAGGGGATATGTCTTAGGTTCCAGATGATACTTTAAATCTTGTACTGAATACGAATCTTCTGCTCTTATATGTAAATTCTTCATCTTAGGTTGGTGTGATTATTGGGAAAGGTAGGGAGATTATAAAATATCTCATTAGGAATGTAATCATAACCAAATAAATTTCAGAGAAAAACAATTTTCTGTAAATTTTTAAACCTTGTACTGAATACGAATCTTCTGCTCTTATATGTAAATTCTTCATCTCAGGTTGGTGTGATTATTTGGAAAGGTGGGGAGACTATAAAATATTTCATTAGGAATGTAATCATAACAAAATCAATTTCAAAGAAAATCAATTTTCTGTAAATTTTTATTGATTTTTTCAAAATTTCACAAGGAGGTTGACATGTGTGATATCATTGATGCGTATTGCACATATCAACGATACCAAATAACTTGTAACAACAATATTTTCAAAATCTTGCAATGTATTGATATCTGTAATACATTGCAATATTTTACAAAATAACAATGTTATCGATATTTAAATCACTGGTTAACTAAGGCTCACCACCTTTTGTTGGCTCATGAATTTGTAAGGCCAGTCAAAGTTGGGCATGTTAACAATAGCACGATAAGCTGTTTTTTTATTTTTTTTTTTAAAGAGTATTTTCACACCAATCATTGCAAACTAGAAGCATTAAAGGGAAGTTACCTTTGAAGAAGCTCATTACCAGTGGGTGTATTTTCTGTTTTCTCTACATCTTCAAGAAAAATATTGAACAAGTCCTTCCCTTCCAACTCTTAATACATCAGGAGTTTGAAGAAAATAGTACAACGGTGTTAAAAGTAATCCTGACAGCAGTCCTTGGCAGCATGCATCATGCATATCAATTTGAGAAGATGCTCACAAAGATATGATAACAATGTTCAAAAGCAAAAAGGACAGGACTCCCCCAATTCTGACCTTTTGCTTTAGGTTATCCATTACAGTATCTAACTTACCACAAAAACCACCACCTCCAAATCCTCATTGACTGTACCTATCAGTCTTAACTTCTACGGTAACGTTCGATAACCACAGATCTTTTATCAATAATATTTCAAAATTACAATTTCTGGTATAGGATTAGATACTGTAAAATATCACATGGCAGAAGTTGCCCAGGTTGGAGTTTGTGAGAAATCCACCTGTCTCGACAGGCCTTTGGCAAGCCCGAACCTCTTTTTTTTTTTTGGAAAACTCATGTTGTATTGATAAACTTAAATCAGGGATTTACACATTCGGGTGGGGGCTGACAAAAAAAGGCGCCCACCTATCATATCCAACTTGTACATTTCCCAAACCAAAACAACCCAGTTGTGAACCTAAACAGATCAGAAAAAAATGAACCACCAAGCCTCTACATTGTAGTGGCCAAAGTAACCATGCCTTCACCATGAGCGGCCCAAGCAAGAGGCCACAATCCTACCTCCAAACACCACTGCAGCCAAGAACGACCCGAGACATTCCAAACCTTCTATAACCCAAAGCATTCAAGCTGATCCACGCAGCATGAGGCTTATACTGATTTACGCTTTCATTAACCTAAGCATTCAAGCTGATCCACGCAGCATGAGGCTTATACTGATTTACGCTTTCATTAACCCAAGCATTCAAGCTGATCCACGCAGCATGAGGCTTATACTGATCTATGCTTTCATCAACCTAAACACAAATGTTTGTGTGCTTGCAACATCACAAGAAGAAAAGAGAAAAAGCAATAACAGATGGAAGGGATTCTGGAATAAAAACAGCAAGAATAAGAACAATCGGCGAGGAAAATAAGGGATTTCGAGAAAATCTCACCTATTTGAGATGAATCTTCAAGGATTCAGAACTCTGGCGAGGAAGATTGCGTCGTTCGAATGAGAGGAGCTGTAAGGAAGATCGCCCATTCGAAAGAGGAACAACCGTGCGTTTGGAAATCCCTCTTCTGAAATGAGAAGATGCTTTCAAATCTGTTATTTGTGCGTTTGCCATCATTTATAACATACACCATATTATCAGCCGTACATGTAATGGACCATTTACTGGATGGTTACGATAGTTTTATATAATAACATATATACAAATTACCCATCTACAAATAGACCCATTATTTGGTTGGTCTAGATAACCCTATATCATTATCAATATTGATATAAATGAGTCACCACATTTTTACAAAAATGCAAAACTCAAAAACATTTACAGTTAAAAAAAAAGGTACCTTCTACCATGGATCTGGTAGGGCTCTATGGGCCCCACCATGATGTGTTTGCTTCATCCACACTGTAAATACATTTCTAAATATTATTTTAAGAATGATACCAAAATATTAGATCTAAATAAATCTCGGTTGAACCACACCAGAGGATTAAAGTATTGTTTGGACGTCCACCGTTAAAATATACCATTTGGCTACGGGTTTAATGTAATTTAGCTACGGATTTTATCCGTCAGTATTTCCGACGGATTTTAGTCGTAGTGGAAACCACCCCAAGTCCGTCGGCTTTGCCCAGTTTTTTGGTAATGTAACACATACATCAAGGTGGATCGCATGAAACAGTGGAGATAGAAATGCCCACCTAAATCCCCAAATCCCCAAATCCCTAAATCCCCAAATCCGTAAATCCCCAAATCCCCAAATCCCTAAATCCCCAAATCATTTCAATCGGTATTGAGATTAACAGAGATTGAGAGAGAGAGAGAGAGATACCTGTTTGAGTTGGAGCCCCGATGACGGTCCACCGAGAGAGACAGAGAGAGCACCGAGAGACGGAGAGAGAAAGAGAGACAGGGATCGAGAGAGAGAGAGAGAGAGAGAGAGAGAGAGAGAGAGAGGGTGCGCGAGAGTGAGAGACAGAGAGGTAGAGAGTGAGGTTGAGAGAGAGGGAGAGAGGGTTTGGGTTTTGGGAGGGGCAGGCGGGCGCGCGAGAGAGATTTTTTTTGGGGTTGTGGGAGATGGGCATGCGGGAGGTAGATTTTTGGGGTAGAACGGATTGGCTACTCTCGCTGACACCAACCCCATGGCTGGTGTTCGGTGGGTTGTGGGCCCCACCATGATGTATGTGTTTCATCCGATCTGTTCATCCATTTTTAAATATAATTTTAATACTTCGTTTTAAAAATAAGAGGGATATAAATCTTAGGTGGACCACACCACAGGAAAACAATAGTGATTGGAAATCCATCATTTAAATCCTCCTAAGGCCCACTGTACTGTTTATCTGACATCCAATCTTTGATTAGGTCATAAAGGCCCAGATGAAGGGAAAAAACAAAGATCAGCTTGATCCAATACTTTTATGGCTCCCAAAAAGTTTTTAATGGTCGACATTCATTCAACACTTTTTCCTGTAATGTGGTCCACTTGAGATTGGGATATAACTCTTTTTTTTTGTAATATCATAAAATGATCTATAAAAATAGATGGACGGCATGGATGAAACACATACATCATGGTGGGGCCTACAGACCACTGAACAAAAAAGTTGAGAGGGGTTACCCTCCATTAAAACATTCGTAATTATTTTTTGGGCCCACAGAGATGTGGTTCACAAATCTAGCCCATCCATTATGTGTGTGCCACTTGGATGAGGGGTCATACAAGTTTCAGACGCATCCAAATTTCAGGTGGGGCCCCACCAAGTGCTTTTATATGTTTTAGGCATGTCTTCACATGATTTTAGATGGTATGGCCCACTGGAGTTCTGTATACGGCTGATTTTTGGGATATCTCATAATTTAAAGGGGACCCATCAAATGCACGGTGTTGATTTTCGACACACGTCATGATGGGGCCCACACAGCTCGACCTGATGGGGAGTTCCCATGAGCTTGACGAATAGAATCTTTTCCATATATATAATATTTAAAAAATGAAAAAGCTTTGTATTTGTTATATCCACACCGTCCATCCATTTTGAGATATCATTTTAAGTCACGAGCCAAAGAATGAGACAGATAAAAATTTGTAGTAGACCCTACCATAGAAAACAACGGGATGGTGATTCCCACCATTGAAACTATCCTGACACCATTGAAACTATCCTAAGGCCCATCGTAATGTTTATTTAAAATCTAACTGGTTCAAAAGTTTTTTTTAAAAAATGGTTGTAGGGCCATACATTATGGTGGGCCCACAGTAATGTTTGCCATCCAACATGTTCATAATATCAAAAAGATATGAATGAAGGGAAAACGCAAACATCAGCTTAATCCAAAACTTCTATTAAATGCACAGTGTTGATGTTCGACACACATCATGATGGGCCCTACAAAACTTACATTAATTCTTAGAGTTTCAGGGTGTCAATAAATTGGGTCACAATTTTGACTAGAATATTTGACCCGTTTTACATGTCTGGTCCATTTACTTTATTTTACTAATCATTACCCTCAATTTGACTAGTTACTAACCTCGATCATGTTACATGTGAAAAAGATATTGGGCAAACAAGATTGATCAACAATTTGAGTGAATTTTGATTTAAACATCTGAAGTTATTCACTCTTCAATCTGGACTGATCAGATTGTCCAAAAACAGTTAAAGGTTGTTCATAATATCAAAAATATATGAATGAATAGAAAACACAAACATCAACTTGATCCAAAACTTCTATGGCCTCCAAGAAATTTTAAATGGCAGAGGTTCAATCACACTATTTCCTATGGTGTGGTCCACTTGAGCTTTGGATATGCTTCCTTTTTGTTCTTTAGACCTCAAATTATCTGTTAACATGGATGAATGGAGTGGATAAAATAAATAAATAATGATGGACCCCACGAGTTTACTCTGGTAAGGATAACGAGTAACTCACCTAAATGTAGTAGAAAAGGGTTTCCTTAAAACATTCATAATCATATATTGGGTCTGCCTAAATGTGATTCACATATCCAACCCACTCATTATGTGTGTCCCACTTGGATGAGGGGTCAGACCAAGTTTCAACCGCATCAATGTCTGTTTTAACTTATAAACAGGTTGGATCTCAAATAAACATCGCGGCGGACCCTAAGAAGGTTTCAATAGTGGATGTCACTATCCCACTCTTTTCTATGGTGTGGGTCCACTTGAACTTTGGATCTGCCCCGTCAGTCAGATGCACCATTCCATGGTAGGCCACGAGCTTAAAAATAAAGTCAATCCATGACTTGGGTGGGCCACACAGTTTTAGATGCTATGGCCCACCTGAGTTTCGTATATGACTGATTTTTGGACTTAAAGGGGATACATCAAATGCATGGTGTTGATGTTGTACACACATCATGGTGGGGCGCACACAGATTAACCTCATAGGAAGTTCCCATGAGGTGACCTTATAGTACCATTTCACTATTTTAGGTAACTCCTTCATGGGTATTACTCTAACCGTGTAGGGCCCACCTTGATATATTTTATGTATATCGACATCGTCCATATATTTTTTCATCATATTTTAGGATGTGATTTCAAATCATAAGAACTAAATAACCTTAGGTGGGCCATACCAATCAAAACAATATGATGAATAACCATTAAAAACCTTTTGAAGGCCACAAAAGTTTTGGATCAATTTGATCTTTGTAGTTTACCTTCATGTAGATCTTCTTTACATTATCAACAAGTTGGATTGCAGATAAACGTTACTAAAACCTTACGATGGGCTCTTTATAATTTTTAATGGCGAGGTACTATACTATCATTCTTTCCAGTGGTGTGATCCACTTAAGATTTAAATCTACACAATTTTTTATACCGGGCCCAAAAATGGGTTGGAGAAACGTATGGGCAGCAAGGATATACAATACATCATCAAAATCTAACTTTTGTTATCTAAGTACTTTCCAATTTTTCTTGTCAGAATACAAAATATAGTTTTCTTTTTTTTAAAATATATTTTTTTACAATTTGACAATTTTTTCACAATTTTGTTTCATTTTTAAAATTTTATTTTTCAAAATATCATTTTTTTTTTAAAATCGAAATCTCACTTTTATTATCTAACTTTTCAATTTTTCTTGACAAAATACAAAATCTAGTTTTCTTTTTTAAAATATATTTTTTTTACAATTTGTCAATTTTTTCACAATTTTTTTTTTAATTTTTTAAATTTTCTTTTTCAAAATATCATTTTTTAAAATCTTACTTTTGTTATCTAACTTTTCAATTTTTCTTATCAAAATACAAAATCTAGTTTTCTTTTTTAAAATATATATTTTTTTTACAATTTGTCAATTTTTTAACAAATTTTTTAATTTCTTAAAATTTCTTTTTTAAATCTCACTTTTGTTATCTATAACTTTTCAAATTTTCTTGTCAAAATACAAAATCTAGTTTTCTTTTTCAAAAAAATATATTTTTTTTTCAATTTGTCAAAATTTTCACAATTTTGTTTAATTTTTTAAATTTTCTTTTTCAAAATATCATTTTTTTTATTAAAATCTTTGGATATGAATCATTTTTTAGATAGTTCTCTAAAATGATCTCGAAAAATGGATGAACAGTGTGGGTTGATCGCAAATTTTCATTATTTTAGGACTTGTGGGGCTCACCATTGTGTATGTTAATTATCCACTCCGTCTATTAATTTTAACGGCTCATTTTTAGGGTTGATCCAAAAAATGAGTCAAATCGAAGCTGTAGGTGGACCACACCACATACTAATGTTATAAATTTATTTTTCATTATTTGTTATGGTGTGGTCCACTTAGACTTTTAATATTTTCTACTTTTTGCTGATGCACTGAAATAATATTTCAAAATTTATGGACGGCTTAGATAAAACAAAGATATTGAAATGGGCCCCATGGAGCCCCTTAAGCATCGTCAGTCTCTAATAAGATCCTATGGGGAGGTACGTTTGAGAGCTTAAAAATAAAGTCGATCCATGACTTGGGTGGGCCACACCACATACTATAGTTGAGAGGGTTACCCTCCCATTAAAACATTCATAATCATTTATTGGGCCCACCTAGATGTGCTTCATAGATCCAGCCCATTCATTATGTGTGTCCCACTTGGATGAGGAGTTAAACCAAGTTTCATACACATCCAAAACTCATGTGGGCCCCACCAAATGCTTTTATATGTTTTAGGGATGTCTTCACATAGTTTTAGATGCTATGGCCCACCTAAGTTTCGTATACGACTGATTTTTGGACTTAAAGGGGACACATCAACTGCATGATGTTGATGTTCTACACACATCATGGTGGGGTGCACACAAATTAACCTTATGGGAAGTTCCCATGAGGTGACCTTATAGTACCATTTCACTATTTAGGTAACTCCTTCATGGGTGTTACTCTAACCATGTAGGGCCCACCTTAATATATTTTATGTATATCAACACCGTCCATATATTTTTCCATCATATTTTAGGATGTGATTTCAAATCATAAGAACTCAATAATCTCAGGTGGGCCATACCAATCAAAACAATGATGAATAACTAGTAAAAACCTTTTGAAGGCCACAAAAGTTTTGAATCAATTTGATCTTTTTAGTTTACCTTCATCTAGATCTTCTTTACATTATCAACAAGTTGGATTGCAAATAAACATTACTAAAACCTTACGATGGGCTCTTCATAATTTTTAATTGTGAGGTACTATATTATCATTCTTTCCAGTGGTGTGGTCCACTTAAGATTTAAATCTACACAATTTTTTATACCCGCCCCAAAAATGGGTTAGAGAAACATAGGGGTGGCAAGGATATACAACACATCATCAAAATCTCACTTTTGTTATCTAACTTTTCAATTTTTCTTGTCAAAATACAAAATCTAGCTTTCTTTTTTAAAATATATATATTTTTACAATTTGTCAATTTTTTTACAATTTTGTTTCATTTTTTAAATTTTCTTTTTCAAAATATCTTTTTTAAAATCTCACTTTTGTTATATAATTTTTCAATTTTTCTTGTCAAAATACAAAATCTAGTTTTCTTTTTTAAAAAATATATATTTTTTTACAATTTATCAATTTTTTTCACAATTTTGTTTAATTTTTTAAATTTTCTTTTTCAAAATATCATTTTTTTATCGAAATCTTGTTATATAACTTTTTAATTTTTCTTGTCAAAATACAAAATCTAGTTTTCTTTTTTAAAAAATATATATTTTTTTACAATTTGTCAATTTTTTCACAATTTTGTTTAATTTTATAAATTTTCTTTTTCAAAATATCATTTTTTTATCGAAATCTTCTTTTTTTTTTTTTTTCAAAATTATCAACATTATTCAAAGTTCTTAATTTTTTTTTTCAAAATCTAGATTTTTATAAAATTACATTTTTTTTTTTTTTCAAAATCTAAATTTTTGTCTTAAACATTGTTAATTATTTTTCTAAGCTTTTAAACTTTTTTTTTTCGAAATTCATAATTTTTTTACCTGAGCATTAGAGAACAGACGGTCTTTAACAGTCTCAAATGACCACTATAAGACGGCTAAGGACCGTCTCTAATAGAGACGGTCTTTGACAGTCTCAAATGGAGACAGCTGAGGACCGTCTCTAATACAGACTATTTTTGACAGTCACATTACAGGAAAAGACGGCCATGACCATCCCTAAGCGAGACGGTCCTTGATGCAGTCTCAGATTACCCGATGAAGAGACGGCCAACGATCGTCTCTAATCTGAACTGATCTTTGTGATCTCAAATGGCTGTATATAAGACGGTCAGAGACCGTCTTTTATTCCAGACGGTCAATGGCCGTCTTTTATCCTCAATTAACAACGGTTTTCGACCATCTTAAATGATTTATGGACGTTCAAATTTTTAAGACAATATTAAGGACGGTCAAGGGCCATCTAAAAGTTTAGAGATGGTTTACGACCGTTTCTAAAACGTCTTTAAACTAAGCAATTTTAGAGATGGTCTAGAACAGTCTCTAAATTCGTCATTTTTTTTTCATTTTTCACGTAGTGCACCATTGTCAGTACGGATGCACTTCAATAGTCTACCTGTCTCTCTCTTGACCATAGCATGAAATAATTTACACACACCAAAGACCTCGTCCTTAGATTTCAAAGCATAAACTCAAACCCTCTTAGATGCATCATCTATAAAAGTAACAAAATACAATGGCCCACCCAAGGTTTTTGTACTCATAAGACCACAAACATCAGAATAAACCAAATCTAATGCATGCACTTTGTTAACATGAGAAGCAGTTTTAACAAATGAAACTCTATGTTTGTTTCCCTGATAAACAATCAAGACAGGTTTTGAGAGGTATACCTGTCACGTCTGGAAGGAGCCGCTTCCTCGCTAGTAGCTAAAGCCCATTTTCACTCATGTGGCCTAGACGCCTGTGCCACATGTTAATAGCTGAATCTTCCGTTGCGTTCAACCCACCCTTGCACATACTGACACTTGCCTTGTAAAAGGTGCAACACTTCTTTCCTATGGCCACGATCAATGAACCCTTGATGAGCTTCCAGCGCCTACCAACAAACTAGCTTTCATAGCCATCATCATCCAACCTTCCCGTCGACATCAAGTTGAGGCGAAGGTCTAGGATATGCCTCATATCTCTGAGAACCAATGTGCAGCCCACATCGGTCTTCATACAAATATCACCGACTCCCACGATCTTCGATACGCCAGAATTCCTCATCTTCACAGTCCCATAGTCACCTGACTTGTAGCTTGTGAAGAAGTCTCTGCGTAAAGTTGCATGAAAAAAGCCCCTGAGTCTATCACCCAGTCGGTGTCCTGACTCGTAGCCATGAGACATACATCATGATCCGCAGAAAGAATAACTACAACGTCGCCATCTGAAGCGACTACAGTGGAATCTGATTCATCTTCCTTCCCTTTTCCTTTCTTGTCATTTTTCTTACCACGACATTCATGCTTGTAGTGGCCCTTCTTGCCACAATTCCAACAATCAATATCCTTTCTGTTACTCGACTTGCCTCTTGATTTATCTCAAGCCTTCCCGCCCTTCCTGTTCTTTCTTCTCCCCCGTTCTTGTGTTACAAGGTCCTCTTGCTAAGTAGACCCCTAAGACTTCCTCCTTGTCTCCTCATTGAAGAGACAACTGGTTACCTATTCCATGGATATCTTTCCGTCTGACGCGGAGTTACTTAGAGACGCCACCAATATCTCCCAACTGTCAGGCAATGAACTAAGCAATAGTAAAGCCTGCAATTTATCATCCAGGACCATCTTCATAGAGGTAAGTTGGTTCACTATATTGCTGACCTTATTCATATGCTCGGCCACAAAACCACCATCTTTGAACTTGAGATTCACAAGTTGCCTTATCAGAAAAATCTAATTACCGGTTGTCTTCCTCTCATACAGCCCTTGTAATTTCAGCCATAGGCTAGCGGCTGAGGTTTCTGTAGACACATGGTGGAACACAGAATCATCCAACTATTGTCTAATAAACCCCACTGCCTTTCGATCCATCTTCTTCCAATCATCATCAGTCACATCCTTGTATTTTGCTGATATGCCTAAAATTGGAGAATATAGGTCCTTGCAATAAAGCAAGTCCTCCATCTTAGCCTTCCATATAGTCCAGTTAGAACCATTAAGGTTGATCATCCTTGATGAGCCACCTTCCATAATTCAAAACCGATCATATCCATTCAATGAACTTAGCTTTAATACCACTTTGTTGGGGGCCTTGCACAAAACCTTAGGATCTAGCCCTCCAGAACAAACCAGAATTATGGATAATAAAGCAATAAAAATAATCAATGCATCAATCACACACTACAAGAGATTTTTACGTGAAAAACCCTCAAAGAGGTAAAAACCACGGGACCTCGTCCAGATCAATAATCCACTATGAAGTAGAACATTACTAACTTCTTCACTCACGCAGGAGTGGATAAACAATGAGAGAAACAAAGAAAAACGGAGAGATCTCACCGATTACGAGGACATAGAAGCGCTGAGATATAGATTGCACAGTAGATAACCTCCACGAGCATAATCTCCCTTCTATAAGCTTCCTCTCTCTCTTTTCCACTCTATCTCACCTTTGATAACCCTAAACCCTTTAGCAAATTCCTTGTAAAGCTTTAGGAAACTCTCTTGTCGTACTTAAAAAACCCTAGATACCTCCTATTTAAGGTTTTAAGAAACTCCTTTCCGTATCCTAATTGCGAAAGGACTTGCGATACGAAATCCTCGCAAAATCGCGGAACGAATCTGCATAGCTACGACTGGTCGTGACGAACCTTCGACCGGTCGAGAGCCACCCACGACCGGTCAAGCACCTCCCACAATCGGTCGAACACCCCGGAGAAAAATATCCCAAATCGCTGGACTTTGAGTCGTGCCACGGCTCGACTCTTACAACTGGTTGAGACCAGCCTTCGATCGGTAAAACGACGGGTCAAAAAACCCATCACTAGTCCCGCAGCAGGAGCACCTAAATAACCATCTCCAGAACTCACAGCTCTGATGCATTTGGATAAAATTGCACCTATCTGCTAAAAGAACCCTTGAATGCCTGCCAAATGAAGATACTCAGGCCAAAAAATCTCTCCTGAAGAAGATAAATAAATTGGATCCCTGATCCCTAGTCACTAAAGCCAAAGAAAACTATGTGAACAAATGGGGAAGGAGGAGAACACTGGTGCTAACCCAAAATAACGGGAAGCAAACTATCAGCTAGCCATTAATCGACGAACACTTAGTACTCCCTTTCAGTCAACCTTAGATTTGATGCTCTTTAACAGATCTTATATGGCAAATTTTTGCCAAGTGTCCATCCTCGGCCAATAGATAACCAACAATTTTTTCCTATAAATTCGACCCCCAATTTTCGATCCGGGGGCAACAGAGAAATAAGGAAGAGGTAGTATAGGACCTCAATAAGCCAAGCCAAGCTAGCTTGCCCCATCCAAAAGGGAAACTCTGTTGTCTATAAACCCAGAAAAAGACACACATATGCCTAGATTTTGCTCAATGAAGATCAATTACAAAAACTCAACCCATCAAAAAAGCCAGCTAATTCAGGAGAAGGTAGTCTCATATATGAAATGTAGTCCACGGGACTCAATATAGTATTCACACAGAGTAAACTGAGTAGGTTTATAAGTAATTCCACTATAAAATAATAGAAGGTCAAAAGTAGAATTCTGAGTATCCTTAAATGAACTAAAGGACTATAGCTATTTTACTTAGAATTTTCAATAATATTTGAAGGATCGATATACCAGTACGAGTTAGATATTAAGTGTGGGAGATAATAAGTCCACTATAGGATGAATACTCACCATAAGACATGCAACAGTCTCTTGAGAATCCAAGAAACAAACTTGCATAATAAACTTGATAAATGAGTACGAGTTTATATCTTTAATTACAATAGACAAAGAAATTAAGTGGCTAAGGGATCTTCTATTAAAAATATCATTTTGTTCAAAGCCTATACTGGTTGTATCACTTTATTATGATAACAAAGCCACCTTAGTGTGAACTTATAATGATATATATAATGAAAATTCAAAACACATTAGTCAAAGACATGATTATGTGAGACAATAAATTCAAGATGGAATCATTATTATCACTTATGTGAAGTAATAACTTGACTGATCAATTTACAAAACCTCTATTAAGAGAAGTGATATGAACAACATCCATGAATGGGTTGAAACTCTTTAATTAAAATATTCACTAGTGATAGAAATTTAACCTAACACTAGTAAATCATTAGTTCTTAGATTCAATGGGTAAAAATAACTGATACATGGTAAGTTTTAAAACTGAAATTAATAAGAACCTCATCCAATGTGGATAGTGCTGACCATTATAGATAAAAGGTTGAGTTGTAGAACTCTTAATTACGAAGTGCAATTTTAACGTCAAGTGTCTAAAATGTAATGGGAACACTAGAAGGACTTCACTTATGTGACCTTAGAGGTGATACTAAATTTCATCAGAGTTAGAGTTTCATTTGAAATCGCTCATGTGAAACAGGATAAGTACATGGCCATTAAAAGTGTTAAGCGAGTATAAAATTAGGAATCTCATATACACAGGCATGATTATGTATGTTGTTTCTCTAACTCTCTCATTAAGGAATAGTTAGTTTTAAACGTATGCTACTAGAGAGATATTGGTAGGACCTTGAGACACTAACACAAAGGGAATATTTAAATGGAAAGATTTTTTTTTTTTATGCTTAAAAATAATATATTTGTTTAGATAAGAATTTCTATTATACTTATTTAACAAAGTTGGGGATTATAGAGATTTTATCTCAATTAGGATTGGTTAAATAATATAATACAAATATTAAAGTCATTGCACATGCACTTTTCTATACCTTTATTCAAAAGTGTTTGAATTTTATTTTCCCTAAAAAATTTTGTATACAAAAGTAAAAGTCTTTAAAAATCTTTATTCTCACGTTGTTTAGAGAGAAGAAGGTTAACTTGCGTGTTCTAGTGTAGAGTATTGGAATGCATGTGTGCATAGGTGTACAGCTTGGGCAATGATGTCGTAGAGGCGTTGGTGGCGCACTTTGCATTTCACACGTGCGCATCGTGTCATGAGTGGTGGCGCTTCTGACGCAGGAGAGGACGTGAGGTCGAGCACCGTCTTCCTTAAGAGGATAACTATTCCGAATCCACGGAACTTCTCTGGACTCCTCACAGAGACTTCTCGAATCCACGAGGAAAGAAGGCAGAAAATATAAATATATTCTAATAAATTCAAAATTGATTAATGAATAAAATAAAATGAGTTCGCAAACCTTTAAATAGGGGAACCAAGTAATGGGAAAGAAATCAGAATCAAACTACAACTAAAACTCCTAGAATCCGCGACTTACTATAAATAGTAAACTTACTATTTATGGACGGTCGTGATGTCTACTAGTGCGCAAGGTTTTCGGCCAAAAATAGTAAGTGTCCTATTTGGCTTCACCAAACCATTCTCCTAATTATTCTAAGATCTTTTCACGTTGGGCGTAACTCCTAAAGCCCGACGGATGAAGAGTTATAATCAAACTAAAACTTACTATTTATAGTAAAAACAGAATTAAAGTAGGGAAACGACCGTCGATCCAGGGGTTTTTTGCAATTCCAGGCATCGCAACCGGGCATAGCAGGGTTGATTGGCTAAAGTAGCTCGTTCTATCCCAAAATCATATATTTTACATCAGATAACTCATTACAGATTGTGAGATACGCCCGATCTAAGGTCCGACGGTCCGGATCACTTCTGTTGTCGATCGGGCCTTTTCTGATCCATCTTGGCCATGAAATTGTCCGCACAATTTCTCTGAAGAATAGATTCGTCACGTGTGTTGCATTGAGAGTCTTCTTGCATGGAATAAAGTGTGCCATCTTGGAGAAACGATCTACTACCACGAACACTGAATCCATGCCATGTTATGTACGTGGGAGACCAAGCACGAAGTCCATAGATAAATCCTCCCAAGGACTATCAGGCACGAGTAATGGGATGTAGAGGCCTGTATTATGATTACCCCTTGGAGGTCTGACAAATATAACAACGTTGGACTGCCTTTCCCACATCACGTACCAATTGCGGCAAGTAATACCGTTCTTCCACAAGAGCTCGCATCTTGTCTCGCCCAAGGTTTCCACTGAAGCCACCTCCATTTAGCTCTTGGATTATTTGTTCCCTTAGCGAACTGTTTGGGATGCACAGTCGATTTTTCTTGAAAAGGAACCCGTCTTGCATATGTAAGTCACCGGGGTGACCTTCTTGGCATCTAACTCATGCGTCCTTGAAGTCGTCATCGTCGGCATATACGTCTTTGAGGCAATCGAACCCGATAACCTCATTACTCATAGTGACTAATAAAGTCGCACTGCGACTCAGTGCATCAGCCACTTTGTTCTGTTGCCCTGACTTGTGTTTTAGTACGAATGTGAATTCCTGCAAAAATGAGATCCATCTACATGCACACAGTTAACGTTAGCTTAACTATTAATGAATTTGAGAGCTTGATGGTCCGTGTAACGTATGAATTCCATTTGAATCAAATAATGTCGCTAGTGTTGCAGTGCCTGGACCACCATGTATAACTCGATCTCATATGTAGACCACTTCTTGCGTGCATCGCTGAGTTTCTCATTGTAGAAGGCTACCAGCCTACCCTCTTGAGACAAAACTCCCCCAATTCTGACATATGAGGCATCACATTAAACTTCGAACAGTTTGTCGAAGTTGGAAAGTACAAGAATCAGGGGTCGTGGATAGTTTGCGCTTGATTTCGACAAAGCTCCTATCGGCTTCGTCATTCCACTGAAACTGTCTTTTCTTCATGCAATCTGTGATTAATGACACAATGGTACTGAAATTTTTCATGAACCAATGATAAAATGTCGTCAGTCCATGAAAGCTTCGCACTTCGTGAATATTTGTGGGAACCGGCCATTCTTTGATTGCCTTCACCTTTTCCTCATCCACCCAAATGCCCGTGAATGTTACGACAAAACCCAGAAATAATAGGCTATCAGTCATGAAGCTGAACTTTTTTAAATCGAGATACAATTTATTTTTAGTGAGCACTTGAAGGACCTTCTTGAGGTGTTCCATATGGGTGTTTTCGTCTTGACTGTATATTAAAATATCATTGAAATAAACCACAACGAACCACCCAATGAAAGGTTTCAGAACTTGGTTCATCAATCTCATAAATGTGCTAGGCGCATTCGAAAGACCGAAGGGCATGACCATCCATTCGTATAATCCTTCCTTTGACTTAAAAGTCGTTTTCCACGCATCACCCGACCATATTTAAATCTGATGGTAGTCGTTCCTTAGGTCCAATTTAGAGAATATTTTTACACCCTCTAGCATGTCCATCATATCGTCCAACCGTGGTATAGAAAACTGTTAAGGGTCAAATATTGCATATTAGACCCCAGTTATTACCTGCATTTACGAGCATGATACTGTTTAATGGCCCGTTTTATCATATTTGTGATGTAGGGTGTATTTACAAGCTTAGATCGAAATAAGGTGCTAAAAGCTAAGATTTAACTCTCAGAATTCACCAGAGCAAGGAACGGACTCCAGGGGACCAAAATCGACGGAATTACATGCCAGAGATCCGCGGAAATTGAGAAATTGAAGCTTAAGTGGCTTGAAAATCATCCAGAATGCAAGATCATGGGGTTCCCACCATCCGTTCGGTTCGAAACTTCATACGTGGCCTGAGGACCATAAATTAACCGTACACGTCAAAAATCATCCATTGGATCGTTGTGGAAGTAGCCTAACGAGCAGATCAGCCCCTTAAATCTCGATTTGGGGCCCGCCTGATATCTGGATATATTTAAATTTCATTTTCAATGCTTTAAATTAGATCTGGAAAGGGATGAATGGATCGGATTTCTCACAAAAATCTCTATGGGACCCAAGTATACAGTGCATGTGCACGGTGCACTAGTGCACCAGGCGTGCACCCAAAATCCAGAAGTCGGTCAGCGTTTGCTGACCGACTCTCTTCTCAAATTGATGAAACGCAACAGCGTTTTTCCCCGCTCAGTTGGATTTTGCTTGTGGGCCCCACCTATCATCCAGATCATCGATCCGGACCATCCATCAGATCCCTATGGAGTTTCTTAATATTGCCTAGGTGGCAGAATTCCAAAATATCTCGAGGAGAGAAATCCAGCCATCCAAATGCAGGATGGACGGTGGAGTGGAAAATTCTTGTGGACCATACCAAATCAATCCAATATAGCCATTCTCAAACGGTTTTTCGAGAGCATTCTACTGGACGGGTTGGATTTTTCAAAGTAACAAAGAAGTGGGCCCCATCATCATCACTGCGTAACGAATACGCAACCTCTGTTTTGTTTGGACGCTGGGACATGTAGTGGACCCTCACCGTTCGTCATACGGACAATCAGGACCGTTCATTCGGTCTAGGATGTATCCAAGACCCTCGCTAAGATCTCTTTATGACCCCATGCAATCACTCAGGCAATCTCCACCGTAAAAAGGAAGACGGATGGTGCAATGCAAAGTCCGTGGGCCACACTTAACATGAGCCAAAATAAGTTCATTCCCAACCAGTTTTTCGAGGCGAGTTAACTGGACGGAGTAGATTTCTAGTCTAACATCAAACCTAGGCCCATCAATCATCATAGATGCGTAATGCCCTTCTTTTGATTCCGCTGCGTAAGCAGTCGGTTTCCAACCTTCTTATACGCTGACACACCTTCACCGCCTTCGCTGCTGCCTATAAGATGAGAAGAATGAGAGAGAGCAAGGGATCACATTTAGGCTTGGGCTGGACGTGACGTAGGGAGACGGAGAGTAGATTTGTTTCTTTTCTTTTTTTATTTTATTTTATTTTTGTTTGAGAGATCCAACCCAATCATGTTGGGCTAAACCTCTTAGCTAGGGCTAAGAGGTGAAGCTTGTAGTGAGATGGGAAGTTTTACGCTGTGATTCATTCTTGAACTGATTTGATCCTAGTTTGATTTTAAGGAATTTTTCTAGTTATTAATGGTTTGTTGTGACTGAAATTACAGTAGATCTGTGATGACTTGATTAATTCTTTTTCCTTTATTGTGGTGTTAGGAAACCCTGTTGTTTACCATTGCCCCTTGGACATGGTTGGATGACGAAACTTTTCCTACATTCACTGAGATTGGCTGTGGGTTGGTTGAACTCTGTTGTTTGCTTTGTCTCACGGGCATGGTTTTGTGATGGAATCCATACTAATCTGCATCCTTCTTATCTTTTGAAAACTAGATCAAGAGAAGTTTAAATTGTGCTTTAACGATATATCTTCCAACTGGATGAAGATGGGACTTGAAGTCCAGTTGAGTTCGTGAATCAGCATAGATTTCTCTGATCTCTACAAGTGGATCCTCTGAATCCCTAGTTTCCTACCTTTAAATTTCACCAGTTTTAGATAAAGATTTTCACCATTATTCCTTCATATTCACCTGATTAGATTTCATCTTATTCTAGTTCTAGCCCTAGTTAGTTTCAGATTACGTACAGGTTTCAGTCCTTGTGGATTCGACCTCGGTCTTACCGAGATTATTACTACATCACAACCCTATACTTGGGGAGTGAACAAGTTTTTGGCGCCGTTGCCGGAGATTGACGGCTACGATTTTCTGAAATTAATTGGTTTTAGAATTATATTAAGATTCGAATTTTACTAACTTTAGTTTTAGATTTTATTTTTATTTTTTATTATTATTTCTCGAACTAGCCTGTTTCCTCTTTTGTAGGATTCTGACATATACTTCTTAAATTGGTAATCTCTTTCTAAATTTCTAGCCTTTCTGTTTTCAAATTTAGATTTGGATTATCTTTAGAAACTTTCTAATTTCAGGATTTCTTCTAGTTTAGAAACTAACTTTCTTTCTATTTTAGGTTTAGAAGTTTCCTAATTTGTCTTTAAAAACTCTCTATTTTCCTTTTTAGAATTGTTTTCTTCTTTACAAACTAGTTTACTTTCTAACTTTAGAAACTAACTTGTTTTGGTTTGTTTGACGGGTTTTTAACTTAGGAACTCTGATCTGGTAACTTCTTTCCAAATCTTCTCGTTCTTTCTAGGTTGTATTTTATTTATCTCTTTTAGGTCCAAGTCTAGAATCTGTATTGAGGTTATGGTTGCAAATCAACCTCAAGCACCCCCGCCTCGTACTTTACGAGATTATTTACAACCGGCGGGGGTGAGCACACTCTCATGCATGATTTTTTCAGAAAATACGGGACACATGAATATCAAGCCAGGGGTGATCCAACTCCTTCCTAAGTTTCATGGGCTTGAATCTGAAGAACTGTATCTACATTTGAAAGAGTTTGATGAGATTATAACCACTTTATATTTTCCAAACGTGTCTGAGGACACAGTCAGGCTGAAACTCTTCCCCTTTTCTTTGAAAGAAAAAGCTAAGACGTGGTTGCATTCACTACGTCCTAGATCGATTGGCACATGGAATGATATACAAAGAGAGTTCATAAAGAAATTTTTTCCATATCATAAAATGAACACTCTTAGAAAATCAATTATGAACTTCGCCCAAAGGGAGAATGAAACATTCTTCCAATGTTGGGAGCGGTTCAAGGATCTTGTCAGCTCTTGCCCACAACACGGTTTTGAAACGTGGCGCATTACGCACTTCTTCTATGATGGGCTGACATCTTCCATGCGCCAATTAGTCGAGACAATGTGCAATGGAGAATTTATGAATAAAAATGTCGATGATGTGTGGGATTACTTGGATAGACTTGCTGAAAACGCATAATCATGGGACACATATCCAAAATCGAGTACCACTTCTAGGCCTACTCAATCAAAGGAAAGGAACGAAGTATACCTGCTGAAAGAGGATGATGATATCAATGTTAAAGTGGCTAATCTCATAAAGAAATTCGAGGCCATGGAATTGAGGAAGGATAAGGGTAAGGAAGTTATTTGCGGTATTTGTGGTTGTAGCAGTCACACAACTGAAAATTGTCCAACCATATCTGCCTTTCAAGAGGTTCTGACTAAGCAATCCAATACTGTAAATAATTACCAAAGACCTTTCAATGGACCCACCTCTAATACGTACAATCCTAGTTGGAGAAATCATCCAAACTTCAGTTGGAGGAATGGACAAACTACTACCTCTCAAGGTTTCTTCAATCAATTTCCAATTCAAGGGAAGCATCAAGAGGATCCAGTTCTAAAACACATTCAAGACCAAGAGCTATTCAACCAAGATATCAGATCAGTAATAGGATCACTTACATCATCCCTTCAAAGGATAGAGTCACACATAATGATTGTGGGAAAGGAGATGATTCCTGCTCAACCTTTCCCCAATCCCAAACCGCAATATGAGATAAGTGATCTAAGCTCTTTAGATCAGATGGGGCAGGCTAAATCTATCACCACTCTTAGGAGTGGGAAGACAATTGACAAAACTATTCCGGTTAGGGCTGAAAAACCTAAGAACCCGAAAGAGGATAACAATGATAGAGCTAGCATTGCTCCACAAGAATTAGAACCGGAACTTCAAAAGAAGCCAGTTGCTCCATTTCCCCAATGGTTGGTTGCACCAAAACCTCTCTCTAACTCTCAGGATATTCTAGAGGTGTTGAAATAAGTGAAAGTCAACATTCCTCTACTTGATGCCATAAAACAAATACCTTCATATGCCAAATTCCTGAAAGACCTATGCACGACCAAAAGATGGCAAGGTATTCAAAAGAAGATCTTCTTGACTGAGAAAGTGAGTGCCATCCTAAAGTAAGATGTGCCGCAGAAATTCAAAGATCCCGGTAGCCCAACCATATCATGTGTAATCGGGGATTATCGAATTGATCACGCACTTCTTGACTTAGGAGTGAGCGTCAATCTGATTCCTTACTCAGTATACAAACAGTTAGGTTTGGGTGAATTAAAACCCACCCTAACCACACTGCAGCTTGTTGATCGCTCTGTTTGTATACCAAAAGGGATAGTTGAAGATGTGTTGGTCCAGGTCGATAGATTTTACTATCCTGTAGACTTTATCATCCTTGACACCGAACCCATCAATAATATGAGCACTCAGATTCCCATCATTCTTGGTCGCCCATTCCTTACTACTTCAAACGCAATTATCAATTGCAGGAATGGTGTCATGACTATGTCTTTCGGGAATATGACGTTGGAGTCAAACATCTTTTTCAATAACGGTAGAAACTCAGAGGATGATGACGATTTTCATGACATTAACATGATTGATTCTTTCGTGGAAGATAAAACGCCTCTGACCTTATCCTCTGACCCTCTAGAGACGTACCTGACACACTCCCATGATTTGGATGATGACATGATTAGGGAGACGTGCGCCGTGCTTGATACAGCGCCGGTACTTGAAGTTAACCAGTGGAGGCCACAATTTGAAGAGTTGCCCAAAACTGATACAGTGCCTCTACCGTCTAACCTCAAAGCACCGAAGCTTGACCTAAAACCTTTACCCTCTGATTTGGAATACACCTATTTAGGTCAAGAAGAAACATACCCAATGGTGATTTCATCCCACCTTGAGAACAAACAAGAGAGTATGCTCATTTCTACTCTCGAAGAAGATAAAGAAGTTACTGGACATATCATCACAGATCTCGATAGATTAAATGAACTCCTTTCAACTGAATGTTTCGACTCTTTGGATGATTACTTGGCACACTCTGAAGATTCAAACGATCCCATGTTAAAAGATAAAGTGGATGCCTTGCAAGACGACGTCTCGATAGTCATCATTGATCGAGAGAACCCTTATTCTGAAGTCCCTTCTTCCCCTGATCCTAAACGTCTACTATTAAAGGAGGAAGAACAGAAAATTGAACCGAAGCCTGGAACTTCGGAATGCATTGAGACTACATTACTTCTCAAAAATTTTTCTGAATTTTATCTACCTGTAGTCTTTAATTCACCATGGGATACTAACTTTGAGACTTTTTCTGACACAGGTGAATCATGTATACTTTCGATACCTCAGGCGGATCAACGACAAATTTTTGTTAAGGTACATTAGTCTCTCTGGCCATTCATGCTCCAGGGCATCAAAGCTTATTGCAAAAAGGGCTTTTGGATGATCCCGTTGAGAAATCTACTGAGAAATTTATCCAAATATTGGCCGGAAGAGGAACTGTGTGGCATGACTGAGTAGTTTTTTTTTCCCTATTTTCTTAGGACTAGGGTAGTTTTTTTTTTTATGCTGTTTTAGGATAGATAGTAAACTTAACGCTCCTGGGAGGCAACCCAGCTTTTCAATTTATTTCATTTTCCTAATTAGTTCAATGTTTGTGGGTAACATTGCTGCAAACCCTCACGAGACTATAACTCGTCCACTAGGGGCAACCTAGGGGTTTAAAGGCTTGTTGCATATGCTAAATGCAATCGAGAGCACCTGTGAAAGTGGTATAGGTAGGATTTTATCTCTTGTTATTTTTGTTTTACTTCTATTGGGTTCTCTCTTGTGCCGACCCGCTCTTACGTAGATATCTTTGGAAAGCCTCTTGATTCTTTCGTCCAGGTACTATCTTTCCATCACTCCTCTTATACTTTCGTTGTCCCATGTGAATTGCATGCTCATATTTTTGACATTGAGGACAATGTAGATTTTCAGTTGGGGGTGGGAGATTAGGTTTCCTAATCAGTGTTTTCTTGGTCTCGAGCAAAAATTGGAAAATTTTTTAATTTTTCTGGCATTTCTTGTGAATTTGAAGTGATTTTGATAACCATCTAGGGCACGTAGAATTACAAAATACATGATGTTAGATTTATGACTCTTGGATTCAGTTATCTGTTAGCTTTCACAGTTAAGTTTGAATTGTTAATCCATGATTAGAAGTTTTAAACATTGATTGAGTTACGATTTCACATGTCACATCTCGCTTACACATTAAGGTTTCAGTACAATATTGAAAGATTGACTCGATAATCATTAAGTATGAAAGGAGCCAACCTGAAAAATTTGCTTATCATGATCAATTGAAAAAAAAAAAAAAAAAAAAAAAGAAGAGAAAAAACAGAAAGAAAAAAGTTAATTAAAAAAAAAAAACAGATATCTTTGGAAAGGATTGTGCGAATAATCTTCACCATAGGTTTGCTCCCTATAGGCGTAGATTTAATTACCCATGGATAAAATGTGAAAAAAGGTTGGGTGTACGGTCTTCACCATAGGTTTGCTCCCTATAGGTGAGGATTTGATTTCCCTTGTTGGCGCTACTGTTAATATAAAAAAAAAATCAAAAGTTGAAAAACTGAAAAGATGATTTGTGAGGTAAGTTTTGGTTATCATGAATTCTCTTGTCGGTTACCAATGATATCCTGAAATAGAGAAGTGAATTTTAATGTTGATAAGCCGAGATTACACTATACATCTATGGAACTCAATGTTTAGAATTTTTCTAATTAATGGATTAATACTATGCACTTGATTATGAGGTTTGTCGTTTGCTTGAGTCTAGGAGAGAATAATGCCCAATATTTGTGAATCCTAAAATTCTAGCATCTGGTTTAATTTTCAAAAATCACTTGAGTTTTTAGACATTGTCCTGTAACTCTCAACTTATTTTTCGCATGCTTTGCTCGGGACTAGCAAAATGCTGGTTGGGGGTTGTGTTGAGGGTCAAATATTGCATATCAGACCCCAGTTATTACCTGCATTTACGAGCATGATACTGTTTAATGGCCCGTTTTATCATATTTGTGATGTAGGGTGTATTTACAAGCTTGGATCGAAATAAGGTGCTAAAAGCTAAGATTTAACTCTCAGAATTCACTAGAGCAAGGAATGGACTCCAGGGGACCAAAATCGACGGAATTACACGCCAGAGATCCGCGGAAATTGAGAAATTGAAGCTCAAGTGGCTTGAAAATCATCCAGAATGCAAGATCATGGGGTTCCTACCATCCGTTCGGTTCGAAACTTCATATGTGGCCTGAGGACCATAAATTAACCCTACACGTCAAAAATCATCCATTGGATCGTTGTGGAAGTAGCCTAACGAGCAGATCAGCCCCTTAAATCTCGATTTGGGGCTGGCCTGATATCTGGATATATTTAAATTTCATTTTCAACGCTTTAAATTAGATCTGGAAAGGGATGAACGGATCGGATTTCTCACAAAAATCTTTATGGGACCCAAGTATACAGTGCATGTGCACGGTACACTAGTGCACCAGGCGTGCACCCAAAATCCGGAAGTCGGTTAGCGTTTACTGACCGACTCTCTTCTCAAATTGATGAAACGCAACAGCGTTTTTCCCCGCTCAGTTGGATTTTGCTTGTGGGCCCCACCTATCATCCAGATCATCGATCCGGACCGTCCATCAGATCCCTATGGAGTTTCTTAATACTGCCTAGGTGAAAAATTCTTGTGGACCATACCAAATCAATCCAATATAGCCATTCTCAAACGGTTTTTCGAGAGCATTCTACTGGACGGGTTGGATTTTTCAAAGTAACAAAGAAGTGGGCCCCGTCATCATCACTGCGTAACGAATACGCAACCTCTGTTTTGTCTGGACGCTGGGACATGTAGTGGACCCTCACCGTTCGTCATGCGGACAATCAGGACCGTTCATTCGGTCTAGGAGGTATCCAAGACCCTCGCCAAGATCTCTTTATGACCCCATGCAATCACTCAGGCAATCTCTACCGTAAAAAGGAAGACGGATGGTGTAATGCAAAGTCCGTGGGCCACACTTAACATGAGCCAAAATAAGTTCATTCCCAACCAGTTTTTCGAGGCGAGTTAACTGGACGGAGTAAATTTCTCGTCTAACATCAAACCTAGGCCCATCAATCATCATAGATGCGTAATGCCCTTCTTTTGATTCCGTTGCGTAAGCAGTCGGTTTCCAACCTTCTTATACACTGACACACCTTCATCGCCTTCGCTGCTGCCTATAAGATGAGAAGAATGAGAGAGAACAAGGGATCACATTTAGGCTTGGGCTGGACGTGACGCAGGGAGACGGAGAGTAGATTTGTTTCTTTTCTTTTTCATTTTATTTTATTTTTGTTTGAGAGATCCAACCCAATCATGTTGGGCTAAACCTCTTCGCTAGGGCTAAGAGGTGAAGCTTGTAGTGAGATGGGAAGTTCTACGCTGTGATTCATTCTTGAACTGATTTGATCCTAGTTTGATTTTAAGGAATTTTTCTAGTTATTAATGGTTTGTTGTGACTGAAATTACAGTAGATCTGTGATGACTTGAGTAATTCTTTTTCCTTTATTGTGGTGTTAGGAAACCCTGTTGTTCACCATTGCCCCTTGGACATGGTTGGATGACGGAACTTTTCCTACATTCACTGAGATTGGCTGTGGGTTGGTTGAACTCTGTTGTTTGCTTTGTCTCACGGGCATGGTTTTGTGATGGAATCCATACTAATCTGCATCCTTCTTATCTTTTGAAAACTAGATCAAGAGAAGTTTAAATTGTGCTTTAGCGATATATCTTCCAACTGGATGAAGATGGGACTTGAAGTCCAATTGAGTTCGTGAATCAGCATAGATTTCTCTGATCTCTACAAGTGGATCCTCTGAATCCCTAGTTTCCTACCTTTAAATTTCACCAGTTTTAGATAAAGATTTTCACCATTATTCCTTCATATTCACCTGATTAGATTTCATCTTATTCTAGTTCTAGCCCTAGTTAGTTTCAGATTACGTACAGGTTTCAGTCCTTGTGGATTCGACCTCAGTCTTACCAAGATTATTACTACATCATAACCCTATACTTGGGGAGTGAACAGAAACCTGTATTTTATGGTAATTTTGTTGATGGCTCGGCTGTCGACACACATGCGCAAACTCCCATCCTTCTTCGGAGTTAATAGAGCTGGTACAGCACATGGACTCATGCTTTCTCGAATAAGACCCTTACGGATTAACTTCTCTACTTGTCCATGCAGAATCTCGCACTCATTCGGATTCATTCGATAATGAGGACGATTAGGTAAACTGGACCCAGGAACAAAGTCGATATGGTGTTGGATATCCCGCATGGAGGGTTAACCCATCGGGAAGGTCCTCGGGCCAGATTTCTTTGAATTCATATAGTAGGGGCCTTAGTCTTTAAGAGGTAGGCTCGAGTTCTTCCCCTTTTACAATTAATGCATAAGTCTGTCATGTTTCTTTGGATTCTTCCACGAAGTCCCGTATGGTTAAGAGAAAACGACCCTCTACTTTAGAAGTTTCAAGTGGTCCCTCTGGATCCACAGAGGCCAATATGGTCTTCCGGCCGTCCTTGACAAAGATATATATGTTATCTCGCCTTTTATGAGTGGCATCACGATCAGATTGCCAGGGCCGACCGAGTAGTATGTGACATGCTTCCATGTCAACCACATCGCATACTACTTCATCCTTATAATGTTTGCCAATTGAAAAAGATATGGTGCACCGTTCAGTTACCTTTATTTCGCTGACCTTCTTGATCCAACCGATTGTATATGGAGAGGGATGACGCTCATTTTCAATTGTAATTTTTTCACCATGACCTTGGAGACGATGTTCTCGCTGCTCCCAATGTTAATGATCACATCACAAACCTTTCGATTCACCGTACACCTAGTGCGAAAGATGTTATGCCGCTGTGGATGCACTTCTTTTCTTGGCGCATATAATAGTCGCCTCACGACGAGCGACTCGCCGTGATCTTGCTGAACCCAACCTGAATCTGCCTCGTCTTCGGTGGTATGCTCCTGTTCTTCAATATCTGGATCTTCATAAGTGTTATCAGCACTACCATTATTGATGGTGAGGTTTGCCACTTTTCGCTGGGGATAAGTATTTGATAGGTGGCCCGGTTGGCCACAATGATAGCAGTTATCAGGCCTTGGCCGAGCATAGGGGTTCGGGATTCTACTTGGACCAACAGCAGTCGATACGACCCTTTGGGGTCTAGCTTGCCCACTTCCCTAATCTCGGTTCTTAGACATAAGAGGTTGAGTGTGTGCTCCTACGGGCTCCTTCCCCTTGGACTGTGCAGTTCCCTGGGGCGGACCTGCCACAGGGATCCTTGCAGTAGGATAGGTCCGTGTGTTAGGACGTTCAAGCTGCGCTTCTGCTTGAGTAGCCAACTTGATCGCATTATTCATCGTCCAGACAAACTGCATCTAGACCCGATCCTGGATAGCCATATGCAATCCACCGTTGAGTCGGGTGACTTGCTGCTATTCAGTCTCGACCAAATCGTTACGCGCCGCCAGGCAATAAAATTCTTCTGTGTATTCTCTCACCGACCGACTACCCTGTCGATAATTTTGGTATTGTTGGAATAATACCTGATCGTAATCGCTAAGGAGGAATCGGGCACGTAGTAGCTGCTTCATCCGCTGCCAGGTGCAGATTGGTGCTTTCGTCTGCCTGGTTCGCACGAGTGCAGTTGTTCCCACCAAGCTGAAGCTCCTTATTTCAGTTTGTAGGCCACAAGCTTGACCTCTTTGCTTCAAGGATGTCCATATAGTAAAAACATCGCTCAACTTCAGAAAGCCAATCGAGGAAATCTTTAATGTGTAGTTGGTCATTGAAGCTAGAAATATCAACTCGCATCTTGAATTCTCGATCCGTTCAATTTACTCGATCGTCGCCATGTCTGGGGTGTTGGAAGATTATATCGTCGATTTCTTCCTCACTGGAGCCTCCTTCCTCAGGAATGACCCTTAGATGCACTGCCGGTACTATCCTGCGATCAGGGCAATTACGAGTTTCAGCAATTGGCGGTGAAGGATTACCACCAAGAACACAGAGTTACCTTAGGTTTTCCGACAAGAGATCCGTTATGCGGTCGATGGAAGCTTGCAACCCCTTGCATGGCTTGTCGATTCTCTTGTTGCGCTACTTCGAAAGCTGCCACCGTTAAAGGTAAATTCTCTGGAGCACCGCCTATGGGATTGTTGCCTGACCCGTCGTTAGAAGCTATCAATCCAGGGAGAAACCTAACTTTGATACCAAACTGACGTAGGGAAGGACGTGAGGTCGAGCACGGTCTTCCTCAAGAGGATAACTATTTCGAATCCACGAAACTTCTCTGGACTTCTCATAGAGACTTCTCGAATCCACGAGGAAAGAAGGCAGAAAATAGAAATAAATTCTAATAAATTCGAAATTGATTAATGAATGAAATAAAACGAGTTCACAACCCTATAAATAGGGGAACCAAGCAATGGAAAAGAAATCAGAATCAAACTACAACTAAAACTTCTAGAATCCGTGACTTACTATAAATAGTAAACTTACTATTTATAGACGGTCGTGATGTCTACTAGTGCGCAAGGTTTTCGGCCAAAAATAGTAAGTGTCCTATTTGGCTTCACCAAACCGTTCTCCTAATTATTTTAAGATCTTTTCACGTTGGGTGCAACTCCTAAAGCCTGACAGATGAAGAGTCATAATCAAACTAAAACTTACTATTTATAGTAAAAACGAAATTAAAGCAGGGAAACGACCGTCGATCCAAAGGTTTTTCACAATTCCGGGCGTCGCAACCCCGCATAGTAGGGTTGGTTAGCTAAAGTAGCTCGTTCTACCCCAAAATCATATATTTTACGTCAGATAACTCATTCCGAATTGCGAGATACGCCCGATCTAGGGTCCGACGGTCCGGATTACTTCTGTCGTTGACCGGGTCTTTTCTGATCCATCTTGGCCGTAAAACTGTCCGTGACCCGCTCTACATCAGCTTCCATGTGGCCTATTGCGGACTGATGCGATTCAGCTCTAGTGGTGGCTAAGCCATTCTTAATTTGGCCATAGTAAGTCAGACGTAAGGTCAACCATTTTAATGATTGACTGGCAGAAGTATACTGATAAAAAAACAGTCATTGCGTCGATCAATTGACAAAAATCAATCGTTGTAAAGTTTCGATCGTTTGAAAGTTTCAGCCAGCAGAATTCGACCATTGCATCATCAGCCATAAAAAAAACAGTTGATTCAGCTTATTTAAGTCACGTCTCTTGGTTAATAGACAACCATTTTGAGTAGTTACATAAAAGTTTCTTTACAAAAACACAGCCTTTTATTATTTATAAAATCCAGTAAAACTCAAGGATAAATCATCTCTTGCATTGCTTTTTCAAGAGACTAAAATTTTCTGTTAAATTCTCTATCATTTTCTTTTAAGCATTCCAAATGGGTTCTATTCACAATACACAGTTTGCCAGAATTGTAAAACTGCACATCAAAGGCCTTATCACCGTCCTTTCACGATTGATTCACACAGAATGATTAAGCAGTTCACTAACAACCTGGCATTGATCTAATATATATGCTTGGATCTTGTTCGATGGTTTGGATTTTCTGCCTTCTTTTTCTTAATACATTTTTACTAACAAAGACGGATGGACAGAGCGTATGCCACCCGACACGACGATGGCCCCACCGTTCGAGGGAGGCACGTTTGAATATTTTTCTGAAAACCAACACGTGCAATATAATATAAACCAACACGTGCAATATAGTATAAAACAGCACGCAAAGATGCAGCTTTGGAATAATCCTTTGCGGATGGTGGCGCATCTTCGCTAGCAACTCGCTATCAAAGCGTCTGTAAAGTAGCCGTAATGATAAAAGTTTTTTTTTTTTTTTTTTTGAAAATAATTATAAATATTTAAAATATATCAAACTGCTAAAAGTTAGTGAAACGCGCCCTTTATGAGAGTGCCTAGATTGGAAGTATTAGGCCACCTAAGATATGTTAGACGTCCGTACTCCGTCGCTGGAAAATCTTTGGGCCCCACCACGATGTTTGTGTTTTATCCACGCCATCCATTCATTTTTCAGCTCATTTTATGTTTTATCTACACCATCCATTCATTTTTTTCGGCTCATCTTAGGGCATGGCCAAAGGTGGACAGCACCGTAGGAAACAGTGGTGATTGAATGCCCGGGTTAAGGACTTCTTGGAGGCTAAAAGAGTTTTGGATCAAGCTGATATTTGTGCTTTCCCTTATGGAGGTCTTCGTGACCCAATCAACAGGTTAGATGACTAATAAACGTTACAGTAGGAAGTTTTTAATGGTTTGCATTCAATCACAGCTGTTAACTATTGTGTGGTCCACCTAAGATTTTTATCTCCCTCATTTTTTAGCTCATGCCTGAAAATGAGCCGGAAAAATGTACAGACAGTGTCGATAAAACACATACATTATGGTGGGCCCACAGAGCTTTTACAGTAACAAATAATACCTACATTGGGAGGCTGTGTGATACGCAATCAGAGTCCACCGACGTTGGTGCTGTGAGCCACGATACGCAATCTGAGTCCGTCAATGAGTGTTGGAACCACTTTAGTAGGTAGGACACACCAACGAATAAGACATGAACGGTCCACTATATACGAATCATTGAAAAATGGACTCAAATACAAAACATCGACCGTCGTATGATTATTTCTGTTCTTAAATCAATGAATGTGATATTTTGTGAAAGATTATATATTTCACGGCCTATTTTACAGTGAGACCTACCACTTGAACGGTTCCGATCATCCGTAAACATAACCCAACTAGCGACTACGAAAATTTACTAAAACAAGTTATAAACAAGCCAAATGGTTAGATGAGGAAGATGAAGGTTGCGATTTTCCTACTACTGTTTGACCTGTAGCTTATGAAAATCCGATTCTCTGGACCATCCATCTAATGACTACCATTTTGGATTGGCTGCGGCCAAAAGGCATACTGATTTGATTGTCCATCACATCTGATCAGAGGACTTCTTTTCCGTTGAATGTGGACTCTTGACTATTCTCAAATCCCATTCGGTAGATTGAGGATTTTTTGTTTCGCGGAAAACTGGATAAGTTCATCGCGAACCAACAGCTTACACCTGGAAACGGATTGGCTACTGCCACTAGCCAATGGCTAGTGGTCGGTGCTCTGTGGGCTCCACCATGATGTATGTGTTTCATCCATGCCGTCCACCCATTCTTCCATATCATTTTATCGTATGAGCCCAAAATAGATATTGATCCAAATCTCAAGTGGACCGCACACTATTGATTGAACGCCCACCATTAAAAACTTATTGGGAACCACAAAAGTTTTGTATCAAGCTGATATATATTTTTTCCCTTCATCCAAGTTGTATGACCTAATCAACAGGTTAGATGTCAAATAACCATTACATTAGGCCCTAGGAGGACTTTAATGGTGGACATTAACTCACTACTATTTTCCCAGGGTGTGGTCCAAATGAGATTTAGATCTACCTCATTTTTTGGATCAAACCCTAAAATTATCTTTCAAAATGGATGGACCGTGTGGATAAAACACATACAGCATGGTGCGGTCCACATAGCACCGACCACTAGCCACCTGGCTGCTGGCAGCGTCACTAGCCAAACCGCGGACGCGGATCTCCTGCTAAACCCTTTCGCAGGAAGTTCCTGCGCAAGATTCTGTGTGGGTCCCACTTAGATGTTTGTGAGAAATCCAACCCATCTATCCGTTTTTTAAGCTCATTTTATGACAAACATTTGAAAATAAGGAGGATCCGAAACTCAAACGCCCACACGAGAGGAAACAGTGGAGATTTAGTGACCACCGTTGAAATATTTATATGTCTATAAAAGTTTTTAACGATATAATTTTTTGATTTTTTCACTTTATCTGAGTGAAAATGACCTTATAAACGGTTTAGATGGCATAGAAACAGCAAGGTGGAGCCTAGGGAGGTTTCAACGGTAGAAATTCCTTTCCCCACTGTTTCATCTCCTATGGCCCACTTGAGTTTTGGATCCTCCTCGTTTTTGGTAGCATGTCTTAAAATGAGGTCGAAAAACGGATGGACGTGTTTGATTTCTCACAAACATCGCAGTGGGCCCCACCTAGAATCCTTGCGCAGGCACTTCCTGCGAAACCCCGCGTCCGTAGCAGTGCTTTGTAGTTGCATCGGTTCACTTAGACAGTCCAATCGATCAATCTGAACTGTCCATGAAGCCTATAACATATTTCCATGGTCTATGATGCAAAAAATAAAAATAAAAATAAAAAAATAATCGCACTGATCAGATCATCTAATCTTTCCTTGATTTGGATTTTTTATAGCCATTCGTTTTCCATTCCATTAATGGGATGGCTACAATTGCCTAATAGAAGTGATTCTACAGAATCATAAGCATTTGATGATGGCACCTAACAAATGGATCAACCTTTCATTTCTTTCTCTTTTTTTTCTTTTTTTCTTTTTTTGAATGATCTCGACTGGCCAAATTGAAGACGATTGATCAAACTGTTATATTTGTCAGATCAGTGCCATGTTTGCATGGTAACCCATGAAATTTGCGCTGGACCTAATGAAAAGTCCAGATCAATGGAATAGACAGTCTAAGGCCCCGTTTGTTAAATCTGAAGTCTAAAGCCTGAATTTGAAATCTGAAGCCGAATCAAATCAATCGGCTCGAATCAAATCTGAAGTCAAAAAACTTGTTTGGTAACTATGGCTGAAGTCTGAAAATTAAGTACTGAATTTGAAATAATCTGTTTGTTAACAAACATCTGAAATGTCTGAAATATGTTAATTTGACACATTTGCCCCTATCTATTTCCTGTTTGGAAATGCTTTACATTATAAAGAAATTATTTCTTATTAAATGAAAATAAATTATTTTATTTAATTCAAATAAACTATTAAGTACTTAATAGAAAATTAAAATATCATTATTCATAAAAACAGATAAAAATTTAATGATTTGCACGTATAAGTGTGGCGACAATTTCTTCTCGCATATTAGACATAATAGTTTGTTCAAAGTTTCCAAATATTCTTTCCACTTCAGGCATATCATTCTCTGATTCGATATTCATCTCTAAAAGAACATTTTCATCATTGTATTGTTGGAAGAGTGGATTGGAGATGGATTCCTTTCTGATGTAGTTGTGTAGTGTCATGCATGCAATAACTATGTCTCTTTGCGTCGGGAAGGAATATGGTGCCATCCGCTTCAAAATTACATAACGCGCCTTCAACACGGCAAAAGACCTTTCGATTACATTCCGTAACTTTGCATGAATATGATTAAAAACCTCTTCTTTACTAGTAAGCCGCCCACTACTACGAAAGTCACTCAACCAATGCCGAACATTACGGTATGGTACCATAAATCCTCTTGTGTGAGTATAAGCAGCATCAACAAGATAATATTTATCTACATAAAAACAAATGACATTTTAGCAAAATTTCAAGTTATAATTTCACTAAGCTATATGAAAAGATATATTAAATATTACCAGGAGGGGGCAACAGAAATTTCTTATTTGGATCAAGTACAGCATCCATAAGTACCCTTGAATCATGTGTCACCCCTTCCCATCCAGATATAACATATGTAAAAATCATATTAAAGTCACAGATGGCCATAATGTTCTGAGCATATTCACCCCTTCCTCTTCCTCTGTAAGATATTTGTTTATCTGTCGGGATACATGCAGGAATAAGGGTTCCATCTAACACACCAACGACACCCTAAACATTAAAGGTAAATTGTTAATCCTTGAGTAGGATGATTTAATTTTAAGTAAATATATTTATATTTTTTTATATGAAGTTTTACCTTAAATATTTTGCCGAAGATGTCGGTGTGTTCTGATTTCTTCGATATTTTGATCGAATGATGGAGTGACAATCATTTCTTTGGCAAATTTTAACATAGCCAATAATACCTCATGAAAGTATTTATGCACTGTTTGTGTTGAATGTGCAAATCGATCTCTTACCAATCTATTCCGAAGGTTATGACTAATTGTTATTATAAACATGGCAATCTTTTCCTCGAGTGATACATATCTACTATCAAATAACCACCTTCGAATGCGAAACAAGTTACACAAAGAATGTATCTTTCTCCATTCTAAACAATTCGTAGCAAACTGAAGATGGACCATCTAGCAATTCTTTCACAAAATATGATCCAGGTAATGCAGGAGAACTTGCTTGTATTCTGTTAGTAGATGTCTCTAAATAATTAAATAGCAGCTTTAATACAATAATCTTCAATAATTTCTTCTGTTCATTTGTTAATGTCATAATTCTGTCAACATTGAAAGTAAAGACTTCAATTAGATGTTTAAACAATTAACTAGTTAAGATTAACAAATCTCTTAAATAGATTATATCAACAAAAATATAAAATCTATAAGCAAAACTAATGTCAAAACATTAAAGAAAAAGAAATAAAACTAATGTCAAAAATATAAAAAAATAAACCACACACTAATCTAAAGTCTCTATCCAAAGCTTCATATCCTCTTCTTCCTCTAGAAGCATCCACACTTCTCTATTCTCCTTCTTCTGGATAAACGATTTTAGAGCTTTAAAGTATAATGGATCTGGTCTTCTTATTGATGACATGCTGTTTAATTTCATTAAACATTCCTTGATAGTGGGTCCTTCGCATCTGTCTTTTCCAACTGATGTATGAGTGCATCTACGCTGCTTTGGATATCCTTCTTCCTATTTGGTTTATGCCGTTTGCGTTGATGAGTTTCTAAATCGATAAGCGGTACCTGTTGGCATTCTTTAGTAGCTGAATTTATGTTAATACCGAGACTGTGTAAATTGATTTCATTTTCACTCATAGGTGTATTTGAAGGTATTTGAGATGACGACCCAAAATACTCCTCAGGAAGATTGTCGCTATGTGTTGTGTAGGCTTCAGCACCAGTTGCAACAAAACCTTCAAATAAGGCCCTCAATTCGTTCTCAAATGCTAGTGGTCTATTTCGGAATTGAGCCGCATTCTTATTTGCCTGCAATAAAAATATCATAAAATCATGTCTTAATTTGATGAAAGACAATTTTTTTTATAAATATATAACAAAATTTCATAATTACCTTTATGTACTCATCCCATCTTTCTTCAGGCCAATCGAATTGGCCCGTCAATGCATTGTACCCATGTCCCGTAATGCTTATCAATTTAATTCACGTAGTATCTTTGTACTTTGAGATAATCCCATAAATTCTTCAATTGCTTTTGATTAAATTCTTTTCCGTACGCTTTTTCAACTCAATTATTAATTTGTTCCATGCTTGTTTGGTCAAGCTTGACCCTGACCTACCACCCTTATGTGCTTCTTCAAGACAACAATCAATAAATATTTTTTTCTCCAAATCACTCCATCTTGCCCTGCCACTATCCCTTGAAGTCATCGCTACAATAGCCTAGTATAAACTGAGAATTGTTTAAAGAAGAACAATTGGGTAAAAATCTTTTAATAAATTTACTTGATTAAAATAAATAGAAAAGACAAAAACTTAAGAAAATCATGTCAATCTTTAAAGATAAAGAGACTGTAATACCTATCGAAGAGAAATATTTATAATCCTTTATAAAAATACTGAAAAAATAATCGATGATTCAATGGAGAAGTGAATGAGAAACCTGATGTATCTTAGAAAAAAATAAACGTGAATTGGTACTACACCAGATGATTTTCCGCCAAGTTTGATCTCCTTAAAATTGTTCATACAACTTGAGCTCGATGAGCCCATATAGGCTTCCAACGCAGGAGCTTCCCGCGGAAGCCTTTCGCAGGGGACACGGATTGCGTACGGACAGTGTCAATTGCAACGTAGCTACTAACAATACTCTATGACCCTGCATGGAGTATTTCTGATTTATCCAAGTCGTTCATACATTTTTAAATATCATTGTATAGCACTATAAGAAAAATGAGAGATATTAATATCTCCACTGGAGCACACCACAAGAAAATAGTAGAGATTGAATGGTCACAATTAAAATTTTTCTAGGGTTCACTGTAATGTTTATTTGTCATCCAACCTATTGGTTAGGTCACGCACACCTGGTAGAAGAGAAAAAAAAAATATAAGCTTAATTTAAAACTTTTGTGGCCTTTAAGAAGTTTTAAATGGTAAGTGTTCAATCACCAATCTTTCCTGTGGTGTGGTCCATATGAGATTTTTAAATATCTAATTTTTGTCCCAAACCATGAAATGATCTAAGAAAATAGATAGATGGCATGGATGAAACAAATACATCATGGTAGGGCCCACAGAGCACCAACCATCAGCCACAAGCCGGTGGTGGTGGGAGTAGCAGGTCCGTCCCGTATTGTATCCAAGGGACGCGGAGTTCCTACGCAAGGATACTGGGTGGAGCCCACCGACATGTTTTTGATAAATCCAATTCGTCCATCCGTTTTTCGAGATCATTTAAGGACTTAAGATAAAAAATTAGGTGTATATAGAACTAAGGTGGGACACACGAGATGAAACAGTGATCATTCAGTGAGCACTGTTGAAGCATTCTTATGCCCAAAAAATTATTGTATCAGTCTATACTTTTAGTTTTTTCACTTAATCCCATTGACAATGACCTTATAAACTGTTTAGATAACATATAAACATCAAGGTGGAGCCTGGGAAGATTTCAACAGTAGAAATTTCTTTCCTTAATTTTCCCTCTCGTGTGACCCACTTAAGCTTTTTATCCCCCTCATTTTTTGTCTCACGCCCTAAAATGAGATCTCAAAACGGATGGACGGAATGGATTTCTCACATACATTGTGGTGGCCCCACCCAGATCCTTGCGCAGGAACCTTCCGCAGGAAATCCGCGTCCGTATCCAGCGGCGTCTTTGAAGAGGACGGACGCAGATTGGCTACTCCCCCTGGCACCCGCCAATGGCTGTGGTCGGTGCTCCGTGTGACCCACCATGATGTATGTGTTTCATCCATGCCGTCCATCTATTTTTACGGATCATTTTACGGTATGAGACCAAAAATGAGGTATATTCCAATCTTAAGCGGACCACATTACATGAAACAGTGTTGAATGAGCGTCGACCATTAAAAAACATTTTGTGGCCATAAAAGTTTCAGATCAAGATGATTTTTATTTTTTCTCTTCATCGGGCTGTATGACCTAATCAACATATTAGATGTCAAATAAACAATATAGTGGGCCTTAGGAGGATTTTAATGATAGATATCCAACCACTATTGTTTTCATGTGGTGTGATCCACCTGAGATTTATATACCTCTCATTTTTGGAATTGAGTCATAAAATTATATGTAAAAATGGATGAACGGAATGGATGAAACACACACATCATGGTGGGGCCCACGCAGACCATCGGCCCACAGGCTGTGTCGGGGAGTAGCGAATCCGTTTCCGAAGAGGACGCGGACTGCGTACTACCGCGCCCGTCCCTGGCTCCGAATGGGCAGATCTGTGGGCGGGCCCACCGTGATGTATATGTACATCCAAATCTTCAATCCATTTTCTCGGATTATTTTAAGGCATGAACATAAAAATGAGGCTGATCCAACGCTCAAGTGGACCACACCAAATAATAATCATGGTTGCATTAAAATGCACCAATTGCATTAAATGGAAGAGTCATCTGTGATGTGGTCCATTTAATCGTTGGATATGACTCATTTTTGTTTTGATGCCTTAAAATAATATGAGAAAAGGGATAGAGGGTTTGGATGCCCACAGCTAGGGGACGGGGTAGTACGCAATCAAGCGTCCGTTGTTAGAACGTTTCAAAGAGATCAAAGTTACATGGGCCACTGTGATGTTTTTTTTTTTTTTTTTTTTTTTTTTTAACCATCCAACCTATTCATTAGGTCATGTAGACGTGGGTGAAGTGAAAACACAAATATCAACTTGATCTGAAACTTCTCCAACTCTCAAGAAGTTTTTAACGGTGGACATTCAATTCTCACCTTATGGTCTAATTAATTATTGGACTTGCTTTTTTGATTGGATCATACCTTGAATTAGCTAAAAAAGTTGATGAACGGTGTGGATCAAACACATAAATCATGGTAGGGCATAAAAAAGTTTCATAAGTTAAAGGTTGATTTTGTATTGCGCGGATCCGTATAACTTGAAAAGGGGTATTTTTGGAATTAAAAAATTTTTGTTTAATGAAAAATCACGGAGCACATTCCGTGTTCACCATTAAGCCAGACTCCTATCACGGAAAGAATTCAGTGAAAAACCACTTACCGCTTTCCGTCTTCCGCGTTAACAACGCATTAACAAACACCACTAAACACGGAAAATTTTCCCCATTCCATGTTAAGTGAAAAAATTCAGCGTTAACAAGTGTCCCAAAGCAACAACAAGCACTATAACTTGTACTGTTCTGATATCACTGGAGCATTTCTCTAACTGATTAGATTTTGTTACTTTTAACCATCCATTTAATAGCCACCACTTGGATGGTTAAGATCGTTTGAAAGTTGGGCTATAGTCCATCCACTGAAGGCCTTACAATTTGGACGATCTTGATTGAGATGCGTACGTTCCATTTCTATAGTGGTTTAGCCAACATCAGTTAAAAATAGCGGTGGACCGTCTATGTAATCTTGTCTTATATTATATCACGGCAGTCTACGGTCCATTGCGATGAACCAATACTTAATTTATCGGCCATTACTTTTGGCCCATCATGGATGGACCATGATAACAAAAATATGCCAAGATCGTAATCATCTAATCATTGATGGGTCGGTCTGGGAGAGAGGGACGCGGTTTCACGGACGTGGATTTCCTGCGGAAGCCTTTTGCAGGAAGTTCCTGCGCTGGGATGTACGTGGGTCCCATTATGATGTTTATGATGAATCCACACCGTCCATCTATTTTGGGAGGTCATTTTAAAAGATACAACAAAAAACGAGGAGTATCCAAAACTCAAGTGGGCCATACAAAATGAAACAATGTAGATTCAGTGACCACCGTTTGAAACATTTGAATGGCAAGAAAGTTTCATATCAGGCGATTTTTTTTTTTACTGTTTTCACTTCATCCGAGTGGGAATGACCTTATAAACGGTTTAGATGGCATATAAATATCAAGGTAGATTCTAGTAACGTTTCAACGGTAGAAAACTGTTTCCCAGATTTCCCCTGTCGTTAGGCCCACTTGAGTTTTGGATATACCTAATGTACTAAAATGAGATCCGACAACAGATGGAAGGTGTGGATTTCTCACAAACATCACTGTGGGCCCTACGTATCATGCCAGCGCAGGAACTTCCTGCGAAAGCCTTTGGCAGGAAATCCGCGTCCAGGCCAGGGCAGGTCGAAACTAATAGACCCGAACTCAGCCCTTGATGATTATGCACGCCCGACCTAGGACCCGGTGGGGCTAGTGACGCAGCCAGCAGGGGCGGCTCAACATTTTTTGGGGCCTTAGGCAAGTCATAAAAATGAGGCTTTTTAGAAAAATAAAGTTAGAATTTAATTAAGAAAAACGATGTTAGAATTTAATTTTTTGAGAACTTAATTAGTAATAAAGTAGATAGTTGTGGTCCTAAGTTTTAGGAGAAAAATTTATTGGATTTTCGGCGAAAGCCTTTCGCAGGAAGTTCCTGCGCTGGGAACTTATGTGGGGCCTATTGTGATGTTTGTGAGAAATCATCCCCGTCCATCCAATTTGTGAGTTCGTTTTAGGACATGTTGCCAAAAACGAACCGTATCCAAAGTTTAGATGACCCGTACTAAAGGAAAATGTGGTCAGGGAAATTCCTACCATTGAAACCTTCTTGCGTTCAACAGTAATGTTTAGATGTCATCCATATAGTTAATAACATCATTCCTATTGGGATGAACTGAAAACAAAAACATTAGCATGAATCAAAACTTCTATAGCCCCATGAATATTTTAACTGTGGACGTTTAATTATCACATTTTCGATTCACTTGAGCTCTGGATACGGTTAATTTTTGGCAACATGTCCTAAAATGAACTCACAAAACGGATGGGTGGGGAGGATTTTTCAAAAACATCACAGTGGGCCCCACCTGGGTTCCCGGCGCAGGAACTTCCTACAAAAGGCTTTGGCAGGAAATTTGTGTCCAATAGAGTTGTCTTTTTTAAGAAAAATCTGTTGGGTTTAAAACCCTTGCTTTCTTTGTTGAATTTTCTTGTTTAATCTTGCTATGGAAGGCCGTCCAAAGAAAATTAGAATTTCTTCTTCTCAGACCACTCATGTTAGGGTAAGAAACCTATGACCTCCCAGAGATGACCCCAAGACTGTTATTATTGATAGTGTTAGTTTCTAGAATTTATTTTTTATTTTCAATTTCAAATTTGTAAACTAATTTTTAGATATTTTATTTTGTAGGCCTTTCAATGAGTTTTATTTTAAAAATTTTAAGCTTTTTTTTATATTTTTTTCTTCTTAATTTTAATTTTGCTACAATATAGGACCTTCGCTAATTAAGAAAATTTAATTTTGCCATAATATAGGCCTTCATAATTAGGGGCCTTACGCCATTGCCTCACCTGCCTACCCCTTTTGAGCCGCCCCTGGCAACCAGCAGCCAGTTGGCTATTGGTCAGTTTGATCCACACAGTCCGTCCATTTTTCGATAGTTTTAGGAATGAACTTAAAAATGAGGCAGATATAAATCTCAGGCGGACCACACCATGGGAAAACAGTAGTTGTTGAATGTCTACCGTTAAAAACATCTACGGCAATGTTTATTTCACATCCAACCTGTTGATTAGGCCATACAACTTGAAGGTAAAAATCAACCATCAACTCGATCTAAAACTTTTGAGACCCAAGAAGTTTTTAACGGTGGAAGTCCAATCAATACTATTTCATGTGATATGGTCCACTTGAGATTTGGATCTACCTCATATTAGGGCTCGTCCCATAACATAAAATGATCTGAAAAATGGATGGATGATGAGGATGAAACACATTCTTCATGGTGTGGCCCACAAATCACCCAATAGTAGCCAAACCGCATCCCGTGGGGCGTGTTTTTTTTTTTTTTTTTTTTTTTTTTTTTTTAACACACACACACACACCCCCACACACTCACGCCACACGCACACACACCCCACAGACGCACGCCGTGGGATTTCACCACCGTGGGTACTCGAACCCCTGACCCGGTGTTGAAACTCCAGAGAGTCTACAACCCGGTAAGAGCGAGGACTCCCGTGGGGCGTGTGTTAATATGCAGCTGGGCATGGATTTAGATGGGGCCCACTGTGATGTTTGTGAGAAATTCACTCTGTCCTTCATTTTTCTAGATTATATTAGTACATGGCCCAAAAATAGACACATACAAAACTCAAGCGGGCCGCATGTGAGGATTTAACGTCCACAATTGAAACATTTGTGAGCCAAAGAAGTTTTGGATCAGACTATTATTTTTATATTTTCAGTCCATTACAGTAGGAACTACCTTGTGAACAGTATGGATGGAATATAAACATCACGGTGGACCCACTGAGGGTTCAACGGTAGGCATTTCCCAAACCACTTTTTCCTATCCTACGGCCCTCTTGAGTTTCAGATCTGCCTTATTTTTAGTCCCACATCTTAACATAATTTTTCAAAACGGATGAACGGCTGGATTTCTAACAAACAAGTCAGTGGGCCCCACCTAGCTTCCTAGCGCAGGCAATCCGCGTGGAGCCTGCAGCGAAAACGGCATAAATGTCATTTCTTCCCGTGGAATTTTTGCTTTCAACGGAGTCACGCTTTGACTCGGAAAACCAAGCCCAAGTCCTGTTCATCCCTGGTTCTCCTGAGTTGACCAGGTTGAGTCTCCAGTCGACTCACCTGGTTTGCAAACTACCTATATACTCCTATACTTTTCAACGGATTTCAACCTATCCAAGAAACAATTGTGAGGAAAAACTCATTTCTGCAGATAAGTTTGGAAAGAAGGTGGTGGTCAAGAACTATCTCTCAGCAGTAGCATTCAACAACATAACTCGCTCACATTCGGAAAGCGTTTCGTGAACTCTGAGGGTATCACGGACGAGCAAGGGATCGAGTTCAAGGCAATAGTCTCGAACGGGTTGAAATTCAGTGCATCACTCGCTATGGCCGAACACATTCAATGGCTTCGGTAGATGTTCCCACTGGAAGAGGAGGCGTTCACGAAGCATGGGGCCCGTAGGGATAGACTCACCAAAGCTATCATGGATGAACACACGGTCGCACGAGAAAAGAGTGGTGCGAAGCAACAGTTGGTCGATGCATTGTTGACACTCCAGGACAAGTTTGATCTTAGCGAAGACACGATCATTGGACTGCTTTGGGTGCGTAAAACAATCCTTTTAATGCCATTTTTCAATTTTCTGAGAATTTAAATTCATAAGCATTAGATCTCCATTAATCTCAACCACATGTTTGATGAATCACAGGCCTCAACTTTCATTTATCACATGTCCCTAACTATTCAATGAATGGTGGTCCATTTCATAGTTTTAAAACATGAAAATAGTTTTGAAACATGAAAACTCAACTCACGACTCGAAAACTCGGGGGTGTTATGCTGAGTTGAGTTGAGTTTTATTGGGGTTTTTGCCAATTTTCGAGTTGAGTTGAGTTTTCACCGAGTCATGACCAGGTACAGTTTTTCTCAGGTCTTGTTGAAAGCTGGTTGAGTCAAATGATTTTTTTCTTTTTCGAATTTTTAACTATTGTCTTCTTTGAAATGCTAGTGGTCCCCACAATTTAAGCCCACTAATTAGATAATTAAGGGCTTAATATCATCCCATTAGTGGAAGTTAGTGCTGAAAGTTGGGTGGGTTCAACCCGACTGACTTGTGACCGACCCGACTTTGGGTTGGGCTCGGGCAGGATATATCCGATTCGGTTTCGGGCTTAGGCTATACAAACACCAACTCGATAAAACTTGGGCCGGACTCAGGTTAAGTCTCAGGTTGCCCGACCCAACATGAACCCAATCGATATATAAATTACTTATAATTAATTATAGTTGAGTGCGGATTGTTTGTGTTTAAGGCATAGGAAATTCCACTGCCGTCGGGTCTCATTGGTCCATGTCATTTCTGATGACTCAAGCTAACAAGATACATCAATAGATTGCATGCTACACAACATGACTTTTAAAGGAGCATTTGTCTCATATTTTAGCTTGTTTATTTAGAAAAAAAAAAATGAAGTTCTTTATAATAAATAATTACATATATAATTAATAAAATTATAGTACAAAAAATAAGATGTGTATTGAAATATAATAGACTAATGTAATAATAAAAATATTAGCATGCATACACCCAACCAACCTGACTGAGCCCGCTTGGGTTGAGAATTCCCAAGTTTGGGTTGGGTTAGGGTTGAGGTATAGGAACCTTAGGGTGGGCTAGGGTTGAGTACAAACCCGCTCGACTTTCAGCCCCGGTGGACGTGGCCCATTGATTTGATGCTTCAAATGATGAACTTGTACACGGTTTGGTCAGTAAACATGATTCATACACAAACCTTCCTTTCACAATTTATATCACTAGATCAATATAGGTTTTTTTTTTTTTGTTTTTAAATTTTAAATTTATTTTTTTAAATGTGCAGGACATGATCACAGCAGGCATGGACACTACTGCAATATCAGTTGATTGGGCCATGGCAGAGCTGATCAAGAACCCAAGAGTGCAAGAGAAAGCCCAAAAAGAGTTAGACCGAGTCATCGGGTTCGATCGAGTGATGACTGAGTCAGACTTCCCAAACCCCCCCTACCTACAATGCGTGGCTAAGGAGGCTCTACGATTGCACCCACCAACACCCCTCATGTTCCCCCACAAGACCACTGCCAACGTCAAGATCGGCGGCTACGATGTTCCCAAAGGCTCCAACGTACATGTGAACATGTGGGAAGTTGCACATGACCCAGCCATGTGGAAAGATCCATTACAGTTCCGCCCTGAGCGCTTCCTTGAGGAGGACATCGATATGAAGGGTTACGATTTTCGGCTACTACCGTTTGGAGCTAGCCGTCGGGTTTGCCCTGGGGCCCAGCTGGGGATCAATTTGGTCCAGTCGATGCTGGGCCACCTCTTGCATCATTTTCAGTGAACCCCACCAGAAGGGGTCAAGGTTGATGAGATTGACATGTCAGAGAACCCGGGGTTGGTTACATTCATGCGGACCCCACTGGAAGCGGTCCCAAACCCACGGCTGCCTGCACAGCTCTACAAACGTGTGGCTGTAGATATGTGACTTTGGTTTTTTTTTTTTTTTTTATTATTATTATTATTTTTTTTTTTTTAGTTATGTTTTTTTGGGTTTTCTACATATGCTTAAAGCTTGTAGTTTTATCAATTTAAAGGGTTTAAGGAGAGAGAATGAACATAACTGACTTTGAGAAGGTTTAAAGGATATGGATTTGAATGATTTTCTAACTGTGAGAAATGAATTGGTGCTTACTGTGCTCGTACTTGGTTGATCTAGAGGGTACATTAGGTTGTCCACATATTCAAGAGGCTACCGTTTAAAAATCAATACCCAATTGACGATTCTAAACTTTCAATCAGTGGCGAAGAAAATAGATGGTTTGGATTATCTTTAATATGGGCAATCAACAATTTGAGCCATCAATTTGTTGGAGATCATTGTGGATCACTTATTTTTGTACAGATTGTTATTCGTTGTTTCAGTATGATTTTAATCTTACTAATTCACGGATTGAAGCATTACTCCAATGCTTATGGGTTTGGATTGGTAGGCGGCCTACTTACAAATGAGCTTTAAGGCTATATTCGCCTATTCTGTTTTGTATCTTTGGAAGAAATTTCTTTTTAATTAGTAATTGGGATCTTGAAAAATTGGATTTACTGTCACATGCGACAAGAGCTGAGCGGGAAGAAGTTTTTACCTGTGTTGGATGGCGTGTGGAATTAAAATCCTGAGAAGTGGGATCGAGTTAAACAATTTCTGATAGAGGTACTAAGATCATACTAACCAGTGGTAGTGAAAAACTTGCTTTGATCATGGACACTCTCCCTTCACACCATTTGCCAAGTTTATAAGAAGATGATTGTTGGTGGGGCCCATGCCCTCCATGTCAGATTTATACCATCTCAAATCAAGTTCTCTAACAAGTATTTATAACCAATGTTCTAAATCAGTGATATCATGCCATACTGGAAAGCCTGCAGTCATGTGGTGCTATACAGTGAGCAAGATATAAGTTAGATTTGGTTAAAGAAAAATAGACGAGCAAAGGGGTGCGGGCTCAGGTGGGCCCCACTAGTGTTTAAGTAAGATCCATCCCTACCACCAGATACATCACCCCAAGTTAAGCCCAAGGTGCAAACATCGTCCCCATGTGAATCTGATTAAGGTGGACGACATGATTAAAAACAATATACAGTTGAACACTCACCCTCCTAACTGTTTGCCTGGGAGAGGCTCACATAAATCATAGATGGGACTGATGTTTGACACCGTACCTAAATTTGGTTTGGCATATGAGCGTAGGAGTGGATTTTATATAATATCATGGTGGGCCCTGCAAACATTAAGAGTGATAATGTCTCTTTACCAACTGTTGTCTTTGGTCAGCCTGAGTTTTTAGTCTTGGTACTAAAGTGAGATTACACATCCAATGATCATAGTGGATTTAACGCACAATATTTTGTGAGCCCATTATAAAATTGATGCACATCCAATTGTTCCTAGATTCTGATATATTAAAAAATTACTAGGAACACCTTTGATTTTGAAGGGGTACACTATAATGTAAATGTGAGATCCGCTCAACCATTAGACGTGGAGTTCTAGGTTAGGCCCAGGGCATAAAAATCAAGCTTACATGTCATTCAAATGGGACACACCAAAGGAAACATTTGGGAGAGAGATTTCTGCCCTTTATTTTTATAGGGCCCACTGTGATGGTTATATGAAATCCACTCTAATTATTGGATGCCACACCGAAATTAGGAATGAATTGAAGCCCAAAATTTAAGTCTATCTATAATTTAAGTGGCCACACCAAGGGAAATAATTTAGAAGTTGAGTATTGCCCTTTACACCATTTCCAATTGAGTAGTCAACTTGAATAATGGATGGCCTAAAATGGGGTGATGCACTTGTTAGTTGGGAGTGGATTTCACATAAACATCATGGTGGGTCCTTTGTGAACCAGCCCTCTTTGCTTGCCAAGTTCCCTTATATGTAAAAACCATTTAAAACAAGTAATTGAAGGTAAATTTTATATTAAGCAGGTAGTTTTTATAAAATTCCCTTCCTTTAATTTAAATGACATGAATGTAGATTTTCAATGTATTTTCGTTCCTTTCATGTAAACGACAGCAAGTCAAGTCAACAATGTTCCCTTCCCTGTGGTACTTAAAGAAATTAAGTAGCAGCTTCCTTTAGACCCTGCTTAGATTTGTGGAAAAGAATTAGAGGGAAAGGTGTTTCGTGGAAAATGCCATTTCTAAAATCCAAATGAAAAGCTATTTCCCTTTATTGTTTTTAAAGAAGATTTTCTTGATTTTTATTTTATTGCCAAAATTATTATTGTTAGAAAAAAGTTTTAAAAACAATCATGAAGATTCTATTCATAAAGAATCTAAATCCAAGATTTTAAATTATGGAGATTTTCATTATGCAAGTTGTGTTAGGCAACTTGAATTATAGAAAGAGCAAGATAGCCATTTGAAATATGACCGTTAGAGAAATTGGTCCTTTCTAAACCCAACTTCTATAGAGGAATTGAAAGGTTGGGCTTTCTAACGAATCCACCAAATTCCAAAGGGCCAAACACAAGATTGTGGCCTGGATTTGGAATTCAAATCCAAACAACCCTCCTTGGCCTGAACATGAGGATTCAAGTATCCATGAACTAATTGCAACTTCAGCCATGGGTGCCATTGGCTTATGAAAGCAAGATGTGGATAGTTGTCTTTTTTAAATCCTTATGTGTGGATATGTTTGAAAGGTGAAGAACAACCAGATGTACAAATCATGCAATTCCACTCATCAGATGGGCCACACCTACGTGTTGGATATGAACTGTTGATTAGCTTCCTTACACCATATATATTGTCCTCTTCACAATAGGGTGCCATCTTAGGCACCACTTAGTTAAAATGATCAACTTCTTACTTTCTGTGCAGTAGATGCTCATGAGATCGAAGGCAACAATGTAAGCAGCTACCCAAGTCTTCAGTTTTAATTGTTATGCTTGTTACAAGTAATCAAATGGAGATATATGGGGCCCACCTGAATTGGAATCAGGGGACGATCTTGATTGTGCACGGCGTGATCTGTATCAAAACTGACCATTTGTTCCATTTATACATGTGTTTAAAACCTCGTGATGTATGCCAAGCATCTCTCGGAAACATTGTGACCTATAAAGCCTCTGTTCTGGTACTCAAAATGCATGTGGTGGTGATCCAGACCGTCCATCTGATGGAGTGAACACAATTTGAGGTGCCCTCTTACTTTTCTATTGAAACATGAGTAGTCAAAAGTATCCTGCATTTTCAAAAAAGTGGGCCACCATATCGATGTTAGGAAGGAAACGGATTGGCTACTCCCCCTGCCACCAGCCAATGGCCAGTGGTCAGTGCTCTGTGGGCCCCACCATGATGTTTGTGTTTCATCCATACCATCAATATGTTTTTCCAGATCATTTTATGGTATGGGACAAAAAATTAGTATATCCCAATCTTAAGTGGACCACATTACAGTAAACAGTGTTGAATGAGCGTGGACCATTAAAAACCTTCTTGGGGCCATAAAAGTTTTGGATCAAGTTGATTTTTGTTTGTCCCTTCATCTGGGCCTGTATGACTTAATTAACAGATTGGATGTCAAATAAACAGTACAGTGGGCCTCAGGAGAATTTTAATGGTGGATATCCAATCCCTATTGTTTTCCCCCGAGATTTATATCCCTTTCATTTTATTTTTTAAGCACTAAAATGATTTGTAAAAATGGATGGACGGAATGGATGAAACACATACATCATTGTGGGGCCTACAGAGCACCAACCACCAGCTACAGATGTGGTGTCAGGGGGAGCAGCAAATCTGTCCCTGTTAGGAAAGCAACAACATCGACAGCTTCTCGGTGCTTTCCATCTGCTTTCTTTATCCTCTTCTTCCCGTGACTACTTTTTCTCTCACTTGATAGGAAATAGTATATAAGCAATATTTTCCATTTCACATTATCATCATTTTCAATTGTTGGGCATTTTCACAAAAAGAGACCATTTGGTCCATTTATACACTTGTGTTCAAAACCTTAAGATTTATGCCATACACCTATCCCAAATGAAATGTTGTAACTTACAAAGTCTCTATTATGGTAATAACATGCGTATGCTTATCCAATTTGTCCATCTGGGAGACTACACCGGTTAGCAAAAAATGTATAGCAATCATTGTGCGATGCTGATAAAATTCATGAGTCAGGAGTGTGGTGCCATACAGCCAACACGATATTTTCATCTCCCAACTGCTATAGGTCTAGCAGGGTTGATGGTTGCCTGGATTACTTTTTAAAGAAATTAGGAGAGAGATGTCCGCCATTTATTTTTACAAGGCCACCACTATGATAATTATATAAAATCCACTCCAACTATTAGAAGCCACACCAAAATTAGGAATGGAGCCCAAAAATTAATCCTCTCTATGATTCAGGTGAGTCACGCCAAGGGAAATAGTTTGGAGATTAAGCGTTGCTCTATTATCTATTTCCAATGTGTAGTCCACCTGAATCAAATGGGACTGATTTCTAAGCCCTGGGCCTAACATGGAGTGATGCACTTGTTAGTTGAAGTGGATTTCATATAAACATCACGTTGGGTCGTACCTAAATCACCATTCTTTGCTTGCAAATTTCCTTTAAACATGAAAACCATTTTAGAAAGGTATCTGAAGATAAATTTTATATAAGTAGGTAGGTTTTTGTTTTTTTTTTTTTTAATTTCCTTCCTTTAATTTAAATGACAGGAATGTAGATATTCTTAGTATTTTCATTCATCCTTCCGTGTAAATGACAGCAAGTCAACAATATGCCCTCCCTTAAAGTACTTAAAGAAATTAACCAGCAGCTTCCTTTAGACCCTGTTTGAATTTGTGGAATTTTCTTTTTTATAGAGAAAATGGTGTTTCCAGGAAAACAGTGGATATAAGAAAAAATCGTCGAGGTGGGCTCCATGGAAAGGATAACACACACCAACGCGTTATCACGGGAACACCTTGTCAGCTTTCATTTTCATCTTTCAACTGTGGTGGGCCCTGCAGGGTTATGGCTGTCTGAATCCGGCGTGGATTAGGTGTAATGGGGATAGGGTGTTTCCCTGACCTTACAGGGCTGGGCATGATCAGTATGTAGTGTATCCACGCTGTTCAGCCATTTTACTATTTCATTTCATGACTTCATCCCCAAACTTAAGCAGATCCAAATCTCAGGTGGACCACACTACTAAAAACTGTGGTAAATGACCATTAAAAAATTATCGTGGGCTATAAAAGTTTTGGATAAAGTTGATCGTTTTGGATATATATATATATATATATATATATATATATATATATATATATATATATATATATATATATATATATAAAATATAAAATGGTATTATGAGGTCGAGCTGTGTGGGCCATACCGTGATGTGTGTGTAACATCTACCCCATCAGCCAGATGCATCATTCCATGGTGGGCCACGGGCTTAAAAATCAAGTCAATCCATAACTTTGGTGGAACACACCACATACAACAGTTGAAAGGGTTTACCCTCCCATTAAAACATTCCTAATCATTTATTGGGCCCACTGAGATGTGATTTACAAATCCAGCCCATCCATTGTATGTGTCCCACTTGGATGAGGGGTCAGACCAAGTCTCAGCCACATTCAAAACTCAGGTGGGCCCCACTGCATTCCTGCGGGTTAGATTGCTGGGATCGTTTGATCATTTAGGATTTTGTGTTGTGGTCTATCCTGGGCAGGGAACATGAGAAGAAGCATACATATCTATGGTAGTCCATCAAGTTGTGTCCCATCACCAAACCCATGGCTCAAAAACCTAACCGGATGGGTTGCAATCAATATCATCACCATGCGTGTCCATAGGGTAGATTGGATGAACACAATTCGATGTGTCTTTGAGGCCAGTCAATACATTATTAAGGAAGGTGACCCACCATAAAAGCATCACCACTGCCAGCTCCTGGCACTTTCCATGTGCTTTCTTTATACTTAACTTTTAAGTCTTTTTTCTCCCACTCGATAGAAAATATCATATAAACCACAATTTTATAATTTTTCCATTCCACATTTTCACTACTTTCCATCCTTTCCTTTGGTCATTACTACCTGTGAGGAGAGAAAGGCAGTAGAGAGAATTCTTTCTCCATTTTCATCATCTTCCCTCTTCCTCTTCTCCATTATCATTAGTGTGTTGTGGTCCACTTGTGTGAATGGTTTTTTTCACTCTCTGCTCATAATACATTATTTGGCAGGGCTGTTTTGGCTTCTTTCAAGTGAAATAGTTTGGTGAGATATTTCCTAGTTTAGAGGATCAAATCGGCATCAAACTCTTTGCTGTAAAAATCGGTAAGATCTTAACCATCTATCTTTAGATTATCAGTTCTTATCTCCATTCCTGAAATTTTGATACTTCAGATTATCTGTTCTTATCTCCATTCCTGAAAATTTGATACTTAAAAATACTGAGTTTTTGCTACCAACACTGGTTCACTTCACTAAGTAAGTGAGATGTCATATAAATCATGCCAATTTATCCAACCATCAAGTGGTCCACCTTGAATATTTGGAGGCTTATGTTGTGGCCCACTTAGCCTAATACTTTAGGTGTCCAATTTTTTTGGTGGAGCATCCTCTCAATGATTTAAATGTCACACATGGACCGTGGTAGTCCGATTCTTGTCTAATGTCCTCTTACACGATAGAGGGCATTAGGGTCATTTGGTACATATTCCTCTGATCCCTATAATGGTGAATATGATTGTGACCGTTCACTAGTCTTTATCGATCTTAAATTATTTTAATTAATGTCAATAGTAAATCCAAGCATGGTCTTAGCAAATTGATGTAGGACGGGTCCCAAACACTTTCATGGTAAAGATGGGCTAGAGAAGGCCTGATCGAAGGCGGAAGTGATCTGAACCGTCTGAACCTTAAAACAGTGTCTCGAAAACTGAGATGAGTTTTTCAACATATCATATATGATTTTAGAATAGAATAAGCTACTTTAGCCAGCCAACCCACTACACCGAGTTGCACATGCCAGATTTGCGAGATTCCATCATATCAACAATCAAAAGTCTCTTTTATTTTGATTTTTACCATAAATAGTCATTTTTATCTAGAGTGGAACTAATGATCTTTTGAGTTGTAAGAGGGGTGCCCAACATGAAAATAGCTTTAAAAAGTTAGGGGAATAACGTGGTTATACCAAATTGGACACTTACTATCTTTGGCTGAAAACTATGAAGTCAAGTAGAAATCATGACAGTCTATAAATAGTAAGTTTACTATTTATAATAAGTCATGTTTTTAGGGTGTTTGAGTTGGATTCTGAGTCTAAAACTACGTCTTAAGTTTGAGTTTATTATTTAGAGGATTGTAATTTCATTTTTTTTTTTTTTATCAATCAATTTATTTCAAATTTATTAGAAATTATTTCTACTTTTACCCCTCATGGATTGGGGGAAGCTTTGTGAGGAGTTTAGAGAGCTCCGTGGATTTGAAGTAGATATCCCCTGAGGAAGATGGTGATCTACCTCGTCACATCCCTCCCTGCATCACAAGTAGAAGTATTGATCTTGATGGCTACCCTTGGTTCTTTTAAAGGAGCTTTGTCATGCCACATGCGAGCATATACGGTCATGTCATGAAATCTAATCTATCCTCCAAAGAGAGAAATGGAGATGCAAATTGAAGTACTGACTATCTTAATGGAAATTGATGGCTAGCCACCTTTTGCTCAGTCCATTCATGAATGGAGCATGGTCAGATGATCAAGACCACCCATCATCTCACCTGGAAAAACAAACTCATGGAGAATCTATCTGACATTCTCTATTATTCTCCATTGAATGTGGAATTTAAGCTGATTTTTATGAGTACCAGGATGTTACTTCGAAGGATAGGATCATGCAATTGATGTCATATTTATATAGTGGCCCATCAACAGTAGACTTTGTGAAATTGACATATCAAGGATCCACCCATGAGCCTCGTTAGCCTTATCAAACAATAGATAAACATAAAGGTAGGGTTCTAACGCAGGGGAGGACGTGATGAGGTTGATCACCATCTTCCTCAATTGATAAATACCTTGAATCTATAAGAGAAAATCTTGAATCCACGAGAAAAAATAGAATTTCTTAAAAGTTTTAATTGATAGATAAATAAAAAATTAAAAAATTAACACCTTTAAATAACCCTAAATGAACCCTAAAATCGTAATCAAAGATCCCTAATCGAATAAGAAAATAATTTTAGAAAAATCTGTAAATTTTTGCTACCTGCATGCCTATCGTCAACCTGCCAAGTTGACAGGTCGAAACAGCCAAAAAGTGTCCAAAGATTTAAATTAAAAAAAATATGTGATTTTTAACCTATCAATCGATTTGTCGACCTATCGAATTGGATTTCGACTCATTGACAAGATCTGTCAACCTATCCAAACTAGCAAAAATCAGCTAGCAAACAATCTGAAATAATATTTCAACCTGTCGAACAATATTTCGACCTTTCTGAACTGATAGAAATCAGTCAACAAGCAATTCGAAATTTCAGGTGAAATTTCGACTCGACCACAAAGGTCGACTAGTCAAATTATGCTGAATTTTTGTTGATTTTTCCTTCGGCTTCTTCTGGTCCTTGTGCATTACAAATATGCTTGATCCTCATCCTACATTAGGTCCATTTAAAATAAAATTTAAAAAAAAAAAAAAAAAAAAAAAAAAAAAAAGTGAGCTAATAGCCCTCTTAAAATCTAGGGATTTTTCTAATGGTTGCTGTATTTTGTCCTACAGAATAAAACATCCTATTTTTAAACTATATTTTATAGAACCATCTACCGTTTTCAGTGTCAAATCTCCATCATTAACATTTAGTCTCTCATTTAAAAGCATTTCGAACAGTGCACACTAGCCTCATTAGTGAGGCCATACCCGGCAGTCACGAGCTAGGTGAGGCCCACTGTTTGTAAGAAATCCACGGTATCACCCATCAATTTCACCATATCATTTTAGTTTGTGAGCCTAAAAATGGTGGAAATCCAAAACTCAAGTTGGCCACATGCAGGCAATAGTAAAGAGGAAAATATGTACCGTTGTAACTTCCAAGGGTATGTTGTGATGTTTATATGCCATCCAAAATGGTCATAAGATCATTCCCATAGGGATGAACGAAAACGCAAAAATACTATCCTGATCCAAAACTTCTATGAACAGTCAGTGTTGGCACCTTCTGTGGCATACTTTAGTTTTGGATCTGCCTCATTTTTTGGCCCACCCCCTAAAATGACAAGGCAGAATGGGATGAAATAGTCTTAAACATCATGGTGGGCCTGAGCGTTTCAAGGGCTTCCATTCAATTGAAACTCATTATTAATGCATGCATCATGCATTGAATGTTAACTGGATTACATAGTACTGTGCCACAAATCTATGGGCCATATGATGTATGTGTTTTATCCATACAGTCCATCTGTTTTACCAGCTCATTTTAGGGCATGAGCCCAAAAATAAAGCTGATCCAAAGCTCAGGTCAATCACACCAATGAAAAAAGTGGGGATAATGAGGCCCACCGTTGAAACCTACCTAGGACCCATCATGATGTTTTTGAGATATCACCCTATCCATCTGTTTTTCTGGCTCATAATAACGGGTGGCCCAAAAATGAGGCAAATCCAAAACACCGTGAGCCACATAGGATGAAATAAGAAGGAGCGCAATGCCTAGTGTTGAAACCTTTCTGGACCCATTGTGATATTTATATGCCATCTAAATTGCCTTACCCCATGATGAAGGTAGGGCTCACCATGATACATTTTGAGAAATTCAACCCAGGCATCCATTTTTTAACAACTCATGTTAGTGGGTGGGCCAAAAAATGAAGCAGATCCAAATCTTTGGCGGGCCACATTGAAGGAAACAGTAGAGATTGAATGGCCATAATTGAAATTTCTCAGGGCCCACCATGTTGTTTATATGACATCCATACCGGCCATAAGGTCATTCCCACCCCCGGAAATCATATGGAGAAATGATTGGCAGGGTGGATATTTCAAAAGATTATTGGGCCTCATAACTGGGCCCACTACCTAAAACGAGCTGAAAAAAATGGCCAAGAAGGTGTATTTCTCAAAACATCAAAGTGACTGCAGATTGGGTGCGACGCCCACTAGGGCCTAGCTAGAGATGGACCATCCTCTTGGGAGCTCTATGGAGCCCACCTTGAAGTATGGGTTATCTATGTTGTCGATCCATTTTGCCGGATCATTTTAGGGCAAGATCCCAAAAAGGATGCAAATCAAATGCTCAAGTGGACCACACTACAGGAAGTAATAGTGACAATGACGCCTACCATGATGTTTATTTGTGATGTAGAACGTGTCACAGATATGTTCCTAGCATGGTTGGGCCAAAAGAAGATGGATCGTAAATTGACCATAACTTTTGATCCGGGTATCGTTATGGGGCGCACAACATATCAATCTTTACTGAAACGGGCCATCCGAGGTGAACCGACCCACCAAGTGGGTCGCATCTGTCCGTTTCATCAGAAAACACGCGCTTTCAGCTCAAAATCGATTTTTTAGGAAAATTTTACTATTTTTAATAATTCCGAATTTTTTAATATTTTTAGAGTTTTAGATTTTCTTTCCTTTTAGAAATAACTTTTAGTTATACTAGGACTCTTCTAAAGAAAGTTTATTTGCAATTTTTATTTTTAGAAACTAGGTCTTAGAAGAGTTTTTTTAGAATTAGGATTTTTATTAGAGTTAGAATTTTGCTATTTTTGGTAATTACGAATTTTAGTTTTTTTTTTCTATATTAATGGTGTAAGGAGACGCATTAGGCAATTATCAATGATTCATTAATCTATTTCAAATTTATTTAGAATTTATTTCTATTTTTTGCTCTCTTTTCTCGTGGATTCGAGAAGTCTCTGTGAGGAGTCCAGAGAAGTTACGTCGATTCGGAATAGTTATCCTCTTGAGGAAGACGGAGCTCGACCTCACGTCCTCCCCTGCGTCAGTTTGGTATCAGAGCCAAGTTTCTCCTCGGATCGATGGCTTCTAACGACGGGTCGGGCAACAATCTCATGGGCGGTGCTCCAGGGAATTTACTTTTAACGGCGGCAACTTTCGAAGTAGCGCAATGAGAGAATCGACAAGTCATGCAAGGGCTACAGGCTTCTATCGACCGCATAGCGGATCTCTTGACGGAAAACCTAAGGCAACTTCGTGTTCATGGTGGTGATCCACCACCAGCAATTGCTGGAATTCATAATTATACTGATCGTAAGGCGATGCTATCAATGAACCACAAGATGGTTCAAGAATTCAAGATGAAAGTCGATCTTCCTAGTTTTAATGGTCAACTCTACTTCAAGGACTTCCTCGATTGGTTGCTCGAAGTCGAACGTTTCTTTGACTACATGAACATCGTAGAAGAAAGGAAAGTTAAACTCGTGGCATACAAGTTGACGGGCAGAGCTGCAGATTGGTGGGAACAACTTCAACTCGAACGGGCGAGACAGATGAAGGCACCAATCCGCACGTGGTCGCCGATGAAGAAGTTATTGTGCATGCGATTCCTCCCTCGAGATTATAATCAGGTATTATTTCAACAAAACCAAAATTATTATCAAGATAGTCGATCAGTAAAAAATTATGCAGAAAAATCCTATTATTGGTCCGCGAGAAACGACTTCATCAAAACGGAGTTACAACAGACCACAGGTTTCATCAGTGGTGAACATGTGACCTTTATAGGAATGGAGAACCAACCCAAGACTTTTAAAGTGGAGGGACAAGATCTTATCACTGAACAGGCCTTTATTAAACAATCTGAGGAAACAAGACATATATATCCATTAGTTGAAAAGAAAGAATATATAGAGCCTGTGAATATCCCAGAAGATTTGAAGCCAATGTTGCAGGAGTTCAAGGAGGTTGTGCTCGATGAACTCTCTAATAAATTACCTCCCATACGAGATATACAAAATCACGTTGATCCCGTCTCAGGGGCAAGTCCGCCTAATTGCCCATATTATCAGAAAAAATATGAGATCTTGAAGGCAGATGTGAAGGAACTAATCGATATTAGTCAAGTCAAGGAAAGCATGAGTACATGTATTGTGTCAACTCAAGAGCTTAATGCCAAGTACATAAAAAGAGCTAATGAACATCGACGTCGGAAGTTATCTCAGACTCATGTGTCAAGTCTCTTGCATAACTCGAGGACGAGTTTTTTTCAAGTGGAGGAGTCTGATGTAGAACGTGTCACAGATACGTTCCTAGCATGGTTGGGCCAAAAGAAGATGGATCGTAAATTGACCATAACTTTTGATCCGGGTATCGTTATGGGGCGCACAACCTATCAATCTTTACTGAAACGGGCCATCCGAGGTGAACCGACCCACAAGGTGGGTCGCATCTATCCGTTTCGTCAGAAACACGCGCTTTCAGCTCAAAAACGAATTTTTAGGAAAGTTTTACTATTTTTAGTAATTTCGAATTTTTTAATATTTTTAAAGTTTTAGATTTTCTTTCCTTTTAGAAATAACTTTTAGTTATACTAGGACTCTCCTAGAGAAAGTTTATTTGCAATTTTTATTTTTAGAAACTAGGCCTTAGAAGAGTTTTTTTAGAATTAGGATTTTTATTAGAGTTAGAATTTTGCTATTTTTGGTAATTACGAATTTTAGTTTATTTTTTTTCTATATTAATGGTGTAAGGAGACGCATTAGGCAATTATCAATGATTCATTAATCTATTTCAAATTTATTTAGAATTTATTTCTATTTTCTGCTCTCTTTTCTCGTGGATTCGAGAAGTCTCTGTGAGGAGTCCAGAGAAGTTCCGTGGATTCGGAATAGTTATCCTCTTGAGGAAGACGGAGCTCGACCTCACGTCCTCCCCTGCGTCAATTTGCCATCCAACATATTCATAAGGTCACATAGATCTAGATGAAGGGAAAACATAAATATTAGTTTGATACAAAACTTTTGTAGTCCCTAACAAGTTTTCAACAATAGGTGTTGAATCCCCATTGCTTCATGTAGTGTGGTTCACTTGAGCTTTCGAACTGCCTCCTTTTTGCGCTCATACTCTAAAACGATCGGTCAAAATGGATGGAAAGAGTAGATAAAACACATATATTGCAGTGGGCCTTATAGAGCCCCTATCAGGACCGTCTGTCTCTAACTAGGTCCTGGTGGGGGAGGCATTTATGTTTCAAAGATGCGCTGGTGTAGTTTCAATAGTGGGAGTCCAATACCATTGTTTCAAGTCATGTGGTTGTTGAGTGTTAGATATGTCTCATATTTGGGCCCACCCTCTAATGAGATAGTGAAATTGTTAGAGGGGCTAGATTTCTTTAAAACATTATGCTGGCCACATGAATTTTTGGAGCTCCTCTAAATAGTTGTTAAATACCATTGTTTTGAGTCGAGCAGTCCACTTGAGTGTTGGATTGCCTCGTAGTTGAGCCCACCCTCTAAAATAAGCTAACAAAAATGGTGAATAGGTGGGATTTCTCAAAAACATCATGGTGGACTACATGAATTTTTGAAACTCCTCCATTATAACATTGGGTGTTCAATACCACTGTTTCAAGCCATGTAGCCCATTTTAATTTTGGATCTTCATCATGTTGGGCCCACCAACTAAATTAAGTTGGAAAAACTAGTGCACGGGATGGATTTCTATCACAGTGGGAAATATGAGTTTAATGAGCTGAAGAAACTAGGGGGCAGGGTGGATTTCTCAAAAATATCATGGTGGGCCATGAATGTTTCAATGGTGGGCTAGTGTTGTTTCATCCGTGGACCGCATGGATCCGATTTTCTATTTGGACAGGCAGCGTTCTGTTAGTCAAAAGTCAAATATGGAAAAGGCAGCTGTTTTTTCAGAAATAATCTAAAATTGGGCCATTTTGGGCTTATGTCAAGGTTGAATGCAAAAATCTCTAAAATCTATGTCAAGGTTGACCAATCTCTTCTCATAACCAGTCTCTTCTTCTGAAAAGGATTTCTTTGAATCAAACATGGAATTCCTTCGTCACTTGCAAGGTAATTAGCTACTCAGCATGAATAGAGTTTTAGATACGGGCCCACCTGAATTGGTCCTGATTGTGCCGGATGATTCCCTGCCCAAAGAGATCATTTGTTCCTTTTATACATTGTATTTTAAACCTTGGAATTTAAGTAATGCATCTAGGAGTTAGAGAGCAAAAAAATTGCACTAGTTGTCATAGTGATGTTGAAAATTCCAGGAGTCAGAGGAGTGGCGCCATCCAGCTAGAAAGATATTTTCATCTCTAAACTGTGATAGACCATGCAGGCTTGATGGCTGTTTGGATCACCTTTTAACTTATTCCAAGCTTCTGCATGCCATTGTTTATGTACTTGGTAATTGGATGTTTCTAACCATCTGATCGGTTGTCGGCGGTTCTCCATTAGGAAAAAAGGAAATGATTACCCGTTTATGTTAAAGAGAGGCCGTAGATGGGATTGTTAGGATTGTTTGATCATTGAGGCTTTTGGGTTGTGGCCCATGATTGACAGGGCACATGAGATGAAGCATACATATCTATGGTTGTACCTCGAATTGTATCCCATCACTAAACCCATGACAAAAAAAAAACCAAATGGGTCCCATCAAGTGACTAATTACAATCACGGTCACCATACATTTTTATGGTGGAGATTGCAGTGAACACTATTTGAGGTATTCTAGCCAGAGAGCTTCCTTTCCTATTGAAATATGAGCAATTAAAAGTATCCTGCTTTCTCAAGAAAATTGGCTCATCACATTGACGTTATTAAAGCAATAACATTGGTATCTTGGCGCTTTCCATTGGCTTTCTTTATCTTTCTCTTTTTATTCATTTTTCTCCCACTTGATGGAAAATAGCATATAGGTCCACAATTTGATTATTTTCCATTCCACATTTATCACCGTTTTCAGTTCTTTGACATTTTCACAGTACCAAGAAAAGATGGCAGAAGTATTTCTCTCCGCTCTTGTTGAGACAATGGTGGGGAACTTGAATTCTCTACTTACGCAACGATTTCAAACAAAGACGGGTGTCAAGAAAGAATTGGGGAAGCTGGAGAGCACATTGTCGACAATCCAAGCAAGACTTCAAGATGCGAGAGAGGAGCAAAGAAGTGAAGAGCTGTGCATCAAGAATTGGCTAATGAAGCTTAAGGATGTGGCCTATGATGCAGATGACTTGATAGATGAGTTCTTAACTGAAGCATTTCAGCAGAAAGTGAGGACAGGGCCTGCTATGATGAATAGGGTGCACAACTTCTTTTCTCTTCCGAACAAACTTGCATTTCGCCTGAAGACGGGGAGTAGGATAAAGGAGATTGGGGAGAGATTATGTGCAATTGCAGAGGAGAGGAAGTTCCATTTGAGAGATGGAGCTGTAGATCCGCCGGTCAATACTGAAGAGAGACTGCAAACAGACTCTTTGATTGAGTCGGAAGTTTTTGGCAGAGATGAAGATAAAAAGAAAATTGTAGAGTCGTTGATTCATGTTGGTACCCAAGAAGATGTCTCGATCATCCCCATAGTCGGTATGGGGGGCCTTGGGAAGACCACACTTGCACAATTTGCTTATAATGACAAGAGGGTAGAAGAGCATTTCGAGCTAAGGATGTGGGTTTGTGTGTCGGACAATTTCGATGTGATGAGGGTAATAAAATTAATCATTGAATCAGCAACTGGTTGCAAATGTGATCTCGAAGGCATGGATTCACTACAGCATGGCCTCCAAAAAAAGCTAAGTGGGAAGAAGTTTTTACTCGTGTTGGATGATGTGTGGGAGGAAAATCCTGAGAAGTGGAATTCACTGAAAAAATCTCTCAGAGGTGCCAGGGGTAGTAAAATCATAGTTACTACCCGTATTGAAAATGTTGCTTTAATCATGGGCACTCTCCCTTCACACCATTTGCCAACATTATCGAATGATGATTGTTGGTATCTGTTCAGGCAACGGGCATTTGGGCATGAAAGCCAAGAACATCCAAACCTCGTAATGCTTGGAAAGGAAATTGTGAAGAAGTGCAGGGGTGTTCCTTTAGCGGCGAAGGCACTTGGAAGCTTGATGTACCTTAAAACAGACGTAAGTCAGTGGTTGCTTGTCAAAGAAAGTGAAATTTGGAATCTACCCGAAGAAGAGAATCATATTTTACCTGCCCTGAGGTTGAGTTATTATCATCTGGCATCACATTTGAAGCAATGCTTTGCGTATTGTTCAATATTTCCAAAAGATTATGAAATTGAAAAGGATAAACTTATCCAACTTTGGATGGCCGAAGGTTTCATTCAATCATCAGTCGGAAGTAACCACATGGAAAACATCGGTGGAGAGTATTTCAATAATCTATTACGGCGGTCCTTCTTTCAAGATGTTGAGAAAGACGATGATGGGAATATAGTATGGTGCAAGATGCATGACCTCATGCATGATCTTGCACGCTTTGTTGCAGGGACTGAATGCTCGATTGTGAAGGTCGAGAATGCAGAGAGCATCGATAACATATCTCGCCGTTTGTCCTTGGAGTGTGGGTATAGCGGGAAGGTCCGAACATTCCCAAAGGCCTTAAAGAAAGTAAAGCATTTGCGAACACTGCTGCTGCTTGAAGGAGATAGGTTCATCATCCCCCGTAATCATTTTGTACATTTTATGTGCTTACGCGTGTTAGATTTAAGCAAAGCCAATGTTGCTAAGGAGTTGTTGGTTTCAATCGGCAAGTTTAAACACTTGAGATACCTCGACTTGTCTGATATTAAAATAGCAGCCCTTCCTGAATCCATCTGCACCCTTCCCCATCTGCAAACCTTGAGACTCTTGCAGTGTTATTATCTTGTAGAGTTACCCAGGGACATGAGCAATATGACTAGCTTAAGACATCTTGAAATAGATGGGTATAATGATAGATGGACCCATATGCCAGCTAATATGGGAGAATTAAAGTTCCTTCAGACCTTGCCAATATTCATCATTGGTCAGGATAGAGGATGTGGTATAAAAGAGCTGCAAGACCTAAACCTTCGAGGAAGCTTGATTATTCGAAACCTCGAGAACGTAATGTGTAGAGCAGATGCACAGGAAGCAAACTTGAAGGAGAAGCCAAACCTTCATAAGTTATGCTTTTCATGGGGTTCAAGGGGTCAGAATATTGATCTTAAGTTGGCAGGAAATGTTGAGGAAACCCTTGAAGGTCTCCAACCACATCCGAATCTCAAAAGGTTGGAGGTCAAAGGGTACGTGGGTGTCAGATTTCCACATTGGATGAGTTCTTCATTGCTTTCAAATCTGGTAGAAATCTCTTTGATCGATTGCAGAAGGTGCGAACAGCTCCCCCAGCTTGGCCAATTACCATTGCTTAAGGTTCTTGTGATACAGGGAATGCATGCTGTGAAATCTATTGGCAACCATTTCTGTGGTGACAATGTTGCAGAGGAATTCCCGTCACTGGAAAAACTCAGGTTGGAAGATATGCCTAATTTAGAGGAGTGGTCAGGATTCAACGGAAGAGAAGTATTCCCCTGCCTTAAAGAACTATTTGTCTACAGATGCCCAAAGTTAACAACACTTCCATGCCTTCAGTCTCTGAAAGAATTGACATTGTATGATGGCAACGAGATGTTGTTAGGTTCAGTGACAAACCTAACCTCGCTTTCCTACTTGAGGATTGAAGATTTCAAGGAGCTAAGGTCGTTGTCGGGTGGGTTGTTCCCAAATCATACCTGTCTCTCGACCTTAGACATTTGGAGTTGCCCAAAGCTTGAGTCTCTGTCGGGGAAGTTTGGAAACCTCACCTCTCTTCAGAAGCTACGTATTCAAGGGTGCAAAGGTCTAACGTCCTTGAGACTACAAGGCTTGAACTCTCTTAAAGATCTTACCATTATGTTTTGTGAAAGCCTAACGAGTTTGATGGGGGGCCTGCAAAACCTCACTGCCTTACAATCCTTGCAAATTATGGGATGTCCGGAGCTAGCTTCTTTACCAGAGGATATGCAACACCTAATGTCCCTTCGAGATCTTACTATCTGGTTATGTGATAAGTTCACATGTTTGCCGGAAGGGCTAAAACATGTCACAACACTGCAAGAGCTAAGAATCTGGGGTTTGAAAAGTCTAACGGCTCTGCCGGAGTGGATAGTAAACCTCTCCTCGCTTCAATATTTGAACATTGCCGATTGTGATAGATTGGGGTGTTTGCCATCCGGGTTGCAACTCCTAACAAATCTCAACCGTCTACGTATCAAAGATTGTCCCCAATTAGAGAAGCAATGCGAGAAGGAGAAAGGCGAGGATTGGCACTACATAGCACACATCCCAGATATCCACATTGGATATACGGAATAAGAATCCGAATCCGAATCACCAAGAGGAGGTCAAGGGTGTCGTCGTCTGTTGAGGTTGAAGAGGAGATAGCATCGCTGAGGTTGAGTTACTTTTTTTCTTTTTTGCTGATTTATTTCTTAGACGTATTCTGCTTGTCGCATTCTCTTGTAAGAAACTTTGGTTTTGATCATCACAGCCTATTGAACAGTGTTGGGAGGATGATTGAGAATTGATCAACTACTAGAAAAGCTTGTACATAACTTCTTGTACCATAACAAGCCTGTCAACATGCCACTTGTGTAGGAAATCAGTACTATGAAAAAATATATGCCCCCTTCTAAAAAATTAGGTTGATCAGATCAATAGGTGGGTCAAACCTGTATGTTGAGTAAGGTTGTCATCTGTCCATTGTTTCCAATGGTATGGCCCCACGATGAGCAGACTGGCCTGATTTTTGTGCCAGGTGATCTTCATGGTGATGCCAACCATTTTCATAGTACTGCTGTTATACACAAGCAAGATGTACTATGCTGGTGGGATACAACACCATAAGGTGTCGTACCTTGCCTGTAGGTGATCGGTTCTCGGGATGATTTCTTAAATTGTTATATGGTCGTTTCTTAATACTGACAGAAGTTCGGGATTAGAGGCATGGTTAAGGATGGCAGAGACAACATCAAATTTGTCTTTTCAAGCTAATGGGGAAGGGATCCTCGAACAGAGTGGAGTTCTTGGCTACTAGAACAGATGAGGAGATTTTTGTGAATTGATAGCAGACAGAAACTCTATAATGCTATCTCTTAAGCCTCTAGGAAGTGCATTCCTGCTTTGAAGCCGATATCTTGAATGAATTAAGGTTGCGCTCTAGCTTCTTAGAAATCCCATGTGTAGATTCCTAGTTGTTCTTTTAATTGTATTGTTGAATTTCTTGCAAAGGAAAATCTTGGGGTTTGCTAATTTCACACGGGCCCTGCCATCCACATGCAGGCACATATTCCACTCTTAGATCTTCTGCTCTAAAATCAGGCCACCAACATACAAGATGAATGGATGAGTACAAAAAGTTGTTTGAATAGCCAGTTTACTTTATACATTGTGAGCCACATGAGTGAAACTACCAATTTTCGAGGTACAAATCATCTAAGGGTGTCTTGGAATTTTTCCAAAGTTCTCTTTAGAATTGTTTTTCAGTTCCGTTTTGGATAAATTGTTGAAAAGAAAACAGCCCATCATACTTGTCCTCTGAGGGTCCTTACTCATGTCTTGGTGGTAGACTCACAAGAGTCTATCATGGGTTTGAGTATCCATTGTGGTGAAATTCCAGTGTGTGGTCTGAGTGTGTTAGTGTGTGTGGGGTGTGAGTACCTGTGTAAAAAAAAATACTTGTCCTCTGGAATTGTCAATTGGTCTTATGTATTGTGACCTGATTAAATTGAATTCATTGTCTGCCTTTTTCATTCTTTTAGGAAATAGTGATTATTTACAAGAACAATCATTTGGGATTTCATACTTTCTTTTGTAGGCAATCGGATTTTCATACTTCTGGAATTATGAATTGTGATTTTTGTTTCTGCAGACCCAATCTGGTAGAATTTATTGCCTTCGTTGTTGTTGTTTTTGCATTTGATAAAGCCCACCTGAATCTTATTACATTTTCAATAAAGAGAATTTATTCTTTATTTGTTATTCCTATCAATTGATGTTTGACATGTGATTTCAAAAAGAACCATTCACAAACTTATTTTATCAAATGAAGAATTGTATTTTGTTTCTTGCAACCTGATTTCGTAAGAAGCATTCCCTTTGTTCTCGTTCTTTTACATTTTCAGTAATCTAGAACCCTCAATTTAAAGAGCATATCTTCAATTATCCTGCTTTCATTAAGTGTGAATTAGGTAATATGTGCTCATTTGAGATGTCTGAGTAATAGAGCTGTTACTATAAAGAGTTTTGAGATGGGAAAGAACAAGATTAAGATAGAGAGATGGGAGATTGGAGATTGCGAGTGATAGGCAGAACACGTGAACGAAATCTTGAACAAAGTCAACTGTTTACTCGTTAGAAAGCTTACCATCTTCGTTGGACGTGGGTAATTTCTTCTTCCTACATCATTTTTTATGAATGCTTAGAACGGAAACGGCAATCTTGACTAGTTACAGGGAAATTTTGTCTATGTTGTAGTTTTAGACTTTTTGTATCTACTAATCATATATCCAGATATCATTAGTTTTCAGGATTTCCTTTCATTTGGATTTTTTTCACAATCTATATATATGTATATGTAATAAGACACTATATATTCCAGAAAGTTATAGGGAAATTTTTTCTATGTTATAGTTTTAGACTTTTTATATCTACTAATCATATATCCAGACATCATTAGTTTTCAGGATTTCCTTTCATTTTGACTATTTTCACTATATATATATATATATATATATATATATATATATATATATATATATATATATATATATATATATATATATATATATAATAAGACTATATTTTCCAGAAAATTCAGTGTTTAACACCATCAACACTCAATTTTCTTCTTACATCTGGCAGTATTTACGTACTTTTTGTTTGGGTCATAGTTTAACTATTGGAATACATTTTCCTATTTCTTATGCATATAGTGTTTGGAACCAAGAGGGATTATATGCTAATAAAAACATACTTAGATTGACACCCATTGTTAAATACCATGGCAGAGAAGTTTCTTAACTTTTTGGTAAAAAGTGTGATGATGGAATATTACTCTCCTCCACAAAAAACATAATATACACGCCGACCTGGAGATAATGGTTGGTGTCTATCAGTATCCATTTTTAATAGGAGCTCTTGGTTCCATATTGACCCATTTGAGGTACCATATAATAAAACAACCTTCAATGTCATTATACATCTGTAAAGACATGTGGGCTTGGTGGCTTTTCCATGACCTTGTGTCTAATTCCTTGTTTCCTTATTTGAGAAAATACTGATGTCCATGTCCAAAACAGGTATACATATATGTGCCCATGTTGCATTGTTGCAACATTCTTGTTTGGTTACAGTCTACCCCTCTTTAAGTCCTGGATTGTTTAAAATGAGTAAGATCTGTTCTAATGGAATGTTTTATTCTTTTAGGCTTGTTCTCTTTCAGTGATTTGAGTAGTCGTTGAAAGATATTCGAAGATTAGTCCCCAAACAAGATAAAAAAGGTGATATGTTTATCTTGTCTACAGTAAGTAACATAATTACTCATTATGTATTTGTCTGATGAAATGCATTTATGAATATTGTAATCTTTTCAATTACTTGCAACAGGAGTGACGGAATTATGAAAGTTTGATCAAGATAGTGCTTTGTTGACCATCAAGGGTATACATGTGTTGTTGTGTTTTGATATAGTCTTGTTGCTTCTTATATTCTCTTATGATTCCTTGCCTAACGTTGTGTTTGTCCATATCTCTTGACTAGCATTGGCTCCAGAAATCATTCAGAAGGCAGGATCACAAGATTGATGTGAAATCTTTTTTCTGATGAAAGGTAGCGTTAGATTCAATCACTAACCTAAGAGGCATGCTACCTATAGACACCCAATACAAGTGTCTCATGAAAAGTTGAAACACGTACTGATGATCCAAGCCCTACATCACACTGGCCTCATGATGAATGTGTCTTCACATAGGATCGTATGTCTATTCATCACATGAGCCACACTTGTATTGAGAAAATGGATAGTTAAAAGATGGACAGCCAATGGTACACGGTTGGCCCACCTATTCACCTTATTAGTGGACTGACCATACTTTAAACTAGGAAACTTTCACCAAGGGTTGGACCTGATGAATGGATTGGATCTCATACACGTATGGCATACTGAAACATGTGAAGGGCCTTCTATTTGTACTCTGCAGAAGTACAGATACAGGAAGCATTCGTCTTAACTCCATCAAATGAAAATTTTCTATACATTGTCTAATATTTTCAATTTTGTGTGTACTTTATTTATATACTATTTCCACTACAGCCAAAGGATTGGGTTATATTCATAGGAATGTATCAACTTGCAACTGCAACATTCTCTAGAAGTTCAGTTAACAGTTATAGCTGAAAGCAAAGAGATGCAGAAGCTTTTCTGTATTTGAGACTGTAAACAAACCAAGAGCAATGGAGGTTTGAAGAGAATGATTCTCCTTCTTCTTCTCTGTGTATTTGAGACAACCCAAAAGGGTTGAATATATAGAAATTACAGTCATGTATATAAGGAAAAATAATAAAACCAAAATCCTCTACGAACTATACAAGGTATATAAGCTATACATGGAAAGGACTATACAAGGAATGAGAGCCTGTCTAACATCCCCCTCAAACTAATGCGGGTCATCGACAAGTAATAGTTTGCCAACTAGAAATGAGTGACGAAAGTGTATGAGGGACTTGGTGAGAATGTCCGCAATTTGATCATGGGATGCAACATGTGGAAGAGAAATGAGCCCGTGATCGAAATTTCTCATGGATAAAATGACAACCAACTTCAATATGCTTCGTCCGTTCATGAAAACCGGGTTAGAGGCAACCGAATAGCACTTAGATTATCAACATGGAGTGGAGTAGGATTCGTCAGAGGAACGCCCAAGTCGGAAAGAAGTCCACGTAACCGGACAATCTCACTACACGCACGGACATCGCACGATACTCGCCTTCTATGTGCTTGATTTGGAAACAAGTGGTCTGTTTCTTACACTTCCAAGAGACGAGAGAAGTGCCGAGAAAAACACAATGAGCAGTGGTAGATCGTCGTGTGAGAGAGCATCCCGCCCAATCGCATCCGAATAAGCACGAAGGTCCAGAGTTGCCGTGGAGGAGAAGAACAGGGGATCGATCAAGAGTTCCACGAAGGTACCTTAGATGCGCAACACCGCTCATATGAAGAGTCCGAGGTGCGTAAACAAACCGATCGACGACTTGGACAACAGAAGCAATATCGTGGGCGAGTCATAGTTAAGTAAACCGGACTCCCAACCAAACGACGGTATAAGTCTGGGCCGTGCAAGGAGATCACCATCGTCACGACCATATTGAACGTTAAGTTCTAAGGGAGTCCGAACTGTCTTCCGATCCGTCAATGATGCCAAAGCAAGAAGATCCTTGGTATATTTACGCTGGCTGACCAGGATCCCTCGCTTAGAACGTGAAATTTCAAGCCCAAGAAAGTATGTGAGATGGCCGAGGTCTTTCATCTTGAAGGAGGATTGCAGAACTTCCTTTAAAGCCGAGATACCAGTAGCATCGCTACCAGTCAGAAGGAGGTCATCAACATAGACAAGAACAATGACAATTCCTCGAGCAGTGGTGCGCAAAAATAACGATGGATCATGACTACTTTGAGTAAAGCCAGCATCAGTAACGACATTATGAAAGCGTTGGAACCATGCCCGAGGTGCCTGTTTGAGGCCGTATAGGGCTTTCTTTAGCCGACATACCTTATTGTCAGGAATTAAAGAGCCAGGAGGAGGTTTCAAATATACGGTTTCTTGAAGATCTCCATGCAGAAAGGCATTTTTCACATCCATCTGAGCGAGTGGCCATGAGCGAACAGAAGATATAGCCGAAGCGTACTGAACAGCTTTTCATCTTGGCCACGGGAGCGAAAGTCTCATCATAATCAATTCAGTATTCCTGTTTGTATCCTTGAGCAACAAGTCGAGCCTTGTATCGATCCAACGATCCATCAGACTTAAGCTTTGAGAATAAACCCATTTGCTACCAATTAGCTGTTGGTCAGCAGGTCGAGTGACAATGTCCCACGTATGATTTTCATCCAATGCCGCAAGTTCTTCTGCCATAGCCTTCTTCCAACAATCATGAGTGACTGCCTGAGAGTATGAAGTAGGAACAGAAACAGTATCCAGAGTAGCATTCATGGCAGACATAGAGCATATCAAGCGATCAGGCGCTCGATGTTCACGAGCGGAACGACGTATCGAGGTAGGTTCGGGATCTGCAACAGGTACAGTAGATTCGGGTTGAGTAATAGGTGATGGATCTATACGTGGTCTACGTGAGTAAACCTGCAATGGACGAGGAGGAGTACTTGAGGTAAACGGAATTTCAGGAAAGGTGGTTAGACCAGGAGAGTATGGAGTTTGCGGAGGAGGGAGAGATGAATGGAAGGCAATGTGTTCAAGAAAAACAATATTTCGTGAAACCCGAACACGACGAGAAACAGGATCATAACATCGAAAACCTTTCTGAGTTTCCCCATATCCCAAGTACATACATTTGACCGATTTTGGAGATAGTTTGTTACGTTCACGTGAAGCTAGGTGAACATAACAGATACAACCAAAAACACGAAATGTAGAATATGCAGGAGGTAAGCAGTGAGAGCAAAATACGGAGATTTACTATTCGAACTTTGGTTGGCATCCGGTTGATCAAGTAGACTGAATGTAACATTGCTTCTGCCCAGAAAGAACGAGGAACACTCATAGCTGTCATCAGGGTGTTGGCAGTTTCAACAATATGACGATTTTTCCGTTCTGCCACCCCGTTCTGTTGTGGAGTATCAGAACAGGTGGTCTGATGAATAATCCCATGACCTTGAAGAAATGTATGGAATTCAGTTGAGATATATTCCCCCCCTGAGTTAGAGCGGAGAGTTTGAACAGGAACCCGAAATTGAGTTTCCACCATAGAGTGAAATAATTTGAATTTTTCAAAAACCTGTGACTTTGATTGCAGAAAGTAAATCCAAGTGTAACGTGTGAAATCATCAATGAATATAACATAATATCGTAATCCAGAGAGAGACATAATTGGTGATGAACCCCAGACATCCGTATGCACAAGTTCAAACATAGAAGATGATGTTGTAGTACTCAGAGAAAATGGAATACATTTACTTTTTGAAAGACAACAGGAAGAACAAGAATAATCCAAATCATTTTTATTAAGAGAAATATTCCCTAACATGCCAGAAGAAATCAACTGAAGTAACCGATCAGAATGTGGATGGCCTAGGCGAAAGTGCCACAGTTTCCACAATTTATTTGCTGAAGTAATATCTGATGAAGATGGAGAAAAGAAACAACGAGCCAGAGTGACAGATGGATCAAAGTCCAGCACGTATAGACGACTATGCCGCCTACCCTTCCCAGTACCTTCCCCGTTGCTGATCCTGCACAAAACAAACGGTCGGAAGAAATATGACCAAGCAGTTATTGGATGTGAGTTGACCAACGGAAATTAAATTGGAAGAAAGGTTAGGGACATGAAACACATCACGAAGGGTGAATTGGCGATGAGTAGAAGGAGAGAAAGTCAATGATCCAACAGACTGAATAGGTAGTCTAGTACCATCCGCAGTGGAAATAACCTGATTGCCGGTGTAGGGACGAATGTCACGAAGATGGGATACAGCACCGGTCATATGATTGGAAGCACCCGAATCGAAGAACCATGTAGAAGATGGAGATATACCTGACATACCGGCGCCAGAAAGGGCCTGAACGATTTGTTGGAGCATCGCAGAGTCAACGGAGATGAAAAACCTTCAAACAGAACCGCCGATGAAGAATCACTAACGAGAAGGCTCGGAAGAAATAGTGGCGTAGAAAAGAAGAGCACGACCACGGCCACGACGACTACGACCACCACGTCCACGGCCGAAAGAAGAAGCATAGCACGTGTACGGCAAATTCCGAATACCATGACCATCCGTCGACAATACGCGTGCACCATTCTTTGCATTGAGCGACAACATGACCCACCTTATTACACCAGCGACAAGTTAAAGGAGTGGAACCACGTGTTGGTGTAGTGGTAGACATAGCAAGCATCATATCAGATGATCCCGGCGTTGAGGAAGGAAGAGAGAGAACTTTCAGTCGTTGTTCCTCAGCCAATAAATCATTAATAACTGAATTCAATGAAGGAAGAGGGCTACTGTTCAAGAGGGCACCCGACAATGCTCAAACTCGGACGCAGCTTCATAAGGAATTGTCGTACTTGCGCATTCTCGCGCATAGATTGGAATATCTTGAAATCATGAGGAAAGGTTGGATCCATCATAGCCATTTCTGTCCAAATAGTGACAATTTTGGAGTAAAATGATTGTATACTATCATCACCCTGAATAAGGTTAACGAGATCCTGTTCCTGTGCGATATAAGGGCCGCATTACTCTGTTGATAAATTGTTCTGAGATGCTCCCACATTGCCTTAGCAGTGCGATGAGGGGTGAGGCCAAGCAATGGACCGATCGACCGAATCAAGGATCCAGTGTAATAATCCGTCCATTGTTCATGTCCCTGGGCCTACTAATTTGTCGGCAGATCTGTGGAAGTGGGGATAGTAACGGATCCATCAATTAGTCCTCACAAACCACGACCCTTGAGAAAGTTCTGAAAATGGATGGCCCACAGAGAGTAGTTGGTACCATCAAAACTACAACGTGGGGCCTCTGTACGTGATGAGTTCTTGTCCATTGATCTGAAGTAATGTAAAGCACACAAGAAGTTGCAGCAGAAGAAGGTCGTAGAAGTACCGTACAACAGGAGATACCCAAGGAATTGCAGTTTCGGATCGGCAAGAAAGGAGCTCGGGATCCTGGATCCGGGAAAAGGGAGATCGGAAGCAATCGAAGAACGAGGCAATAGGGCGCCTGGATCTTGATCGGGATATGTAAAATCGGAAAATCAAGTAGGGCGCTGGATCGGAGCGAGCAAGAAAAATCTATCGGTGGCGTCGGATCTGGATCCTGGAGTATGAAAACAAGCAGGGGCGTCTGATCTCTGAAGTGGGCGTCGATCTTGATCCGGAACAGAAAACCGAAGCGGTGCGTTGGATCCGGGAGCGGGGCGTCGGATCCGGGAGCAGATCCGGGAGCAGGATGAGCGGACCGGGCGTAGGGGCGCCGGACGAGCAGATCCGAAGGTGGACGAGCGGACCCGGGCGAAGAGGCACCGGACGTCGTAGGATCGGCCGGACGACGCAGAGGTGCGGCCAGATGATGCAAGGGTGGTCGGACGACGTAGTAGGGGTTGCCGGACGACGTAGGGACGGTCGGACGCGGCAGGAATGGTGACCGGATGATGCAGGAGCAGTTTCGGATCAACTTGGTTCTGATACCATGTAAACAAACCAAGAGCAATGGAGGTTTGAAGAGAATGATTCTCCTTCTTCTTCTCTGTGTATTTGAGACAACCCAAAAGGGTTGAATATATAGAAATTACAGTCATGTATATAAGGAAAAATAATAAAACCAAAATCCTCTACGAACTATACAAGGTATATAAGCTATACATGGAAAGGACTATACAAGGAATGAGAGCCTGTCTAACAGAGACAACCCAAAAAGGTTGAATATATAGAGATTACATTCAGCTATACAAGGAAAATAATAAACTCAGAATCCTCTATACAAGGTATACTAGCTATACACAGTATATAAGATATACAAGGCATGTGAGCCTGTCTAACATCCCCCCTCAAACTAATGCTGGTCATCGACGAGTAATAGTTTGCCAACTAGAAATGAGTGACGTGCAGAATTAAGGGACTTGGTGAGAATGTCTGCAATCTAATCATGGGATGCAACATGTGGAAGAGAAATGAGCCCAGACTGAAATTTCTCACGGATAAAGTGACAGTCAACTTCAATATGCTTCGTTCGTTCATGAAAGACCAGGTTAGAGGCAATCTGAATGGCACTGAGATTATCGACATGGAGTGGAGTAGGATTCTGTAGAGGAATGCCCAAGTCTGAAAGAAGTCCACGTAACCAGACGAGCTCACTACACACAGCGGACATCGCCCGATACTCGACTTCTGTACTCGATTTGGAAACAGTGGCCTGCTTCTTACACTTCCAAGAAATGAGAGAAGTGCCAAGAAAAACACAGTAGCCGGTGGTAGATCTTCGTGTGAGAGCGCATCCGGCCCAATCAACATCCGAATAAGCACGAAGGTCCAGAGTCGCCGTGGAGGAGAAGAATAGAGATCGATCTAGAGTTCCACGAAGATACCATAGGATGCGCAATACTGCAGTCATATGAAGAGTCCGAGGAGCAGAAACAAACTGACTGACGACTTGGACAGCATAGGCAATATCAGGGCGAGTCATAGTTAAGTAAATCAGACTCCCAACCAGATAGCGGTATAAATCGGGTTGTGCAAGTAGATCATCATCATCACGGCCATAGTGAACATTAAGTTCTAAAGGAATCTGAACCGTCTTCTGATCCGTCCATGATGCCAAGGCGAGAAGATCCTTAGTATATTTACGTTGGCTAACCAGAATCCCATGGTTGGAACGTGAAATTCAAGTCCAAGAAAGTATGTTAGATGGCCAAGATCTTTCATCTTGAAGGATGCTTGCAGCACTTCCTTTAAAGCCGAAATGCCAAGAAAGATCGCTACTACCAAGAGGAGGTCATCAACATAAACCAGAACAATAACAATGCTGTGAGCAATGGTGCGCAAAAATAAGGATGGCTCATGACCACTTTGAGTAAAGCCAGCACCCTTAACAACATCTGAAAGCTTTGGAACCATGCCCATGGTACCTGTTTGAAGCCGTACAGGGCTTTCTTTAGGCGGCATACCTTATTGTCGAGAATTAAAGAGCCAGGAGGAGGTTTCAAATATACGGTTTCTTGGAGGTCTCCATGAAGAAAGGCATTTTTCACATCCATCTGAGAGAGTGGCCATGAGTGAACAGAAGATATAACCAGAAGAGTCCGAACAATTTTCATTTTAGCCACAGGAGCGAAAGTCTCATCGTAATCAATTCTGTATTCTTATTTGTATCCCTGAGCGACAAGTCAAGCCTTGTATCAATCCAATGATCCATCAGACTTGAGCTTGACAGAATAAATCCATTTGCTACCAATTAGCTGTTGGTTAGCGGGTCGAGTGACAATGTCTTACATATGGTTATCATCCAATGCCGCAAGTTCTTCTGCCATAGCCTTCTTCCAACAATCATGAGTGGCTGCCTGAGAATATGAAGTAGGAATAGAAACAGTATCCAGAGTAGCATTCATGGCAGACATAGAGCATATCAAGCGATCAGGTGCTCGATGTTCACGAGCGGAACGACGTATCGAGGTAGGTTCGGGATCCGCAACATGTACAGTAGGTTCGGGTTGAGTAATAGCTGGTGGATCTGTACGTGGTCGATGTGAGTAAACCTGTAACGGACGAGGGAGAGTACTCGAGGCAAATGGAATTTCAGGAAAGGTGGTTAGACCAGAAGAGTTTGGAGTGTGCAAAGGAGGAAGAGATGAATGAAATGCAATATGTTCAAGAAAAACAACATGTCGTGAAACTCGAACATGACGAGAAACAGGATCATAACATCGAAAACCCTTTTGAGTTTCCCCAAATCCCAAGTACATACATTTGACCGATTTTGGAGATAGTTTATTACATTCACGTGAAGCTAGGTGAACATAACAGATACAACCAAAAACACGGAATGTGGAATATGCAGGATGTAAGCCGGTGAGAATAAGGTAGGGAGATTTCGTTCGTAACTTTGGTCGGCATCCTAAGTTAATCAAGTAGACTGAATGTAATACGGCTTCCACCCAGAAGGAACGAGGAACACTCATAGCTGTCATCAGGGTGTTGGCAGTTTCAACAATATGAAGATTTTTCCATTCAGTCACCCCGTTCTGTTGTGGAGTATCAAAACAGGTGGTCTGATGAATAATCCCATGACCTTGAAGAAATGTACAAAATTCAGTTGAGAGATATTCCCCCCCTGAGTCAGAGCGGAGAGTTTGAACTGGAACCTGAAACTGAGTCTCCACCATAGAGTGAAATAACTTGAAATTTTCAAAACCTGTGACTTCGATTGAAGAAAGTAAATCCAAGTGTACCGTGTGAAATCATCAATGAATATAACATAGTATCGTAACCCAGAGAGAGACATAATTGGTGATGGACCCCAGACATCCGTATGTACAAGTTCAAACATAGAAGATGATTTTGTAGTACTTAAAGAAAAGGGAATACACTTACTTTTTGAAAGACAACAGAAAGAACAAGAATAATCCAAATCATTTTTATTAAGAGAAATATTCCCTAACATGCCAGATGAAATTAACTGAAGTAACCGATCAGAATGTGGATGACCCAGGCGAAAGTGCCACAGTTTCCACAATTTATTTACTGAAGTAATATCTGATGAAGATGGAGAAAAGAAACAACGAGCCGGAGTGACAGATGGATCAAAGTCCAGCACGTACAGACGACCATGCCGCCTACCCTTCCCAAGTACCTTCCCCATTACCAGATCCTGCACAAAACAACAGTTGAGAAGAAATATGACTAAGCAGTTATTGGATGTGAGTTGCCCAACTGAAATTAAATTGGAGGAGAGGTTAGGGACATGAAACACATCACGAAGAGTGAATTGGCGATGAGCAGAAGGAGAGAAAGTCAATGATCCAACGGACTGAATAGGTAGTCTAGTATCATCCGTAGTAGAAATAGCCTAATTGTCGGTGTAGGGACGAATGTCACGAAGATGGGATACCGCACCGGTCATATGATTGGAAGCACCCAAATCAAAGAACCATGTAGGAGATGGGGATATACCTGACATACCGGCCGCAGAAAGGGTCTGAACGATTTATTGCAGCATCGCAGGAGTCAACGGAGATGAAAAACCTTCAGCAGAAACAATAGATGGAGAACCACTAATAGACGGCTCAGAAGAAATAGTAGCAGTAGTAGCAAAAAGAGCACGACCACGGCCACGACCATGACCACCATGTCCATGGCCTAAAGAAGATGCATAGGCACGTATATGGCAGTCCTGAATACCATGACCAGTCCGTCGACAATAAGCGTACCATTCTTTGCATTGAGCGACAACATGACCCACCTTGTTGCAGCCGCGATAAGTCAAATGAGTGGAACCACGTATTGGTGTCGTAGTAGACACAGCAAGCACCATATCAGATGATCCCGGAGTTGAGGTAGGAAGAGAGAGAACCTTCAGTCGTTGTTCCTCAGCCAATAAATCATTAATAACCGAATTCAATGAAGGAGGAGGGCTACGATTCAAGAGAGCAGCCCGACAATGCTCAAATTCCGGACGCAGCTTCATAAGAAATTGTCTTACTTGCGCACTCTCGCGCATAGATTGGAATATCTTAAAGTCATGAGGAAATATTGGGTCCATCATAGCCATCTCTGTCTAAATAGTGACAATTTTGGAGTAGAATGATTGAATATTGTCATCACCCTGAGTAAGGTTAATGAGATCCTGTTCTAGGCGGTATAACTGGGCCGCACTACTCTGTTGATAAATTATCTGAAGATGCTCCCACATTGCCTTAGCAGTGCGATGAGGTGTGAGGCCATTAGCAATGGACCGATCGACCAAATCGAGAATCCAGGTAATAATTCGTCCATTGTTCATGTCCCAATCAGCTAATTTATCAGCATCTGTAGAAGTGGGGATGGAAACAAATCCATCAATGAGTCCCCACAAACCACGACCCTTGAGGAAGTTCTGGAAATGGATGGCCCATAGAGAATAGTTGGTACCATCAAAACTACAACGTGGGGCCTCTGTACGTGATGAGTTCTTGTCCATTGTTCTGGAGTAATGTAAAGTAATCAAAGAGTTGTAGCAGAAGAAGTGTAAGATGTACCGTATAGCAGGAGATACCCAAGCAATTGTAGTTTCTGGATCTGGCAGAATAACACAGCAACAGCAATGTGTTTGAACAGAAATAGGATTCGGACAAGCAGATCTGGAACAAGATTCGGAAGAGTAGAGCTGGAGGGTTCAGACGAGCAGATCTGAAGCAGAGGCAGCCGGACGATGCAGATCTGAAGCAGAGGCAGCCGGACGACGCAGATCTGAAGCAGAGGCAGCCGGACGAGCAGATCTGAAGCAGAGGCAGCCGGACGACGCAGATCTTAAGTAGAGGAAGCTGGAGGGTCGCCGGACGACGTAGCAGGGGCAGCCGGATGACGCAGGGGCGGTCGGATGAGCAGAGACAGTGACCGGAAGCAGCAGGGATGGCCGGACGACGCAGCAGGGGCTGCCGGACGATGCAGGGGCAGTTGCCAGACACAGCAGGGGTGGTAACCGGATGACGCAGGGACGGTTTCGGATTAGGGAGGCTCTGATACCATGAAAGCAAAGAGATGCAGAAGCTTTTCTGTATTTGAGACAACCCGAAAAGGTTGAATATACAGAGATTACATTCAGCTATACAAGGAAAATAATAAACTCAGAATCCTTTATACAAGGTATACTAGCTATACACGGTATATAAGATATACAAGGCATGTGAGCCTGTCTAACAATAGCATCAATGCCTTGTATGCGGGAATTGCAAAATTGGTTACGGCTGTTGCAGGAAATGCTCACTGATGTGAAGTATAGATTGAGGTGCTGTTGTTATCTATAGCTGGAGTTTCTGGGAGTTAAAAGCTATTGCACTCTGTGTTTGTATCGCATGCATACACACACACATGTAGCCTAATTATTTGTGTGATGAATTGTTTTTTACCATCCCTTATCGACTTGGCATGAGAACAGAATAATGGAAATTCACAGAGTATTTTATATATATATATATATATATATATATATATATATATATATATATATATATATATATATATATATATATTTTATGTTTTGTTAATTTATTTTTTCAGTTGTTGGACTGTACCAGGAAATTGTCAATAATGCACTCCAAATCAGAGTAATGGAAGAATCTCTGATGAAATCTCTTGATTCAAATCAAGAACACTAGGTAATTCTATCTTCTTTATTTTCAAGATCTATGTCATAGCTGGCATTATAATCAGAAGCTTTTTCCATATTATCTCTAACAGTTAAGGCATCCAAGGAACTGAGAGAGATTACTTGGCTGATATAAGTTATAATGGACCTAGACCAATATCGTTGTATTAAAATTTAAAAATAGATGGAATACTAATGAACACATATTTTGATAGTTGTATTCTTAACTTATAGCCACTTTTACCTCATAAAAATCAACTAAATTTGAAGAGGATGGATCACCTACAATCAGTTGTATGCTGCAACCCAGCTTGTTACGCAAAAATTTTAGTTTCCAGATTTGCCTATAAATAAATATCATATTTTCAAAAGCAAAGTGCCTAGAAAAGGGTGGCAGATGCCTTTTGGAGAGCTGATCATTAACTCTTCTTTGCCAACCAACCTTCTAAAGCCAACCCCAACTTGCTGGGAGAAAGGCTAAGATGATGATGTTGATAATATACTCGTGAGCCTTTGCATGTCCATCTTTTAGATTCTTCATACAAAATGGAGAACAATCTCTGTATACAAAGCTACATATCATTCCTTCCCATTGAGGCTATAGGATCTATGGGTTTGGATTTTATAGTACCTCAAACCGTAATATTAGTGGAAATATTTCTGAAAATGTTTGGTGATGTCTACAGGGGCATCATTGTCTGCAGTTACCTAATCATGGCAACATACGGAAGCTTAAGTGAAGATATTGACTGATATCAACTTTCTGATGGCTCAATGGTACATGCATGGTTTTCTTAATGCATGTGGATAATACCTAGTTTTAGAGAAAAAATTTTAATTCAAGTTACTATTATGTTGCAGAGATGCCGCATACTTGGTGGAATTTTCAGATATAGGTTGAACCTCAAACTCCAATTCCCCATTGACAAATGGGATACAGTTTTGCTCCTTCCAACAAATACTGTTCTATGAACAGATCTGACCAAACTTCTATTCAATACAACAGCTTGGATTAGAGAATCTATACATGGTGTCTCTCTTCCCTGTTCAAGTCTCTGAGGGAAAAGGGGGATACAAGTCGAAGTAAAGGTTGTCGTCTCTGCAATTGAAGGCCTATGACTGAGTTCATTCATGGATGGGGCCCACTTGACTGCATGGTCAAATGATCAAGACCACCACCCATCTGCTTGCCCCTACCGTTGTGGATGATTGTACAGAAGACACGCTGATGGGAGAATCTGAGCTGCCTAATTAAGCTGCATAGTCAGATAATGAAGACCACATGTCTGCTCACATCTATTGCTTGTGGGTGATTGTACAAAAAACATGCAGATAGGAGAATCCTACCTGTCCAATTTTCTCTACTGAGTGTAGACTATTGGCTAAAAATTTTCATCACCTGTTTGCTTGAAGGCTGTTACTCAGAAAAATAGGATTGTCGGATTGATGTGATATTTATACAGTTGCCTGTCAACCATAGAGCTTATGAGATAGACATACCAGATAATACACCCATGAGCCGTGTACGCCCAGTCCAACAGTGGACCCTTGGGCGTAAGGGCAAGCTCCAAATTGAAAATGAGTCAGTAGATCTCTTGTTTGTCAAGGGTGGGCAATTTGTCTTCAAAAGGGATCCTTCAAATTTAGCATAGATGTTCCTCATTGCTTGTGAGTTAATCAGCTAGCAAGGCTTCATAAATAGCTCGTGTTCAGTTAGAAACCAATGCATATAAAACGGATCTGCAGTCTAACTGTTATGCTTGTTACAACTAATCAAACAGGTTTTATGTGTGATATTTATGTTAAGGAATTGATCAGCCATTGTATTTATTGTTTGGCTGTGGATATCTCTGTTTAACCATTTGCTCACACCCAGATCCATAGCTCAACTGGCAGACTGAGTTCAACACTTGAGGTCTTGGTATCGATCCCTAGCAGGGGTGGCTAACGTGGAGTGTGTGTACTGACATGGGTGTGTACTAACAAGCTAACCCAAGAAAAAAAAAAATCCATTTGCTCATACTATGAAATTTGCTGAGTTCAGTTCAGTGTTGATTCAATTAAGTGCACTGATTCTCTAAGGTTGTGTTTGGAAATTTGGATATGCAAGTGATTTGAATTGCAAACACAATCAATAAACGACAGAATTGTAACTAAATTGCTAAGTTTAGTTCACTATCAATTCGGTTTAGAACACTGATTCTACTGAGACTGCATTTAGATACACAACTGATAAACACCCATCCAATCAATAAATGACCTTTTTCTAAGTAATTGGCTTAGTTTAGTTTGCTATCAATTCAATTCAGCATACTGATTCCCTAAGGATGTATTTGAAACTTCTTATATGCAACTAAGTGGAATTGCAAACGCTCACCCAAGCATCTGAATTGTAACTACAGTTTTGTTGTTTCCACTTCACTGAGTAATTAATGCAATTGAATTAGGCGGTGCTGCCAGATGTAGCCTACTTTTGTAGACCACTACATTTACAAGTTGAGATTTTGTTTTTTACAGCAGCAAATTCGTGAGTTCACTTTATCAAATTAGAGAAAATGGCCAATTGTATTGTGTTTTCTTGTTTTCTTTTTTATTTTTAAATTTTTTCTTTCTTTCTTTCTGTTTTTTAACACACGCACTCACACCACAAATTAGAATTTCATCACAATGGGTACTCGAACCCATGACCTGGTGTTGAAACTCTTGTGAGTATACCACCAGGGCATGAGTAAGGACCCCAACCAAATTTATTGTGATGAATTGCAATTCATTATGATTCAACCAGTCCCAAGTGCCAGACAATTTTCATTTTTCACTCATGTTTATTATCTTTATTATTCTCAATATCAGAATGGTCATGCCAGGGCTTGTGCCAAGGAATGAGCCGAGCCCAATTAATAATACAACCTAAAGGGGTCGATGGGCCTGGCCAAACCTGGCCTGGTTAGTAGATGGTCGAACTTTCAGGTCCAAGTCCATCCCCAGGCATGATAATCAAGACCAAGACTATATATGGTTGGACCAGGCCCAAAGCCCAGACGGGCCGGTCTGACCCATTTAAGGCACTATTGGATCTCAATTAGAGAAACCAACTGAGGTTTGGGTGACCTCCCACCCCTAGTCAAGGTTGTTGCAGCTAGCCTAGAGCAGGGGCTGGACCCATAGTTACATCCTAATGCTGCGGGTTCTCCAGCGTATGGTCTTTTCATCCACCTGTGAGGTTTTGCCAGAGTGTTTGTTGCCGCCTTGAGCATATCTTACAGCTCTTACCTAAATGTATATTCATACATGCATGTTTTAGTCGAAGTTGTTGCATGGTATCAATACAGCTTTGTACATGTACAATGTATGTCTAGGTGTGTCTGAATGAGTGCAAGTGAATCCAAGCATATTGCACTTTGACACACTAACAAACTTAGAGATACTTAGACCGCTCACATGCACTTAAATTCACTTAGAGAAACATTGTAAACTAACAAACCTTGTATTGGGTCCACCTATTTTTTAATTATACACTGGATAGGAGTAGCTAGTAAGTCTAAGTTCAACGTTCAAATTAACAAGCAAAAATGGGAGCAGCTAGTGATTGAGTCTATAAGTTCAATGTTCAAGTTAACAAGCAAAAATATCTTCCAAAAGACATAATCATGAGGGAAGTATTAGAACACTTGGGCACTCGAATTCCCCCCATCCAAATGACCCTGAATGTTCTAATACCACTACCCTTATTTTTGAACATCTCAATTAATGGAAAGCAATTTTCACAACTCATCTTCATTGTATTAATCTTTATTTGTGTTCTTTACTTCATTACTTTCAAAGACCATTATGTGGAGATGGGGGCGAAGGTTGTTGCACCTGCTGTGGTTTTCTGCAGAAGTTGTGTTGGGACTTTTTTTTTTTTTTTTTTTTTTTTTTTTTTTTTTTTTTAATGTTCTGCTGATCTTTCTTCCTCTGTTTCAATGGTGCTTGGGAATCTTTGGGGTCGCTATGATGGTATTCCTCTTGCCTAGTCTCAGCCTTTTTCCTGAATTTTTTTTTTTGTTATGCAGTGTATAGTGATGTCATATGATAGGTGTGGACTATTTATTTTGTGGTGCCCATCCAATTTTTGTACAGCCATTTTAATATATCAACAAAATTATAGGTGGTGTGCTCTCACCCTTAAATATATACATATCAACAAAATTATAGGTGGTGTGCTCTCACCCTTTTTATATATATATATATATATATATATATATATATATATATATATATATATATATATATATATAGTCACGGGAAAATTCATTGCTGTCACTTTTCATGTTCACCTGCTGACTCCAACTAATAAGATTGCACAACATGACTTTTTAACCCGTTGAACTTCTCTGAGCCCTACAATGATTTATGTTTTAGATCCACACCATCCATCAAAATTTAAGGATTATTTTAAAACATAAGCCCAAAAATGAGGCACATCCAAAGCTCAAATGAACCACACCATAGAAAGCAGCAGAGATTAAACAATTACTGTATCCCCCCAATTGTTTCATATTATTTTAAGGCATTATCTAAAAAAATAAAGCAGATCTAATTATCAGATGGACCATATTATAGGAAACGGCGGTGATTGACTATTAATGAACTACAAATATTTTGGATCAAGCTGATATTTAATTTTTCTCTTTTTTCCAGGCTCATGTGAACTACAAAACATTTAGGTGAGCCTTAGGAACTTTTTAATGATTGTGTTCAATCACCACTGTTTCCTGAAGCATAGTCAGCCTGATAATTGGATCTTCTTAATGTTTGGTAGCATGTGCTAAAATAATATGTAAAAAACACGTATGGTCGGAATGGATACACAATGCACACATCAAGGTGGGCCCATCATAAGTGCTGCACCGTCTTGGGTGTTACCGGTGTCTCACTTAAGCCTCTCCCTGCACCACACAACAGATGATGTATTTCTTAGATCCACACCGTCTATCCATTTCTTCAGATTATTCTAGAATACTAGCTCGGTAACAATGCAGATCCAAAGCTAAAGTGGACCAAACCCCTGAAGATAATAGGAATTGATACTATTGTTGAAAACGTTTTGGTGCCACACAAGGCTCTGATGAAGATGATATTTGTATTTTACTTCATCGCATGATCTTATTAACAGGTCAGATGGAATATAAGCCTCACAGTTAGCTTTAGGAAAGTTTCAATGGTAGTTTGTTCAATTTCCATTACTTTCTGTAATGTGATTCACTTGAGCATTAGATGTACTTCATTTTTGGGATCATGCTCTAGAATTATCTGCAAAAATTGATGGACGGTATAGATCTAACATAAAAATCATGATGAGACTTGGAAATTTTTAAAATTTATGTTGTGTGGTTAGCAATCTATTTGGGAGAGAAATCTGGAATATCTATTTGGCACGGTCAAATGAATGGACGGTGTGGATTAAACCCATACGTCAGGCTGGCCACTTGAGCTCCTGCCCGTTCCCAGCAGTAGACGGGCGGGGGTAGGACGCAATCCGCGTTCTATTAGCTGGAGTCATCGGAAATGACCGTCGACCAACGAGAAGCTACGGCACTGAAATTTTCTAACACAGACGATCCACACTCATCTTAACTCAGATAATTGGTAGGCAGGCTTTTTTTTTTTTTTTTTTTTTTTTTATAATCATTATTCGAAAAGGTCATACACATGGTGGGACCCATCTAAGTATGGTCAGGGGCGGCTCAACATTTTTGGGGGCCTTAGGCAAGTCATAAAAATGAGGCTTGTTAGTTTAAAAAATAAAAAATTAATAAATTCAAAATTAAACCATAAAAATTAATAAACTTTTGTATTCAAGCTTATCCTATAAATCAGTTTCGATAGATAAAATTACTAAACCGTTCATAAAGTGAATCCTAGATGGATGAAATGAAAACATAAATATCAGCTTATCCAAAATTTCCGCCGCCGGTAGAAAAGTTTGTAATGGTGAGCAGTCAATATCCACTTTTTTTAGGTGTTGTAGTCCACTTGAGCTTTGGTTCTGCTTCATGTTTTTTCTAATAATCTAAAATGGGATGAAGAAACGGATCAACGGAATAGATATAACACATACAATAATGTGGACCCCACAAAGCTCAGGGCTACAGGAATCCCTAAAGTGGTCCATTCTAAATTGTATAGTACTCTAGCAGTGTTATGGTTAATAAACAAGCATTCCTAGATTGTTAATATAGCATATTTTGACTCTATCCAAACCCTCTAAATTAGGTGATCCATTCTAAATAGGCTAAATTACAAAAAAATTCATTGATTTTACTTTTCTATCTTCCAATTACTGGGAATTTGTATGTTGAATTCAAATAATTTGTTTAGTGTACAAGAATCAACCAATTAGGAGATCCAGCCATTGTGTGTTTTTGTTTTTGGTTTTCATGAACCATCTAAACCGGGACCCACTTTTATATCTTTTTAATTTAATTTAAAAATATTCAAGGTTGCGATTTCTCAGTGCATGTGTATGGATTACTAGACGCTATCAGAGCATTAAAAGCCTGTTCCTATAATATAGGGCCTTCATATATAGGGGGCCTTAGGCGATTGCCTCACCTGCCTACCCCTTAGAGCCGCCCCTGAGTATGGTTTGGATGTCACACATGTGCAACTTTTGGCACATGAGTGGCATATGAATGGGCTCCTTGCACAGGTACGTCACACAAAGCATATATATTCATACATACGTTTGATTTGTCTCCAATGGATCATTATTTAAAAATCAAACAGATGAAACAATTATAACCATCCATTGCTTGAATTATTTTGGACCGCTGACCATCTATTTAAAAAAGATTTGCTAGGATCCAACAAGCCACAATTTTTAATTTTGTTATGTAATTCACTGTATATATGTCATACAATGACAACGACCTGCATAATCCAAATCACTGATTATAATAGGACAGTATGTTTTATAACCACCAATCAATTGAATGGTTAGGATCTGTCGATCTGTTTTGACTTTCAGTTCATGGTCCATTCGGTCACAGATTGGGCAGTAACCCCACCAGGACTTCGTTAGAGATGGACGGTGCTGTCAGGGTCTTTGGGGCTACTATGATGTATATGTTTTATCCATGCCAACCATCATTTTAATTAATCACTTTATAGCATGAGCTCAAAAAGAAGTAAGATTGAAGGCTAAAGTAGAACACCCAACAAGAAGTAGTGGAGATTAAATTCTTACGGTTGAAAACTTCCTAAAGCTTATGAAGATGTTTATTTACCATCCAACCTGTTTATAAGGTCCCATAGGTATATAAAGGGAAAACATAAATATCAACTTAGATCCAAAGCTTCTGCTACCCTCAAAAAGTTATCCAGTGGTCTAGTACACTTGAGACTTTGATCTGTCTCCTTTTTGGGCTTATTCCCTAAGGTGATTTGTCAACAATGGATGGTGTGGATAAAACATATAGTTCACATGGGCCCCACAGAGTTCCTGACAGGACCATCCCTCTCTAGCTAAGTCCCTCACATATGACCTTGACGTGAAGCTATCTAGCCCATGTAATTATGGGCCCTACTATGGGCTGAGTGTATCTAAAATCAGATTAATCAAGAAAAGTGTCGTTTATGACTATATAGGTGTGGGACCCACACTGAAAAGAGGAAAATTATCATCTCATGCAGAGATAGCCTTTATTTTTTCACTGTGGGTTCCACCCATGATGCACACACGTGGTTATTTCTCGCCATCATAGGATGGAATTGCAGGGACTCAATCTTCTCATGCTTCAATTTGTACATGCGGGACCCATGGTTCTGTGATCTAGACCATTAGTCAACTGATACTCACTGTGTATGAAAGGATCCAAGTGTCTGTTCTGATGCATTCAATAACTTTGTGTAAACCTTTGGATCTAGACCAGGTCCATGGATCTAAAGATTGTCAGATTGTGTCCAATGACCCATTTGCAGCTCTTTTTCAGATCATGATCTAAACAATGATGCCTGGGCTACTAGACATTAACCCAACCGCTTACAGTCCTACGTGTGGCAATGGCGCCCGGGGCTAGGGCTAGGCCAGTTCCATAAGAGATGGAGTAACATGATGAAATGTTTGAAATGATTTGAATATGCATGATAAATTTCTTGTAGTGCCCCTCTGGCCTGGATGAATCAAGGTCATATAATAATTTGTATTGTAAAATCATGGCTTGATAATAAAAATAATATATTTTAAAACTACATATATATGTTGAATGGAACCACACACAAGCATCCTGGAGCTGTCTCCCATTAGATGATTAGATTAGGCCAATGGACTCGCCGAAGCCATTCATCACTAGCTTTGGCTTGTCCTGGGCCAATCACAGGGTCTAGATTTCTAAGTCGAGGCCTGCCCTTGGACCTAGTTTAGGTCCCCAAACTGGCTTTATGGGGTTTTGGTTGCCTGACCCATTGCCAACTCCTTTGCCGTGTTTGAATTTAAATAAGTCAGGCTGTGTGGGAATCCCTTGCCAACAAAGGTAAAATTGGTTGCACTACCCGGCCTGGCCCGGGTGGTCCAACCTTTTAGGACCAAGACGTGGTGGGCCATTAAACTTGGCTGTGAACCAGGTTCAAGCTGGCAAACTAGGCCCACGTAGGCCGATGCACTACCCGTGCTCATCAAGGACAGGCTGGGCCTTAGCATTGTTGGGTCAAGGACAGGCAAAGCATTTTCCCCCAATTTGGGCCAAGGCCAGGCCAAAGGCATTGGGAACTAGGGCCAGGGTAAGGCTTCTCCAAACCCACCTGGTCTAGCTTGACCCATTGCTGCCCCTACTTGCGAAAGCTATATCTATATCAAAACACAGACCCAGCCCATTTGGCTAGTGGATTTAATCTCACCCCATGGTCATAGTGCTGCCAGAATGAACTGTATAGGCCTAGTTGGGCTCACCCCACTTTCCCCCTATTTGTGGGACCCTTCTAAAAGCTTTTCTCTTTCATCTTGAGAAAACAGTTATGGATTCTTCAACCAGACAAACCTGTCTCAAAGCTAGAGAAAGGAGGAGAAGGCAATGGTAATTTTCATATTTGTGGGACCAGTGTTCGAAATATTGGTATCGCTACAAGTTTCGCTGGCCAAGGATACACAAACAATATCAATATCACTAATAATATTGCTGATAACCATAAATGTGGGGAAACATGGGAAAACAGTGAAATTTTCAGCGAAACTTTAGAAAATATTAAAATGTACATATTTGCGTATTATTATTATTATTTTTTTAATAAAAGAATGCATATATAACAAGTTTTCATTCAATGGGGCCTTAGAAGCATGTGCCGTTGTAAGAAATCAATCCAACTATCCCATTCAGCATATTTAACCATCCAACCTTCTATCCAAACAACCATCGATATTGCAAAATATCAACAACAAATGATATTTCAACAATAAATGATTAACAATTGGAAAGGAAACGAAAGATTGTGGTCTCAATATCGCGCATGTTGCAATATCGATAACATCGAGATATTATCAATATTATCAATGACAAATTGAACACTACATACAACCATGTGCCCATGAAAAAAAATTTTGAAATAAATTTTTTTTCTGATAAACAAAATTTTGATGATATCAATACGTTGGCGATATTATTGAAATATCGTCAATACACTTATGATATAAGCATTACATAGAATTTACATGATAAAAAATATTTGTGATGCATTGGCGATATTGATGCATTAACAATACAAGCGACACTTAGAGTTTACATAGTTGAAAATATTTGTGATTACATTAGCAATATTGATACGTTGGTGATACTTAGCAATACATTGTTAATACCTGTAATTTCTGATACTACCAGTGTTATCGGTATCACTGAGTTGGAGATAAAGATAATACTGGAGATATTTTGATAATATCGGAGATTATTCAAACATTGGTTGGATGTCATATACACACCATATTGACTCTAAAATGCTTGAATTGACTACTTTAAAGGAAAAAACAAAAACAAAACAGAACAAAAAAGGGCCAACAAAAACGCAGTCTTGCATACTTCCCTTTAGTCTTGCCATTGTCTAGTAAAATCAGAAAATTTGAGGAACTCTGTAATAAAAATTTGTAACTTATTCATCTTAGACTTATTATCATTTCAATTAATTGTACTTCAGGAATGCGATAGACATAAACAGGGGTATCAAGCACCGTAGACAATTCAAGAGCTTGTAATAATCTAGTGCCATTGCTACCTCGAATGCTTGCATGGTTGAAGTTATATGATGGATGATTGGTTCAAATATAAGGTAATTGACTTTCAGATTATTCATTAAAATATTGTTAGAATGAAATTAAGTCACTAATGCCTGGGTAATAATAATAATAATACCAAAGGAAAATACCGCGAGTTATATTATTTTATCCGACCATCATATAGGCCAATTATGGTTTTACAATTAGAAGTTGTATTTTAGAGCATGTTTAAATTGGTAGAATCTAAAAAGTAGTTTTAAAATGGAAAATGTAATGTCATAGGAAAAAAAAGGGATAAGGAAACTCCTGAAAACTAATTCTAAAAAGGTGGTTTCTTTTAGTTTTTGTGATTTTCAAAGAAATATGGAATGTTAATGGTCAAAAAGTGATATTTCTTTCAAAAAGTGCAGAAATGCAGATTATCATTTTACTTTATTACTCCAACCAGTATGAAACATCATATCAGTGGAAAATTCTTTCTTATTCATGGTTATTTTTGGGATTCCAACAATGCAAACAGGCAGGTAGACCATCCTTATGGACATTGGCTTGTTCAAGCAATTAGATCAGCCAAAACTCCATGCTCAACAATCATACATTGATGGATGTTATTATCCAATAATACACTTACCATGATTATACACACACCCTACAGTGAAGAAAATTCCAAGGAAGTATAGGTCCCAATTATGCAAACTGAAAACCAAATGCGTTATACAAATTCTCTGCCTATCCATTGTCAACTACCTCCTTTTTTTTTCTTTTTTTTTTTTTTTTTTTTTTTTATAGATGCATTATATGGTTCCTGTATTGCTTCATATGGTTAACTGATTTTTTTTTGGCAAACAGAACATTTAAATGCCATCATTTCATTGAGGAATGCGACTGGGACTCAATGCAAATGAGATGGAGAAGGGGCCTAGCAGCACATGTCCCAATGTTGTATGCTTGTGGGAGACTAAGGTTGTTGATATTGAACCAAAAATCAGGCCGGTCTACTTATCAGGTGGGTGACAAGTGTAAGTTGAATGTGAACCCATGGTTATTTTCTTTGCCAACTTTCCATTTTTTTATTACTAGCGTGGAGCAACCAATGTGCGGACTACACTTGAGTTTTGGATGTTCATATTCGTAGTGGAACACCATTTTTCTATTACTATATAGCGTGGCGCAACCCATGTGAAGTGGGGCCCATGAGGGGGGTTCAGCTGAGGTCATAACTCATGCGATATGGGGTCTGTGCTATGAGATAAAGGGATTAATTCTCCGTTCTCTATCAGTTCGAGCTTTTAGAGCAAGTGGTTAATTGTCCTCACCACAAAACATAGGTTTCTTTTTAGGTCTTTCTTTAATGTTGAATGTTTGACATTCATTCTTTTTGCACTATTAGATGCTGGTAGTACTGTTTTCTTGAAGAGAAGTTTCTGCAAGCATCACCCTAAGCTATTTCTCTGTTTGCAGGCTCACGGGATTGACCACCTAGTGATTTCTACACGAGACTACCTCTTTGCTCTTTCATTTGTGGATATCAGCAAAGCCATAAACTTCATTCATAGTAAGTGACTTGTTCTAATGCACAGGTCCTTTGGCCTCATTGAGATGTCAACTTTTCACGGTGCCAGTTCTGGTCATTTTAATGTAAGGATTAGTCATGTATTTCATCCCATGATCAAGGTCAAAAGGTGGTTGTTCTAACTGTTTGCTTGTTTGATACCTACTTGTGAGATGTTTGTTCTTAGACGGTCACATATATGGCACATGGAAACACGTCATACATGTGTATGGATAAATATAATTCATATCTACACTAAAATTAAAATTGTCATTTAAATGAGTCCCTTAATTTATTTATTTTTAATGATCATGGACCGTCTCTTTGACCCATGCCCTATGGGCCATTGATTCTAAAGTTTAAAATCTTTTCACAACAAAGATTTCTCAGGCAACCACCTTCGTCTATACATTTTCAGAGATCCAATGGCTATGTATTCAAGCAAACCTTATTCAACAAATGAACGCTGGTTAATATGATTTGAGGATAGTCTAATTAATCAATCAGATTTTTCAAACAGTGCTTTCATTAATGGGCGATTCGGATTTGAGGCATGTGCCATGTGTAAGTTAAGAAAGGCCACCTAGTGAGTATGATTTGGGAGCGGATTAGGTGAGACCCGGGACTCACCCAAGACGGTGTGGCCCCTACCTTGGAAATTCTCCGTACCCGAGTATGATTTCATTAAGGAGGGGCTTGTTTCTTGCATGCCACCTTGGCATGTGCAGCTGCATGTCCCTCAAAAATATTGGGTCTCAGATCCTTAGCAATGGTGCTGTTTTCTGATGCACAATACTCTGTACATGTGGGCAGAACATTTTCTTCATTGAAGATCACAACGCTTTGATGATGGCCCTGATCAAAGTGCTAGAAGCCCAAGTCCTGATGAGAATTTTGAAGGATGGTAGGATACATCTTCTATGGATGGGCCTATCAGATCAATGATCTGAATAACCATACAACGGTTTCAAATATATTAGTTTCAAATAATTGACATGGCTATTACTCTTTTACCCTGGCTTTGGGACCAGCCATGGTAGACGCACACATTGACATCACTCGCAGCACTAGGCACCACTTCTTTTTGAAGATAGCAAGAAACTTTCATTGAAAGGCGCTGAGGTGGCACCAAAAAAACATACACAAGCCAAACAAGGCAAGAAGCACAAGTGTAATGCCCTGAAAATCGGGGGTCGAGCAAAGCTCAGCTCCCGAGTTCCAACGCATCGCTTATGTAACATAGATAATGATGATTATGATGAGTGCATTGCAACATGAGTGGGATTAAGCTAATCAGCATATCATACTCCAGAGTTAACGTAATTAGGCAAGCGGAAGACTGTGATAGATATATACAGTACATAAGTATCTCACAATTTCCAGAGTATGAGTATGTCACCTGGCTGAACATATACATGTGCTCTTTCTAATTTGTGCCAAATACCAAAAATATAAAGTGTTCAACTAAATCATATAGCCCTGTAATCCCATCAAATCAGCACGAGGTTTACATAGACCCGCCTGATAACTGCATGAAGAAGAACTCATCCTCATCATCATAAAAGTCAGGCTCCGCCTCGCAAGCATCGCCATCATCTGCAACTACAACATATTAGACAAGGAAGTAGTTGACAATGGAGTGAGTGATCAACTCAGTGGAATCATAGAATAAAGGTTAACATGTTATCAACTCAGTCAAGCAGTAATGATAAAGTAGATATATCAGACATTCCTACATACTCTTATTAATGCAAGGATGAAATGTATTCATGATGCATGCCCTTGCCCACACTCCCTCGTGCGACACCTTTAAGGTCCTATTCAATTCAATTTCCGCATTAGATCCAACTTGAACTCAACCTAATTCAACAATGAGGGTCTACACATGTAAGATCCCAAAATCTCCACATTACCATAAGATTAACAACTCATTTAACACAAATTAGACCATTATAAGATCCTAAATTCCAAATCTAACTCACTAAAAATGGATTTATTCAACTAACGAAACTTGAGACTAACCTAGACTCCCTACGCATCCTACATTCAAACCAAGTTTCTAATTTAGTAAAGCCAACATAGACCAAAACCAAATCAAAGTACTCAATGTTATATGAACTGGACTCAATAAGAAGTGAGTCAACTCAACTCGGTGTTAATATACAATACCTTACAACCCAATGTACTTGCCGATTTTTCATCAGAGAACCAAGGTGTTGTTGAACTGGAAAATGATTCAAACCTAATCAAAATCTACTCTAGACTGAGTGAAACTCATTGAGTCAGTGCAACAACTCGGCAAAACAGAGGATTGACTCAATTCAACAAAGAAAACTCCCTAACTCAATGGATTTTGAGTCAATCTAACTGATTCCTCCCAAATGACTAAACATAAATCAGCTAGTACAATTGAACTCACCTCCAAATTCGTTCCCAGATCTCAACAGGATCGGCGCTAGCCAAGTTGACTCGGTTGGCTGAAGGATAACCCGGTCGAGGCAGATCTTCTCAAAACTCCCCTTCTACCCTCTCTCTTCTTTCTCTCCTTGCTTTCTTCTTTTCTCAGAAATGTCCAGCAAGGAAGTTGGACTCATCTCAGACCCTAACTCGGTCCTGACTTGAACCCGAGTTTACAACGAGTCTCTGACTCAGTTCGACTCAGAATCTTCCATCTTCCTCACTTTCTAATCTTTTTCTTCCTTCCTGCTCTCATTTCTTCCTTCTTCCTCTTGGTTTCAGCAAGAGCAGCTCCAACTCGACCAAATCTCACCCCGACTCGAGGCGACTCGGTGCAGCTTGGACAGGAAGAAGAAGCTCAGCTCTAATGGCGGATTGCAAACGGAGCTGTGTTTCTTCGAAACCTCTGCATTGGACTGTCTGGATACATCTCTGGAAGCTTGAGGTACCCCAAAATCAAAGCTCAGATGAGTTTCTCTTAGTGGGTTTGGAAGAAGAATGGAACGTGCGGTTTTTCTCCTACGGCCGTAAGAAAGGGAGAAAACTCCTTCCTATCCAGATCCTAGGGTTTCCTTACATATAAGGGTCTCTAAATGGACGATCTAGATTGATTTTAGAGAGAGTTATAGAATCGGATGGGTGGTTAGGATCGTGACAGCGCACGAACGAATCCTCCCACGGCTGTTTTCTCTCTCTCTCTCTCTCTCTCTCTCTCTCTCTCTCTCTCTCTCCATCTCTTTCTTTTATAGAACCTAGCTTTAGAGGGCTAGGATTGCGTGAGATGGACGGTTAGGATAGAGGGAGGGGTGCTCATGCGGACTGCCAGCTTGGCAGCGAAACGGTTTCCGTTTTCGGAAACAATCCTCCCACATCAACACATTGCATTCATCACTGTGCATACACACGTGGGTATTGATGTGTCAAAGTTCCATGGTTTTGGTCAAATACCTCGTCCACATACAATGGACGGTTCAGATCTTCAAGTAGCATAATGGTGGTGGGCCATCACTTATCGAACAACAGCATTTGTCCATTTGAAATGGACGCTGGCGCCAAAATGAAAAGAAGAAGAAAAATCTTCTTCTTCGGGTCTTAGCGGGTTCAACTTGGAGAAAATGACCACTGTAGACAAAACCTTTTACCCAGCGGTTTCTATGAAAGAATACAAACTTTAGTTACCAATCTAGACTAGCACGTGCGGACAGCGACTTTAAGGACGAAACTACCCCTCCTTTTCGCTGCGAAGACGAGCGCTGACGCTCCTCCAACTGAGAGTTGTACGAACGGCTTAAAAGAGATCAAAGTTACATGGCCCCACAGCTATATATTTATTATATCCACAACGTTCATCCATATTTCAAGATCATTTTGGAGCATTATCCAAAAAAAAAAAAAAATCATATCCAAAGATCAACTAGACCACACCACAAAGAGCAGCAGGGAAATTGATTTTTACCGTTAAAAATTTTGTAGGGTCCACCATAACATTTATTTTCCATCCAATCTATTCATAAGGTCACAAAGGCCAGGATGAAGAGGAAAAACAAGTTTCATAATGATCCAAAACTTCCGTGACCCCTAAAAGGGTTTCAATGGTAGACGTTCAATCATCCACAGCCTTTAACAGTGTGGTCCACTTGATAGCTAGATCTGTCTTATTTTTCGTTTCAAACCTTAATACGAGTTCGCCAAAAATATGGATGGTTTGGATATAACACATACCTCATAATAGGACACACAAAAAGTGATGGGATTACAACGGCAAAAAATTTAAAAAAAAAAAAAAAAAACCGTTGATATATCGAAAATGGTCCAGAACTGTCCAGTGAGTTTTCCTCAAAAATCCTACAGTTGTCGATATATCGACAGTCCGTCAGTATGGTGAAAAAGGTATTTTTTACCTTTAGCTACGGATTATAACCGTAGCCATAACTGTACTAGTGCCTCTCTATGAAATTTTTTATTTTTATTTTTTATTTTTATTTTTATTTTTTACATGGAGAAATTTATTCTACCTACAATTTTCTTTAATACATATTTATATAAATAGGTGTATATAAGCATATAAAATTTTTTTCCCTCTTTTTTTTTCATTTTTTTCTTTAATCATTTAACAAGAATATCTTCTAAACCAAAATTAGTTACTTGACGTACCATATATGATTTTGGGGTAGGAGAAGCTACTTTAACCAACTAACCTTGCTATTTTCCAAGATTCCATCAAGTCAATGGTAAAAAATCCATTTCATTCAATCCATGATCATTCCCAGCCTTTAACAGTGTGGTCCACTTGATAGCTAGGTTTGTCTTACTTTTCCACTTCCTTGATGCATCTTTCTCTCCCTCTTTAATGCTTAACCTATCATACAATTCATGATACAGTTTATACCTCCCACATATAATTATTATATGTTACCTATCTTGATAGAATAGAATAGTGGAAAATGATTCATTTAGCCGACCCCAATTAGTTGGGATAAGGCTTAGGTCAATTCCTAGCCTCCCTTGCTCAATTCCTAGGTTCCCTCGCTCAATTCCTAAGTTTTCTCGCTCAATTTTTAGGTTGCCTCACTGAATTTCTAGCTTCCCTCACTCAATTCCTAGGCTATCTCGCTCAATTCATAGGTTCTCTCGCTGAATTTCTAGCTTCCCTCGCTCAATTCGTAGGTTGCTTCGCTGAATTTCTACGTTGCCTCACTCAATTGATAGGTTGCCTCGCTCAATTCCTAGGTTCCTTCGCTCAATTTATATATTGTCTCACTGAATTTCTATCTTCCTCACACATTTGTAGAATTTTCCTCGCTCAAATCCCAGGTTGCCTGTTTGAATTTCTAGGTTCTCTCGCTCAATTTTAGCTTCCCTCGTGAATTTCTAACTTCCCGGTCAATTCCTAGGTTGCCTCGCTCAAATCCTAGGTTTCTCGTGAATTTCTACCTTGCCTCGCTCAATTCCTAGTTCCTCGCTCAATTTCTAGCTTCCTCACTCAAATCCTGGTCATCACGCCGAATTTCTAGGTTCCTCGCTTTATTTCTAGCTTCCCATTGAATTTCTACGTTGCCTCGCTCATTTCCTAAGTTCCCTCGCTCAATTCCTACGTTGCCTTACTCAAATCCTAAGTTACCTCGCTCAATTTCTAAGTTCCCTCACACAATTTGTAGCTTCCCTCGCTCAAATTCGAGGTTGCCTCGCTCAATTTCTACCTTCCCTCGCTCAATTCTTAGGTTACCTCACTGAATTCCTACGTTCCGTCGCTCAATTCCTACCTTCCCTCGCTCAATTCCTACGTTGCCTCGCTCAATTTCTAGGTTCCCTCGCTCAATTTCTAGTTTTCCTACCTTCCCTCGCTTAATTCCTACGTTGCCTCGCTCAATTTCTAGCTTCCCTCGCTCAATTCCTATGTTGCCCTGCCTGAATTCTGACCTTGCCTCACTCAATTTCTAGGTTCCCTCGCTTAATTCCTAGGATTCTTCGCTGAATTTTTACGTTGCCTCGTTCATTTCCTAGCCTCGCTCAATTTCTACGTTGCCTCGCTCAATTCCTAGGTTGCCTCGCTCAATTTCTAGGTTCCTCGCACACTGATTTGTAGCTTCCGCGCTCAAATCCTAGGTTGCCTTGTTGAATTTCTAGGTTCCCTCGTCAAATTCTAGCTTCCCTCGCTCAATTTATAACTTCCCTTGCTCAATTCCTAGGTTGCCTCGCTCAAATCCTAGCTTTCCTCACTGAATTTCTACCTTGCCTCACTCAATTTCTAGGTTCCTCGCTCGATTTCTAGCTTCTCTCGCTCAAATCCTGGGTTGTTGTCTCGCATTTGAATTTCAGGTTCTCTCGCTTAATTTTTAGCTTCCTCGCAATTCCTCAGGATTCCTCGCCGAATTTCTACGTTGCCTCGTTCATTTCAGTAGGTTCCTCGTTAAATTCCTACGTTGCCTCAAATTCAAAATCTGGGTTGCCTCGCTCAATTTCTAGGTTCCCTCGCACAATTTGTCAGCTTCCCTCGCTCAAATCCTATGTTGCCACATTTGAATTTCTAGGTTCCTTTGTCAAATTCAGCTTCCTCGCTCAATTTAACTTCCTCGCTCAATTCCTAGGTTGCCTCGCTCAAGTCTGGGTTTCCTCACAATTTTTACCTTGCCTCACTCAATTTCTAGGTTCCCTCGCTCAATTTCTAGCTTCCCTCGCTCAAATCCTAGGTTGTCTCGTTAAATTTCTAGGTTCCCTCGCTTAATTTCTGCTTAATTTCTAGCTTCCCTCGCTTAATTCTTAGGATTCTTCGCTGAATTTCTACGTTGCCTCGCTCATTTCTTAGGTTCCCTCACTCAATTCCTATGTTGCCTCGCTCAAATCCTAGGTTGCCTCCCTCAATTTCTAGATTCCTTCGCACAATTTGTAGCTTCCCTCGCTCAAATCCTAGTTGTCTCGGTGAATTTCTAGGTTCCCTCGCTTAATTTCTAACTTCCCTCGCTCAATTCCTAGGTTGCCTAGCTCAAATCGTAGGTTCCCTTGCTCATTTTCTACGTTGCCTCGCTCAATTTCTAGCTTATCTCGCTCAATTTCTAGATTCCTCACGAACTCCTACCTTGCCTCTCTCAATTTCTAGGTTCCCTCGCTCAATTCCTACCTTGCCTCGCTCAAATTTCAATTTGCCTACTCAATTTCACATTTGTCCCGCTCAATTTCTAGTTTGACCGCGAAGTGACTGAAATTGACAGCGAAGTGAATGAAATGTATTTTCAACTATCGACCTGATGGAATCTTGGAAAATAACTAGGTTGGTTGGCTAAAGTAGCTTCTCTTACCCCAAAATCATATGTGGTACGTCAAGTAACTAATTTTAGTTTAGAAGATATTCCTGTTAAATGAATAATGAAATAAATGAAAAAAAAAAAAAAGAGGAGAATTTTTTTAAAAGCAGTCTGTAGCTACGACTATAGCTACGGTTATAATCCGTAGCCATAAAAACCGTAGCCATAAAAACCGTAGCCATAAGTTCCTGGTTTTTTTTTTTTTTTTTCTTTTGCTGTTGTAATCCCTACCGCCTTTTGTGGGTCCCATCATGAGGTCTGTGTTATATCCAAACCGTCCATCTATTTGGAGAGCTCATATTCAGGCTTGAGACTAAAAATAAGATAGATCTAACTATCAAGTAGACCACACTGTAAAAGGCAATGGGGAATTGAACGTCTACCATTGAAACCCTTTTAGGGGTTATAGAAGTTTTGGATCATTATGAAATTTGTTTTTCTTCTTCATCCAGGTCTTTGTGACCTATGAATGAACTTAGATGGAGAGGATTTCTCACAAACATCACAGTGGTCCCCCAAAAAGTTTTTAATGGTCGACGCTCATTCAACACTGTTTCCTGTAATGTGGTACACTTGAGATTTGCATATACCTCATTTTTGGTCGTATACCATAAAATGATATGGAAAAATATATGGACGGCATGGATGAATAGAATACATCATGGTGGGGCCCACAGACCACCGACCATCCGCCATTGGCTGGTGGCAGGGGGAGTACCCAATCCGTTTCCGTGAAAGGAGGGGTAGTTTCGTCCTCAAAGTCGCTGTCCGCACGTGCTAGTCTAGATTGGTAACTAAAGTTTGTATTCTTTCATAGAAACCGCTGGGTAAAAGGTTTTGTCTACAGTGGTCATTTTCTCGTTAAACTTGTTTTGACCGAAAAGTTGGTTCAGTGCACCTCAGGTGCACACTCCCTGTGCACACTAACAATTCAAAAATGGGGTCTACATTGATGCTCTGTGGAATCCACTCCGTCTATCTAGTTTCATGTCATGATAAAACCCAAGTACAAGAGATACGGGGTGTTACACTGATCCAAGCTACACTGCACTCTAGCAATTTAATCCAAACTAGTCAGGTGGTACAACCTATTGTGAATGGATCATGACCAGAAAATCTGACTGTAGAAGGTGATGGTCAGCGGTCTAAAATAATTCAAGCATTGGATGGTTATCATTGTTTGATCTCTTAATTTTTTAATAATGCTCCAATGAGGACAATTCCACGGTCTGTATGGATGTATATATGCCATGGGCCACACTCATGCTCCAGGAAGCCCATTCGCATGCCATGCATGTACAAAAGTGGCACATGTGTGACATCCAATCCATATTCAGATGGGTCCCACCGTGTAGATGCCCTCTTTAAATATTTGGGTCTGTCTAACAATTAATTAATGGAGTTACGTTTCATGAACTATAAAAACTATTTTAAAAAAAAAAAAAACCAACTTTTTAAACACCATCATTTTGTTTCTAACAGAATGCCTGTTTGATGAGTAGATTAGGCTAATGTATAGGCAGAGCCATTTATACAGTGGGACCCAACAGATGGATAGATTGGAACCTATTTGATTGAAACCTTCTTTTTCTTTTTTTCTTTTTTAACATATTTGAAACCTAGGAAATGTTGCACAACACAATTAAAAATGAATATTAAAAAAATTGTATTGCTTTATAATAAAAATATATATAATATTTACAATGATAAATTGAAAATGGTTCCAAATACATAAAAGATTAAAAAAATTTAAAACATCCCTCCATCCAGCCCTCATCCGTCTCTACCTACAACCTGCAAAACAAAATAACAAAAAGAAATTAATTAGATTCCAAATAACCAAAAGGCTTATAAATATCAAATTTGACTAATGAAGATAATCAATAACTTTTCCAAATAAAAAATTGCAAACTGTGAACAAGCTTGAATATTAGGAAAGACCTTGTGTCCCTGGTGTTTTTGTATTGAAGAAAATAATCCCATCACATGCATCTTTTACTTGACCACCACTTTCTCATAGTGTTTATGTCATGGAGTTTTGCTAATCGACATGTTCTATTTTATATTTTATGATTGACAAATTTTACTTGAAGTTCTTGATTGAGAATGTGGCTACGATTAATGTCTGTGGCAAAAAAAGATAACATCCTAATATAGTGAAGAATATCCTAGTTGGTAAGAAATGTGCTAGAAGAATATACTTTAGAACTGACCCTAAGAGAAAGCATAGTCTTGAACAGAAAAATAATCAACACAGAGAATGCCCTTAACTTTAAAACTTTTCATATGTTATATTAAAACAATACATTGAAGAAGGCGACACTGCTGAATACACATTATTGGGTGGAGCTAAACCCTCGAATTTCATTCGGTCAACTGAAAGAGATTTCACAAACTAGTTATATTTCAAATACAATAAGAGAGTCAATAGCACTTGAATAGAAAAAAATGGTAGAGGTTACTGACGAATCAGAGATATACCATATTTAAAAAGAATCTTAGGCTGCCCAGCAGACGTGGTATTTGAGATTTTTTTTAGATATACCAACCCTCTTACCTTGTAGAAGAATATCGGAATGTTGTGTTACAAATAACTCACGTGGCAACCGATGAATGGATGCCAGCACATTACCCCACCAGGACCAAATCAAGAAAGGTCAGGGGAGGGCAGTAAATGGTCTCAGTTAGTTGTAGACCATGTACTTGGGAGTTGCACTGAATTTCTGATAGCCTTTGATGACCTTGTTGACCGCATCAAGGAAATCTTTCTTTCTCACCGTCTTCCTCCTCACCCAGATGGCAAACATCTCCACCTAAGTGCATACACTCCTGATGTCTGCCCCTGAACAAATCCATAACCAAAGTTACAAAAAGTAGACGAAATTTTGGCTGGAAGTGAAGGTCCAGAATGCAGGAAACTTTCATGAACACCTGAAGATGCATTGAGCCTTTGTGCAATAGAAGACTGAAAGAAAGGCTGGAAATAGGAGAGAACACATAGAAGATGGATGTCTTGGCTTAAATGGGGTGGGGAGGAAAGGACAGCAGGGAACTTTGGTGTGTGCTCGCATGGGTAGCAACACTACCCACATGCAAATACAAAGATCATTAGTTCCTGTTTCTACTTTTTAGCACTCCGTAAATGCAAGTGTCTTCTATGAGGCTGTTTTATCATTGATTTTTTTTTTTAGCACTCCGTAAATGCAAGTGTCTCTCTAAAATCACATTGACCAAGCAATGCTAACCACCCAATTAATGGCCAAAATCATGTTGATCAAGCAATGCTAACCACCCAATTAATGGCCAAAATCATGTTGACCAAGCAATGCTAACCACCCAACTAATGGCCATTAACTGGATGATTAAAATTAAAAGGGAAAATCAAATGGTTATTATTATCTTCTCAGTGAAATTTTTAGGTTACACTCCGCCTATAGTTGGGTCACCGATTTGGATCGTCTGGATTGAAAAGTACAACCGGACATGTTTCTGCACCATTTTCTAAATTGTGTAAAACTAGAATAGGAGTCTTACCCAAGGATCAAGCTCACACCCAATGTATTCACAAAAAGTTTTGGCAATGAGTTTGCTGTAAAAGATAAACTGAATGTACAAGAAAACAAGTCTAAAGACTCCCTTAGATAGGGTAAACAAGATATTGCATTTGACAAATTGATTACTAGGAGGTCAAGGCATTGTCCAACATAAATAGGCCGAGGCATACAACATAACATTGCTTTATTCAAGAGTTTATGATACAGTAGCATGGCAGAAAAGAGTATAAGAGGGGCTCTCAGCATCATTTGCCAGTTGAGTTGGGGCAGAGGCGAGCAAGAAACGCAAACCAGATGTCTCTCTTGCAATTCATTGTCCGTGTGTGGATCTTGAATATTTGTGTCCTGCTCTCCAAATCAGGCAGACCGAACTCAACCTTACAATCTAGTCGTCCAGGATGCAACAATGCTGGATCTAGCGTGTCAAGCCTGAAATGCATTGAGAAAACAATAGGCAAATGGGTGAGATGCATCATCAGCCTGCAGATTATAGAGAAAATTATGATTTTATTTTAGCATTCATTAGAATTCCGACTCTATAAATCATTTCAAGATCCTATTGAAAACTTAAAACAGGAATTTCCAATTTTCTTCCTCAATTGGGCTAGACTCAGCTCCACCCAAGAACCATAATTTACAACAGATTATCATGACTCTTAACAACAAAGTTACAGTACTTGAGAAATTGTAGAAACAGATGGCATCATAGGAAACAGCTAGTGCAGACACACTCCTATTGAAAATAAATTTGCCATTGGAAAGAGAGACAGCAGATGCACAGTTCAGCATCAGTTTTAGGCATGCATACTCATCAGAAATTTGACAAAGTACCCGCACGATTGACAGCAGGATAGAGCAGAAATAATATGTGGGCAGACATTTGAACAAACTTTGATGCCATCCATGATGCTAACCTGTTTGTGGGCAGAAATAATATGTGGGCAGACATGTTAATAACAAGTAGAAGGCTATTTGACAACTAATGCTTCTAACACGTTTGTTGCCATCAAAACTTTGATGTTTCCTTGAGCATCAAAGACATTGAGCTCATTCACAATTTCAAGCATTGTATGATGGACCTCATTGTCTCCACCCACAGCAACATCAAGCACCACCTATCATGTCCACATCATCAAAGAGGATGATGCAAGCCTTTTTTTGAACTTGTCATCTACAGAATATAAAAAAGATTGGTAAATGGTGACAGCCAAAATGAACTAGCAGAGAATCTGAATAGAACTAACTGTAAGAAAACCTTCTAATCTCTGTTAAATAAATTCATTAAATGTCATAGTAGCAACCTACGAAAGCTCATGAACCACCCGGGCACCCTCTCCAACATATTTTTGAACAAGCTCACTTCCAATAACACAAATAAAGCAGGCATCAATTCTGTTGGCTACATTTCTAGCTAGTAAAGTTTTGTCTGGAGGACCATAGCAGAGCACCCCCTTTAGAGGATCAATGCCGAGCTTCACAAAATTCTCTGGATGGAGCATGGGGAGTTCCGCTACCTAAACAAAAAAGAAAAAAAGAAAAAAGAACACAACATCACAACAAGAAGGAAACATATGTACAATAAAGTGTACCTGGAGTCATCATCATTGTCTAAGCCTTATCCCAACCAATTGGGGTTGGAAAAGACACCTGGAGTGGTATCCATAAAAAAATTAGTGGCTGCTTGATCATTGCAAGGAAACTATACCCTGGTAAAGACAACCACACTGAAATTTTCATGTTGTCTAGCAACAAAACCATGGTGAGAAAAAATTCAGCAAAAACTTGTTCCTTTTCTTCATTGGGGAGTAATGACCAAATGCACCCCTTAACTCACTAGGAGATCACTGATTTCTGCCTCAATATGTGAACAAACGGAAGCTCATATCCTGCTATCAAACTGTAGCACTAACTTTGAACATTAAACAAAACTGCAATTCTTCTTTTTCCCCAGGATTCAAGAATCTAGAGTGATTCTGATCCTAAACCAGGCATGGACATGGAAAACTAGGGTGAAACTTGCCCTGAACTAGGAATGGTTGGTTACCTGACCCAGCCAGTCAATGACCCAGTAGTATGGACATGGAAAACTAGGGTGAGATTTAGGTTGACCAGCCCGGTTTGAGAACTATGCTTTTTTCAGTAACCTTCATGTCAAAGTTTCCACATCAATCTTTTGCGCATGAAGTGTATGATTTGCTCTTTTCTTCAGAATGACAAGATTTTGTGCAGCAATAGCATCTTAATTCCCGTATGTTAAAATCTTGTCTAGAACATCCCAAAGGAAGATCTGTACTAGTGGCCATCTTTTGAGCTAGAGAAATGCTCTCAACACCCATAATCTTTAAAGGAAATTCACATAAGAGACATTGAAGAGGAAAAGAACATTTCAATTTAGATTATCCAAATGAGTGAGTAAAGTTGACTCAGGTGTCTTAGGCCCTGGTTGTGAACTATGCTTCTTATAATCTTCATGTTAAACATTACTGGAAAAAAATAAAAAAATCTTCATGTTAAACTTCACACATCAAATCCATTTTTGAACATGAGAATAGTTGATTACTTCAAAGTGTACTATTTGATCTTTTCTGAAGATTGACAAGATTCTGTATGGTACTAGACTACTAGTGGCTTAATACCTATAGGTAAAAAAATTGCACCTTGTAGGAAGACATGTGCTAATGAGAATCTTTAGAGCACCAACATCCATGACATTTTAAAATGAAGTTCCCATAAGAGACATTGAAATAATATTTTGACATTGATTATCTTAGTGCTACAATAAGGAGATTCAAAATCAAGATATTTGGTACAAACAGAAAAAGGTGCAAGAATCATGTTTCATGCCATCAAATGTAGCTGGAAGCCTAGACCAGAAGGATGAATGTTAATACATTAGTTCAAGTTATCAGTTTTACTTGGAACACTACTAGTTCAATCATTGAATATCATGTGGCGACACAACAAATATTATTGATCATTGATGTTTTACATAATAACATTGAATATATGTCTTGGTATGCATGTTTGTATCTATATAAAAAAAAAAAAAAAAAAACACATGCACAAACATCCTTGGTAACTTGTGAATTTGAATGCTATATCACACTTACAGCACTGGGTCACCAGGCTCTTATACTAGAATAGGAAAAATGCTTATACAAAAGCATTCTTATATGCGAATTAAAATACTCATTACTCACTTCTCGCATAATGTAATTTCTAATTCGAAAGAATTAGCAGAATGCATTCTAGATTAGCCTTCAAAACTAATATTTAAAGGTTTTTTTTTTTTTTTTTTTTGTAATGATGAGTTGATTTTGGTAATCGGTTTGCGATCTATCTAATTCTACTCTAAATAATGCGGACCTTATGAGAAGCATTCACCTTGAATTTTCATTTTCAGTTTTCATTTTTGGTGCAGTTTTATGTTTCCACACTAAGATTCTGCTTTTACGATTACAAGTGGTGGCTGTGCTTCTTGCCTTGTTTGGCTTGTGTATGTTTTTTTGGTGCCACCTCAGCACTTTTCAATGAAAGTTTCTTGATATCTTTCAAACGAATTGGTGGCTTGTGCTGCGAGCGATGTCAATGTGTGCCTCTACTATGACAGGTCCCAAAGCTAGGGTAAAAGAGTAATAGTCATGTCAATTACAATTGCATGTCTTATAATGAATGAAACATCCTAATTAAATCCAAGATAAACAAAACATTGGAAAGCTATTTCCAAAAAAGAAAAAGGAAAGAAAGTCAAAGAAATAAAGAAAGGAAACTATAGAGTGGAAAATTGAACTTACCTGATACACATGCCTTCTTCAATATCTGTTGGTGAAACTTTATTGCCCAAACCAACAACAAACTGCAGGTACAAAAAGAATTAGGTCCATCAAAATGTGCCAAGTTTCTTAAGTTATGCCAACCTGAAAAACAAAACATCGCATAGAAAATATACCTTGGCAATTTGCTTAACATTTATCACATACTTTGCATCCTCAGAATTCTGGTTTGTTATTTTTGTGCATCTTGTAACCTGCTCAAAACATGAATAAACACACATGTAATGTCGAACAAAATGCCATGTATTCATAATCACAACAACAGGCAGCATTGTTAAAGATTACCTGAAGAGGCCGCTCCTCTTGCATCATTTGTTTATCAAAAACAAGATTCCACTACCTGGGTGCAGCTAATCCAGTGTCTGACTCTTTTATTCCTGTTGTTTAAATGAAACAAAATCTTCCTATTCAAAAAGTTTGATAATGCAGATAGAGGGGCAGATGCTAAGAAAAGCCCTTAATGATGGAGACAAGGAGAAATGCACCGAAAAACTTCTTGTAATGAAACTTCACGATATCAACTGACACAATGAAATGGCTCAATCACAAACTAACTATGCAATGATCTTCCATGTTCCCTAATTTTTCTAATGCCATTAATAAATTTATTTATTATTTTTTTTAAAAGTGCCAAAAATAAAACCAAGAAACATACCACAAAGTCATTGACCTTCTTGGCCATTTCTTTGATTTCCTTCTCCACTTTCTTTATGCTGGCAGAGTAGGGTCCCAAACCCTGCCATCAAAAAATTCCAAATATCACAAAACATGATGCAGGCCCCTATTGAACACTAAACACAACACCAATAACCCACATGACCAACAAAGTGAAAGTTAAAAAGAAACAAAAGCTCAATGCATTTGAAAACAGAATGAAACGCCATTATGAGTCAATGTGACACAGATCCAATTCCAAAAATAATAGATTCTTAGATTTTTTTTTTTTATTTTTTTCTCGCAGTAGCAAATGCGGAAATTAGATTTTTGAGAATATTCTCATTACTCAAGGGATTCCGACACTTGGGCTTGCCCAAGGGACATGAAGGAACTGGGTCCTGTTCAGAAACAAACTAATATATTTGAAACCGTTGTTTGGTTATTCAGATCAGTGATCTGATAGGCCCATCCGTAGAAGATGTATCCTACTATCCTTCAAAATTCTCTACATGAATTGGACTTCTAGCACTTCTAGCACTTTGGTTAGGGCAATCATCAAAGGGTTGTGATCTTCAATGAAGAAAATGTTCTGCCCATCCCTATTCCATATAAGGTGCATTAAATGAAAAACTTGGATCCCCACCCACTGCCCCACTTGTATAGAGTATTGTGCATCAGAAAACAGCACCATTGCTTAGGATCTGAGACCCAATATTTGTTGAGGGGCATGCAACTGCACATGCCAAGGTGGCATGCAAGAAACAAGCCTCTCCTTAATGAAATCATACTTGGGTACGGAGAATTTCCAAGGTAAGGACCACACTGCCTTGGGTGAGTCACGAGTCTCACCTAATCCGCTCCCAAATCGTACTCGTTAGGTGGCCTTTCTTAACTTACGCGTGGCATGTGCCTCAAATCCGAATCGCCCATTAATGAAAGCACCGTTTGAAAAATCTGATTGATTAGACTATCCTCAAATCATATTAACCAGAGTTTGTTTGTTGAATAAGGTTTGCTCGAATACATAGCCATTGGATCTCTGGTCATATTCAACTATCCAGATAGTGGGTCTGAAAATATATAGACGAAGGTGGTTGCCTGAGAACTTTGCTGTGAAATGATTTTAAACTTTAGAATCAATGGCTAATAGGGCATGGGTCAAAGAGACGGACCATGTTCATTAAATAAATAATTTAAGGGACTCATTTAAATGACAATTTTAGTTTTAGTGTAGATAAGAATTATATTTATCCATACACATGTATGACGTGTTTCCACATGCTACATGTGTGACCGTCTAAGAACAAACATCCCACATGTAGATATCAAACAAGCAAACAATTAGAGCAGCAACCTTTTGCCTTTGATCATCTGCTGAAATATATGACTAATCCTTACACTAAAATGACCAGAACTGGTGCATGAAAAGTTGACATCTCAATGGGGCCAAAGGACCTGTACATGTATACCTGTGCATTAGAACAAGTCACTTACTATGAATGAAGTCCATGGCTTTGCTAATATCCACAAATGAAGGAGCAAAGAGGTAGTCTCATGTAGAAATCACTAGGTTGTCAATCCCGTGAGCCTGCAAACCCGAGAAATAGCTTAGGTTGATGCTTGCAGAAACTTCTCTTTAAGAAAAACAGTACTACCAGCATCTAATAGAGCAAAAAGAATGAATGTCAAACATTGAACTGCATAGAAAGACCTAAGAAGAAACCTACCTTTTTGTGGAGAAGAAACCTATGTTGCAAGCTTTTCAGCCATAGCATGTGGTTCACTTACTCAAAACTGTAGTTTCTTGTCTCATAGTCCCTTCCTGGGACCAAAAATAATTAATCAACATGATAATCCTCAAAGCCACTCAAATCCCACAATAGAAAATAGCAGATTCCGAGTAAGGAATACAAACCAATTTTATTCAAGAATAACATTAGCCTTTGCCATTACTGCCTTAATTGAATTTTCATCTCTTGGATTATATTTCATTTGTACAATCCAAATGCATTTGATACACAAGAGTCAAAGTTCAGCCACACATAATAACACGAATCAAAAGAACGAGAAATAAGTACAACCCAAGTAGATCTAGTTATGAGAACATCAATACCATTTAGGAAAAAAGCACTAGTACAATGTACACTGTCAAAATTAGGGCCTGTTTGATTTTCCATGATACATGTAAATCACATTAAACAAGTAATTATTACTTTTTCCCCGTGTTTGAAAATACGAGAGTAATTCCACCTCCAAAATCGAAACAACAATGTTGACTTAAATATGTGGACCCCACTATAATGTATATGATATATCCACACTGTCCATCTATTTTATTAGAACATTTTGGAAATGAAATGAAAAATGAGACAGTTCCAACACGCAAATGGCCCACACCAAAGGAAACAGTGGCCTTAATTCATCCACCATTAAAAGTTATTTTCTTCACTTGTCCCATATTGAGGTTTTTTCATCATCTAACCCGTTCATAGGGTCACACAGGCGTGGATATGGGGAAAACACAAATATCAGCTTGATCCAAAACTTCTGAGGGCCCCAAGAAGGTTTTAATGGTAGGCGTTCGATTCCCGTTGTTTCCTGTGGTGTGGTCCACTTGACCTTTGGATCTGCCTCATTTTTTTGCTCATGCCATAAATTCGGCTGGCATAATAAATGAGCGGTGTGGATAAGTAACATACATCACGATGGGCCCCACATTGATGTTGTAAATTTTTTGATTAAAGTGTTAAAAAAATAAGTTGTCACATCTACACTGGGAAAGATGTAGTAATTACCTAGGTAAATAATTATTATTCATTTACATGGTAATTACACTTGACGCGGAATCACCCACCAATTTGAGATATTGGTGAGATTCCTCAAAATATCAAATACGAACCAGGACTCCGGGTCCCATTCTAGGGGACAGATGACAGAGAATATAAACACATGATATGACATCTTCAAGGTCCAATAACATATGGACCATTGTTTCAAGTCCCTTTCAAATGAGTAAGATTTTCTATATGTGGACCATCTTTAGTGTGAACTTTTGGATGAACAATCTAAATGATCACATAGTAGGGCAGCAGGGGAGAACCCTGTTAGACCCTCAAATTATGTAAACATGGTGTTCCACTGCGAATATGAACTTCCAAAACTCAGCGTCGTCCACACATTGGTTGCGCCACGCTAGTAATAGAAAAATGGAAAGTTGGCAAAGAAAATAACCATGGGTTCACATTCAACTTACACTTGTCACCCACATGATAAGTAGACTGGCCTGATTTTTGGTTCAATATCAACAGCTTTAGTCTCCCACAAGCATACAACATTGGGACGTGTGCTGCTAGGCCCCTTCTCCATCTCATTTGCATTGAGTCCCAGTCGTATTCCTCAATGAAATGATGGCGTTTAAATATTCTGTTTGCCAAAAAAATCAGTTAACCATATGAAGAAATTCGGGAACCATATAATGCATCTATATGTTTTTAAAAAAGGAGGTAGTTGACAATGGATAGGCAGAGAATTTGTATAACGCATTTGGTTTTCAGTTTGCATAATTGGGACCTATAGTTCCTTGGAATTTACTTCACTATAGGGTGTGTATAATCATGGTAAGTGTATTATTGGATAATAACATCCATCAATGTGTGATTGTTGAGATGGAATTTTGGCTGATCTAATTGCTCGAACAAGCCAATGTCCATAAGGATGATCTACCTGTCTGTTTGCATTGGTGGAATCCCAAAAATAAACATGAATAAGAAAGAATTTTCTACTGATATGATGTTTCATACTGGTTGGAATAATAAAGTAACATGTGAAAAAACTATTTTCCTCTTCACAATTTTCCTTAAAAAATGACATTTTTATTTTCTTCCAAAAACCTTGATAATCTGCATTTCCGCACTTTTTGAAAGGCATATCACTTTTTGACAATTGACATTCCATATTTCTTTGAAAATCACAGAAACTAAAAGAAACCACATTTTTAGAATTATTTTTCAGGAGTTTCCTTATCCATTTTTTTTTCCCATTTAAAATCTGTTGGTAAATGCCGAAGATGAGCCCTCAAGATCTGATGGTCTACACGTAATTTGGAACCCTTACAAAGCTGAAGAACAGTGCTCCAATGGCCCGCCTATCTACTACTGGAGCAGATCGAACTATTCACACCTCTGATCCTACGGTATATAGTGGCCCCGGATTGCTTTGGATGGACCAGATCGTCCTAAGGACAAGCTAATATGGACAGACTATAGGATACTCTCTTCCTCTCTATATTCTCTCCATGTATCGTATGAATCGATTGATTTCAATGAGAGATGCGTACTCCTTATATAACAGAGGAAGGAGAGTTTAAGTGGGATTGTGATATGGCCACATGAGCCGATCACATCCCTAACAGAAGAAGGAGAGTTTGGGTGGGATTGGGATAAGGCCACATCATCCGCTCTTATCCCTATCTCCTATCATAAATCAAATTCAAAATTGAATTTGAAATATAACAGAAGAGAAACCCACCCACTAGTGATTGCTCACCAGTGGGCCCCACTGGCCCACGTCCAACATCTCCCACTCAATCACATTGTGGGATAGGCACATAAATATGTCCAATTAACTTGCCTTATAACAATCAAATACCAAACATCGCGATCAAAAGAATCGAGGCGTGGGACCAATTTGGATCACCATAATCTTCTCACAGTGTTTTAAGTACTAAGTGACCACCTAACTAAGTACTCAATAACCCAAGCTTTGCAATGCCCGTCCTAGTCCGCATGACCACACCGGATGGAGTTAACTCCCGATCCGGGAGTACTCGGCCAACATACGCACTTATCCAACTTATCGAGTTATTGAAAACTTGATTTTTCACAAACTTCGACTAAAAGTAATTCAAAGCAATACTTATATATATATATATATATATATATATATATATATATATATATATATGCTTTTAAGAAAAATATTGTTTGCAAAAGTGTAATTAAAAACAACTCGATACTGCCGGCGGATAAGTCTTCAAGTGCGTATTAATAGTTCTAGAAACTTGGTGTAATTGTCATGGGATCTTCCCACGCAAATGTGTAATTTGGAATTAATCAAGCCGCTTTCCTAGCGTAACCGAGTCTAGCCAATCAAGGACCTTTCGTCATTGTACACTAAAGTAGCGACACTCAATTTCATCCTCATATACACAAGAGGAGGGTAGCTAAGGACACAAAGAGTCACCTACGGGACTGGCTACTCGCACGTTGCAATGATTAGATCGAATCAAAGCAATCTGTAGGTAAAGGGTCCCTGTATGTGGCTACAATCCACATCGTAAAGTAGACAATACTAGGTGTATGTCGGGTCTACAATACACAGGTTATTATACATGAGGTACGACTCATCTCATAACCCCATAACCTGGCTTTAATTTCAGGTCATAACATTGATCGCATGTAAAGGAATGGTGCGATTATGTTATTCGACTTTATCAGTCTCATCTACAAATCTTGATAGGATTGTAGGCGGACACGACTCACTCATATCCTCATCATTTATTATTCACAATAAAGGGAAGTTCATACCTCAATGTATAAAATGACCCCAAATGTACCTCTCTTGTACATTCAAGGTTGGTCAACCCGTGCGAGTGGGTGACCGGCCTGCCGACAAAAAATAGAAATTCTACATGATCTCAAGGTAAATGCTGATGATCTTCATACCTAGTTATATTAGTGTTCAATACTGAATAAATGGAATGTATTGTTCATGAAAGATCAAAGGTATAACAAACAAGTACATCAGTCAAGTTTTCCTCAATCCCATTTGCCTGACGTGAACCTGAAATAGATCTCTGGCTATAGGTTTCGTCATGGGATCAGCCATCATCTCCTTAGTAGGAATATAACTGAGGGCGACCTTCTTGTCTCTAACTTGATCACGGACGTAATGATAATTGATCTCAATGTGCTTTGATTTCTGGTAGTGTTTAGGGTCCTTAGCCAAATCAATGGCAGAAGTATTGTATATCTTCAGCGATATAGGCTGACGAACACTCGGTACAATACCCAGACTCAATAGAAATCTGCGAACCCATACACACTCGAATGCAATGAACGCAACATGCAATGTACTCGGCCTCCATAGATGAAAGAGCTGTGGATGTCTGTTTCTTACTCGACCATGAGATAGCTCCTACTCCGAGTAAGAAGACATACCCTGAAGTAGACTTTCCCTCGTCGGTGTCATTACCCCAAGCAGCATCAAAATATCCTTTGAGCTCAAGGCTTGTGCCTTCATAACACAACATTAGGTCTTTTGTTCCTATAAGATAGCGGAATATACGTTTGACGGCTTGCCAATGAGACTGTCCCGGGTTACTCTGATAACGGTTGACTATGCCAACTGCATAGCTAATATCCGGTCTAGTGCAAAGCATAGCATACATTAAGCTCCCTGCTGCGCTTGCATAAGGTACTGAGGACATAGCCAATTTCTGGCTTTCTTGGGACACGATTTCCTGTCTAACTTGGTAGCTTTATCCATAGGGATTTCAACAGCTTTTGAATTTTCCATCCTGAACCGCTCTAAGATCTTTTGTATATAGGTTACTAGAGACAAACCTAAAAATTTCTTTGGGCGATCCCTGATGATTTTTACCCCAAGGATAAAGTTGGCTTCACCGAGGTCTTTCATCTCAAAGTTCGAGAATAGTCAATCTTTAGTCAATGTCAACAATTGCATGTCATTACCAGCTAACAGGATATCGTCTACATATAGAGATAATATCGAAAAGATTTTCCTGCATGCGTTTCATGTATACACAATGATCTTCTTCACTCATCGTGAATCCAAAAGTGGTGATGGCCAAGTGGAACCTCATGTACCATTGTCTTGAAGATTGCTTCAGCCCATAGATAAATTTCAACAATTTGCAGACTTTCTTTGGATGTTTTTTGTCCACATAACCCATGGATTTTTGCATGTATATTTCTTCATCCAAGTCACCATTTAAGAATGCGGTCTTTACATCCATCTGATATAACTCTAAGTCTAAACTTGCGACAATGGACAAGATCATGCGGATTGAGGAGAACTTTGCAACAGGTGAAAAGGTCTCCTCGTAATCAACGCCTTCTTTTTGTGTAAAACCTTTAGCAACTAATCATGCTTTATACTTGTCCACTGTACCATCTGCCTTTCTTTTGATCTTTAGTACCCATTTGTTACCCATCGCTTTGCGATTGGAAGGCAGATCAACAAGTTCCCAGACTTTATTCTTCTCCATGGAAGCGATCTCTTCGTCCATAGCATTTACCCAATCGGCCGAGTTAGAAGATAATAATGCATCCTGATACGAATCAGTTCATCGTCATCAACTGCAACGCAAGAGAATGTTTGCCCTTCAATATCGAAATATCTTCGGGGAATCAATCCTCTTTCGCTTCGACGTAACTCAGGAGTTGCTGAGATGTCCTCCCACTGTCCTGACGAACTATAGGAGTATCATCGTCTTGTAAAGCAGAATTCCCACTCTCCTGAGATACATCGGGTATTTCAAAAAGTTGTAGTGGAACCTTTTGCTTCATTCGGCTTGGGTATCTATCTTCAACGAAGGTCACGTCTCGGGATTCTATCTCAATCCATCGTCCATGGTCCTCATAAACTAACGTATCCTTTGAATGCATAGGTATCTTATGAATATGCATTCAATGGTCTTACTATCAAGCTTACCTCTATGCGAAGTAGGCAGCAAAACATATCCCAAAGATCCCCAAGGTTAGGCGTAGGTTGGTAGAGAAGGAATCCTCCTGCACCACATCTCATATGGAGTCTTAGGAATTGATTTGGATGGGACTCTATTTAGGACGTAGAGTACTGTTATGCAAAGGCTCTCCCCAGAATGTGATGTAGAGATTGACTTGAGCCATCATCGATCTAACCATGTCCAATAATGTCATATTCCTTCTCTCTGCAACACCATTTTGCTGTGGTGTGTAAGTCATTGTGTACTGCCGAACAATGCCAACATTTTCGCAATATGATTTAAACATTTCAGACGTATACTCGCCACCTCTATCAGATCGAAGGATTTTAATCTTTTTCTCAAGCTGATTTTCCACCTCAGCTTTGTATTTAAGAAAACAATCAAAAGCCTCAGATTTGTGTGAGATGAGATACACATATCCATACGTTGAGTAATCGTCAATGAAAGTGACAAAGTATTGACATCCGTTTCGGCATGTACATTAAAGGGTCCACAGATATCCGAATGGATTATCTCTAGTGTGCCTTCTCGACCTAGCCGCTTTGGGAAATGGTTTCTTCAAGTCTTCCAGGACACACAATGTTCACAAAATGGCAAATTAACTTTGGATAAGGAGTCAATGCACGTAACGTACTAGTCTTATCATACTGCCCTTTCCAATGTGACCTAACCTCATGTGCCATTTTTGAGATTCAGATATACTACGGTTTCATTCGACATAGCAGACAAAGCAAGAGATGCATTATCACATTCTACGTCTAGAATAAATAAATCAAATTAAATTACCCCATGCAAAGATGAGGTTATTCTGTCTCAAAGAAACTCTTGTCCCGAGAAAATCGAATATCAAAACTATCACTAATAACTTAGAAACAGTAAATTAAATTCGACGCATCCCCTGCATATAGAATATTACACGAGTATTATTGTTCACCCTATGCGCGTACGTAGATGGAAAACGCCAATCCTTTGACGTCTTCAACAAGATTATTGCCCATGTATAGCTTGTAACTCCCCTGGCTACAGTCGAATTCCTCAAGTCCTCGACGACTACTTGTCACGTGCTTTGTTATGCCTGAATCCAAAATCCACTCGTTAGATATAGTATCAACGAAAGGATTTCGTAACAAACGCCACATACAAAGTATCTAGTGACCGAGAAAGTACCGCCTCTTTTTATGGGCGCACCGTCGAGCATAATGGCCGAAATTTTCACGCACAAAGCTGTACTACATTTGTCTTTTTCTCGCTTCTTCTTTCCATTCCCTTCGAGATTTGGAACAGGTGTTGTGGTCTTCTGTTCTTGGTTATTCTTCTTCGCCTTCTTGCGAGCTTTGGACCGTTTATTGTTAGCTTTCCGCTTATGGGTTTATGCTACTAAGGCCCTGGCCGAACTTGGCTGAATAACATTCATTTCAACCTCTCGTACCAAGTGGCCACAAAAGTCTCTAAACGTAGTGATAGAATCAGTATGGTTCAGAATTCTTTTGATTTGGGCCCATAATTCAGGCAAGGAACGGTGCATGGCTATAATCTTTTGATTTTCAGTCAATTTACACCCAACATTCCTAAGGGCACCTATCATTTGCTCCATCTTACAGATATGATCTTTGATGGGGCAAGCCGACGGCATCCTATACCCCGAATTCAATTTCATTGCCCTAACTCAGATCGACTTCGCGCATAGCATCTATCAGTGCTTCCCAGATTCCCTTAATGTTTCATGCACTTCATACGTAGGTATGAGTTCTTTGTGCATGATGCTAAGAAGAACATTACGCCGAACGATTTTGTTTTCGCCACTTATCAGTAGCGAGTCATCACAACCCTATGTTCTCAGAATTTCCGTTTCACTAAGATGGGTTCCTCTTGAACTACATCGAGTGTGTGAGATATATCGTCTCGTCTAGAAGGCATCGCACCGCGTGGGACCAGTCTTCGTAGTTGTTGCCGTCGAAATGTTGTCCTTTCAACTGTTTAGCGATCAACGCTTTGGTGGCCATCTCTACATTACATGAGTATCACTACTTAGCTAAGATCTAAGGTATTGACACTAATCATCAGCATTTCTACGTGTTATGCAAATTATCAGAATATAAAAGTAGTCAACACATCTTAACGAGATCTGAAAGTCCACATACCCGAATGGGCGGTGTAGAACAATCAAGTTCTCAAATTAAGATGAAATTGGTACTTTTATAAAATTATAATTGCATAACATGCAACCTTTCATTATTTGGTTGCAAACATCATTTGGTGGAAGACATTTAACTCCGTTATGCACAACCTTTATTTTAAGAAAGATTCTAGCACTAAGTTTTTCTATATGTTCAAATGAAAAATAAGTAGGGCTTAGATCTAAACATATCATGCCTAATTATTTCACTCATATAAACATCATCATCAGAAAGAAAAAATAAAGTGCTAAGATATTAAGAGAGTACAATCTTCACCTGTGATCATGACCATTAGTGATAGATCCGATCATTACCGTAAATGATCATTGTTGATGATGGATCCTTTCATCAACAGTGATCATCATGGTTGATGATCGTTTCGATCAGTAATGAGCTTTAGAACGACAGTGAAGATAATATCATGAATGGAAACAAAATCATCTCACATATATGATCAAATTCAAAAAGCAAGATAACCTATTCAGGTTGTTACTTATTTAAATGTGGGCCACACCATTGATATGTAGATTAATCTTGAATTCATGTTTAACATAGGGCTTGTAGTGTAGTTATAGAACATGTACAGCAATCACGTGTACAACAACACGTGTACAACAATTATGTACAGCATTCACGTGTACAGTAATCATGTGTACAACAACTATGTATAGCAATGACGTGTACAGAATGTGTACCTCTGCCTAATCACAGCAATTGTACATCACAGCTAATACGTGTACATCATATCCATTATACAACACAGCACTAGTTTTGATTTGTAGTGTTGTATTTCAATTAAAATATAGCTGATTTGTACACACGTGTACAATACAGCAATTGTACACACGTGTACAACTAAAAAAAATAGCTGATTTGTAGTTTTGTATTTCAATACAACAACTAAATGAGGGCTGATCTATATTATACATGTGGAACAATACAACATCAATTGTACATGTTGAGGGCTGATTTTTAGTTGCAGAGGTGGTTCTAAAACCAGCCTCACGTGTGTGCAAGGGACCCCATCTGCATGTCACCCACATGTCCGCTTGAGCTTTGAATCTGCCGCATGTTTGGGAACACGTGTACAAGTGCACACTGTTCAGTCAAAAACATCTGAACGGTTAGAGTTTCAGGGTCCTTTTATCCTGGTGGGACACGCCTTATGAACGGGTTAGATGACATATACACAACATGGTCTACCCTACCCAACTGATGTCCCTCATTGTTCCGTGTGGTGTGGTCCACTTGAGTTTTGGATCGGGATGGATTTTGGTATACAGACCTAACAAGGGGTCTGTTGCATTTCTAAGCCCACACGCATATAATCACACGTGTGAGATCCTTGTGGTATTTTCAGTTACCGGATGTGATGTAATAGAGCCGCTCGAATTTGAAAATATGGTGGAGCTTCCATCCAGTATGTTGTATGTTGCAAATTAGCCAACGTGAGTACAACTACCAAAAAAAATAGCTAACAACCAACATGTGTGGACATCAACACGTGTCCATCTTATATATACATCATCCATCACAACAACCGTTGCTGATTTTTGTAAACGGATTAGTAGCGTAATTGAATACAACAACTATTTATTAGGGTTGTAATACAACACGTTAGCTATATTGCTGGTAGGTGGTATGTTGCACATCAGCCAATCCTGCTTCTCGTAGGAGAATTATAAATAGCTATACATCAAGTGGCATGTAGAACACGTGTTGTAATATAATACATCAGCCAGCGTGTTTGCATCCAACATGTATACAAGAGGTATATAACGTGTTAATTGTGATATAATACAACAACTAGTAAGTTTCACATGGGCTGTTGCATATTACGTGTATAGTACACGTCTCAATGTACAGATCACGTGCTACACGTATACAACAGATTTCACAATGTACAGCAGATTTCACATCATGAAACGTGTACAACTTGTATACAACATGAAACATGTGTAGCTTGTATACAACTTGAAACGTCTCCTTTACAACACCTGTATACACGTGTACAGCAAGAAACGTCTCCTGTACGATATGCTGATCCATACTATTCGAAAGCTATGGATTCCAATTTAAAAAGAAAGTATAGGCTACTTACCTTTTTAGATGAAAATAATCGGAGATCCGCCGTTGACTGCTTTGATACCACTGTTGGTAAATGCGGAAGATGAGCCCTCAAGATCTGACGGTCTACACGTAATTTGGAACCCTTACAAAGCTGAAGAACAGTGCTCCAATGGCCCGCCTATCTACAACTGGAGCAGATCGAACTATTCACACCTCTGATCCTACGGTATATAGTGGCCCCGGATTGCTTTGGATGGACCAGATCGTCCTAAGGACAAGCTAATATGGACAGACTATAGGATACTCTCTTCCTCTCTATATTCTCTCCGTGTATCGTATGAATCGATTGATTTCAATGAGAGATGTGCACTCCTTATATAACAGAGGGAGGAGAGTTTAAGTGGGATTGTGATATGGCCACATGAGCCGATCACATCCCTAACAGAAGAAGGAGAGTTTGGGTGGGATTGGGATAAGGCCACATCATCCGCTCTTATCCCTATCTCCTATCATAAATCAAATTCAAAATTGAATTTGAAATATAACAGAAGAGAAACCCACCCACTAGTGATTGCTCACCAGTGGGCCCCACTGGCCCACGTCCAACAAAATCTACTTTTTAGATTCTACCAATTTAAACATGCTCTAAAATACAACTTAATTCTAATTGTAAAACCATAATTGGCCTATATGATGATCAGATAAAATAATATAACCCACATTATTTTCCATAGTTATTATTATTATTATTATTATTATGCCCAGGCATTAGTGACTTAATTTCACTCTAACAATATTTTAAAGGAATAATCTGAAAGTCAATTACCTTATATTTGAACCAATTATCCATAATATAACCTCAACCATGCAAGCATTCGAGGTAGCGATGGCCTTAGATTATTACAAGCTCTTGAATTGTCTACGGTGCTTGATACCCATATGTTTCTCCGCACTCATGAAGTACAATTAATTGAAATGATAACAAGTCTAAGATGAATAAGTTAAATTTTTTTACTGCAGAGTTCCTCAAATTTTCTGATTTTACCTGACAATGCCATGACTAAAGGGAACTAGTATACAAGACCGCGTTTTAGTCTGCCCCCTTTTGTTTTGTTTTTACTTCAAAGTAGTCAATTCAAGCATTTTTAAAGTCAATATGGTGTGTGTATGACATCCACAAATATGAAAATTACACTTCTGCCATTGCCTTCTCCTCCTTCTATCTCTAGCTTGAGACAGGTTTGTCTGGTTGTAGAATCCATGGCTGTTTGCTCAAGATGAACGAGAAAAGATTTTAAAGGGTCTCACAAATAGCAGGAAAGTGGGCTGGGCCAAACTAGGCCTACACAGTTCATTCTGGCAGCACTATGCACATTGGCTGGGATTGAATCCAATAGCCAAATGGGCTGGTTCTTTGTTTTGATATAGATATAGCTTTGGCAAGTAGGGGTGACAATGGGTCAAGCTAGGGCCAGGTGGGTTTGGATTGGCCCTAGCCAGGTCCAAGTTCCTAATGCCTTGGGCTTGGCATTGGCCCGAATCGGGGCAAAAATGCCTTGCCTGTCCTTGACCCAACAAGGCTAGGTAAGGCCTGGCCTGTCCTTGATGAGCCCGGGTAGGGTAGTGCATAGGCGTACATGGGCCTAGTTTGCAAGCTTGGACCTGGTTCACAGCCAAGTTGAATGGCCCACCACGTCTTGGTACTAAAAGGTTGGGCCACCTGGGCCAGGCCTGGCAGTGCAACCCATTTTACGGTTGTTGGCAAGGGATTCCTACACAGCCTGACTTATTGAAATTCAAACACGGCAAAGGAGTTGGCAATGGGTCAGGCAGCCCAAACCCCATAGAGCCAGGCTTGGGGCCCTAAACTAGGTCCAAGGGCAGGCTTGGACTTAAAAATCTAGACCCTGTGATTGGCCCCGGACAAGCCAAAGCTAGTGATAAATAGCCTGGGCGAGTCCATTGGCCTAATCCAATCATCTAATGGGTCACAACTCCAAGATGCTTGTCTCTGGTTCCATTCAACTTATATATATATATATATATATATATATATATATATATATATATATATATATATATATAGACATGGATAAAACATACACATCATAATAGCCCCAGAGACCCTCACAGCACTGCCCGTCTCTAAGTCCTGGTGGAGTTACTATCCAATATGCTGAAATGGATTGGCTACTCCCATTGCCACTAGCCCGGTGGCTGGTGGTCGGTGCTCTATGGGCCCACTGATGTATGTATTTCATCCATGCTATTTATCCATTTTTACGGATCATTTTAGGGATTTATCCCAAATTTTAGAGGGATATAGTTGTCAGTTGAGCCATACTGCAGGAAAACAATAGTGATTGGATATCCACCATTAAAATCCTCCCAAGGCACACTGTACTGTTTATTTAACATACAATATGTTGATTAGGTCAAACATACCTCTTTCAGAACAAAGATCAGCTTGATCCAAAACTTTTATGGCCCCAAAAAGTTTTTAACAGTCGACCCTCTTTCAACACTGTTTCCTATAATGCGGTCCACTTGAGATTGGTATATACTTCATTTTTGGTATCATACCCTAAAATAATTTAGAAAAATAGATGGACGACAAAAATGAAACAAATACATCATGATGGGCCCAGGGAGCACCGACCACAAGCCATTGGACAGTGGCAGGGAGTAGCCAATCTGTTTCCCCAATCTGCACTCGAATGGACCCTGAACTGAAAGGTACAGGGATTAAGTGGACCACAAAGTGGGGATTTAATGTCCACCATTAAAAACTTCTTGAGAGCTGGAGAAGTTTCGGATCAAGCTAATATTTTTTTAAAATTTTCATTTCATCCACGTCTACATGACCTTATTAATAGGTTGGATGATTAAAAAAACATCACGGTGGCCTTAAAAAGGTTTCAACAGTGGGTGTCATTATCACTGCAGCTTCCTCCGGTGTGGTCCACTGAAGCTGTGGACCTGTTTCAATTTTACAGAAATATCTTAAAATGATCTGAGAAAATCGATGAACGGCGTGGATAAAACTCTTTCATCACGGTGGCCCCACGGAGCCCTGCCCGGACGGATAACTGTCCGGGCGGAGGTAGGACGCAATCCGCGTCCCAGAAAATTTCAGTGCCGGAGCTTCTCATTGGTCGACGTCATTTCCGATGACTCCATTGTGTCCTACCCCCAACCGTCTCGGCCTGAGAACGGGCAGAAGCTACAAGTGACTATCGTGATGTATGATTTAATCCACACCGTCCATCCATTTGACCGTGCAAAATAGATACGCCGGATTTCTCTATTCCAAATAGATTGCTTACTATACCATATAACTTTTACGATGTGAAATTTTTCTGAGTCCCAACATGATTTTTTTGTTAGATCTATACCGTCCATCAATTTTTGCAGATAATTCTAAAGCAGGAGCTCTAAAATGAAGTACATACGGTGCTCAAGTGGATCACACCATAGAAATCAGTGAGGATTGAACAAATTACCATTGAAACTTTCCTAGAGCCAACCCTAAGGCTTATATATATTCCATCTGACCTGTTCATAAGATCACATATACCTTGATGAAGTTAAAATACAAATATCAGCTTGATCACAGCCTTCTATGGTCTTAGGAAATTTTCTATCGGCAGCATTAATTCCTAAAGTCTTCAATGGTGCGGTCCACTTTAACTTTGGATCTGCATTGTTTTTAAGTTCATATTCTAGAATAATCTGAAGAAATAGATAGATAGACTATGTAGATTTATGAAATACATCATCTTAGAGCACACGTGAATTACACACCTAGAGAAATTCCGTTGATTGCTGCGTGGGCACAGGTGAGACCCGGTCTCACCTAAGACGGTGCAGTACTTATCATGGAACCCACCTTGATGTAAGTATTCTGTATCCATTCCATCCATCCATTTTTTTTTTTGGATCATTTTAGCACATGATACCAAAAATTAAGAAGTTCAAATTATCAGGTGGACTATAATCAAGGAAACTATGGTGATTGAACACTCTATCATTAAAAACTTCTTAAGGGTCATTTTTATTTGTCATCCAATCTGTCCATAAGTTCACATATGCTGGGATGAAGAGAAATATATATATATATATATATATATATATATATATATATATATATATATATATATATATATATATATATATATCAGCTTGATCCAAAACTTTCATAACTCATTAATGGTCAATCACCATTGTTTCCTATAATATTGTCCATTTAATAATTAGATCTGCTTCGCTATTTAGATAATGCGCTCAAATAATAATCCGAAACAATCGGATGGACAGAGTGGATAAAGAATACACATATCAAGGTACACATCAAGTGATGAAATGTGGAAATTCCGTGGCCCATCAGGATGTATGTATTAGATCTACACTGTCCATCCATTTTTTCATACCATTGTATGCAATGATACAAAAAATGAGGTAGATCCAAGGCTACTAATGAAGACTTCTTAAGGCCACAGAAGGGTCCGATCAAGCTGATAATTGTGTTTTCTCTTCATCCGGTTCTCTATGATCGTGTGAGGAGGTTATATAGCAAATAAACCTTACACTGAACCCTAGGAAGGTTTCAGCGGTAGTTGTTCAATCTCCTCTGCTTTATTTGGTGTGGTCCATTTGAGCTTTGGATGTACTTCATTTTTGGGGTCATGCTTTAGAATGATCTTTAAAAATTGATGTACAGTGTGAATCTAAAACATAAATCATTATAGGGCTAAGAGAAGTTTCATGCATTATATATATATATATATATATATATATATATATATGGAAATAGTACTTTGAGCGGCCCTATGGTAATGTGTGTGGAACATCTACCCCATCATCCAGATGCACCATTCCATGGTGGCCCACGGGCTTAAAAATAAAGTCAATCCATGACTTGGGTGAGCCACATCACATACAGCAGTTGAGAGGGGTTACCCTCCCATTAAAACATTCAAAATCATTTATCGGACCCACTGACTGTGGTTCAATCATCTAGCCCATCAATTGTGTGTCCCAATTGGATGAGGGTTCAGATCAAGTTTCAACGGCATACAAAACTCAAGTGAGTCCTACCAAGTGCTTTTATATGTTTTAGGCATGTCTTCACGTGGTTTTAGATGGTATGTCCCACCTGAATTCCATATATGGCTGATTTGTGGGATATCCCATAACCTAAAGGAACCCATCAAATGCATGGTGTTGATGTTCAACACGCATACGAGAGAACACCGCCTATAAATATATTGATATAATAAAATGGCTGTACAAAAGTTAGGCAGGCGCCACAAAATAAATGGCCCACACCAATCATATGACAACACTATACAGCCGCGTAACAACAAAAAAGAAAAGAAAAGACTGAGACAAGGCAAGAGGAATACCCTCATAGCAACCCCAAGCACCACTAAAACAGAGGAATAAAGCTCAGCAGAACTAAAAAACGTCCCAACAGCAACTTCTGCAGGAAACCACAGCAGGCGCAACTACCTTCGCGTCCATCTCCACATAATAATCTTTGAAAATAATAAAGTAAAGAACACAAATAAAAATTAATACCATGAAGATGAAATGTGAAAAATGCTTTCAATTAATTGAGATTTTCAAAAATAAGGGTAGTGATATTAGAACATTGAACTTAGACTTAATCAATAGCTGCTCCAATATTCCTGCTTGTTAATTTGAACATTGAACTCAAGATTTCTCCTATCCAGTGTATAATTAAAAAAGAGGTGGAGCCAATACAAACTTTGTTAGTTTACAATGTTTCTCTAAGTGAATTCAAGTGCATGTGAGCAGTCTTAAATATCTCTAGTTTGTTAGTATGTCAAAGTGCAATATGCTTGGATGCACTTGGACTCACTTAGACACACCTAGACATACATTGTACATGTACAAAGCTGTGTTTATACCATGCAACAACATTGACTAAAACATGCATGTATGAATATACATTTAGGTAAGAGCTGTAAGGTATGCTCAAGGCAGCAACAAAGATTTGGCAAAACCTCACAGGTGGATGAAAAGACCATACGCTGGAGAACCCGCAGCAGTAGGATGTAACTATGGGTCCAGCCCTTGGTCCAGGCTAGCTGCAACAACCTTGACTAGGGGTGGGAGGTCACCAAAACCTCAGCTGATTTCTCTAATTGAGACCCAATAGTCCCATAAACGGTTCAGACCAGCCTGTCTGGGCTTTTGGGCCTAGTCCAACCATATACAGGCTTGGTCTTGATTATCATCCCTGGGGATGGACTTGGACCTGAAAGTTCGACCATCTACTAACCAGGCTGGGTTTGGCCCTACAGGTCCATTAACCCCTTTAGGGTGTATTATTAATTGGGCTCCGCTCGGTCCTTGTCACAGGCCCTGGCATAACCATTCTGATGTTGAGAATAATAAAGATTAGAACATGAGTGAAAAATGAAAATCTTCTGGCACTTGGGATTGGTTGAATCATATTGAATTGCAATTCAACACAATACAATTGGTTGGTGAAATTCCACTGCGTGGTGTGAGTGCGTGTGTAAAAATAAAAATAAAAATAAAAATAAATAAATAAATAAATACAATTGACCATTTTCTCCGATTTGATAAAGTGAACTCATGAATTTGCCCCTGTAAAAAAGAAATCTTAACTTATGAATGCAGTGGTCTACAAAAGTAGTCTGCATCTGGCAATGCTGACTAATTCAATTGCATTAATTACTCAGTGAAGTAGAAACAACCAAACTGTAGTTACAATTCAGATACTTGGATGAGCGTTTGCAATTCCACTTAGTTGCATATAGGAAATTCCAAATGCATCCTTAGGGAATCAATGTGCTGAATTGAATTGATAGCAAACTGAACTAAGCCAATTACTTAGAAAACGGTCGTTTATTGATTGAATGAGTGTTTATCAGTTGTGTATCTAGACAGTCTCAGTAGAATTAGTGTTCTAAACTGAATTGACAGTGAACTAAACTCAGCAATTTAGTTACAATTCTATCATTTATTGATTGTGTTTGGAATTCAAATCACTTGCATATCCAAAGTTCCAAACACAGCCTTAGAGAATCAGTGCACTGAATTGAATCAACACTGAACTGAACTCAGCAAATTTCATAGTATGAGCAAAAGGTTAAACAGAGATATCCATAGCCAAACAATAAATACAATGGTTGATCAATTCCTTAACATAAACATCACACATAAAACCAGTTTGATTACTTGTAATAAGCATAACAGTTAGAATGCAGATCCGTTTTATATACATTGGCATTCTAACTGAACACATGGATAGAGCTACAAACAGCTAGTAAAGTGACCCTTCCTTCCCAAAAGCTATTTATGAAGCCTAGCAGCTGATGAACTCACAACCGATGAGGAACATCTATACTCAATTTGAAGAATCCCTTTTGAAGACAAAATTGCCCACCCTTGACAAACAAGAGACCTATTGACTCATTTTCAATTTGGAGCTTTCCCTTATGTCTAAGGGTCCACTGCTTGACTAGGCCTGCACGACTCATGGGTGTATTATCTGGTATGTCAATCTTATAAGCCCTATGGTTGACAGGCAACTGTATAAATATCACATCAATCAGACAATCCTATCTTTCTCAGTAGCAGCCTACAAGCAAACAGGTGATGAAAACATTCAGCCAATAGACTACACTCAGTAGAGAAAATCTGACAGGTAGGATTCTCCTATCCGCATGTTTTTTGTACAATCACCCACAATCGATAGATGTGAGCAGACGTGTGGTCTTCATAATCTGACTATGCAGCTTAATTAGGCAGCTCAGATTCTCCCATCAGTGTGTCTTCTGTACAATCATCCACAACGGTAGGCGCAAGCAGATGGGTGCTGGTCTTGATCATTTGACCATGCAGCCGAGTGGGCCTCATCCATGAATGAACTGAATCATAGGCCCACAATTGCAGAGAAGACAACCTTTGACTTGCATCCCCCTTTTCCCTCAGAGACTTGAACATGGATGAGAGGCACCAGGTCTAGCTTCTCTAATCCAAGCTGTTGTATTGAATGGAAGTTTGGTCAGATCCGTTCATAGAACAGTATTTGTTGGAAGGAGCAAAATTGTATCCCGTTTGTCACTGGGGAGTTGGAGTTCGAGGTTGGACCTGTATCTGAAAATTCCACCAAGTGTGCTGCATCTCTGCAACATAATAGTAACTTGGATTAAATTTATTTATTTTCTCTAAAGCTAGTTATTATCCACATGCATTAAGAAAACCATGCATGTACCATTGAGCCATGAGAAAGTTGATATCAGTCGATATCTTCACTTAAGCTTCCGTATGTTGCCATGATTAGGTAACTGCAGACAATGATGCCCCTGTAGACATCACCAAACATTTTCAGAAATATTTCCACTAATATTACTGTTTGAGGTACTATAAAATCCAAACCCATAGATCCTATAGCCTCAATGGGAAGGAATGATACATAGCTTTGTATACAGAGATTGTTCTCCGTTTTGTATAGAGAATCTAAAAGATGGACATGCAAAGGCTTACGAGTATATTATCACCATCATCATCTTAGCCTTTCTCCCAGTAAGTTGGGGTTGGCTTTAAATGGTTGATTGGCAAAGAAGAGTCCATGATCAGCTCTCCAAAAGGCATCCGCCACCCTTTTCTAGGCACTTTGCTTTTGAAAATATGATATTTTTTTTTAGGCAAATCTAGAAACTAAAATTTTTGCATAAAAAGCTGGGTTGCAGCATACAACTGATTGTAAGTGATCCGTCCTCTTCAAATTTAGTTGATTTTCATGATGTAAAAATGCCTACGAGTTAGACTACAACTATCAAACCATGTATTCAATAGTATTCCATCTATTTTTAATTTTTAATACAACGTATTGGTCTAGCTCCATTATAACTTATATCAGCCAAGTAATCTCTCTCAGTTCCTTGGATGCCTTAGCTGTTAGAGATAATATGGAAAAAAGATTTTGCTTATAATGCCAGCTATGACATATAGATCTTCAAAATAAAGAAGATAGAATTACCTAATGTGTTCTTGATGTGAATCAAGAGATTTCGTCGGAGATTCTGCCATTACTCTGATTTGGAGTGCATTATTGACATTTCCTGGTACGGTCCAACAACTGACAAAATAAATAAATGAAAAAAAGAAGAAAAAAAATATAATACTCTGAATTTCCATTATTTTGTTCTCATGCCAAGTCGATGAGGGATGGTAAAAAACACTTCATGTTCACACAAATATTTAGGCTACATGCATGTGTGCGTGTATGCATGCAATAAAAACTCAAGAGTGCAACAGCTTTTAACTCCCAGAAACTCCAGCTATAGATAACAACATCACCTCAATCTATACTTCACATCAGTGAGCATTTCTTGCAACAGCTGTAACCGATTTTGCAATTCCTGCACATAAGGCAATGATGCTATAACTATTAACTGAAAATATTAGACAATGTATACGAACATAACCCAATTCTTTGGCTTTAGTGGAGATAGTATATAAATAAAGTAGACACAAATTTGAAAATATTAGACAGTGTATAGAAAACTTTCATTTGATGGAGTTAAGATGAATGCGTCCTGTATCTGTATTTCTGCATAGTACAAACAGAAGGCCCCTCACATGTGTCAGTATGGCATACATGTATGAGATCCAATCCATTCATCTGGTCCAAACCTTGATGAAAGTTTCCCAGTTTAAAATATGGTCAGTCCACTAATAAGGTGAATAGGTGGGCCAACCATGTACCATTGGTTGTCCATCTTTTAACTATATATCCATTTTCTCCATACAAGTGTGGCTCACCTAATGAATAGACATACGATCCTAGGTGAAGACACATTCATCATGAGGCCAGTGTGATGTAGGGCTTGGATCATCAATACGTGTTTCAACTTTTCATGAGACACTTGTATTGGGTGTCAGTAGATCCATGCCTGCAGGTAGCATGCCTCTTAGGTTAGTGATTGAATTCAACTCTACCTTTCATCAGAAAAAGATTTCAGACCAATCTTGTGATCTTGCCTTGTGAATGATTTCTGGAGCCAATGCCAGTCAAGAGATATGCACAAACACAACATTAGGCAAGGAATCATAAGAGAATATAAGAAGCAACCGGACTAAATCAGAACACAACAACACATGTATACCCCTGATGGACAACAAAGCACTATCTTCATCAAACTTTCATAATTCTGTCACTCCTATTGCAAGTAATTGAAAAGATTTCAGTATTCATAAATGCATTTCATCAGACAAATACATAATGAGTAATTATGTTACTTGCTGCAGACAAGATAAACATATCACCTTTTTTATCTTGTGCGGGGACTAATCTTCGAATATCTTTCAACGACTACTCAAATCATTGAAAGAAAACAAACCTAAAAGAACAAAGCATTCCATTATAACAGATCTTACTCATTTTAAACAATCCAGGACTTAAAGATGGGAAGACTGTAACCAAACAAGAACGTTGCAACAATGCAACATGGACACATATGTATACCTGTTTTGGACATGGACAGCATTATTTTCTCGATCAAGGAAACAAGGAATTAGACACAAGATCATGGAAAAGCCACCATGCCCACATGTCTTTACAGATGTATAATGACATTGAAAGTTGTTTTATTAGATGGTACCTCATAATCATATGGGGTCAATTTGGAACCAAGAGCTCATATTAAAAATGCATGCTGATAGACACCAACCATTATCGCCAGGTCGGCGTGTATATTATGTTTTTGTGGGGGAGAGTGTAATATTCCGTCATCAGACTTTTTACCAAAAAGTTAAGAAGCCTCTCCGTCATGGTATTTAATAATGCGTGTCAATCAAAGAATGTTTTTATTAACATATAATCTCTCTTGGTGGTTCCAAACACCATATGCATAAGAAATAGGAAAATGTATTCCAATACTTAAAATATGACCCAAACAAGAAGTACATAAATACTGCTAGATGTAAGAAGAAAATTGAGTGTCTACGGTGTTGAACACTGAATTTTCTAGAATATATAGTGTCTTATTACATATACATGTATATAGATTGTGAAAATAATCCAAATGAAAGGAAATCCTGAAAACTAGTGATGTTTGGATATATGATTAGTAGATAAAAAAAGTCTAAAACTATAACATAGAAAAAATTTCCCTATAACTAGTCAAGATTGCAGTTTCGTAAAAAAAGATGTAGGAAGAAGAAATTACCTGGGTCCAAGGAAGATGGAAAGCTTTCTAATGAGTAAACATGAGAAAAAAGATATCTGTGTCACATAGAATTGACAATTGACTTTGTTCAAGATTTCGTTCATCATTTGAGAACGGGTTCTGCCTATAACCCGCAATCTCCAATCTCTATATCTTAATCTTGTTCTTCCCCATCTCAAAACTTTTTCTAGTAATAGAATCTCTCTATTACTCAAAATCTCAAATGCACACATATTACCTAATTCACACTTTATGAAAGCAGGATAATTGAAGAGATGCTCTTTAAACCATGGGTTCTAGATTACTGAAAATGTAAAAGAACGAGAACAAAGGGAATGCTTCTTACAAAATCAAGTTGCAAGAGGCAAAATCCAATTCTTGATTTGATAAAAGAAGTTTGTTGATGGGTTTTGTTCTTTTTGAAATCACATGTCGAATATCAATTGATCGGAATAGCAAATAAAGAATAAATTCTCTTTATTGAAAATGTAATAAGATTGAGGTAGCCTTTATCAAATGCAAAACAACAACAACGAAGGCAATAAATTCTACCAGATTGGATCTGCAAAAACAAAAATCACAATTCACAATTCCAGAAGTATGAAAATCCAATTGCCTACTAGGGGTGCACATGCCTAGGAACATGTAACTAGAGAACGTTGGATCGGTCCGGTTTATGCTAAATCCCAAATTAATTGATTTCGGTTCGGTTTAGGGCCCTATAGAACCGAACCAAACCAAACTGTTAAATCGAACCGTTGATTTGAATCGTTACACGAATTGTAGAAACCTCAGAATGTTACGGTGAAAGGAACCATGACATCTAATGAACGTAGGTCATAACTAAGTGATCGGTGGACATCTAATGAATCAAAAACAACATATTCAAATTCAACAAAGTAGATGTACATTGAATTGAATTCTCGAAAAAGAGGACAGTCAATCGATGGTGTTTACGTTTACGGTTTGTATTATTACACGTGGCACATGTACCTTAAATTGAACCGTCCAGTAGTGGGCCCACATCGAAGGATCATCCCATATGATCTCGGCTGATTTGTGGACATTTTATGGACCGTTATAGTGAGAAATCTTCGACGGTCCAAATCAACAGGAAAATGTCCATTGATTAGAGGTTGGAATTGTCTAATGAATCTAAATTTGGAGCTCTGTCCCATCTATAGTGGGTCCCATTATTTGGACGGTTTGGATTCTGTTACATGCAAGCCACGTGTCTAGTGTCTGATTGCATCGTGTAGGTTATTAAAAAAAGAGGTCTCCCATGTAACTAATTGGATGATAAGTTACCGTTCAACTGCCATATATGTGTCCACATCTCTAGTGTGTAAAACATCCAAACCGTCCAAGAATTGATACGAAGTTATTCCCATCCATTCACTCCCGATTGTATGGTTCCAAGACCTTAATAGTATTGTTAAAAAAGTGCAATTGGGCTGGAGTTTAAAAAGCCCAGAACCGTGGAACTGATCCGGAATCGAACCGGTTTTCACGGTCCGGTTCCAGTTCGGTTCTAGGGTGCTAACGGTCCGGTTCGGTTCCAAAAATCCTAGAACCGTAGGGAACAATTTGGTTCAGCCAACCCAATGAAACCGGAATGACCCCTATTGTCTACAAAAGAAAGTATGAAATCCCAAATAATTGTTCTCGTAAATAATCACTATTTCTAGACAATGAATTCGATTTAATCAGGTCACAATACATAAGACCAATTGACAATTCCAAAGGACAAGTATTTTTTTTTCTTACACACGCACTCACACCCCACCCACACCCACACACTCACACCACAGTTGAATTTCACCACAATGGGTACTCAAACCCATGACCTCATGTTAATACTCTTGTGAGTCTACCACTGAGACATGAGTAAGGACCCTCAGAGGACAAGTATGATGGGCTGTTTTCTTTTCAATAATTCATCCAAAATGGAACTGAAAAACAATTCTAAAGAGAACTTTTGAAAAATTCCAAGACACCCTTAGATGATTTGTACCTTGAAAATTGGCAGTTTCACTCACGTGGGTCACAATGTATAAAGTAAATTGGCCATTCAAACAACTTTTTCTACTCATCCATTCATCTTGTTTGTTGGTGGCCTGATTTTAGAGCAGAAGATCTAAGAGTGGAATATGTGCCTGCATGTGGATGGCAGGGCTCCCATTTGAAATTAGTAAACCCCAATATTTTCCTCTGCAAGAAAGTCAACAATACAATTAAAAGAACTACTAGGAATTTACACATGAGATTTCTAAGAAGCAAGAGCAAAACCTTAATTCATTGAAGATAAAGCTCAGCTTCAAAGCAGGAATGCACCTCCTAGAGGCCTAAGAGATAGCATTATAGTCTCCGTCTGCTATCAATTCACGAACATCTCCTCATCTGTTCTAATAGCCAAGAACATCACTCTGTTCGAGAATCCCTTCCCCATTAGCTTGAAAAGACAAATTGGATGTTGTTTCTGCCATCCTTAAGCATGCCTCTAATCCCGAACTTCTGTCAGTATTAAGAAACAACCATATAACAATTTAAGAAATCATCCTGAGAACCGATCAACTACTGTCAAGGTAACTACAACTTATGGTGTTGTATCCCACACAAGCGTAGTGGAAAACCCTCATGGAAAAAAAAAACCATGGCATACAGATCTCCACTGTGTATAACATAAGTAATACAAAAATGGTGGGCATCAACATGAAGATCACCTGGCACCTTTAAAAATCCTTTTAGGAACCTCTGGCCAGAAAGCCTTAGCATCCATCCCAATCCCATATACACCCTTTATATAAGTTTAGAAAGAAGCGATTTGGGCCATACGCATCTGCGAACTCTTCGATGTCATCGAAGATCTCTCGATGGACAGATGACCCTTCGATGATTGTGGGACCAACATACGGGTGACAGAATGACCCACCTATTGATCTGATCAGCCTAATCTTTTTTAGAAGGGGGCATCACATATATTTTTCGTAGTAATGATTTCCTACACAAGTGGCATGTTGTGAGCAGAAAACTGTTATGGTACAAAAAAAAGTTGTGATATCGCTGCAATATGCTTTTAGGTAGGGTGATCAATTCTCAATCATCCTCCCAACACAGTTCAATATGCTGTGATGATCAAAACCAAAGATTTCTTACGATTTAGAAAGCCTTCCCTTGAAGGGCGGAGACAAGCACTGGAATATGTCTAAGAAATATAGTAGCAAAAAAAAAAATATTGAGTTCAAAATAAAGAAAGAGAATAGAGAGTTGAGTATTAATTCTATTGTAAATAGTGTCGAAGAGTACTAGATGAGACATGAGATAAGGACGACCTCGGAGGACAAGAATATGATGGGTTGTTCTTCATCTTTCATTTTCAATAATTCATTTATTAAATGGAACTGCAAAACAATTCTATGCGAAGAGAACTTTTGATTTAAGAAAATTCCAAGACACCCTTAGATGATTTGTACCTTGAAAATTGGCAGTTTCACTCAGGTGGGTCACAATTTATACATAGTGTCCTTGAAAATCATACCACTCAAACAACATTTTTCTACTCATCCATTCATCTTGTTTGTTGGTGGCCTGATTCCACCTTTAGAGCAGAAGATCTAAGAGTGGAATATGTGCCTGCCCATGTGGATGGCAGCATTTTCTCCCTCTGACGTTGAAATTAGCAAACCCCAATATTTTCCTTTCAAAGAAATTCAACAATACAATTAAAGCACCAACTACTAGGAATCTATACATGGGATTTCTAAGAAAATTAGAGTACTTCTCACAACCTCGCCAATTCATTCAAGATAGGGTTCAACGATTCAAAGCAGGAATGAATCACCTCCTAGAGGCCTAAGAGATAGCATTATAGAGTCTCCACTATGAAAATAGAAATTCAAAAGAGCTTCCTCAACAACCTCGAATCTCAGTTCTAATAGCCAAGAACTCTGCTCTGTTTGAGGATCCCTTCCTCATTAGCTTGAAAAGACAAATTTGATGTTGTCTCTGGCTTCCTTAAGCATGCCTCAAATCCCGAACTTCTGTCAGTATCAAGAAACCAGCATATAACAATTTAACAAATCATCCCGAGAACCGATCGCCTACAGGTAAGGTACGACAACTTATTGTGTTGTATCCCGCCAGTGTAGTACATACTGCTTGTGTATAGCAGGCAGCAATACTAGGGAAATAGTAGGCATCACCATGAAGATCACCTGGCACAAAAATCAGGCCAGTCCACTCATCAGGTGAGCCATACCATTGGAATCAATGGACAGATGACAGTCTTACTCAGCATACAGGTTCAACCCACCTATTGATCTGATCAGCCTATTTTTTTATAAGGAGGGCAAATATTTTTTCATAGTAATGATTTCCTACACAAGTGGCATGTTGGCAGGAAAACTGTTATGGTACAAGCAGTTGCGATACCGCTGCTGGTAGGTTGTCAATTCTCAATCATCCTTCCAACACTGTTTGATAGGCCGTGATGATCAAAACCAAAGTTTCTTACAAGAGAATGCAACAAGCACTGAAATATGTCTAAGAAATATATCAAGGAAAAAAAAAAAAAAAAAACGAGTTCAAAATAAAGTAAAAAAGAATAGAGGAGTATTAATCTATTATTAATCTATTGACAGTGTAGTACTAAATGAGATATATTAGCAAGGATCACCAAATTAGCTTGCCTGTTCACTCCATGATATGATGAAGCAAACCATACATCTTGAAGGTCCTATAACATATGGCTCACATTATAGAAATCTCACTGATATGACATCTTCCAGGTCCCATAACATATGTACTATTGTTTCAAGTCACTTTTATACAAGTAAGATTTTCTATGTATGGACCATCTTTTGTGTGAACTTCTAGATGAACAGTCTAAATCATCACATAGTGAGACAGAAGGGGAGAGTACCTCCTTAGAAAACCTCAAATTATGTAAACATGACGTTCCACTGTGAATATGAACTTCCAAAACTCAGTGTGGTCCACATATCGGTTGCACCAAACTAGTAATAGAAAAATAAAAAGTTTTCAAAGAAAATAACCATTGCTTCACATTCAAGTAGACATGTCACCCACCTGATAAGCAGATCGGCCTGATTTTTGTTCAATCACCAGTGGCCTTGTTCAGTCTCCCACAAGAGTGCCACATTCTCACGTGTGATGCTAGGGCCCTTCACCATGTCATTTGCGCTACTCTCACTTGCATTCCTCAACGAAATGATGGTGTTTAAATGTTCTGTTTGCTAAAAAAAAAATCAGTTAAACCATAGAAAGTAAGAAATCATACAATGCATCTACCAAAAAAGGAGGTGGTTGACAATGCATAGACAGGGAATTATATGACACCGTTCGGTTTTCAGTTTGCATAAATGGGGCCCATAGTTCCTTGGAATTTACTTCATTGTATAATTGTTGAGCATGGAATTTTGGCTAATCTAATTACTCAGAACAACCAAAGTCCATAAAAGGATGATCTACCTGGTTGTTTGCATGGTGGAATTCAAAATATAATCATGAAAAAGAAAGAATTTTAAGCTGATGTGATGTTTTCTTTCCACAATTTTCTTTTTAAATCTATGTTTTGAATTCCTACATGTCAAAAAAAAAAAAAAAAACAAAAACAAAATACAGAGACTTCTAGCTGAAAGCCATGGTGTAATGACATTGGATCAAATGATAAATATGATTATTCAGTTTTTCTTTTTCTATTAGATCCCAGCAATAGTGACTTAATTTTACCAATGAAAGTCAATACCGGAGATTTAACGATTAACCTTACGAAATTATTATGAAAGCTGACGTTAAATTGTCAGTGCTTGATGCCCCGTGTATCTCCATCGCACTCCTGAATTACAATTAATTGAAATGATAATAAGTCTCCAAATAATAACTTTGGGTTGTTTGTTTTCCAAATTCCTCTGTGTAGGTGTTTGTTTAAAAAAGATTTATGGCTGTCAAATACACTAGTGAGATGCATGTGTTATATCCATGCCGTCCATTCATTTTTTTCATATCATTTTAGTCCATAAACCTAAAAATGGAGCAGATCTAAAGCTCAAGTGGACCACACCAAAGGAAGCAGTGGGAGTAATCACACCACGAACCCACTGTTTTGTGTTGTGTGGTTACTCCCACTGCTTCCTTTGGTGTGGTCCACTTGAGCCTTGGATCTACCTCGTTTTTGGGATAATATCCTAAAATGATATGAGATCATGAATGGACGGCGTAGATGCAACACTTACATCATGGTTGGGCCCACAGAGTTTTCACTTCTATGAGGTGGAGCGAGATGGAATTCGCTCTTCCGCGAAGATTTCAAACAGCAGCGTCTGCGTGTCAATACGCTTTTACCACAGTTTAAAACTTGTACACCGAGTCAAACAGACCGACTACTTTCTGCTACTTAATAGTTAAGGAAAATAGAAAATCATGCTTTTACGGAAAAAATTGGGAAATTAAAAAGAAGATAGGTTTGAGTGAGAAGTGCGATACTTATAAAGGGAGGGAAGAGGAATGAAAGAAGGGAAGGAGAGCGTTGATGCTATCTCCTCTTCAACCCCAACAGACGACCACACCCTTTGCCTCCTCTCGCGGATTCGGATTCGGATTCGGATTTGGTATATAAAATACCGATATTTGGGATGTGTGCTATGTAGTGCCAATCCTCGCCTTTCTCCTTCTCGCATCGCTTCTCCAATTGGGGACATCCATAGATTTGTAGAGTTTGGAGGTTTGTTAGGAGTTGCAACCTGGATGGCAAACACCCCAATTTATCACATGCGATGATATTCAAACATTGAAGCGAGGAGAGGTTTCCTATCCACTCCGGCAGAACCGTTAGACTTTTCAAACCCCAGATACTTAGCTCTTGCAGTGTTGTGGCATGTTTTAGCCCTTCCGGCAAACATATCAACTTATCACAGTCCCAGATGCCAAGATGTCGAAGGGACATTAGGTGTTCCATATCCTCTGGTAAAGAAGCCAGCTCCGGACATTTTGCAATGTCCAAGGATTGTAAGGCAGTGAGGTGTTGCAGGCCCCCCATCAAACTCGTTAGGCTTTTACAATACTCAATGTTAAGATGTTTAAGAGAGCTCAAGCCTTGTAGTCTCACGGACGTTAGACCATTGCACCTAGTAATATTTAGCTTCTGAAGAGAGGTGAGGTTTTGTAACTCCTGCAATGATACCAGCTCATCACAGTCATTAACAGACAGAGACTCTAGAGCAGCAAGGTTTCCAAGCTCCCCCGACAGATACTCAAGCTTTGGGCATCTCCAAATTGCTAGGGTCAAGAGACGGGTATGATTTGGGAACAACCCACCCGACAACGACCTTAGCTCCTTGAATTTTACAATACTCAAGTAGGAAAGCGAGGTTAGGTTTGCCACTGAACCTAACAACATCTCGTTACTATCATTCAATCTCAATTCTTTCAGAGACTGAAGGCATGGAAGTGTTGTTAACTTTGGGCATCCCACGACAGATAGTTGATTAAGGCAGGGGAGTACTTCTCTTCCGTTGAATCCTGACCACTCCTCTAAATTAGGCATATCTTCCAACGTGAGTTTTTCCAGTGACGGGAATCCCTCTGCAACATTGTCATGGTTGCCAATAGATTTCACAGCATGCATTCCCTGTATCTCAAGAACCTTAAGCAATGGTAATTGGCCAAGCTGGGGGAGCTGTTCGCATCTTCTGCAATCTCTCAGTGAGATTTCAACCAGATTCGAAAGCAATGAAGAACTCATCCAATCTGGAAATCTGACACCCATGTACCCTTCCACCACTAACTTTTTGAGATTCGGATGTGGTCGGAGACCTTCAAGGGTTTCATCAACATTTCCTGCCAACTTAATATCAATATCCTGACCCCGTGAACCCCATGAAAAGCATAACTTATGAAGGTTTGGCTTCTCCTTCAAGTTTGCTTCCTGTGCATCTGCTCTACACATCACGTTCTCGAGGTTTCGAATAATCAAGCTTCCTCGAAGGTTTAGGTCTTGCAGCTCTTTTATACCACATCCTCTATCCTGACCAATGATGAATATTGGCAAGGTCTGAAGGAACTTTAATTCTCCCATATTAGCTGGCATATGGGTCAATTTATCATATCGACTGATTTCAAGATGTCTTAAGCTAGTCATTTTGCTCATGTCCCTGGGTAACTCTGCAAGATAATAACACTGCAAGAGTCTCACGGTTTGCAGGTGGGGAAGGGTGTAGATGGATTCAGGAAGGGCTACTATTTTAGTATCAGACAAGTCGAGGTATCTTAAGTGTTTCAACTTGCCGATTGAAACCAACAACTCCTTAGTAACATTGGCTTTGCTTAAATCTAACACGCGTAAGCACATAAAATTTACAAAATGCTTACAGGGGATGCTGAAACTTTTTACTTCAAGCAGAAGCAGTGTTCGCAAACGGTTTACTTTCTTTAATGCCTTTGGGAATGTTTGGACCTTCCTTCCATACCCACACTCCAAGGACAAACGGCGAGATATGTTGTGGATGCTCTCTGCATTTTCGACCTGCACAATCGAGCATTCAGTCCCCGCAACAAAGCGTGCAAGATCATGCATGAGGTCATGCATCTTGCACCATACTATATTCCCATCATCATCTTTCCCAACATCCTGGAAGAAGGACCGCTGTAATAGATTATTGAAATACTCTCCACCGATGTTTTCCATGTGGTTACTTCCGACTGATGATTGAATGAAACCTTCGGCCATCCAAAGCTGGATTAGTTTCTCCTTCTCAATTTTACAATCTTTTGGAAATAATGAGCAGTATGCAAAGCATTGCTTCAAATGTGATGGCAGATGATAATAACTCAACCTTAGGGCAGGTAAAATGTGATTCTCATCTTCAGGTAGATTCCAAATCTCACTTTCTTTGACAAACAACCACTGGCTTTCCTCTGTTTTAAGGTACATCAAGCTTCCAAGTGACTTTGCCGCCAAAGGAACACCCTTGCACGTCTTCACAATTTCCTTTCCGAGTGTTATAAGGTTTGGATGTTCTTGTCTATCATGCCCAAACGCCCGTTGCCTGAACAGAGACCAACAATCATCTTCTGATAATATTGGCAAATGGTGTGAAGGGAGAGTGCCCATGATTGAAGCAACTTTTTCACTACGGGTAGTAACTATGATTTTACTACCCCTAGCGCCTCTGAGAGATTTTTTCAGTGAATTCCACTTCTCAGGATATTCCTCCCACACATCATCCAACACGAGTAAAAACTTCTTCCCACTTAGCTTTTGTTGGAGGCCATTCTGCAGTGAATCCATGCCTTCGAGATCACATTTGCAACCAGTTGCTGATTCAATGATTAATTTTATTACCCTCATCACATCAAAATTGTCCGTCACACAAACCCACATTCTTAGCTCGAAATGCTTGGTTACTCTCTCATCATTGTAAGCGAATTGAGCAAGTGTGGTCTTCCCAAGGCCCCCCATACCGACTATGGGGATGATCGAGACATCTTCTTGAGTACTAACATCAATCAACGACTCTACTATTTTCTTCTTATCTTCATCTCTGCCTAAAACTTCCGACTCAATCAAAGAGTCTGTTTGCAGTCTCTCTTCAATATTGACCGGCGGATCTACAGCTCCGTCTCTCAAATGGAACTTCCTCTCCTCTGCAATTGCATATAATCTCTTCCCAATCTCCTTTATCCTACTCCCCATCTTCAGGCAAAATACAAGTGAGTTCGGAAAAGAAAAGAAGTTGCGCACCCTATTCATCATATCAGACTGAGTCCTCACTTTCTGCTGAAAAATTTCGGTTACAAACTCATCTATCAAGTCATCTGCATCATAGGCCACATCCTTAAGCTTCATTAGCCAATCCATCAGCGCATCACTCTTCACTTGCTGCTTGTCCGCATCTCGAAGCACTGCATGGATCGTCGACAACGTGCTCTTAAGCTTCCCCAATTCTTTCTTGACACCCCGTGCTGTTTGAAACTGTTGCAGAAGTAGAGAATTCAAGTTCCCCACCATTGTCTCAACAAGAGCGGAGAGAAATGCTTCTGCCATCTTTTCGTGATACTGTGGAAATGCCAAAGAACTGAAAATGGTGATAAGTGTGGAATGGAAAATAATCAAACTGTGGACCTATATGCTATTTTCCATCAAGTGGGAGAAAAATGAATAAAAAGAGAAAGATAAAGAAAGCCAATGGAAAGCACCAAGATACCAATGTTGTTGCTTTAATAACATCAACGTGATGAGCCAATTTCCTTGAGAAAGCAGGATACTTTTAATTGCTCATATTTCAATAGGAAAGGAAGCTCTCAGGCTAGAATACCTCAAATTGTATTCACTGCAATCTCCACCATAGATATGTATGGTGACTGTGATTGGTAACTGGTCACTTGAAGGGATCCATTCGGTTTTTTTTTTTTTTTGGCCATGGGTTTAGTGATGCGATACAATTTGGGGTACAACCATAGACATGTATGCTTCATCTCATGTGCCGTGTTAATCATGGGCCACACCCCAAAAGCCTCAATGATCAAACAATCATAACAATCCCATCTACAGCCTTTCTTTAACATAAATGGGTAATCATATTCCTTTTTTTCTTATGGAGAACTGTGCACAACTGATCAGATGGTTAGAAACATCCAATTACCAGGTACATAAACAATGGTATGCAGAAGCTTGAAATACGTTAAAGATGATCCAGACAGCCATCAAGCCTGCATGGCCCATCACAGTTTAGAGATGAAAACATCTTTCTACCTGGATGGCACCACTCCTCTGACTCTTGGAATTTTCGACATCACTGTGACAACTAGTGCAATTTTTTTGCTCTCTGACTCCTAGATGCATTGCTTAAATTCTAAGGTTTAAAATACACATGTATAAAAGGAACAAATGATCTCTTTGGGCAGGGATTCATCCGGCACAATCAGGACCAATTCAGGTGGGCCCGTATCTAAAAATCTACTCATGCCGAGCAGCTAATGACCTTGCAAGTGACGAAGGAATTCCATGTTTGATACAAAGAAATCCTTCTTAGAAGAAGAGACTGGTTATGAGAAGAAATTAGTTAACCTTGACATAGATTTTAGAGATTTTTGCATTCGGCCACCTCCCTTTGGGCCATAAGCCCAAAATGGCCCAATTTTAAACTCTTTCTGAAAAAACAGCTGCCTTTTCCATATTTGACTTTTGACTAACAGAACGCTGCCTGTCCAAATAGAAAATCGGATCCATGCGGTCCACGGATGAAACAACACTAGCCCACCATTGAAACATTCATGGCCCACCATGATATTTTTGAGAAATCCACCCTGCCCCCTAGTTTCTTCAGCTCATTAAACCCATATTTCCCGCTGTTGAAACTACACCAGCACACCTTTGAAACATAAATGCCTCACCCTGATGGGACTCAGATTGGGTACTACCCCCACCAGGACCTAGTTAGAGACAGACGGTCCTGATAGGGGCTCTATAAGGCCCACTGCAATATATGTGTTTTATCTACTCTTTCCATCCATTTGACTGATCATTTTAGAGTATGAGTGCAAAAAGGAGGCAGTTGGGAGGCTCAAGTGAACCACACTACATGAAGCAATGGGGATTCAACACCTATTGTTGAAAACTTGTTGGGGACTGCAAAAGTTTTGTATCAAACTAATATTTATGTTTTCCCTTCATCTAGATCTGTGTGACCTTATGAATATGTTGGATGGAAAATAAACATCATGGTAGGCGTCATTGTCACCATTACTTCCTGTAGTGTGGTCCACTTGAGCATTTGATTTGCATCCTTTTTGGGATCTTGCCCTAAAATGATCCGGCAAAATGGATTGACGACATGGATAACCCATACTTCAAGGTGGGCTCCATAGAGCTCCCAAGAGGACGGTCCATCTCTAGCTAGGTCCTAGTGGGTGTCGCACCCAATCTGCATTCACTTTGATGTTTTGAGAAATACACCTTCTTGGCCATTTTTTCAGCTCGTTTTAGGTAGTGGGCCCAGTTATGAGGCCCAATAATCTTTTGAAATATCCACCCTGCCAATCATTTCTCCATATGATTTACGGGGGTGGGAATGACCTTATGGCCGGTATGAATGTCATATAAACAACATGGTGGGCCTTGGGAAAATTTCAATTGTGGCCATTCAATCTCCACTGTTTCCTTCAATGTGGCCCACCAAAGATTTGGATCTGCTTCATTTTTTGGGCCACCCACTAACATGAGTTGTTAAAAAATGGATGCCTGGGTTGAATTTCTCAAAATGTATCATGGTGAGCCCTACCTTCATCTTGGGGTAAGGCAATTTATTATTTCATCCTATGTGGCTCACGGAGTTTTGGATTTGCCTCATTTTTGGGCCACCCCTTATTATGAGCCAGAAAAACAGATGGATTGGGTGATATCTCAAAACATCATGATGGGTCCTAGGTAGGTTTCAACGGTGGGCCTCATTATCCCCACTTTTTTCATTGGTGTGGTTGACCTGAGCTTTGGATCAGCTTTATTTTTGGGCTCATGCCCTAAAATGAGCTGGTAAAACAGATGGACTGTATGGATAAAACACATACATCATATGGCCCGTAGATTTGTGGCACATTGCTATGTGTAATCCAGTTAACATTCAATGCATGATGCATGCATTAATAATGAGTTTCAATTGAATGGAAGCCCTTGAAACGCTCAGGCCCACCATGATGTTTAAGATGCCTTGTCATTTTAGGGAGTGGGGCAAAAAAATGAGGCAGATCCAAAACTGAAGTATGCGGCAAGGCATGAAGGTGCCAACACTGACTGTTCATAGAAGTTTTGGATCCGGATAGTATTTTTGGGTTTTCCGTTCATCACTATGGGAATGATCTTATGATCATTTTGGATGCGGCATATAAACATCACAATATACCCTTGGAAGGTTACAATGGTACATATTTTTCTTTACTATTGCCTGGATGTGGCCAACTTGAGTTTTGGATTTCCATCATTTTTAGGCTCACAAACTAAAATGATATGGTGAAATTGATGGGTGATACCGTGGATTTCTTACAAACAGTGGGCCTCACCTAGCTCGTGACTGCCGGGTATGGCCTCAATAATGAGGCTAGTGTGCACTGTTCGAAATGCTTTTAAATGAGAGATTAAATGTTAATGATGGAGATTTGACAGTGAAAACGGTAGATGGTTCTATAAAATATAGTTTAAAAATAGGAAGTTTTATTCTGTAGGACAAAATACAGCAACCGTTAGAAAAATCCCTAGATTTTAAGAGGCTATTAGCTCACTTTTTTTTCTTTTTTTTTAGATGGACCTAATGTAGGATGAGGATCAAGCATATTCATAATGCACATGGACCAGAAGAAGCCTAAGGAGAAATCAACAAAAATTCAGCATAATTGGACTAGTCGACCTTTGTGGTTGACATGTTGAAATTTCACATGAAATTTCGAATTGCTTGTTGACTGATTTCTGTCAGTTTAGAAAGGTCGAAATATTGTTCGGCAGGTTGAAATATAATTTCAGATTGCTTGCTAGATGATTTTTGCCAGTTTAGACAGGTTGATAGATCTTGTCAACGAGTCGAAATCTAGTTCAATAGGTCGACAAATCGATTGATAGGTTAAAAATCACATATTTTTTTTAAAAAAAAAAATCTCTGGACACTTTTTGGTTGTTTCGACCTGTCAACTCGGTAGGTCGACGATACATGCAGGTAGCAAAAATTTACGTTTTTTTCTAAAATTATTTTCTTATTCGATTAGGGATCTTTGATTGTGATTTTAGGGTTCATTTAGGGTTATTTAAAGGTGTTAATTTTTTTATTTTTTATTTATCTATCAATTAAAACTTTTAAGAAATTCTATTTTTTCTCGTGGATTCAAGATTTTCTCTTGTAGATTCAAGGTATTTATCAATCGAGGAAGAAGGTGATCAACCTCATCACGTCCTCCCTTGCGTCAGAACCCTACCTTTATGTTTATCTATTGTTTGATAAGGCTAACGTGGCTCATGGGTGGATCCTTGATATGTCAATCTCACAAAGTCTACGGTTGATAGGCCACTATATAAATATGACATCAATTGGATGATCCTCTCCTTCCAAGTAACATGCTGGTACTCATAAAAATCAGCTTAAATTCCACATTCAATGGAGAATAATAGAGAATGTCAGATAGATTCTCCCATGAGTTTGTTTTTCCAGGTGAGCTGATGGGTGGTCTTGATCATCCGACCATGCTCCATTCATGAGTGGACTGAGTAAAAGGTGGCTAGCCATCAAGTTCCATTAAGATAGTCACTACTTCAATTTGCATCTCCATTACTCTCTTCGGAGGATAGATTAAATTTCGTGACATGACAGTATATGCTCGCTGTTGCGAGATGTCTTAAATCTGAGTCCTTTCGCAACTGGGATGTGGAAAGGAGTTTCGCGGATTTCGTGCTGCAAGTCCTTTCGCAACTGGGATGCGAAAGGAGTTTCGCGGATTTTGTGACGCAAGTCCTTTCGCAACTGGGATACGAAAGGGAAGTTGCCAAAACTATAAATTGGGGTCCCTAGGGCTATTCTAAGATTATTCCAAGACTTCCTAAAGGTATTCTAAAGGGTTCTAGGGTTATCAAAGGGTGTAGGAAGGGTGAGATTCGAGGTTATTCGAATCGGGTAAGTCTTTTCTCTTTGTAATTGATGCTTTCATGGTGGTGATATGTCGCTTTGTGCCGTGGTTTTTTCCCGCAAGGGTTTTCCACGTTAAATCTGTGCGTTCTCTTTTCTTGTGTGTGTGCTTGGTGTCATTGGATTGCTATCCTAGATCTAGATCCGTGTGATTCCACAGCCAAAAATCCCAACAAGTGGTATCGAGCAATCGGTTGGGACACGATCCTAATTTGAGGGATTAGTAATAATGGCGAGCGCCGTGTATGAGATTGAGAAGTACTCGGGGAAAAATAATTTTGAGTTATGGAAGATCAAGATGATGAGTTCCTTAATCAAACAAGGCGAAGATGGTGCTCTTGAGGAGCGGAAGTCCACTATGATCGATGGTGATTGGAATACTCTTGATAAGAAGGCTTTATCATCGATCCGTTTATGTCTCACGGATGAGGTTCTCTACAACGTCATGAGGAGAAAATCTGCGGCTAAGTTATGGGCGGGCGGTTAGAGGATGTCTATGCGAAGAAATCCTCTCGAAAATCGCCTACACTTGAAGCGGTGGTATAACTTCAAGATGGCAGAGGGTGGAGATTTGGAGGCTCACATCAGCAACTTTAATAAATTGGTTTGCAAATTGCTGGATATGGAGGAAGTGATGAAAGATGAAGAACAAGCATGTATGTTGCTGAATTCTCTCCCGGCGTCATATGAGTTATTCAAGGACACTATGTGTAGCATGAATAAAATCCTGAGTGTCGACACTGTTATCTCAGCCCTTCAAGGGAAGGCTATGAGACAGCTAGACAGCAACATAGGGATATCTTCTGATGCACTGTTTACAGTGGGTAGGAATTTTGAACAAGGTACAGGTTCTTCAGGTTCTAGATCCAAATCCAAGGGCAAGGGCAAAGGAAAGGTAAAGTGCTGGAATTGTGGGAAGGAAGGACATGTGAAGAGGGATTGTGAAAATCCTAAATCTAAGAGGGAAGATTCTGAGGCTTCATGCAGGGAGGCTAACACTGCCACGTCAGATGAATCGAGTTGATGTGATGGTGATGTTTTGTCTGTGTCTTCGCTCAGACGGTCATACGATGATCGTAAGGAAGAGTGGATGCTAGACACAGGGTCATCTTTTCATATGACTCCTCATCGGAGTTGGTTCACTAGCTACAGGGAGTGCGATGGTGGACATGTGTTTATGGGCAATGGCTTTGCCTGTAATGTTGTGGCTGTTGGTACGATGCACATCAGGATGTTTGAAAGGGTGGAGCGTACCTTGACAGATGTGAGGCACGTTCCTGATTTGAAGCAGAATCTGATTTCTCTTGGTGTACTTGAGGCAAAAGGATGCAAGTACATATATATTGATAATGCTCTTAAAGTATCTAAGGGGGCACGGGTAATCATGAAAGCGCAACGACTCGATCATGTTTACAGGTTGATCGGGAGTACTTCAAAAGGTGGAGCTGCAATGGATGTAGCGGATTCCACCTCTGCACGTGTGTGGCATGATGGGCATGGCCACATGAGCGGGCAGGGCAAGAAGGCTGAGACGTGCGGACAGGGATACAGAGCAGGTGGAGCAACCGCCTGTGTAAAGAATCATACGGCATGATCGCAGGATATCGACGTGGTACATGGATGACTCTAATATCGCAGAGGACTCATCTTCTATTCTAATGCTCTAGGTGAGCCTAGTGTTGAGAAGTGGAAGGTGACTATGGGCGATGTGATGGATTCGTTGTACCAGACCGACATATGGGAGCGGGTGGAGCTTCTAGTGGGCTGGTGAGCGGTTAGATGTAGGTGGACCTTCAGGAGGATACAGTATAGATACAGGGCGAGGTTGGTAGCGTGGGGTTATTCTCAGAGAGAAGAGATCGGCTTCTCAGAGATATTCGCGCAGATGGTATAGCAGGTATCTATCAGATCCGTGATTGGCGCTGGTTGGCCAATATGATCTTGAGTTATGATGTGATGCAGAAATAAGAGAAGAGGTCAAGAAACTACACGGTTGAAGATTGAAGACATGGTGGAGATTGTTGCGAGATGTCTTAAATCTGAGTCATTTCGCAACTGGGATGCGGAAAGGAGTTTCGCGGATTTCGTGCTACAAGTCCTTTCGCAACTGAGATGCGAAAGGAGTTTCGCGGATTTTGTGACGCAAGTCCTTTCGCAACTGGGATGCGAAAGGAGTTTCGCGGATTTTGTGTTGCAAGTCCTTTCGCAACTGGGATGCGAAATGAGTTTCACAGATTTTGTGACGCAAGTCCTTTCGCAACTGGGATACGAAAGGGAAGTTGTCAAAACTATAAATTGGGGTCCCTAGGGCTATTCTAAGATTATTCCAAGACTTCCTAAAGGTATTCCAAAGGGTTCTAGGGTTATCAAAGGGTGTAGCAAGGGTGAGATTCGAGGTTGTTCGAATCGGGTAAGTCTTTTCTCTTTGTAATTGATGTTTTCATAGTGGTGATCTGTCGCTTTGTGCCGTGGTTTTTTCCCGCAAGGGTTTTCCACGTTAAATCTGTGTGTTCTCTTTTCTTGTGTGTGTGCTTGGTGCCATTGGATTGCTATCCTAGATCTAGATCTGTGTGATTCCGCAGGCCAAAAATCCCAACACTCGCATGTGGCATAACAAAGCTCTTTTAAAAGAACCAAGGGTAGCCATCAAGATCAATACTTATACTTGTGACGTAGGGAGAGATGTGATGAGGTAGATCACCATCTTCCTCAGGGGATATCTACTTCAAATCGATGGAGCTCTCTAAACTCCTAGAGCTTCCTCCAATCCATGAGGGGTAAAAATAGAAATAATTTCTAATAAATTGATTGATAAAAAAAAATGAAATTACAATCCTCTAAATAATAAATTCAAACTTAAGATGTAGTTTTAGACTCAGAATCCAACTCAAACACTCTAAAAACATGACTTACTATAAATAGTAAACTTACTATTTATAGACAATCATGATTTCTACTAGACTTCATAGTTTTCAGCCAAAGATAGTAAGTGTCCAATTTGGGCTAACCACGTTATTCCCCTAACTTTTCTAAGCTATTTTCATGTGGGGCATGCCTCTTACAATCAAAAGATCATTAGTTCTACTCTAGATAAAAATGACTATTTATGGTAAAAATCAAAATAAAAGGGACTTTTGACTGTTGATATGATGGAATCTCGCAAATCTAGCATGGGCAACTCGGTGTAGTGGGTTGGTTGGTTAAAGTAGCTTTTCCTATTCCAAAATCATATATGATATGTCAAACAACTCATCCTAGTTTGCGAGATACGACTGTTTTAAGGTTCCGACGGTTCGGATCACTTCTGCCTCGGATCAGGCCTTCGGTCCATCTTTACCATGAAAGTGTTTGTGACCTATCCAACATCAATTTTCTAAGACTGCGCTTGGATTTACGATTGACATTAATTAAAATAATTTAAGATTGAATAAAGACTAGTGAACAGTCACAATCATTTTCACCATTATAGGGATCAGAGGAATATGTACCAAATGACCCTAATGCCCACTATTGTGTAAGAGGACACTAGACAAGAATCGGACCATCACGGTCCATGTATGACATCTAAATCGTCCAGAGGATGCTCCACCAAAAAAATTGGACACCTAAAATATTAGGCTAAATGGGCCATAACATGAGCCTCCAAATATTCATGGTTGACCACTTGATGGTTGGGTTGGCATGATTTATAAGACATCTCATTTACTTAGTGGAGTGAACCAGTGTTGGTAGCAAAAACTCAATATTTTTAAGTATCAAATTTTCAGGAATGGAGATAAGAACAGATAATCAAAGTATCAAATTTTCAGGAATGGAGATAAGAACAGATAATCTAAAGATAGATGGTTAAGATCTTACTGATTTTTACAGCAAAGAGTTTGATGCCGATCTGATCCTCTAAACTAAAAAATATCTCCCCAAACTATTTCACTTGAAAGAAGCCAAGACAGCCCTGCCAAATAATGTATTAGGAGCAGAGAGTGGAAAAAACCATTCACACAAGTGGACCACAACACACTTACGATAATGGAGAAGAGGAATAGGGAAGACGATGAAAATGGAGAAAGAATTCTCTCTACTACCTTTCTCTCCATACAGGTAGTAATGAGTCTAATGACCGAAGGAAATGATGGAAAGTGGTGAAAATGTGGAATGGAAAATTTATGAAATCGTGGTTTATATGATCAGTAAGGTTAGGGAAACACCCTATCCCCAGTACACCTAATCCATGGATTCAGACAGCCATAACCTTGCAGGCCCACCACAGTTGAAAGATGAACAAGGTGTTCCCTTGATAACGCGTTGGTGGGTGTTATCCTTTCCATGGAGCCCACCTTGATGATTTTTTCTTATATCCACGGTAGGTTTTTAATGGTGGACGGTCAATCATCAATGTTTCCTCTGGTGTGGTCCACCTGAGATTTGGCCGACACAAATTTCAGATCAATCTAATGTTAGTGTTTTTCCCTTCATCCATGTATGTTAACCTTATGAGTTGGTTGGATGACAAATAAATATCATGGTGGACCCTTGAAGGTTTCAACAGTGGGTGTTACTATCTCCACTATTTCTCTATGGTGTTGTCCATTTAAGGTTTGGATCCAACTCATTCCTTTGGCTCACGCCCTAGTGGTGTGGATATAATACATACATCATGGTGGGCCTACAATTTGACAAGTCAACACATAACAATTATGATTCCTGAAAATATCCTGTTAGCTAGATGGCAGCGCATCTCTAACTTTTGGAATTTCAGTGATAATTGCTGTACATTTATTATTTTTTTTCTAATTGGTGTGGTCCACTAGGTCCCATTTTGAGCTTTTGGTCCCATTTTGGGCTTTTGGTTAAATCCACTCTATCCATTCTTTTCGTAATTTTTAAGAAAGAAAATGTTCAGAGAATGATCAAAATCTTCAAATCTGATAGCCTACAACACAACAAGACAATGGGTATTATAAACACAAATCAATGGTCCTTTTTCCTCACTGTGGGCCACTGATAACTTGATATGGTGTGAAGATTACACATTTTAAGGAAATCATAAGCCTTAAATATTATTAACGGATTATATCTACTTTTTGATGGACCTGTGATAAAAATGATAGGATCAAATGTTAGTTTTGGGCATCGGGAATTGTGAATCTCGTCGGCTTCTCACTCTACCATTTTTTCTGTAAGAATAGTACAAAGTCAGGTGTGTGGGTCCATAGTGATGTTTATATGTCATCTAACCTATCTAACCTATTAATTATATCACATCTACGTATCCATTTATGAAGGGAAAGTAGAAATATCATATTAATTAGAAAGCTTTATGGCCCACGTAGTAGTTTTCAACAGTTTCACGTCACCCATACTATTTGTTATAGTATGGTCCACTTCATCTGTATATAACCTTCAAATTTTAGTATATATATTAAGATGAAATAGCACGACTGATGGACTGTGTGGATTAAAACCTTAAATCATAGTAAACCCACAAGTATGACAAAAGCATATTCCACACGACTTATAATAGCCGTCCTCCGTTCATTATATGTAGCCTTTGTTTTTTTTTTTTTTTCAAGAGTAATTTGGTCCGAGCAAATATACAGAGCTTATCTCTTCAGTATAATTGAAACTTTCAAAAAATTCCAAAACCTTGATGGTCGACACGCATCATGGTGGGCCCACACAGCTCGACCTCATGAGAAGTTCACATGAGGTCGAGCTCACAATACCGTTTCCCCTAGGTAACACGTTATTGAGTGTTCTGCTGAACGTGGGGCCCAAGTTGATGTGTGTGTTTTATATCAATGCCGTCCATCAGTTTTTCAGGATTATTTTACTATACTGTCCCAAAAATTACGCAACTAAAAATCTCAGGTGGGCCACACCACAAGAAACAGTGTTTATTAAATGCCCACCATTAAAAACTAACTAGGGCCCACTGTAATGTTTGTTTTCCATCTAACCTGTTGATAAGGTCTAACAGAACTGAAGAAAGGGAAAATACAACGATCAGATTTATCCAAAACTTCCATGGCCCACTATAAGTTTTTAATTGTCATTCACCACAGTTTTTAGTAGTGTGGTCCACCTAAGATTTGGATCTGCTTGAGTTTGGGGATCAAGTCATAAAATGAAATAGAAAAACGGCTGAACAGCGTGGATACACTACACATTGATCATGTCGGGCCCCATATGGACAGGGCAACACCCTCTCCCTGTTACACTTAATCCACTCCCGATGGATCCTTACTCTTGCTTGGATGGATCCTTACTCTTGCTTGAGTGGTATACTCCCAGGAGTTTCAACACCCTGTCAAGGGTTCAAGTATTAGGTAGTAAAATTCCACTAGCGTTGTTGGGGGGGGGGGTGTGTGCGTGTGTAAAAAGTGTGTGCGTGTGTAAAAATAATAATAAAAAAAAATCCACTCTCGATCCAGACAGCAATAAACCGTGCGGGGCCACTACAATTGAGAGATGAATGAAAGCGTAAAAGGTGTCACCGGAAACGGATTGGCTGGTGTATGTACCACACACCAGCTATATAGCTGATGTACAAACGTCAGCAAGTTTTGTGGGTCGTATGTGTTATATCCAAAACGTCCATTCATTTGACGAACTCTTTGGAAGGCTTTTGCCGAAAAATAAGACAGATCTAAAGATAAAGGTGGATCACACTGAAAAAAGCAGTGGGAGATTGAACGTCTACTATTGAAACCCTTTTGGGGTCACAGAAGTTTCGGATCAATATGAAAAAAAAAAAATTTCTCTTCATCAAGGTATTTGTAACCTCATGGATAGAATATATGGAAACTAAACGTCATGAGAGGCCCCGTGAATTTGAAAATCATTTCCCCGCTGCTATTTTTGGTGCGGTACAAATGAGTTTTGGATATGATTCATTTTTTGTCTAATGCTCTAAAATGATCTATAAAATTTGATGAACGGTGTGGATATAATTGCGGGGGCCTTGTAACTTTGATCTCATTTGTCGTACAACTACGAGCTTGAGGAGCGTCGGAGCTCGTCTTCGCATGACACGTATCTACACCAGCTATACACCTGCTGTATAGCTGGTGTGTGGCACACCAGCCAATCCGCTTCCGGTGTTCCCATGGTAACACGTTGGTGGGTGTTATCCTTGCCATGGAGCCCACCTTGTTGATTTTTTCGTACATCCACTTTAGGTTTGTAACGGTGGACGGCCAATCACCATTATTTCTTGTGGTGTGGTCCACTCAATATTTGGATCTCCTTGATTTTTGGGAACACATCATAAAATGGGCTGTAGAAATGGATGAACGGTGTTGATACAGTGTTACCCAGATAACACCTAAATCGCTCCCTCATGGTGTGCACACACCTTAGTGGTGTGTTGACGTGGCGAAGTTCTATTCGCCCCTCATATCCATACTATTTTTTGAGATCATATCAATGCATGATTCCAAAAAATGAATCCAAACCTCAAGTGTACCACATCACAGAAAACAGCGGAGATTAAAAGCCAACCACTGAAAAATTATTAGGGGCCACACAAATTTTATATCGAGCTGATGATAGTGTTTTCCCTTCATCATCCCGTATATTTGACCATATGAATCGGTTGGAAGGCAAATAAACATCAAGGTGGACCCGAGAAAGCCTTCAACAGTGGGCGTCACTATCTGCACTGCTTTCCATGGCGTGATGCCAATTCAGGTGGGCCTATATCTCCATGTCAGATTCTGTACAAGAAAGTATCATTTTAACCCCTTCATTACAATTGTACGGAGAGGCTGTTTGGCATCTAGAGCTGTACATGAGCAAATTAAGCTCAGTTACTCGCTCAAGTTGACTCGGAATTACTCGACTCAACTCGACTCGGCATGAGTTTGAGCCAAGCACCAGCATAAGTTTTATACTCGTTTTGATTACGAGTTGAATACGGGCAATACTCGACTCGTGTGCTCGACTCGTACTTAACTCGGTACTCGACTCGTACTGTGTGGTGTTGATTTATTATTATTAGTTTTTTGTATAAATTGTTAATATATTTCAGAAATTGATATCATATATTGCTAATATATATCAGAAATTGTTAATATATGTTAATATAGCTAATATATTTTAATATATGTTAATATAGCAAATATATGTTAATATATAAATTGTTAATATGCTAATATATGTCAGAAATTGTTAATATGTTAATATATGTTAATATAGCTAATATATGTTAAAATTGTTAATATATGTTAAATTCGTTGCTCGAAAATCCTGCTCGAATTGGGCTCAAATTCAGACTCGGACTCGAACTCACCTCGAAAACTCGGACTCGACTCGATTTCTATTCGTACTTGGCTCGTACTCGGACGAGTAGAGCACGAGTAAGGAATCCATGTTCGATGCCCGAGTAGAGCCGAGTACGAGCAGTACTCGGCCAGGGCGAGCCGAGTACGAGTAGGGCAATACTTGTTATGGACAGATGTCTTAAATCTGTCTATTGATCTGTTGATGACATCGACAGGGTTTCGATGACATCGAAACCAGTCTGTCGATGACATCGAAGCCAGTCATCAATGACATCGAAGGTTGCTCGATGCCATCGATAATTCACAAAATTTTTCACCCCTGGTCGCTGGACAGTTTTGGTCCTATTTCGATATCATTGAAGGACCGTCGATGATATCGAAGCTGTTATTGAGAGACCTTCAATGACATCGAAGAGTGTCGCAGATGCGATTGCGAAAACTCAGATTCTGCGGATTTTGTTTCCTATTCCGAGTCTGCTTCTTTCTAAACTTATATAAAGGGGTGTATGCGGGATTGAGAGGTATTTTAGAGTTTCTAAAGGGTATAGCAAGGGTGAGATTCGAGGTTGTTCGAATCGTGTAAGTCCTTTCTCTTTGTAATTTCTATTTTCATAGTGGAGATCTGTCGCTTTGTGCCGTGGTTTTTTCCCGCAAGGGTTTTTCACGTTAAATCTGTGTTCTCTTGTGTGTGCTTAGTGTCATTGGATTGCTATCATAGATCTAAATCTGTATGATTCCGCAGGTTAAAATCCCCAATAAGTGGTATCAGAGCTATCGTTGGGGCACAGATCTGAATCTGCAGGATTAGTAATAATGGCAAGCACCAGGTATGAGATTGAGAAGTACTCAGGGAAAAATAATTTTGAGTTATGGAAGATCAAGATGATGAGTTCCTTAATCAAGCAAGGCGAAGATAGTGCTCTTAAGGAGTGAAAGTCTACTATGACTGATAATGAATGAAATACTCTTGATAAGAAGGCATTATCATCGATCCGTTTATGTCTCACGGATGAGGTTCTCTACAACATCATGAGGGAGAAAACTACGGCTAAGTTATGGGCGAAGTTAAATGATGTCTATGCGAAAAAATTCTCTGAAAATCGCCTGCACTTGAAGCGGCAGTGGTATAACTTCAAGATGGCAGAGGGTGGAGATCTGGAGGCTCACATCAGCAACTTTAATAAATTAGTTTGCAAATTGCTGGATATGGAGGAAGTGATGAAAGATGAAGAACAAGCATGTATGTTGCTAAATTCTCTTCCGGCGTCTTATAAGTCATTCAAGGACACTATGTGCAGCATGAATAAAGCCCTGAGTGTCGACACCGTTATCTCAGCCCTTCAAGGGAAGGCTATGAGAAAGCTAAACAACGACATGGGGACATCTTCTGATACAGTATTTACAATGAATATGAATTCTGAACAAGGTACGGGTTCTTCAGGTTATAGATCCAAATCAAAGGGCAAGGGCAAAGGAAAGGTAAAGTGCTGGAATTGTGGGAAGGAAGGACATGTGAAGAAGGATTGTGGAAATCCTAAATCGAAGAGAGAAGATTCTGAGGCTTCGTACAGGGAGGCCAATTTTGCCACGTCAGATGGATCGAGTGGATGTGATGGTGATGTTTTGTCTGTGTCTACTATCAGGTGGTCGTACGATGATCGTAAGGACGAGTGGATGCTAGATACAGGGGCATCTTTTCACATGACTCCTCATCGGAGTTGGTTCACCAGCTACAAGGAGTGCGACTGTGGACAGGTATTTATGGGCAATGACTTTACCTATAATATTGTGGCTATTGGTACAGTTCGCATCCGGATGTTTGATGGGGTGGAGCGCACCCTGACTGATGTCAGGCACGTTCCTGATTTGAAGCAGAATCTGATTTCTCTTGGTATACTTGAGGCAAAAGAATGCAAGTACATAGGTATTGATAGTGCTCTTAAGGTATCTAAGGGGGGCACGGGTAATCATGAAAGCACAACGACTTGGTAACTTGTACAGGTTGATCGGGAGCACTTCAAAAGATGAAGCTGCAATGGATGTAGCGGATTCCACCTCTGCACGTGTGTGGCATGTTGGGCATGGTGTAATGCCCTGAAAATCGGGGGTCGAGTGTAACTCAACTCTCGAGTTCCAACTCATCACTTATGCAACATATTTAATGATGTTTGAATGTTGTCTGTGTTAGAGCAATAAACATTAATAAGATTATACCAAAACAGTAATTCATACTCCAGTCAATTGTATAAAAGCAAGTTTTAAGACCGAACTATATATATATATGTATGTAAAGAACAAAATAAACGTTTCATTCTCTAGAGTATGAATCCATCCGAGTCACCATAAACATGTCTGTTTTTACAAACAACATATCAAAATAAAACTAAGTACAATCCCGCAAAACCCGCTACCCCGACAAAACCTAGTCGAAGCCACCAGAGAACTGCATATACGAGAACTCCTCCTGGTCCTCGTCAAAATCAGGCTCCGCCTCCAGAGTTGTTGGCTCGCCTAAACCTGAGACAGAGTCTGGTTGGTATGCGCAACACCGTCTCGTAACGTGGGAGTGAGTAGCTAACTCAGTGGAACAATAAGGCATAAGTTATCATATTATCAATGCAGTCAAGCAGTAATGATAAAGCAGGAAGTCAAACACTCCTAATTACTCTTATTAATGCAAGTATGTATGCAGGTATGATGGATGCCCTCACCGACATACTCCCTCATGCGACACCATCTCACGCTCGCGGCATGCTTACATCCCACAATTGCTCCACATCTTCCATGCACATGCGATGCATGATGAGCATGATTACTTAATTAATCCCTTTCAAACAAACAGGATTGGGAAACTAAGGTACCTCCTCAGTATCATTCCCAAACATGATCCATTCTAGGGTTGTCGGGTCCTAGTTAATATCGACGATGGTGTGTTTTCTAGGTCACTGCAGAGGCTGCCAGTGGTACGTTACACACAAAGGTTGCACCGCTCCCCCATCACCCCTCAAACGATTCATCACAATACAGAAAAAGGCCTAGTTCATACTCTATATATCGCGGCGAACCCTAAGGCGCACCGCGACTTCAGAATATGCTCATGGTCAATACAAAGGGTCGCTGTGGGCATTACGCACAAAGGTTGCACCACTCCTCCATCACCTTATCAATGTAGGCCGACAGCGTGAATATAGTGTCCCATACCACCATAATCGGCTCACGAGTTAAGTTGCTCACTGGTCACTACGGGGAGGCACGTAGCCCCAGCGTAGGCCGACAGCTCGACCATGGTGTCCCATACCACCATGCCCGGCTCATGAGTCTTAGCGGATCGAAGTACCATGGTTAACGGAATTTTCACTGGTAAGTTTGGTACCCTAGGTTCAAACATTAGCGACCAAACATGGTGAACATACATAAGACACACGGGTTACTTGACGTGTTCGGCTAGCTCGAGCGCACAACAAGTTGGGCGATATAAAGCGCAGAAGCACCTCGTGTGGCCAACCACTATCGCCAACCGAAGTACGACACGGGTTCACCAACACATCATGTGTGGCGAAACGAATCTCAACCACAACTCCAAGTCCGATCTCGATGTTCTGGACTATGGACATAGTCCCAAGCTCAATCAATTCCTAACCATAGTATGTGAAGTACAGCATGATAACATGATAATTCAAGAACACTAGCAATCATGTTATAAAGCATGTCATAAGGCATGTTAATAAACAAGTTACAAAGCATATTCAAAAGCATGTTGTAAAGCACTATACAAATAGGGATACAAATACATATATTTCATAAGTGAGTGGTTAGAGTAAACAACCACATGGAGGGTATCATACATGACTCTAAGGTAGTTGAGAACCCCATCTCAGCACCTACCTAAGGCACTAACACTTAAGCACTTACACTCACAAGCAATTTTACCAACACTTGGAATGTACTATTTCAACATACATGATGTATGTTAGAGGAAAGTGCACTAGGGTTGTCCCTTTACCAAACTAGCATTTTATACGTATATATCATATTCATACAGCAAATAATCATGATAATTACATCAGCAAAATTTATACGCATGGGGTATTTTCTAGGATACCCAATTTCGACATACATAGTATTTACAAGGGAACTTGTATTACGGCGATTCCTTTCGCCAAGCAATTATTTTATGCGCACATAATATATTTATACAACAATTAATCATAACAAACACCTCGCTAAAATATACATGTATACGGTACTTCTTACAATACCGTATTTCTACATACATAGTGTTTATTAGTAAACATGTATGTAGGCGAATCCTTTCACCAAATAAGTATTTTATCCATACGTCATATATCCATACGATAAATAAACATGTCAAACACATTTCCATAAAAAATATGTATACGGTATTTTATACGAATACCTAGAGTATGTGAAATTCCAAATTCTACAATTCTAATCGAAACAAAAAACGGAAAGCACTTTGTACATGTGCAATTGCATGCAGATCATGAATCTACCATTATCTGACATTGAAAGCGTTGAAAACCGCAACCTATACACCTAAAGTCCTCACCTTTGCCCTTGGAATCACAACGGATTTGTAAGGTTTGGTGAGCTTCCGTATTCGGGAGTTTTCTTGCCTAAAGAGCGGAATCGGTTAGCCTTTTCACAACCTATAGCCTATCTACTTCAAATCAGACCTAGGGTTAGGGTTTCTCACCTTCAAATAGAGTGGATACCGCCGGGAAAGCGCCTGGAAAGAGGCGGTGTAGGCCGTGCGATAATCGAAAGCAGCAGGAGGAAGTTCTCCCACAAATCCCAAGCTCTTCTCTCTCTTTTCTCTCTCTCTCTCTCTAGGGTTTTATCCCAAATTCGTATGGCTATGAGAGGGGCTGTTCTAAGCCTCTTTTATAGCCAAAAACCTCCCCAAAATAGACTCAGGTTCAAGGGTTACTGCTAATATAGGTATTTTGTCACTTTTCCAGCTCAAAAGAGAGGTTCTGGTGGCCCTCCTTGAGCCAAACGTCAAACTTAAGCTCACCACACATGGATCTATGTGGGATTACGTTTTCGACTCGATCGGATTCCCAGATCGCACGTGGCGGACCACTTTCAGTTCAACGGTCCACACGATCCGAAATTCCAAGCACATGTAAATGTTCTTGAAATTTTTCTTAATCCGAGGGTGTAATTTAGTCTGATTCTGACGGTCTGGTTGCTTAATACTGATGCGCAAGCGAATGGTGCCAGATCACTATTCCAGATATTTATTTTGTAAAGGGAATAGTGTTTTTCACACTCCCTCGCTCCGGATCTAAACGAATGGCCGTGGAACATCGGCTGAACCTGATTTTTGAGATGATAATCAAGCCCAGTGAGGCGGTCCTAATTCCTTAACTTCGTGTTAATCGGACTTCTGATGTGCGATCTAGACCTAATACGAAGTTTCGTTTCATTCCCGAGAGCAGCCGGGAAATGAGTTTGGTTCTAAACTTTAGGGTAACCTAGAGTCACTGATTTTGCAAGTTTTAGGTCTTGCAGATCGTATTTAAAGCGATCCCAACGAATTTCATGGATAATCGAGTTTTGCACTTAATTAACTTTGTTAAATTTCTAAAGGATTTAATCCTAATTGATTTCTGGTCGAGATGGTACTCGAGCCAAAGTACGGAAATTTACGGGTCGTTACACATGGCCACATGAGCGAGCAGGGCAGGAAGGCTGAGATGTGCGGACAGGGATTGTAACATCCCGAAAATCGGGGGTCGAGTAGTAACTCAACTCCCGAGTTCCAGAACATCACTTATCCAACAAAATGAATGATGATTGATTGTTGGCTGTATTCGTGCATTGAACATGAGTGAGATTAAGCCAAAACAGCATATCATACTCCATAGACAGTTAAATTACAAGCGGAAGATTGTGATAGACATATAAAATATATAAACTATGGTGAGTCTCCAGAGTGTGATGATGTTACCAGGTTAATTAATTACAAGTACAATTCTAAAATATAACTAATGTGAGGAAGTGTAATGTCTTCTATCCCAAGTACCATAGCCCCGTCAATACATTACCAGGTCTTCATAGACCTGTTAGAGAGTTATATGTAAGAAAACTCCTCCTCAACATCATAGTAGTGGTCCGGCTCTGCTTCACGAGCATCGCCATCACCTGAAACTTAACAAATCTGGTTGGTGTGTACAACACCGTCCCGTAACGTGGGAGTGAGTGATCAACTCAATGGAACAGTAAAGCATAGGTTAACATGTTATCAACTCAGTCAAGCAGTAATGATAAAGCAGTAAAATCAAACACTCCTAACTACTCTTATTAATGCAAGTATGAATGCAGTCATGATGATGCCCTCACCACACCCTCCCTCGTGCGACACCATCTTACGTTCCCGGCATGCTTTCATCCCTCAGTGCTCCACATCTTCTAGGCACATGCAATACATGATGAGCATGATTACCGAGTATTTATTAGTCCATTTCAAACAGCAGGATTGGGAAACTAAGGTACCTCCCTTGTATCATTCCTAAACATGATCCATTCTAGGGTCGTCAGTCCTAGTTAATCTCAGACGATGATGTGTTTTCTAGGTCACTGCAAAGGCTGCCAGGGCTGTTACGCACAAAGGTTACACCACTCCCCCATCACCTCTTAAACGATTCATCACTATACGTAAACAGCCTAGTCCATACTCTCTACACTGCTATGGCAAAACTCATCGCCTCACCGCAAATCTGAGTCAGTATGCTCGAGATCACTACAAAGGGTTGCTGTACGTTGCTCGCATTCGTTGCACCACTCCCCCATCACCTTATCAATGTAGGCCGACAGCACGAATATAGTGTCCCATACCACCATAATCGGCTCACGAGTCTGGTTGCTCACTGGTCACTACGGGAGGCACGTGGCCCCAGCGTAGGCCGACAGCTCGACCACGGTGTCCCATACCACCATGCCCGCTCATGAGTCTTAGCGGATCGAGGTACCATGGTTAAAAGGGATTTCACTGGTAAGTTTGGTACCCTAGGTTCAAACAATAGCGTCCAAACATGGTGAACATACATTAGACAGATCGGGTTACTTGACGAGCTCGGCTAGTTCGAGCGCACAACAAGTTGAACGACATGAAGTGTATAAGCACTTCGTGGGGCCAACCACTATCGCCAACCGAAGTACGACTCGAGTTCGTCGAACACATCTCACGTGGTGAAATGAATCTCAACCACGATCTCAAGTCTGGTACCAATTGTCTGGACTATAAACATAGTCCCAATCACAATTAATCCATATTCAAAGCATGTGGAGTAAAGCGTAATAAATAAAGTAAGTCAAGCATACTAACAAACATGTCATAAGCATGTATAAAGCATGTTATAAAGCATGTCATAAAGCATCATATAAACAAGAATACAAACGCATATATTTCACAAATAAGCAGTTTAAGTAAACAATCTCATGGAGGAAATCATACATGTCTCTAAGGTAGTTGAGAATCCCATCTCAACACCTACCTAAGGCATCATCATCCAAACACTTACTCTCTCAAGCATTTTCACAAACACTTAGCATATACTATTTCAACATACTTAGTGTGTGTTAGCAAACATGTGTTAGGGCGAGTCCTTTCGCCAAGTAAGTATTTTACGCATATATAAATATATTTATACAACAAAAAATCATGGCAAACACATCTCTAAAATATATACGTATACGGTACTTTCTACAATACAGTATTTCTACATACAGTGTATATTAGCAAAACATGCATTAGGACGAATCCTTTCACCAAATAAGTATTTTATCCATATATCGTACATTCATACAACAAATAATCATATCAAACACATTTCCAAAAAATATACGTATGCGGTATTTTCTACGAATACCTAGAATATGTAAAATTCCATATTCTACAACTTAATCGAAACAGAAAACGGAAAGCACTTTTTACATGTGCAATTGCATGCAGATCATGAATATATCATTATCTGACATTGAAAGCGTTGAAAATCGTAACCTATACACCTAAAGTTTGCACCTTGTGTCGTAGAATCGTAACGGAGTCGGTAGGTTTGCTAAGCTTCCGTATTCGGCAGTTTAGCAACCTAGAGAACGAAATAGGTTAGCTATTTCATAACCTACAACCTATATAACTCCAAAACAGATTAGGGTTTGGGTTTCTTACCTAGAAACGGAGCTGGAATCGCCAGGAAAGCGATTAGAACGGAGTGATGGAGCTCGTGGAGCGGCAGGGAGGCATGGCAGGGAGATTCTCCCACATCTCTCTCACTTTCTCTCTCTTTCCCTAGGGTTTTTCCCAAATTCAGATGGCTAAAATGGGAGAGGGTTTAAGGTCCTTATATAGCCTAAAAACTCACCGAAATAGACTTGGGAACAAGGTATACTTGGGTTTTGTCCAAAGGGCATCTGTTTCAGCTCAACGGAGCATTTCCGGAGCCCCCCTTGAGCCAAAGGTCGGACTTAAGCTCACCGACACCGGATCTACATTTAGTTAAGTTTTCGTTTTAGTCGGATTCCCAGATCACGCGTGGCGGACCAGTTTCAGTTCGACGGTCAGTGGGTCTCGATCGGAGATTCCGAGTACATGTAAATGTTTATGAAATTTTTCCTGATCCAAGGGTGTATTTGGGTCAGATTCTGACGGTCTGGTTGCTTAATACTGATCCGCAAGCGACAAGTCTCAGATTACTATTCAAGATATTTATTTTGTAAAGAAACAAGTGTTTTCACACTCTCTCGCTCCAGACTCAAGCGAATAGCCGTGGGACACTGGCTGGATTTGATTTTCGAGATGGTTATCAAGCCCAGCGAGACGGTCCTAAGTCCTTAACCTCGTATTTTTTGGACTCCCGAGGTGCGGTCCAAATCAGATACGGAGTTTCAACGTGCTCTCGAGAGCAGTCGGGTAATGAGATTGATCCTAGATTTTAGGGTAACCTAGCGTCAATGATTCTACAAGTTTTGGGTCTTGCAAATCGTATTTAAAGTGATTCAAACGGATTTTGTAGCTAATCTAGTTTAGCACTTAGTTACTTTGTCTCATTTCTAAAGGATTTAATCCTAAGTGATTTCTGGTCGAGGTGGTACTCAGGCCTTTGTAGTTTGTATATAAGGTGATCCAAGTTATAGCACTTAACTAGTTTAAGATAGTGTCTAGTAACTAGTTTAAGATAGTGTCTATGGTGAAAGTACTTAGGAAAATTGAAAGAACGAGGTGGTGAAGGGTTGAATTTGTGAAGGGAATGGGTTCAGAAGTGATTTTAGACCGTGAGATTTAGTTCTAACAAGTTAATAAGGTGTTAGGAGCGGCCTATTGCCTGAGGACGTATAATTCCAAGTTGGCGAAAATCTGAGCTATTACAGGGATACAGAGCAGGTAGAGCAGTCACCTGTGAGAAGAATCACACGACATGATCGCAAGATATCGGCGAGGTATATGGACGACTCCAATATTAGGGATTCATCTTCTATTCAGAAGGCTCTAAGTGTGCCTGGTGCTAAGAAGTGAAAGGTGACTATAGGCGATGTGATGGATTCGTTGTACCAGACCGACATATGAGAGCGGGTGGAGCTTTCAGTGGGCTGGAGAGCAGTTGGATGCAGGTGGATCTTCAGGAGGATACAACATAGATACAAGGCGAGGTTGGTAGCGAAGGGTTATACTCAGAGAGAATGGATCGGCTTCTCAGAGATATTCGCACCGTCGGTATAGCAGGTGTCTATTAGATCAGTAATTGGCGCTGGTTGGCCAATGTAATCTTGAGCTAGAAGGATGGATGCAGAGTCTGCACTTCTGCAAGGGAAAGTGAAGAGCAGATCTACATGAAGCAATCAGAGTAGTTCGAAGTTAAAGGGGCTGAGAAAAGACTTTGCAGGAGGTCGTGGTTCGACCTGTCGCCTAGGCAGTGGTTTGATTCCTTCATGGTGAGTCAGGAATTGATGACATGTAGATCGTCAATTATGACATGTCTGAAATCAATGTACTCAAATGGCAAGAGCAAAGGAAAGGTAAAGTGCTGGAATTGTGGGAAGGAAGGACATGTGAAGAAGGATTGTGGAAATCCTAAATCGAAGAGAGAAGATTCTGAGGCTTCATACAGGGAAGCCAATGTTGCCACGTCAGATGGATCGAGTGGATGTGATGGTGATGTTTTGTCTGTGTCTACTATCAGGTAGCCATACGATGATCGTAAGGACGAGTGAATGTTAGATATAGGGGCATCTTTTCACATGACTCCTCATCGGAGTTGGTTCACCAGCTACAAGGAGTGCGATGGTGAACAAATATTTATGGGCAATGGCTTTGCCTGTAATGTTGTGGCTATTAGTACGGTTCGCATCTGGATGTTTGATGGGGTGGAGCGCACCCTGACTGATGTCAGGCACGTTCCTGATTTGAAACAGAATCTGATTTCTCTTGGTATACTTGAGGCAAAAGAATGCAAGTACATAGGTATTGATAGTGCTCTTAAGGTATCTAAGGGGGCACGGGTAATCATGAAAACACAACGACTCGGTAACTTGTACAGGTTGATCGGAAGCACTTCAAAAGGTGGAGCTGCAATGGATATAACGGATTTTACCTCTGCACGTGTGTGGCATGTTGGGCATGGCCACATGAGCGGGCAGGGCAGGAAGGCTGAAACATGCGGACAGGGATACAGAGCAAGTGGAGCAGCCACCTATGAGAAGAATCACACGACATGATCACAGGATATCGGCGATGTACATGGACGACTACAATATAAGGGATTCATCTTCTATTCAGAAGGCTCTAGGTGTGCCTGGTGTTGAGAAGTGAAAGGTGACTATGGGCGATGTGATGGATTCGTTGTACCAGACCGACATATGAGAGCGAGTGGAGCTTCCAGTGAGCCAGAGAGCGATTTGATGCAGGTGGATCTTCAGGAGGATACAACATAGATACAGGGCGAAGTTGGTAGCGAAGGGTTATGCTCAGAGAGAAGGGATCGGCTTCTCAGAGATATTCACACCGACGATATAGCAGGTGTCTATTAGAACCATGATTGATGCTAGTTGGCCAATATAATCTTGAGCTAGAAGGATGGATGTAGAGTCTGTACTTCTGCAAGGGAAAGTGAAGAGCAGATCTATATGAAGCAACCAGAGCGGTTCGAAGTAAAATGGGCTGAGAAAAGACTTTGCAGGAGGTCGTGGTTCGACCTGTCGCCTAGGCAGTGGTTTGATTCCTTCATGATGAGTCAGGAATTGATGACATGTAGATTGCCAATTATGACATGTCTGAAATCAATGTACTCAAAGGGCAAGGGCAAAGAAAAGGTAAAGTGCTGAAATTGTGGGAAGGAAGGACATGTGAAGAAGGATTGTGGAAATCCTAAATCGAAGAGAGAAGATTCTAAGGCTTCGTACAAGGAGGCCAATGTTGTCACGTCAGATGGATCGAGTGGATGTGATGGTGATGTTTTGTTTGTGTCTACTATCAGGCGATCATACGATGATCGTAAGGACGAGTGGATGCTAGATATAGGGGCATCTTTTCACATGACTCCTCATCGGAGTTGGTTCACCAGCTACAAGGAGTGCAATGGTGGACAGGTATTTATGGGCAATGGCTTTGCCTGTAATGTTGTGGCTATTGGTACGGTTCGCATCCGAATGTTTGATGGGGTGGAGCGCACCCTGACTGATGTCAAGCACGTTCCTGATTTGAAGCAGAATCTGATTTCTCTTGGTGTACTTGAGGCAAAAGAATGCAAGTACATAGGTATTGATAGTGCTCTTAAGGTATCTAAGGGGGCACGGGTAATCATGAAAGTACAGCGACTCGGTAACTTGTACAGGTTGATTGGGAGCACTTCAAAAGGTGGAGCTACAGTGGATGTAGCGGATTCCACCTCTGCACGTGTGGGGCATGTTGGGCATGGCCACATGAGCGGGCAGGGCAGGAAGGCTGAGACGTGCATACAGGGATACAGAGCAGGTGGAGCAGCCACCTGTGAGAAGAATCACACCATATGATCGCAAGATATCGGTGAGGTACATGGACAACTCCAATATAAGGGATTCATCTTCTATTCAGAAGGCTCTAGGTGTGCCTGGTGCTGAGAAGTGAAAGGTGACTATGGGCGATGTGATGGATTCGTTGTATCAGACCGACATATGAGAGCAGGTGGAGCTTCTAGTGGGCCGGAGAGCGGTTGGATGCAGGTGGATCTTCAGGAGGATACAACATAGATACAGGGTGAGGTTGGTAGCGAAGAGTTATGCTCAAAGAGAAGGGATCGATTTCTCAGAGATATTCGCACCGACGGTATAGCAGGTGTCTATTAGATCCGTGATTGGCGCTGGTTGGCCAATGTGATCTTGAGCTGGAAGGATGGATGTGGAGTCTGCACTTCTGTAAGGGAAAGTGAAGAGCAGATCTACATGAAGCAACCAGAGCGGTTCGAAGTTAAAGGGGCTGAGAAAAGACTTTGCAGGAGGTCGTGGTTCGACCTATCGCCTAGGCAGTGGTTTGATTCCTTCATGGTGAGTCAGGAATTGATGACATGTAGATCGCCAATTATGACATGTCTGAAATCAATGTACTGAAGACTCGGTTAAGTGGGACATTCAGGATGAAGGATTAGGGGGCTGCAAAGATGGTTCTCGGCGTTGAGACAGAAAAGGAGAAGGCTTTGGTAATCACAGGAAGAATACCTTGTGTGTAGGTATTGATCAAGAATGTGATGGGCCAGGTAAAGCCGGAGAGCGTTCCCTATGCGTCTCTCCTCAAGTTTTCCTCAGGACATGTCCCAAAACATATGACAAAAAGCAGGATATCTCATGAGCCTTATTCGAATGCGGTTGGCAGTGTATGTCATGGTCTAGATTAGACCAATTATTTCACAGGCTATTAGTGTTGCGAGTAAGTATCCCGACAAATAATATTGGATAGCAGTGAGATGGTAAGAAGACTACGTTTTTTCTTTTGAGAAGATAAGAGCAAAGGTGGTTGGGCACGTGGATTCTGATTCGACAGACATACTCTCCAAGGTCATTCCTGCAGAGAAGTTTAATTTATGTGCAACTTCTCTGGGCCTCGCAATGGTGAAAAAGAAGGACGGAGTGTGTAAGAGAAGCTATGATGTGATGCAGAGATAAAAGAAGAGGACATGAAGCTACACGGATGAAGATTGAAGACATGGTGGAGATTGTTATGGACAGATGTCTTAAATCTGTCTGTTGGTCTGTCGATGACATCGACAGGGTTTTGATGACATCAAAGTCAGTCATCGATAATATCGAAGGTTGCTCGATGTCATCGATAATTCATAGAATTTTTCACCCCTAGTCGCTGGACAGTTTTGGTCCTATTTCGATATCATCGAAGGACCGTCAATGATATCGAAGCTATCATCGATAGACCTTCGATGACATCGAAGAGTTCCGCAGATGCGATTGTGGAAAAGCAGATTCTGCAGATTTTATTTTCTATTCCGAGTCTGCTTCTTTCTAAACTTATATAAAGGAGTGTATGCGGGATTAGGAGGTATTTTAAGGCTTTCTAAAGGAGTTTCAAGGGTTCCTAAAAGGATTTTAGGGTTTCTAAAGGGTGTAGCAAGGGTGAGATTCAAGGTTGTTCGAATCGGGTAAGTCTTCTCTCTTTGTAATTTCTATTTTCATAGTGGAGATCTGTTGCTTTGTGCCATGGTTTTTTCCAGCAATGGTTTTCCACGTTAAATCTGTGTTCTCTTGTGTGTGCTTGGTGTCATTGGATTACTATCCTAGATCTAGATCTGTGTGATTCCACAGGTCAAAATCCCCAACAATACTCGGCTCCACTCAACTCGTGTACAGCTCTATTGGTATCTCTACTAACAAGTTTTTTTTTCTTTGAAAAAAGATTGGTTGATAATAGTTTATTATGAAAATCTGACTTGAAAGGAAAGGGGCCCACCAAAATTGTGATTAAGGCTTAATCCTTAATAGTGATTTTGCAGAATCCCCTATATTCTTGAAACTAGTTTTTTTGGAGAAGTGACATTGTTTTAAAAGTCTGATTCAAACTCTTATAGAAGCAGAGAATTCAACTGAAAGTAGAGAGAAATGCTTCTGCCATCTTTTCTTATTTTCATGAAAATCCCCAACAACTGGAAATGATGATAATGTGAAATGGAAAATATTGCGCTATTTTCCATCAGGTGAGAGAAAAAGTAGTCACGGGAAGAGGATAAAGAAAGTAGATGGAAAGCACCAAGAAGCTGCCGATGATGTCGCTTTCCTAACATCAATATGGTGGGCCACTTCTTTGAAAATGTAGGATACTTTTGACTGCTCATGTTTCAATAGAAAAGGAAGAGTGCACCTCAAATTCTATTCACTCCAATCTCCTCGGTAGATATATGTATGGTGGTCGTGATTGCAACTGGACACTGGATGGGCCCCATCTGGTTTGGTTTTGTTCCATGAGTTTGGTGATGGGACACAATTCGAGGTATCACCTTAGACAAGTTTGCTTCATCTCATATGCCCTCTCTGGGATGGGCCACAGCCCAAAAGCCTTAATGATGAAACAATCATAACAATATAATTGCAGCGTCTCTTCAATCCTAAACAGGTAATTTTGTTCCTATTTTCTAATGCAGAACTGAGGACAACTGATCAGATGGTTAGAAACATCCAATTACCAAGTATATAAACACTGGTCCATAGAAACTTGTAATAATAAAAGAAGTGATCCAAACATTCATCATCAACCTTGCAGGGCCCACGTTGTCAAGAGATGAAAATATCTTTCTAGCTAGACAACACCACACCACTTGACTCCTGAAATACCTGACATCGCATGACAACTGGAGCATATTTTTTCGCTGATTGTAGTCCATCAGTTAGCTAGTTCGATCACCATCACATGCATTTTGAGTACCAGAACAGAGGCCTTATAGGTTACAATCTTTCCAAGAGATGCTTGACATGCATAATAAGGTTTTAAACAAACATGTATAAATGGAACGAATGGTCAATTTGATAGGAGATCATGCCGGGCAGAATCAAGATCATCCCCTGATTCCAATTCAGGTGGGCCCTATATCTCCATTTGATTACTTGTAACAAGCATAACAGTTAAAACTGAAGACTTGGGTAGCTGCTTACATTGTTGCCTTCGATCTCATGAGCATCTACGACACAAATAGTTAGAATTAGATCATTTTAACTGAGTGGTGCTAAGATAGCACCCTATTGTGAAGAGGACAATATATAGTGTAAGGAAGCTAATCAACGGTTCATATCCAACACGTATGTGTGGCCCATCTGATGAGTGGAATTGCATGATTTGTACATCTGGTTGTTCTTCACCTTTTAAACATATCGATACATAAGGATTCAAAACAGACAACTATCCACATCTTGCTTTCATAAGCCCATGGCACCCATGACTGAAGTTGTATTAGTTCATGGATACTTGAATCCTCATGTTCAGGCCAAGGAGGGTTGTTTGGCAGCTTAAGTTTTGGGCCTTTTGGATTTGAGTTACAAATCCAGGCCACAATCTTGTATTTGGCCCTTCAGAATTTCATGGATTCCTTAGAAAGGCCAACCTTTCAATTCCTCTTTAAAAGTTGGGTTTAGAAAGGACCAATTTCTCTAATGGTCATATTTCAAATGGCTATCTTGCTCTTTCTATAATTCAAGTTGCCTAACACAACTTACATAATGAAAATCTCCATAATTTAAAATCTTGGATTTGGATTCTTTATGAATAGAATCTTTATGATTGTTTTTAAAACTTTTTATAACAATAATAATTTTGGCAATAAAATAAAAATCAAGAAAATCTTCTTTAAAAACAATAAGGGGAAATAGCTTTTCATTTGGATTTTAGAAATGACATTTTCCACGAAACACCTTTTCCTCTAATTCTTTTCCACAAATCCAAGTAGGGTCTAAAGGAAGCTGCTAGTTAATTTCTTTAAGTACCACAGGGAAGGGAACATTGTGGACTTGACTTGCTGTCCTTTACATGAAAGGATGAACGAAAATACATGGAAAATTAATCTACATTCATGTCATTTAAATTAAAGGAAGGGAATTTTATAAAAACTACCTGCTTAATATAAAATTTACCTTCAATTACTTTTTTTAAATGGTTTTTACGTATAAGGGAACTTGGCAAGCAAAGAGGGGTGGTTCACAAAGGACCCACCATGATGTTTACGTGAAATCCACTACCAACTAACAAGTGCATCATCCCATCTTAAGCCCATTTCTCAGAAATCAATCCTATCCATTATTCAAGTTGACTACTCAATTGGAAACGGTATAAAGGGCAACACTCAACCTCCAAATTATTTCCCTTGGTGTGGCCCACTTGAATTATAGATGGACTTAAGTTTTGGGCTTCATTCCTAATTTTGGTGTGGCATCTAATAATTAGAGTGGATTTCATATAACCATCATGGTAGGCCCTATGAAAATAAAAATAATGAGCAAAAATCTTTGTCCCAATTGTTTCCTTTGGTGTGTCCCATCTGAATGACATGTGAGCTTGATTTTTAGGCCCTGAGCCAAACATAGAACTCCACATCTATGTTGCGCAGCACGCTAACAACGCAGTGAGCTTAGATCCAATCTCAGACCTCACCCACAAACGATAAACATGAAGAAATATAAACTAGAAACAGATCAAAGCAATCCAAAACAAACTACAAGACAAGATATACGTGGAAAAATCCCAATCTAGGGTAAAAAACCATGGATGCAAACTTCTACTATGAAGAACGAAGATTACAAGGCAATATACTAACCTCTCCCTTAGAAGTACAAAGAAAATCCCTTTCCCACACCTTAGAAATATTTTTCAATATTCACCTTAACCCTAGAATAGCCCTAAGGACCCCAATTTATAGTTTTAGCAACTTCCCTTTCTGCATCCCAGTTGCGAAAGGACTTGCGACACGAAATCGGTGAAACTCCTTTCCGCATCCCAGTTGCGAAAGGACTTACGACACGAAATCCGTGCATGTGGCTCCACTTCTCAACAATCTCCCACTTGGAGACACGTAGCCATAAACTTTTGTCTTCTTCATCCAGAATACACCACCTCCCTGTCTTCAAGCCTGAAGACCAATCAAAGCTGAACAGATCTTCAGCTTCTCTTGTGTGACCGCCTTGGTCAACATATCTGCAGGATTCTCACTTGTATGAATCTTCTCCAGAGCAATCGATCCATCTTCCAGTAACGAACGTATGAAGTGATATCTGATAGCAATATGTTTGGTCCTTGAATGAAAGGTAGAATTCTTAGCCAAGTGTATTGCACTCTGACTGTCACTGTATAGTTTGCAATCTGCTTGCTTCTTATCCAACTCTTCCATGAAACCTTGCATCCACACCATCTCCTTGTATGCTTCTGTAGCCGCAACATATTCTACTTCTGTCGTACTAATAGATACTATCTTCTGTAACCGAGAGACCCAACTGACTGCAGCACTTCCTAGAGTAAAGACATAACCTGTAGTGCTTCTTCTGCTGTCAATATCTCCTACCAAATCTGAATCTACGTATCCTTGTAGCTTGATTTCCGATCCACCATAACATATCCCTACATCCTTAGTACCTACCAGGTATCTAAGAATCCACTTCACAGCTTCCCAATGTTCCTTCCTGGGATTGTTCATGAACCTGCTAATAACTCCCACTGCTTGAGCAATGTTTGGTCTTGTGCTCACCATAGTATACATGAGACTCCCTATAGCTGACGCGTATGAGACTTTAGCAATGTAATCCCGTTCCTCCTACGTCTTTGCCCCTTGCTCCTTAGATAGCTTGAAGTAGTTGGCTAATGGAGTGCTAACCGGCTTAGCACCTCCCATATTGAATCGATCAAATACCTTGGCTATGTACTCTGCCTGTGACAACACCAGTTTCTTGTTTTCCCTGTCACGCTTTATCCTCATGCCTAGGATTTGTTTTGCAGCTTCTAGATCCTTCATGGAAAATTCTCTAGACAGTTGTCTTTTGAGATCTGAGATGTCCTTCATGCTTGAACCGGCCACAAGCATATCATCAACGTACAGAAGAAGAATGATGTATGATGTATCAAACTTCTTTAAGTAACAACAGTGGTCTGCATGACATCTCCTAAAGCCGTTTCCCGACATAAAACTGTCGAACTTCTTGTACCACTGCTCGGGGCCTACTTCAGGCCATATAAACTCTTCTTCAGTCTGCATACCTTGTTATCCTTTCCTGGTGCCACGTATCCTGTCGGCTAATGCATATATATCTCTTCTTCAAGGTCCCCATGAAGAAAGGTTGTCTTAACATCTAGCTGCTTTAGATGTAAGTCCTCTGTAGCCACTATACTCAAGACCATGTGAATCGTAAACATTTTCATCACAGGTGAAAATATTTCAGTGAAATCAATACCTGCCTTTTGTTGAAACCCTTTCACAACCAGTCTATCCTTGTACCATTTTGAACCATCGTGCTCCTCATTCAATCTGTAAACCCACTTGTTATGAAGAGCTTTGTTACCCTTAGGTAGAGTGACTAACTCCCATGTACGATTAGACTCAAGAGAGTCCATCTCCTCATCCATGGCCTGCTCCTACTTAACCCATGTATTTGACTGTAATGCCTCTTCAAAACACTTTGGCTCACCATTATCTGTCAGCAGTAGATAATATAAGGAGGGTGAATATCGGACTGTGGGTCTCTTCTCCCAAGTAGACCTCCTCACAACCGGTGTATGTGGCTCTGCCTCATAACGCTCCTGTGCATGATCATCCTATGATGTTGTAACACCCGTGTCCGGTAACTCTTCCAACTCTACAAATTTCTTTTCTTCGACCTTATTTTCCTTCACATTGTTCTTATGCATCACTTTTTCATTGAAGACTACGTCCTTGCTTCTGATGATTTTTCTGTTTTCTGCATCTCAAAACCTGTAGCCAAAATCATGTTACCCGTAGCCTATAAACGTGCACCTCCTAGACTTCGCATCCAACTTATTTCTGTGCTCTGTATCAATGTGAACATATGAAGTGCAACCGAATACTTTGAGATGTGCAAGGTTCACTTCTTTCCCAGTCCACACTTCTTCTGGTAGCCCACCATCCAATGGTACTGAGGGACTTCTATTGATGAGATATGTGATGGTATTCATAGCATCTGCCCAAAATGTCTTGGGCAACCCTGCATGTAACCTCATGCTCCTGGCGTGTTCAAGGATGGTCCTGTTAATGGGCTAAGCCACACCATTCTGCTGTGGTATCCCTGGAATCGTTTTCTGATGTTTGATTCCATTTGCTGCACAATACTTCTCAAACCTCTTATCACAATACTCTTCCCTATTATCAGATTTGAGACACTTTACTGTTTTACCTGTCTCATTTTCTACCATGACTTTTCACTTCTTAAATACATCAAATACATCAGATTTATGCTTTAAGAAATAGACCCACAGTTTTTTACTAGCATCATCAATAAAGGAAATAAAATAACGTGAGCCACTGAGAGATGATACCTATGCCGGTCCCCACACATCAGTGTGTACAGCTCCAACAGATGCATCTTTGGAGCACGTCCTGTCTTCTTGAAAATTACCCTCTTCTGCTTACCATATACGCAGTCCTCGTAAAATTCAAAGTCAATAGACTTCAGCCTTGGTAGCTTCCCTTTTGACAATAGCACTTTCATTCCCTTTTCACTCATATGTCCCTACCTCTGATGTCGTAACTGCTCATTCACTCTAGTTGATGCGACTGCGAGTGAACAATACAATCCTGAAATTATGTACAAAGTACCTTCCTTCTTGCCTCGAGATATCATCAAGGCACCTTTTGTGATCTTCCAGGAATCACTGGTGAATGTCGTCATATAACCGGTATCGGCCAACTGCCCCATTGAAATCAAGTTACATTTCAAACTCGGTACATGTCTGACATCCTTCAATTTCAAAGTTGTTCCATCGTTTTTACTTATCTGAACATCTCCCTTTCCAACAATACTGCACGGCTCATCATCACCCAGGTATACTCTCCCAAAGTCACCTGACATATAATTATGCAGAACTCCCTTGCATGAAGTGGCATAAATGAAGCACCTAAGTCTATAACCCAAGACTCATTCCTCGCATCAAGAGACAAGATCAACGCCTCTGTGTCACTCTCCTCAGATAGATTCACTGAATCTTTCTCACCTTGAGAGTTTCCTTCTTGTTTCTTAAGCACCGTGCAATCATGTTTCATGTGCCCCTTCTTGCCACAATGCCAACACCCATCTTTGTCTTTCGGTCCCTTGGACTTCTTCCTCGACTTAGAACGCCCGTGTTTATTGTCTCCTTTGTTCAACGATCTTCCTCTTCCTTCAACATTTAGAGTATTCCCTGAATCCCCTGAAACTCCTTATGCCTTCATTCTAGATTCTTCGCTGAGAATTAGACTGGCCACATCATCAAATTTCAGCTTTGTCGACCCTGAAGAATTGCTCACAGCAATCACCAAACCATCCCAACTGTCTGGTAAACTGGATAAGAACGCTCTGACCTCATCCTTAAAAATAATGCCAACGGATTCCAACTGACTCGTGACTGTATTGAACTCGTTTAGATGTTCAATCATACTCCCACCATCTGACATTTTCATGTTGAATAGCTGTTTCATGAGATGAACCTTGTTGGATGCTGAGGGCTTTTCATACATTGTGGTTAGGGCTTCCATTAATTCTTTTGTAGTTTTCATCTTGGATATATTGAAGGCGACGCTCTTAGATAAAGAGACTCGGATCGTTCCTAAAGCCTTCCTATCCAGTAAAAACCATTCATCATCTGTCATCTTTTCTGGTTTCTTCTCTTTTCCTCCTAGAGGAATGTAGAGGTCCTTCTGATACAGATAATCCTCCATCTGCATCTTCCAGAAGGCAAAGTTTGAACCATCAAACTTCTCAATTCTAGTTTTTCCATCTTCCGCCATCGCTCCCAATAGAACTAAACCAATATCTCTGATACCAGTTGTTGCGCAGCACGCCAACAATGCAGTGAGCCTAGATCCAATCTTAGGCCTCACCCACAAACGATAAACATGAAGAAATATAAACTAGAAATAGATCAAAGTAATCCAAAACAAACCACAAGACAAGATATACGTGAAAAAACTCCAATCTAGGGTAAAAAACCATGGATGTAAACTTCCACTATAAAGAACGAAGATTACAAGGCAATATACTAACCTCTCCCTTAGAAGTACAAAGAAAATCCCTTACCCACACCTTATAAATATTTTTCAATATTCACCTTAACCCTAGAATAGCCCTAGGGACCTCAATTTATAGTTTTGGCAACTTCCCTTTTTGCATCCCAGTTGCGAAAGGACTTGCAACACGAAATCCGCGAAACTCCTTTCTGCATCCCAGTTGCGAAAGGACTTACGACACGAAATCCGCGAAACTCCTTTCCGCATCCCAGTTGCGAAAGGACTTGCGACATGAAATCCGTGCATGTGGCTCCACTTCTCAACAATCTAATGGCCGAGTGGATCTCACATATACGTTATGGGGTGCCACTTCAAAATCAAAGGTGTGCTTAGTAATTTTTTAATATATTAGAATCTAAGAACAATTGGATGCACATCAATTTTAAACAGACTCACAAAATATTTTGTGTTAAATCCACTCTGATCATTAAATGCGTAATCTCACTTTAGTACTAAGACTAAAAACTCAGGCTTACCAAAGAAAACAGACATTCAATTTTAGTTTTTGTATGGCTCACCGTGATATTATATAAAATCCACTCCAATTGTTAGATGCCAAATCAAATTTAGGTATGGTGTCAAACATCCGTCCCATCTATGATTTATGTGAGCCACACTAAGGGAAATAGTTAGGAGGGTGAGTGTTCAACTGTATACTATTTTTAATCATGCAGTCCACCTTAATCAGATTCACATGGGATGATGTTTGTGCCTTGGGTCTAACTTAGGGTGATGTATCCAGTGGCAGGGATGAATTTGACATAAATATTAGCAGGCCCCACCTGAGCCTGCACCCCTTTGTTCGCCTATTTTCCTTTAACCAAATCTAACTTTTGATGATGATAATTACTTAATGGTGTAGTTGATTAAAAATATTTTAGAAAAAGGCATGGCAATGCTGGTTTTGTATTAAGTAGTTAGTAATTTATAAAATTCCTTTAAATAATCTAGATAGTCACCAACCCTACGATGCCTACCATAGTTGTGAGATGAAAATATTTTGTAAGCTGTATCGCACCACATGACTGCTGGAATTTCCAACATGGCATGATGACTGCTGCTCTTTTTTGTTGACCCGTGCGGTCCCCTAGATGGATGTGTGAGCCCTCAAGATCTGACAGTCTACACGATATGGAACCCTCACAAAGCAGAAGATTAATGCTCCAACGGCCTGCCTATCTACTACTAAAGCAGATGGATCTATTTACACCTTTGATCGTACGGTATAGATGGCCCCGGATCACGATCTATGGATTAGATCATCCCAAGGACAAGCTAAAATGGACAGATTACTATGCACACTATATCTCTTTGTATACTCTCGGTATTTTTTATGATTAATGTTGTTTACGAGAGAAAAGCTCATCCCTTTTATAGAAAATGATGGAGATGGTATGAGACTAGATTATCCGGTCTTCTCCTTATCTCTTATCCAAAATCAAATTCAATTTTGAATTTGAAAAAACCAACTGAAAAAGAAGGAGGCGGAAGAGGCTTCAAAACATGGGACCCACCCACTAGTGATTGCTCACTAGTGGGCCCCACTGGCCTACGTCCAACATCTCCCACTCAATCACATTGTGGGATAGACACAAAAATTTTTCTATCTAACTTGCCTAATAACAATAAAAAATCAAACATCATGATCAAAAGAATCAGAGGCGTAAGACCAGATGGATCACTGTAATCTTCTCACAGGTGTTAAAGTACTAAGTGACCACCTAACTAGTACTCAATAACCCAAGCTTTGCAATGCCTGACCTAATCCGCATGACCACATCGAATGAAGTAAACTCCCGATCTGGAGTACTCAGCCAACATACGCACTTATCCAACTTATTGAGTTATTCTGAAAACTTGATTTTTCACAAACTTAGACTAATACCAATTTAAAGCAATACTTATATATATATATATATATATACTTTTTAAGAAAAATATTGTTTGTAAAAGTCTAATAAAAATAACTCGATACTGCTGGAGGATAAGTCTTCAAGTGCGTATTTATAGTTCTAGAAACTTGGTGTAGCTGTCACGGGATCTTCTCCACGCAGATGTGTAATTTGGAATTAATCAAGCCGATTTCCTAGCGTAACTGAGTCTGGCCAATCAAGGACCTTTCGTTATAGTACACTAAAGTAGAGATACTCAATCTTATCCTCATATACGCAAGAGGAAGGTAGCTAAGGACACAAAGAGTCACCTACGGGACTGGCTACTCGCATGTTGTAATGATTAGATCGAATCAAAGCAATCTGTAGGTAAAAGGTTCCAGCACGTGGCTACAATCCACATCGTAAAGTAGACAATACTAAGTAAATGTCGGGTCTACAATACACGAGTCATTCTACATGAGGTACAATTTATCTCATGACCTCATAACCTGACTATAAATTCGGGCTATAACATTGATCGCATGAAAAATGAATGGTGCGATTATGTTATTCGACTTTATTAGTCTCATTTTTAATCTTAAAAGATTGTAGACGGATGCGACTCACTCATATCCCCATCCTTTATTATTCACAATAAAGAGAAGTTCATACCTCAGTATATGAACATGGCCCCAAATGTACATCACTTGTACATTCAAGGTTGGTCAACTCGTGTGAGTGGGTGAGCGGCTTGCCGACAAAAATAGAAATCCTATATGATCTCAAGGTAAATGTTGATGATATACTTACGTAGTTTATATTAGTGTTCAATACTAAATAAATAGAATGTATTATTCATTAATGAAAGATCAAAGGTACTACAAAACAAGTACATCACTCAAGCTTTCCTCAATCCCATCTGCCTGACGTGAACCTGAATAGAAATCTAGCTATAGGTTTCGTCATGGGATCAGTCATCATCTCCTTAGTAGGAATGTAGTTGAGGGCGATTTTCTTATCTCTCACTTGATCACAAACGTAATGATACTTGATCTCAATGTGTTTAGATTTCTGATGGTGTTTAGGGTCCTTTGCCAAATCAATGACAGAAGTATTGTCTATCTTCAGCGATATAGGCTGACGAACACTCGGTATAACACCCAGACTCAATAGAAATCTGTGAACCCATACACACTCCTGAACTGCAGCACAATGTACAATGTACTCGGCCTTCATAGATAAAAGAGTTGTAGATGTCTGTTTCTTACTCGACCATGAAATAGTTCCTCCTCCGAGTAAGAATAAATATCCTGAAGTAGACTTTCCCTTATCGGTGTCATTACCCCAAGCAGCATCAGAATATTCTTTGAGCTCAAGGCTTGTGCCTTCATAACACTACATAAGGTCTTTTGTTCCTCTGAGATAGCAGAATACATGTTTGACGGCTTACCAATGATGTCCTAGATTACTCTGATAACGGTTGATTATGCCAACTGCATAGCTAATATTCGGTCTAGTGCAAAGCATAACATACATTAAGCTCCCTACTACGCTTGGATAAGATACTGAGGATATAGCTAATTTCTCAACTTCAGTCTAGAGACACGATTTTCTGTTTAGCTTGGTAGCTTTATCCATAGGGATTTCAATAGCTTTTGAATTTTTCATCCTGAACCACTCTAAGATCTTTTGTATATAAGTGGCTTGAGATAAGCCTAAAAATTTCTTAAGGCGATCCTTGATGATTTTTACCCCAAGAATAAAGTTGGCTTCACCGAGGTCTTTCATCTCAAAGTTCGAGAATAGCCAATTTTTAGTCAATATCAACAATTGCATGTCATTACTAGCTAGCAGGATATCATTTACATATAGAGATAATATCAGAAAGGATCTTTCAGACCGTTTCATGTATACACAATGATCTTCTTCACTCATTGTGAATCCAAAAGTAGTGATGGCTAACTGGAACGCCATGTACCAATGTCTTGAAGATTGCTTCAGCCCATAGATAGATTTCAACAACTTGCAGACTTTCTTTGGATATTTTTTGCCCATATAACCCATGGGTTGTTACATGTATATCTCTTCATCCAAGTCACCATTTAAGAATACGATCTTTACATCCATCTAATATAACTCTAAGTTTAAACTTGCGACAATGGACAAGATCATGCGGATTGAGGAGAACTTTGCAACAGGTGAAAAGGTCTCATCGTAATCAATACATTCTTTTTGTGTAAAACCTTTAGCAACTAATCGTGCTTTGTACTTATCTACTATTCTATCTGTCTTTCTTTTTATCTTTAGTATCCATTTATTACCTATTGCTTTGCGATTGGAAGGCAGATCAACAAGTTCCCAGACTTTATTCTTTTTCATGGAAGCGATCTCTTCGTCCATAGCATTCACCCAATCGGCCGAGTTAGAAGATAATAATGCATCCTGATACGAATCAGGTTCATCATCAACAATCACAATATAAGAGAATGTTTATCTCTCAATATCGAAGTTTCTTAGGAGAATCAATCTATAAGACCCGTATTCTAGTTCATACTGTTCCGATGAATCCTGCGATCCTTTCCGACGAAGTCCGGCAATCTACGACTGATAATCGATGTTGCGCATGATCGTAAGTCGTATCCTTTAGATTCGAGTCGGTTTAATTCGAGACTTGTATCATTGCGACCGCACCGTCGTCGCGATTCCAACGCCGCGACTCACGCACCGATCCGATACCCTGACCAGAAGATGTGAGCCGGCGTTTATTTTAAAGAAACATCGCGCTTTCTCAATCCCAAGAGAATCTCTACACAATGTCAAATCAATCTCATCAATCAATCAATCACTTCAATGTCAAGTACAAAGCAACCCATGCTTTCTCTCTCTAAAGTCAACTCTTTCTCACCCTCTCTCTTACACACCCATACCTAGTCAAGTACCACATCCATCACCTCACATCACTCACTCACATCTCTCCTTACAACCCTCTCTCCCTCTCATTTCCCAACATTCTCAAGTCAAGCAAGAGCACCCACACGTCCAAGCTTCCAAGTGAGAAAAGAGAGAGTTTGTGTGGCCCACCTTTCCCATTCCAAAACCCATCATCCTAGCCATCCACTTCTCATCTCTACCATTAAAGTAGAGCACAAGGAGGTTGGCGTTCCAACAGACCGAGAAGATCAACCGGTGGGTGCTTTGATAGGGTAGTTTTCATGTTTTCTTAGAAGGGCCAAGTGAGGCCTATCGATTGATGGTATGGATCTCACTTGGGACCCTACGTGTGGCCGATGGCCCACCTTGATCCTCATGATCATTCCATGATGGGGCCATTCTCCATGGACCCCATCATGATGTTTATATTTCCTTGCATAAAGAGGTCATATAGACCGTTCATTTTGGGTGGAGGGGGATCTCCACCGTTGATCTTTGATTTGGAGGGCCCATATGCAATAGGACCCATTGATGTATGATTGGATGCTTGAAACGGAGGGCCCATAATGTCGGGGTCCCTCCATCACGCGTGTCCCACTCTCTTTTTATTTTATTATTTTGTGTATGATATTATGGCCTTATGGCCCACTTGGATGGACCCCACAATGGAGCATGTATTAGATCCAAGCCATCTATAAGTGGGGCCCACTCTATCTGTATTATACCCACACCACCCTCCATGTGGTGGCCCACCTAAGCAGGCCCACCTCAATGTATGTATTGCGTCCAGACTGTCCAGCGTCCAGGGACGCTGGACGTTGGGTGAAAAACACAAATATTAGCTTGGTTTATAAGCTTTTTGGGTGGACCACGTGTGTAGGCCCCACCTCGATGTATGTATTCAATCTATGTCGTCTATCCTATCTACCAACTCATTTTAGGCATTGAGCCGAAAAATGAGGTTGATCGGAGCATCTTGTGGGCCATACCTTAGCAATCAGTGATCTCCACCGTTTAAAGTCCTCCAGATTTTTTTTACACGCTGAAACAGGCCCAATATTGGGCTTGATGGATTTGTTATGGGCCATGGAAACCAATGGCCGAGGTGGATTCGACTGATGTGGACCCCGCGCATGAAAATCTTGGAAAAAAAAAGGATTTTCAAAAATAATAATAATAATAATAACTCAACAGCAGCATTGCTGTTGCTGCTGTCAGAGATAAAGAGAGAGGACGCCTGGGTGTCCTGGCGTGAACGAGCAGGGACCCACAGCTCCAGCCGTGGGCCCCACCATGATGTATATTTTGTATCCACACCGTCCATGAGGTGGACCACCCCCTGAGGTGGGTCCCCTCCGAAAATCAGCTTGATCCAGACCTCAGGTGGCCCACACCATACGAAACAATGATGATTGAACTCTACCATTGAAACTATTTTTCGGCCCACGAAAGTTTTGAATCAATCTGATATTTGTTTTTCCTATTCACCCAGGTCTGTGTGACCCTATCAACAGTTTGGATGTAAAATAAATGTTATGGTGGGCCCCACGAGGGAGCCCACAGTGATGTACGTGTCTTATCCCCACCGTCCAGGCGGACGGTGGGAGCCTACTGTAATGTATGTGTTGTGTTCCACCGTCCAGCGGACGGTGGAGCCCACGATGATGTTTGTGTTTTATGCACACCGTCCAGTGGACAGTAGGTCCCACCTGGAGTTTTCCATGCACCTGAAACTTGGTCTGAACCCTCAATCAAGTGGGACACCCATAATGGATGGGCTAGATTTGCAAAACCACATCTCAGTGGCCCTCAAAACGGTTATGAATGTTTTAAACGGTGCACGGCCCTCTCCACTGCTGCATGTGGTGTGGTCTGCACAAGTCACAGATTGACTTGATTTTTGAGACCTAGGCTTAAGATGGATTGGTGCATCTGGCTGATGGGGTAGATGTTCGAAACACATCACGGCGGGGCCCACACAACTCGACCTCATGGGACATTAAAATCAGCTATAATGCATTGTACCTTTTCCCATATATATATATATATATAATGGTGGGCTGTTTTGGGGCCCACCCATGATGCATGTGTTGCATCCAAACCGTCCACCATTCGGCAAGCATGTCTTAAGGCTTGAGGCTAAAAAAAATAAGATAGATTTATAGTTCAAGTGGAACCCACCTTGGTATATATATAAGGCCCAGGTGATTAGGCCCATTATGATGTATTAGGGCCCATGGGTTGAGGCCCATTGTGAGGTAATCAAGGCCCATGGGTTATAGGCCATTGCAATGCACTTAAGGCACATTTGTAAGGCCCATTGGTGTAGCCCATGATGTGGCCCACTTGATGAATGTAAGGCCCATGTGATATGGCCCATTTGATGTATTTAAGGTCCAATAGGATGTACCTAAGGTCCATTGTAATGTGAGATTTTCCCATGGTTTGTGTGATGATATTTATGGTAGGTCATGCCTTGGGAGCAATGTTGGTTTGACGTCCACATTGTAAGAATGATGTTGGTTTAATGTCCGCATTATAAATCTCCCTAGGGCCCATTGATAGGCCCATACTGGTTATGTGTAGGCCGTCTAGGCCCATCTTCGGTGTAAGGATAGTTCATTACCTTATAACATGCTTAGTGTAGCTCCATGATTCATGCCCATACGCATCATATGTATGCTTGATATGAGGAATGTTTGGTTATAACTTGAGCCGTTGGGCTGAGACATTTACGGGACTCTATATGAGACGAAGTGCCCGACATGAGCGCATGGTACGCGCGAGATTGCTGCATGTTTGTACGGTGTGATTCATGCATCTCGCATACATATATTGATCATTGTACGCCCTAGCGACATCAGGGTCGTGGCCTCCACAGGCACATCATGGATGGCTAGATGGGACACCGAAAATATTTGGTTCTAGCATTGTAGGCACTTAAGATGTCCTTGGGTGAAAATCCCAAAACCTCCTTGGTACCAGGAGTTGCTCCAACGTCTAGACCGAGTGGAATATAAGCGCCGGTGCCTATACCATGAGGTCGTGTCTCCCACTGTGTTGTGGTCGGTTGGAAGGGGGTGTGGCCTTATCCACCCGAGTGAGGGAGCTATAAGCTAGGCTGAGTATGACCAGCTCGTAAATGGGTCCGCTATCGACGAGCCGGGTAGATATTGGCAGACTACTGGTCAGGTGGATAATGAGGTCTATTTCACTCGCTGGGTTGTGCAGCTAGGGAGGAGGCAGTCGGTGTCGAGTGTAATAGACCCCGGTGATTTCTTCAGAGAGCAACTGTACTGATATGTGGACTTGTTGAGCAGGAATTGCATATCCATTCATTCATTCATTCACTATCCACTTGGGTTGGTGGTGCGTAACTATTTGTTATGTGTACTATCGCATGACCAGGATTTCGGTTGGGCGCGCGACTAATCTGAGATCAGGAGTTTACCACATTGTGTCTAACTATCCAAATTTAGGTATGAGACTGGTTTGGATAGAAGTCCCTTGTGATGGACCCCATAGCCTGTGATACTTCGTACTATCATCCCGATATCACGTTCCTGCATGGTCATTTCATTCGCACTGCATATTACATTGCATCCGCAGTACTTAGCATTTTGGGTTACTATGTTTTGCACTTATATGGCATAGATGAGATTGATAGTATTCGTGGCTTGTCAGGGTTTGCATATTGCATTGCGTCCTCAGCATCTGTTACTGTCTTATTCGCATAGCCTTGGTACGGCTGATAGCACTTATGGACTTACCAGTATATTTCCTCTTACTCTGACATTGTATGATTCATGATCTCATTAGTATTTCTGCTTATCCCAATGATGTATGATTTATGGGCTTTATGGTATACTTGGCACTTACCTTACACTCACTCTCACCACCCTTTAAGCTTTTGTAAGCTTATGCACTATAGATGCGTGCAGGTGGCGTTGGGTTGCAGCAGCGTTGAGCATGGAGCGTGCAGCTATCCTCTGGAGCTTTGATTTTGATATATGTATTTCCCTTTCAGCATTGTATTCAAATGATTATATTAGTGGATATGTGATGATGATGTTGCCTTTATGATTTGGGTATGTTTATGATTATGCTCTATTACAAAGAAAAAAAATTATACTGAAAATCCTCCTTGTAGGATCCCAGGATCGGAATCTAGCGTATGGGCGCTGGGAGCCGAGAATGGGGTACTACGGAGGCTGTTGACGCCGAATTCGGCGATCGAAAATTTTATGAGCCTAGTTTTCAAGTTTGGGACATGACACAATCCTCTTTCGCTTCGACGTAACTTAGGAGCCTGCTGAGATGTCATCCCACTATCCTGACGAAGTATAGGAGCATCATCATCTTGAGAAGCAGAACTCCCACTCTCCTGAGATATATCGGATATTTCAAAAAGTTCTATTGGAACCTTTTGTTGCATTCGGCTGGGGTATCTATCTTCAACGAAGGTCACGTCTCGGGATTCTATCTCAATTCAACGTCCATGGTTCTCATAAACTAGAACATATCCATTTGAATACATAGGGTACCGTATGAACATGCATTCAATAGTTTTACTATCAAGTTTACCTCTATGCGGAGTAGGTAGCAAAACATATCCCAAAGATCCCCAAGGGCATAGGTTGACTAGAGAATGAATCCTCCCAGACTACATCTCATATGAGTCTTAGGAATGGATTTGGATGTGACTCTATTAAGGATATAAACAGCTGTTAATAGTGCGTCTCCCTAGAATGTGGTAGAGAGATTGACTTGTGCCATCATCGATCTAACCATGTCCAATAGTGTCCTATTTCTTCTCTCTGCAACACCATTTTGTTATGGAGTGTAAGCCATTATGTACTGTTGAACAATGTCAACGTTTTCACAATATGATTTAAACGTTTCAAATGTATACTTGCCACCTCTATCAGATCGAAGGATTTTAATCTTTTTCTCAAGCTGATTTTCCACCTCAACTTTATATTTAAGAAAACAATCAAAAGCCTCATATTTGTGTGAGATGAGATACACATATCCATAGCACGAGTAATCGTCGATAAAAGTAACAAAGTATTGACATATATTTCTGACATGTATATTGAAGGGTTCACAGATATCTGAATGGATTATCTCTAGTGTACTTTTGGACCTAGCTGCTTTAGGAAATGGTTTCTTCGAAGTCTTTCCGAACACACAATGTTCATAAAATGACAAATCAACTTTGGATAAGGAGTCTAACAAACCAGAACGTACTAGTCTTGTCATACGATCCTTTCCAATGTGGCCTAACCTCACATGCCATTTTTGAGATTCAGATACTACAGTTTCATTCGACATAGCAGATAAAGCAAGTTTAGGTTATTTAGTCTCAAAGAAACTCTTGTCCCGGAAAATCGAATATCAAAACCATCAAATAATAAATTATAAACAGAAATTAAATTCCAACGCATAAAGAGTATCACGGAGGATTATTGTCTGCCCTATGCGCTTATAGAGATGGAAAACGTCAATCCCTAGTATGTCTTCGACAACATTATTTTCCATATATACCTTGTAACTTCCCTTGGCTACAGGCCGAAATTCCTCGAGTCCTTGACGACTCCATGTCACGTGTTTTGTTGCGCTAGAATCCAAAATCCACTTAGATATATTATCAACGGAAATGATTTTAGAACAAATGACTACATATAAAGTATTTAGTGGCTTAGGAATTACCGTCTTTTTATGGGCACACTGCCGAGCATAATGGCCAAAATTTTCACAGACAAAGCAGACTATATTGGTCTTTTTCCGCTTCTTCTTTCCATTCTCCTTCTTGAGATTTGGAGGAGGTGTTGTGGACTTCTGTTCTTGGTTATTCTTTTTCGTCTTCTTGCGAGCTTTGAACCGTTTCTTGTTAGCTTTTCGCTTATGGGTCTCTGCTACAAAGGCCTTGGCCAAACCTGGCTAATTGCATTCATTTCAACCTCACGTACCAAGTGACCACAAAAGTCTCTGAACGTAGTGATAGAATCAATATGGTCTAGAATTCTTTTAATTGGGGCCCAAGATTCAGGCAAGGAATGGTGCATTGCTATTATCTTTTGATTTTCAGTCAATTTACACCCAACATTCCTAAGGACACCTATCATCTGCTCCATCTTACGGATATGATCTTTGATGGGGCAGCCGACTGACATCCTATACTCCTGAAATTCTAATTCCATTGCCCGAACTTTCGCATTTGACTTCTGCGCATAGGCATTTGTCAGTGTTTCCCAGATTCCTTTAACAGTATCATGCACTTCATACGTAGATATGAGTTCTTTGTGCATAGTGCTAATAAGGATATTATGGGCTGAATGATTCTGTTTACGCCACTTATTGTAGCGGGTCATTGCAGCCCTATGTTCTCCTAAATTTTCATTTTTAGCCAGTATGTGTTTTTCTTGAACCTCATCGAGTGTGTGCGATATGTCGTCCTCGTCCAGAAGGCTTCGCACCGCGCGGGACCAGTCTTCGTAGTTGTTATTGTCGAAATGTTGTCCTTTCAGCTGTTCAGTGATTAACGCTTTGGTGGCCATTTCTACATTGCATAAGTATCACTACTTAGCTATAATTTAAGGTATTGATTCTTATTATTAGCATTTCTACGTGTTATTCAAATTTTCAAAGTATAAAAATAGTCAATATATTTTAACGTGATCTGAAAGTCCACATACCCGAATGGGCGGTGTAGATCAATCAAGTTCTTTATTTAAGATGAGTTTAATGCTTTTATAAGAATACATTTGTATAGTGTACAACCTTCCATTACTTGGTTGCATGCATCATTTGGTGGAAGAGAATAAACTCCCACTCAGGTTATGCACAACCTTTATATATAGAGAGCAAAAGCACTAAGTTTTCTATTTTCAAATGAAAAATGAGCTTATATCTAATCACATCAAGCCAAATTATATCACACATATAAACATTATCATCAGAAAGAAAAATGAAGCGCTAAGATATGAAGAGAGTTCTATCTTCACTAATGATCATGTCCATTAACGATAGATCCGATCATCACTGTTAATGTCATCAACAATGATTATCATGGTTGATGATCGTTTCGATCACTAACGATCTCTTGATCAATAGTGATAGGAATGATATAAAGGAAATCACATTCACATGTATGTATATGTACATGTTATAATCAAGAAATAAGTGAAATATACATTTTACAGTATCTATTTGTGTGGTCTCCAGTGGGATGGCTAAGATCATCTTCATTTGGTTCAGCCCCTTTTGGTTTGGATCCGTAGTTCATATATGGGACTTTGGCCTGAGTTCTTAGCCGAATGGCTAAATGACTTGTAACTGGGCTGCATTATTTATTTATTTATTTATTTTATTTAGATAACCAACATAAGGTCCAAATATAATGGTTACAATGGGCTGGGTAGCCTGTCCTACCCAAAGATCATGACTTGGCTTTTGGTATTTCATGCATGGCCCAATCAATTTATGGGTTGGGCTTAACTCATTTTAGACTGGACAGATATGAATTTTTATACATATCAGATCCCATGAATATGAAATGTCAGTCCTCAGGCAATTCATCCAATCTAGAATTTAGACCTTTAATATATGGGGCCACTTATCGTATATTTATATACACTCCATTTGTCAATATCTATCCTCATTTTTGTAAACTATCGATGAAAAGAAGCCAGATCCTTTATTTAGGTTGGTAACACCAAAAGGACAATATGAGTAGGATAACAACCATAGATTTTTGTGGGTTCATCATGCATTTATATTTGATCAAATCCAAAAATTAGGTATAAAGTAGCAGCATGAAATAAAGATACAAAAAAAAAAAAAAACAACAGACTAATTCAAAATCCAGGTGGGCCACACCATTCTAGCTTAGATCTCTCAGGACCATCTTAGGGCGTGTTTGGCTGGGTGGATTTGAAGGGATTGAATGGTATTAGGGTGGATGGCATTGATTTCGAGGCAATGATGGCGACGTCAGTGAATTGGTGCAAGATCCATAGGATTGCTATATCTCGGGATTGTTATATCGAGTCCATTTGGCACGCCCGGCCAATCCTGGGATTAAACCTTCCTATCCCTTCCAATCCCTCCAACCAAACACGTCCCAGTCAAATTTGAATGGAATAGGGTGGATTGGTTGAGATTTAAAGGTAGTGATGGTGTTGTCAGTGGATTGGTGCAAGATCCATGGGATTGCTATATCCTAGGATCAGATCACCCAGTCTGTTTGGCATGCCCGCCAATCTCGGGATTTAACTTCCAATCCCTTCCAATACCATCCAATCCCTTCCAATCTGCCCCGCCAAACAGGCCCTTAAAAAAAACGGTGGTCCGCCTGATTCAAAACCACTGGGCGAATTGGCCGGCAAGTGCTTTGGTTCAGTAATGATAGTGAGCCGTTTCTAATTGCACATTATTCCAAACCGTTTCTGAATGAAGGGAATGTACCCTCTTTCCAAGTACGTTATTAGGGCTCTTTTGCTTTCCCCTTTTATTCAATCTCTCGTCTCGCATCTCTCTCTCTCTTCAAATCTCCAATCTAGGTCGTTCTGCCCTCCTGCTCGTACTGCTCTTCTTCTTCTCTACACTCCTTCAACACCAAAACTTCTTCTCTCTCTCTCTCTCTCTCTCTCTCTCATCTCATTTCGGTCTTTGAATTGCAATGGAGAAATTTCAAAGCCCTAGCTCTCTCTCTCTCTCTCTCTCTCTCTCCGAAGTTGGAAAGGTGAGCAATTTCTCATTTTCTTTTCTACGATTCCAATCGAAAACCTCGACTTCCTTTGAAGAAATGAGATCTTTCTTCTATGATTTTGGAATGTCTCTCCTTGCTTGATGCATCTACATGTCTTTCTTTTCCCCGATTTTCTGCCCTCTAATGATTCATTTAGGGTTTCTTTCATACTAGGCAACAAGGTTGCGAAGTTTTGATGCAGAGCGATGAGGTATAACCTGAGAATGGTCGTAGGATATGAGATTGTTGGAAAACTGGGGCTGATGACTCTGACGGCGAAGTGACGAGTGGAGGCACTTGCAGTTGCGAGAACAGCAGGAGGCAACGACAGAGATGGCGATGTCGGGTTGGAAAGGGATGGGTATTTGATGGCTGATGATGAGGGTTCTGAGGTTCGTGTGTGTTGCTGGTGCGGGTGGGTGTTTTGAAGGTTTTTCGGGTTCGGATGTGTTGATGATGGCGGTGGCAGATGGTGGTGCGTGAAGTGTTTTATGGATAGGTGAAGTGAGATTTGGGTTCTGGGTAGTGGGAGATGGCGGTTGAACACCGGATTCAGGTGAGTGGTGGATTTTGGGTAGTGGCAGATGGTGGTGACAGAGTTGGTCAATGATGGATTTTGGGGTTTTGGAGTGGAGGGGAAGAGGGTTTGGGGTTTGGGATTTTGAAAAATACAGATGGGTTCAAGTCCGTTTGTTGGATGGTGTATGGGAGCTGAGAAACTGTGAGTCTTCAGGTCTGAAATGTAGGTGCATGCAGGCTGATCTGGGGAAGATAGGTTATGTGGAAATCTTTGGTTTTCTTTTAGTCTTTGTAAATCAGATTTTGTTTCTATTATTTATTTATTTATTTATTTTATTTATTTATTTTTTTAAAATTATAATTTGACCCCTTTTTTTTGGAACTTTTGCCTTTGGTTGATGAACAGGCAAATGTGACACGTACAAATCACATCATGTGGACAATGGGTGATGATTTTCAGTACCAATATGCTGAATCTTGGTTCAAACAAATGGACAAGTTTATCCATTATGTTCAAGGTAACGCACTAGGACAAAATTCAAACTGCCCTTCAATCTTGGGTGGAAACTTGGAAGTAGTTCTATTCAACTTTAGAATATTGTTGCTTTATATATATATATATATATATATATAATTCTTTTTTATAACTATAAGAGCCAATATATGACCAAAGAATGTAGGTACTGAATAGTCATACAACAGATTAGCATTACATTTGTTCTTGTTCTAACTTGGAGTTAATACTGTCAATATATACTATTTCTTCTGAAATCATCCCTTCCAAATTGTGTAGATTTGTTGCTGTGCATAGGATCACATCCTTTGACTCATGTCCAATAGGTCATTGGCAATGATTCATAGTTCTAAGAGGAAGATTGTAGTACACAGTTTATTGGTGTGTCCATGCTCCTATCAGGCAAGGGAATTCATGAGAACTAGTTTAACTAAGAGAATGGTCCTTGATGGAGTGCAATGGCAGAACAGGATTCATGTAGCTGATTCCAGTTGGTCTTCAGATGATGTTGATCTTCTTGGTGAGAACTGCACAGTGAATTTTTTAGGAGTGGTTATTGTATTCGTTATTGAAAACTGGCATTAAATCCCACAAGCATTTATTTCTTTTAGAATGAATGGCAAATCATTTTTAACAGTTGAAGTTCTGTGATATTTGGTGGAGCTATCCAGAATGGAAAATCATTGTCTACCACTGATTTTTATATAACTATTAACTTGTAGGCAGTTATCTGTTTGGATGGTGATGGTTGCAAGTTAAGAAGTGGACTGGTGAAAATTGAGGAAGGTTTAACTCTTGACACGTTAATTGCTTATGATTCATGTGATCTTTGGTAAGTACATTTCTTTGACAAAGCTTCCTAGAAACCAAACTAATGATAATTGCCAACTCTTAAACTCACTGACACACGTGCCCTTAACAGCAAGATGACTCTCATGCACCATCTCTGCAAGGTAACATCTTTCATCCAAAGTGATGCTTTTTCTTCCACTAGGCTATTAGGCAGCAGTCTTTGAAATATAATGCGAACAATTAGTCTTTTCTTTCAGTTTCAGCTGGCATGTACATGTACATTTTCACATACATGTCTACTTATTTGGGCTGTCTATGAAATATAATGCCAACAATTAGTATTTCATTTCAGTTTCAGCTGGTATATGCTTATTAGATGTTGTGAACAAAAGCAGAGTTCGTCATCATTGTTCTTCTATACTATGATTAGTTTTTTTTTTTTTTTTTTTTTTTTAAATTTTTTAGGGTGCGGCTACATGCAGAAAGAAAGAGAGTCGGGTTTCAATAGTGTGTAACAATGCCCACTTTTTCCTATGTTGTGGCCCACTCATGCTTTAGATCTGCCTTATTTTTTGGGCTGACACCGTAACATAAACCGGATGTGATGCAGTCATCATAGTGGGGCTCAGTGTCTTTGTTGCACGGCCCCCTCATACCATGCTCGTGTGTGGGCTACACACAGAGGAAGAGAAGTGGGAAAGGGCTACTCTCATCAATGAATTGAAAGGACAAGCTACCCTTCAGTTGAAGGGTCAGCCAAAAACAAATAAAAAACTACTTTTTAATGCTACTCGCAACGACTAATTGCAGGGGTAAAATTGGCCAAATGCTACTCCCATAATATATGGTAGAGATGTAAGTCACTGATACCAGCAACAATGACCACCGAAGTGGAATTGAGTCTGTTCAGGCATGCTTTGATTCCTAATGCTGTCAAAGCAAAGTGTGGCAGAACTGGGAAAGGTACATACAGAGATCATGGGGTAGAAACATCAGCCATGTCTAGCAAGAACAAATACATACTCATCCATCTTTCAGGCATTGAATAGCAGTTAGAAAGTCGCACAATACCTTAAAATTAATGTTGAAGGTTCCTTTCATGGGGTATAATCTCCACCCTTTGACCATTGTTTCTAATATGGTTTTCTATGCTCCTGAATATGAAAATGGACAAATCTGTTCTTGTCATTATATGATTTTGATGTCCTTGAGAGGATTGCAATGTCCATTTGAATTCCTGGTGCATGTACACATTTCTTTGGTGTATAATCACTTCCCTTTTGACCATTGTCTGTAATGTGTTTTTGGGTATCAAGGTGGGACTACTACATGCTGTCCACACTGGACTGCATGGATAGGTAGGTCACACCTTCAACAAAATGAACGGACGGCACGATTAGACAGCATATTCATCAAAATGGGTCCCATAATGTGTTTTATCTTGTTCTTTCTATGAATTTGGCTTCTTCTTTTTTCTAAACATGTGCCTATTGCATGCATTAATTGGCATCCACCCATACATGGTATCTGTTTCTTTTTTATGCTGTTCTATGATTAGACTGGTTCCTTCTTTCCTGGCAGGCATTCTGATATCAATCTGGTCGAGTTGGGAAAGGAAGCAGTGAATGAAGATGATAGAGTTGTCTTGTTGGAGAGCGGTGTCAAACCTGATTCTCCTAAAGTTCACAACCCATCTGTTGCATCACAGCTTGTCAGGTTTGCTCCATAAAGCAATGGACTTCCTAAAATCAGATTTTAAGCTTTTATCTTTTATCCTAGCTATCCAAGTCTCATCTGCTTGTGTATTTTGGAGCTGTTGGGTCTGTGGTCTAGTGGGTCAGACCATTAGTCTATTGTATGTGATCATGGAAGTTTTGTGGTGTTTAAAGAGCAAAACAATTGGTCAAGATAAGCATAAGGTATGCCACACCATGAAAAATAGTGCATTGGTAGACATCTATTGAACTGCTATCGTTGTTTTTTGGGTGAATGGTAATTCAAATAAAAAAATTAAAAAAAAAAAAATCTCTTAAAAACTGAAGTGGCATAGTGACTTCAACGTTGATACAATTGAAAAGGTGAGCCGCATACCAAGCTCTACAATGATTTCTACACAAATGAGAGGTTCTAATGAAATTTCGGTTTGAAAATTTACATTATCTTTTCCTTCTCTTGTCTATTTGTATCAAAGCTTCAAGGTGACTGGAGTAGCTTTAGTATTTGTTGTGCCTAAAAAAAGAGAGGCATACTGCAGCCTTTTCTTATGCAACCTTTTGGAGGATTTGGGATTGGAATATTCATATTCAGAGGTTACTTGTCTAGTTGCTTCCATGTGGGAGTTATAGTGATGTTATTGTTGCATGGTACAAGTTTCAGCTGATTCTGGACATTCATGGAAGAAGTATGAGCCGATATACGTCCAGTGTGAACCTTTGAGTGTGATTCAACCAGTTCCTTACCAGACTGCGAATGGGACACTACGCATTCTATTGCAATAGTTATGGTGATGTTATTGTTGTAAGGTTTTACTGTTCACAAATTTCATGCAAAAAAAGCTTGCACTCTTCATGAAGCTCCTAATTATTTTTATTTTTATTTTTATTTATTTATTTATTTTTTTTTTTAATTTTTTTGCTTGCATCCAGCTCTTTCATGTTTGCAAATACATCAGTTCGTTTTGAAGAGCTCGTGTCTTCTTACCCTGGACCTTTAGTATTTGTTTCCATGTTGGTGAGTAAATGAAAATTATTGGCTTTAGATCTCTTTCACCTGTGAAAAGAACAACATTGGCTTGTTAGATCTCTTAAATCAGTTTGATGACCTATGGTCTAACTGGTAGTTATGGCCCTTAATAGAGTGGAATGGTGGAATAGGATTCATGTACCCAGCCTCAATTAATTGCAACAGACTGGATAAAATATATGAATGCGATCCCCATCAAATGGATATATAGCTATGCCTTCGAAGGCATGGTCCTGTTTTGGCTTAATGTAGACAATTGCTGTATTTCTTTTCTGTTTATTTGCTGGAGACATATAGAATGGTTAGAATCTTTAGATTCTGTGAAATTTTTATGCAAACATCAAATGGATATAGAGCTATGCCTTCGCAGGCTCGGTTGGATAGGAAATGTATCTTTGATCTTTGAAGCTCACACCAATTTTCATTTGTGTAAATGTATCAAACAGAGAGACTTGTTTTGTGCCAGTGATGAATGTCTCTGTACAAGACCCATGTCAGCAGGTGAATTGTAGCATCTAAGAAGGCTTCACTCTTCCTTTTTATTTTATTTTTTTGTAAATGCATGGTTTGCTTCTCTATATTTAGAGTGTTATTTGATAGTTAACCTCAACTGTTTGTACCAGGTAAGTATTGTAGGAGAAAATATTGAGAATCCTCTTTGAGGCACATCCATCAAGTAGGAAGCTGCTTCTTTGGATTGTATGATATTACCCAATATGCCAAAGTAAGAATTTCAGAAGTACTATGACTGAAGACTCCCTATGCTTGTTCATCCTGCCATCTGTACCAACCATAATAGTTTAATCTAGAAATGAAGGTTTTGAGGCTTCTTTTCCTATGCTTGTGCATCCTGTAATTTATCAACCATGATTTTGTTTAGTGTTAAATGCAAGTTTTGAGGCTTGTTTCCCGATGTAGTTGTGCATCCTGTCATTTTACCAACTATGATTGTTCAATGTAGAAATGCAGATTTTGAGGCTAGTTTTCCCATGCTTTTGCAACCTTTCAATAAAAAAAAAATCTGTAGAACAGTAGGTTTTGAGGCTTGTTTATGTGATCTATTGGGCTTAGCCAAAGGTCTTTACAATTGGCCTTGGTGGGCCACACTGTTTAGATCCACCAGTCTAAAAATCAGCTCACTCCTGACAAATGGACAGCTGAAAAAAGAAGTTTTCAACTATCCACTTGTTTTGTACATTATGGCCCATGTGGATGAGGCTATTGATGAACTCTTGACTAAAGACTATTCCTGCGACGTTGCTCTGCCACGTGTCCAGAAAAGGTGACATCTATTACACTCGATTAGTATGATTCTATCATCATATCTTTGACTTTGTCCCATTAGAGACATAGTATTATTTCACTCTCTTTGTAAGTAATGAAGGTGGCAAGGAACTTCTCACCACTTAACCTCCTAATCAATTTATTAGTGTCAACAGGCTGAACTTTAGTACCTTGGTTTAATTTCATGGAATTAATTTTCAACAGGTTGATGGCAAGAAGAATCTTTGCCATTTGGCGTTGATCTGTTTCGGGGTGCCACATGGTTGGACTATTTCAGTGGTAGGCATGCAATGTGCTAACATCATAGTTCTAGTTTGCAAACCATGATTCAACTTGGGACTGCATATATTTATTTTATTATGAAGTATAAATTTTCTTCTTTCAACCAGGTTGAAAATTAAAGCAAATAGTTTCTGCCTGTCTCTATTTGTTTTTTCCTCTTAGCAATGAAATTCTTTGCCTACGAAAAAAAAGGGAAAAAAAAGGAATATGTATCAATAATGACACTTTCTTCCTGGAGATTACTTTTCAGGAGTTACTCTAGCAACTGTCAGATTTTTATGATAAGAAAATCAATGATCCGCTTGCTGTTGCATCTCATTTGGATAGCATTGATCAGAGAAGAACGAATCCTTTGTAATCTATCATCTATTGGGTCATACACATCACTACAAGAAATTGACTTTTGTTGGCTGGCTTTTATTATTATCTTTTGAATCATAAACTAATATCTATCAGTTGTGTGGCTCACTGTCTAATCTTCAGCAAATGAATTAGCTGTGATCATTTCTTCTGCTGCATAATGATTGCTATGTTCTGTTGTAGATTTCCATCATTTCTTCTGCTGCATAATGAAACTCAGTTGATGTGCCTGCACTGGCTCTTATGTTTGATAACAAAAATTAGGTATTTGCTCAGGGCCTGATAAAAGATGCACAAATATCAGTTTGAAAATTAGAAAGCATGACATTGTCATGGTGAAAGAAGATACAATCTACCCATTGTGTTGGCAGCATTGCAGGGTAATCCAGTTTTAAATTTTGTCAATAGCCATTGACGATGCATGGAGATTGTAGCGTTCTTATTATTGTTAGATTTGTTAGATCTAGATATTCACTGGAGTTTCAGCTTCTCTCCTTTAACATGATTGAAGGCGGTCTTTAGAAAATGTGATAGGTGGGGTTGTGGACAATGCTCGAGTATGTGAAGCTGGCTTGAAAGCAGTTCAAGCTGTCGGTGTTTATTACAAATGATGTTATTATGTCATACTTTGTTTCTTTCTGTATGTCTTGCAGGGGGAGTTTCAGACTGAAAACTGATACAAATCTCTTTGAGATTGCAAAGTCTGAGGAAGCTTCAAAATCTCCAAAAAAGGATTGATTGGGTTGGGATGAATGCTTGGGCCCGGCTTTGTAATTCTTATTTAATGGATTTTTGGAAATTTCTTCAAATTTGTAATTTTGGTTTTGGTGTTGGGATGATCATTGCTGCTTTCTTTTCTTTTTCTATATTTTGTAAATAGAGTAATCTTACTGTTGAGGTTTAGATGTATGTGCTTTAGCAAAAGGATGGAATAGATGTTACCATTGGATCTCCATCAATGAACTTTCTAAGTTCTAAAAATAAAATAGAAATAAAAAAGCTCTGACCGTTGGACCGTCTCTAAGATTTGAAACGGTACCCAAAACGGTTCTAAACCGTTCCTGTATTCTGCGATACCTCATTTAGCAACGGTGTAAAACCGTTTCTAAATGACGATTTTGGTCTAGTTACGCCCGAGTCAGCACTAACCTGTTATTCTTCCACCGTCAAGAGGGAGAGGTTCCCGCTGGCTTTGTTAAGCTAGCCTAGCGTAGTACTCTCCACTCTAGGAACCAAGTAGCTCAGGCTTTCGCCCGTCACATGACGTAACTGCTCAACTTAGAACAGCCGAGCCAACAACACTGACAGGACCCGATCCTACAGACCCAAGCCAACTGTCCTCATCACCTTAACGGTAGACGTACAATCCCAACAGCATTTTACAGTGTGGTCCATTTAATAATTAAATCTGTCTTATTTTTCTTTTCAAGCATAAAAAACGAGCTCTTAAATGGATGGACGGTATGGATATAACACATACCTCGTGATCAGACCCAAAGGACTTGCTGACGTCAATATAACATTTATATAGCTGGTGTGATGTACATCAGCCAATCCCCCTCTCACATTCACAACAGCTATATAGCTGGTGTGATGTACACGCATGGGGTACATCAGGTGGACCAATCCACAACCCAACAAAATGGTGTACATCACATGGAAGAGATACACATGCAGACCAGGGAAGTATTGTCAAAACGAATGCAAAAATGAGGTTATCTGTATATGTTCCCATGTGGGTTGTGGATTTTGATAAGTGGGTCCCACCGTATGGTAATCATCAATGGGATGCAACGGATTAACGGTCTGGATTTAAACATCTATGGGCCTACTTATTAGAATAAGAATGCATGTACATCTCAAAGATATGGTCTACTTATCACATGATTCCTTGTAATGGAAATCATTGTGATCTACAAAGAACCTGACGTGCACGTAAAGGTAACCATTATCTTTACGTGTATGGAAACATAAAGGTCTACATGATCACCTTGATCCATCAGAATCGGGCTTACATACACATGACATACGTGTATACAAAATCTAATCCATCGTACACAGCTTTACGTGTATGGAATCAAAATCATTCAAATTGACAGGCCATGGTAGTGGGTACTGTCCACAGCAGTCCTGTCCAGGTCCAAATTTTACACGTGCACATACATCCACGTGGGACCAAATTTGGTGCATATGTGCACATTAAGAGTCACAGTGCACACACTGATCCGATACCATATAAAAGCCATGATCAAGATTCCAATCCAAAAAAAAGGGCCACTTACCTTTTTAGATGAAAATAATCGGAGATCCGCCATTGATTTCTCTGATACCACTGTTGGGAAGCGTGGAAGTGTAAGCTCTCAAGATCTGACGGTCTACACGATATGGAACCCTCACAAAGTAGAAGATTAACGCTCCAACGACCCGCCTATCTACTACTAGAGCAGATGGATCTATTCACACTTTTGATCGTACGGTATAGATGGCCCCGAATCACGATCTATGGATTAGATCGTCCCAAGGACAAGCCAAAATGGACAGATTACTGTGCGCACTATATCTCTTTGTATACTCTCGGTATTTCTTATGATTGATGTTGTTTACGAGAGAAAAACTCATCCCTTTTATAAAAAAGGATGGAGATGGGATGAGACCAGATTATCCGGTCTTCTCCCTATCTCCTATTCAAAATCAAATTCAATTTTGAATTTGAAAAAACCAACTGAAAAAGGATGAGGCTGGAAGAGGCCTCAAAACATGGGACCCACCCACTAGTGATTGCTCACCAGTGGGTCCCACTGGCCTACGTCCAACAGGATGGACAGGATCAACACATGCATGTCGAGTACTGGAACAGGGACCTCGCAGGTTACAACATTTCGGATAGGTGAATGGCATAAATCCTAACATTTTAAACACGTGTATAAATGCAACAAGGTGTCAGAATGCGTTTTTTGGTTTTGTTTGTTCTTAATAAAATAGAGTACGTTAATGCATCTGGGTGAACTGTGAGTAACCACCCTGAAGTTATTAAAAAAAAAAAAAAAAAAAAAGCAGGGCACTTTTGTCATTTTTTAATGGATACTTTGTCACATAAATCGCAGAAATTGCTCCACTATTGGCCATGTGATCTTTCAAAACCAATCAAATCCATTTCACTAAATTGAAATGTAAAGGAGTTCATAATGTCCACATGTAATATGACATGGAATAGGACTACTTTTTATCATCCAGGTTGTGTTTGGACATATGATGAATTGGATTTTGAACATCCATTTAATTGCAGTGGAATTGGACATACAGTTCAATATATGTGCGAAGAAACACAATCATGGTTTGATTATTTCCACTTTATTAGGCTAGTCTTTGTAATCAACTCTATGGTGCATAGCTAAGATTTGATTGTGAAATTAGAAGGAAAAGATTGATTGTAAAATTAGAAGCATAGCTAAGATGCAATGATGAACCAATGGAATTCGAAGTCTTAGGAGTTTTAAAACCATATTAGCTCCTACATGAATATTGGAGGCCAAAGAGGGGTACTTGTGAAGGATGTCAAAGAAGTTTTTTGCTTTTCCAATTTTCTTTTACTTGTGTGTGATTTTGGTAGGGTTTTCAATTTTCAATGATGCATTTGTTTGTTGTCATCGTCGTTGTTGTTATTCTGTGGATTCGTTGTTGGATTTCTAAGATCTCATTTGGATGCATTATGGAATTAAATTGCATTATTTTTAGTTATAAATAAAGTGGAAATGATCAGATTGTAGTTACCTTAATACTCGTGTCAAAGGGAATTACAATTTCAGTACTTTAAGCTGGACATTGTAGCAATGTAACTACAGTTTGAGGGCAACATGGTCTCTCTTTTTCTCTCTCTTTTATTTTATTTTATTTTTATTAGTTAAAAAGTATGGTGTTGTGAAGTGAAAATGGTGATAGGAAAGTGTAATTGTGTCAGGTTGGTGGATACATAGTGGAGTACAAGGGAGACATAACACTAGTGACAGTGAGAGGAGCAGGAAAAAATAAAAATAAAGCTACGACATTCTATTACTATGTAATATTTGCACAAGACCTTTCTCATTCTTAATCATTATTCTCTTTCTTGAATTATCAGTCCATCTGTTTTTACTAGGCTGCAGTTAATTGGTTTTCTGTGTTAGGTTACTTCCTACTTTCGAATCTAGTACTAGATGAAGATCATATATTCTCTTAGTGCACCTGAATTCCGAGTTTTATACATAGGCCAACTCCTATAAATTTCAGCTTTTGGGTTTTGGCTACAGGTTTCTAAATTGTCTTATGTGATGCTACTATGTTAGTTTGTATGATTTCGGTTTTTTTTTATTATTTATTTATAAATGCAGCACGTTGTCGTGTTGTTCCGCAGAATGCATAATTTTCTTTCTTTTCGCTTGCTTTCATGCCAAATACCATATCAATGGAAAAAGAATAGTAAAATATGATGGATTTGATACAATGGTGACACCTATTTTACTATTCATTTTTCATCCTCACCACTTCGTAAAATGTCTACCATGTTTTTCTACTAGGCTCAAGATGGGGCTGATGTTTCAGGTGTCTTGACAGTAATGACTCTAGGGATGTAAGTTAAAACTGGTCGTGTAATTTCCAACATTTACTGGATGTACACAATGTCGCGATAATACACTTTGTGGACAGGTTTTATGCAGCAGTCGCTAAAACAGCTTTAAAGGGTGACCTATGGCTAGAACTTCATATCTTTTCGTCTTGTACTTGAAATATGATTCTTTTTTTTTTTATTTTTTTCAATATTAATTGTTGTAGGCCTTAAACACAGGTTGTTACTCTTACGTAGGTTTCAAAAGATGGCTCAAATTGAGCAGGCTAGAGATTATCAGATCTACTATTTTTAACTTCTCATTCACTTGTTATCAGGAAGAATAGAGGGAGGGAGAAAATTCATATAAGGTAATGGTGTTAGATTTTAAATTCAAATTTCTCCCCCGAGCTGAATCTAGTACTTGGTTCATGGTTTTTTAGCATTTGTTGGTTTGGTTATTCAATTGGGTTTCTCCATATTTATCGGTTTCTCACCAGTCTATGATTTGGGTGCATCTGTTTCTTTCTTATCCAAATTGGGTTTTTTTTCCAAGTTAAATAGGGTTTTATTTGTTTGATCTTTGGATGAATTGAAATGTGACTCTTAGATCTACTTCTACATTTTTTATTTTTTATTTCACTTCACATTTCATTGTTACTAGAAAGAATTGAGGGAGGGGAGCAAATCTATGTAGAAAGTGTTGTTGGTAGATCTCAAGTTCAAATTTCCTTCTTCATGCATCATAGCAAGAAAGCAACGTCTTGTAATACTGTCTCTATATTCAATCTCCAAAACTTGGTTTCTAAAACCAATCTTTGGATTCCTGATTACATTACTAAGATAGGATTTGTGGTCATTTTTAATTATATTGCAACGTTCTTTAGGTTTCAATTTTTTACTTTTTTAAAAATATAGGTTTCAATTGAAAAAAAAAAAATTACTGGCTTTTGCACACTACTTTTATCGGCCCTTCCTAAATAAGGGTTCAAAATTGTTCCTAAATAAGAAAAATACCATTCCCAAAAATGAAGGATTTAGAATTGTGCTAAAATTGAAAACCGTCGCAAATTTTTGTGACGCCCTATTTTAAGAACAATTGAGAACTATTCTGAAATTGAAAATTTACAACGGTTTTCAACCGTCCCTAATTTTTTGCGACACCCTATTTAACAATGGTTGAAAAATGTTCCTAAATGGTTCAGGAACAGGTGAAATATGAATTTTAGTGTGGTGATAGGTTGAAATTCCACCTGAAATTCCAGTTTGCTTGATGGCTGATTTTTGTCAGTTTAAACAGGTTGAAATATTGTTTGACAAGTCGAAATATTGTTCTAGATTGCTTACTGGATGATTTCTACCAGTTTAGATAAGTCGACAGATCTTGTCAACCGGTTGAAATCCAGTTTGACAGGTCGATAGATTGGGTTGACAGGTTGAAAATCACAGAATTTCTGGTTTTAAATCTTTGAATACTTTTTGGTTGTTTCGACTTGTTGACTTGATTGGTTGATGATAGGTCGACGGGCAGAATAAATTTGCATATTTTTATTGTTTCCTTATTTGATTAGGACTCTTTGATTACGATTTTAGGATATGTTTATAGTTATTTAAACATGTTAAACCCTTATATATATATAATTATCGATCTATCAATTAAAATTTCTTAGAAATTTTATTTCTTATCATGGATTCGGGATTCTCTTGTGGATTCAAGGTCTTTATCGATCGAGGAAGACGGTGATTGATCTCATCACGTCCTCCTCTACATCAATTACTTAATCACTTAAAGTTATTTTTTTAAGCTTTTCTACTTTTCATAAGTTTCCGAAGAGAAGCATCACTAGAGACGAAAGAGAGGAGAAGTTGATAAATGTGTTGTTTACCAATCATACATATATGCTTAATAAGTAAAAACTAAGATAAGCCACTTGAGGCATAAGTAGCTTATGTTAAGTAACCTACAACCCAAATGTCCCCTAATGGGGGCATCTGGTTTCGTTTTTGTGCCATGGGTTTGGTGATGAGACAAATTAAGGTACCACCAGTGACATGTATGCTTCATCTCATGTGCCCTACCATAGATGGGCCACAGCCCAAAGCCTCAATAATCAAACAATCCTAACAATCTGATATGCAGCCCCTCTTCAATATAAATGGGCAATCATGTTCCCTTTCAATCTCCATGCTAACAACCACAACAAACTAGAGATTTTCAAAAGGAAAGGAGAAGGATCACATACAAGTAAGATCAGTGAAATCACCTACAAGATTATCCTCTATTATTGCCTATATATGTTCCATTTTAAGCAACTGTAATAGATTCTTCACCATATAACTATTTAAAGTGATCCAGACATCCATTAACCTTGCCGGGTCTACGCAATTGGGAGATGGAAGTATCTTTCTAGCTCGATGGCAACACACCTCTTGACTCCTGGAATTTCAAACATCACATGACAACTACGTCACATTTTTTGCTGATTAGTGTGGTCCACAAGTTGGATGGACTGGATCACCTTGCAAGTTACAACATTTCCAATAGATGCATGGCATAAATCATAATGTTAAAAACACATGTAAATCGATCAAATGGTCTGTTTGGGTAGGGGAACATCTGGGGCACAATCAGGATCATGCCCTGATGGCAATTCAAGTGAGCCCCATATCTCCAGCACAAGAAAGCACCATTTTAACCCCTTAATCACAATTATTCAAAGTTTCAGAAAAAAAATGATCTATGGTTGTGATTAAGCCAGAAAAATGCTACTCCACATACAAATGCGTCGTGGAGGGATGGGGCCCACCAAAATTGGGATTGAGGCTTAATCCTTAATCCCGATTTCGGAGGATCCCTAAATTCTTGAAACCTGTTGTTTTGGCAATGGCCCACCAAACATGGTATGCCTGCCCCAACTGTTTGGCATTGGCAAATTCTGAGTAAACGGAGAGATAACCAACCAAACAGTAAATACAATGAAGATGGATTCCTTGAACATACAAGTATTGCATAAAAAACTAACCCTTTTGATTACTTGTAAGAAGCATAAATACTAGAGACTTGGGTAGCTGCTTCATATGCATTCTGAAATATATTAGACCTCTGCCTTTTCCTCTACTCAAACAAACATTCATGCATGCAACAAAAAAGGATAGTGCTAAAAATGGCCCGTTGGCATAGATTTTAAGAGGTCTATTGGTCCATTTTCTATTTGGAGCCCACCCTCTTGCCTGATTAGGCCGCGTGGCTCATGAGTGGACTAACTGATCCATCAATTTCATGAACCCTGTGGTTGATGGGAAATTGTATAAATATCAGGGCCATTGGATGATCCTATGTGTCCAAGTAATGGTCTTCAAACGAACGGATAATGATAAAAATGGGCCTGAAGTTGACATTCAACGGAAAATATCGGGTAGCTAGGATTCTCCCGTCTGCGTGTTTTTTATTTTTTATTTTTTTGGGTGAGTGTGTGGGTGGTCTTGATCATCTTATAATGCAACCAAATGGGCTCCATCCATGAATGGACTAAGCAACAGGTGGAAGGCCATCAGTTGCAGCAAAGTTAATCTCTACTTTAATTTGCAACTGCATTTCTCTCTGTGTGAATCCAAAAGCAGAGAGAAATGCTTTTGCCATCTTTTCTTGGTATTGTAGAAATGCCAAACAAATGAAAATGGTGATAATGCGGAATGGAAAACAATGAAACTGTGGCCTATATGCTATTTTCGATCAACTGGGATAAAATTGAGTCACCAGAGAAGGATAAAGAAAGTGCATGGAAAGCATCAAGAAGCTGCCAATGCTATTGCTTTCATAACCTTGAAATCGAGATACTGGGATTGGACTTCTCAATCGATTCATAACTATTTTGATATCAAAATCAATATATATTCAAAGTCCCTATGATGCTTTTGCAGGAGTACATCTTGCATCTGTCAATTATGTTATGGTTGGAGTCCTAATCATGGCGACCTGGTTGAATTGGGAGAAACGGTAGGTATTATTGTGGGTCAATCAATCAATGTGGCAGACCACCTTCCTTGACAACGCAGGATACTTTTAGACTGCTCGTATTCAAACAGAAAAGGAAGCTCTCCCTCAATGGTATTCATTTTAATACTATTACAGACTTAGACTTAGGTAGCTGCTTAATAGGCATTTTAAAAGAAATACAACCTCTGCTTCTTCCTCTACTCAAACAAATATTTACTGTTAATGATCATGTATATGAATATCTCTATGCATCTACCAAACACGGACTTAGTTGTTTATTAACTAGCCTTTGCTGCTACTGGGATTAGCATCAGCTCTTCAAGATACAGATTGATGGCCCTTGCCACCTCTTCAACTACACTTGTATGGATGTATTGTTTACATTATTTCCAATGAAAAGATGTGAGAGTATTGGAGTGACACACATCACATTTTGCAAGCCATGTGCTTTCTCCAATAAAACGTGCACCAATTCCACTTCATATTTCAGTCATTGTGAAGTTCTCAGTTTATAGTCTGATGTCCCCAAAAATAATAGAAATGCCGTTGACAGGATGTCCAAAATCAAATTTTGACTACTCATGATGGGTTCATATCCAAATGCAATAATAGAGTTTCCAAATAAGATTAGCTCCTAAGTAGGTGATCTATGTCTGATGGTTCAGATACCTGTTTTCCTGTCCCCAATATCAAAATATCAAACAGCTAAGACTTTTCATTGGATCTAGTATATCTAATGGTTCAATTCTAATAGATGGGATCTGTTGGACATTACTACGGATTCTTAGGGCTAGTTTGGTTACCTTCGAATTTCAATTCTGATAGGCTAATGATGGATTTGACTCCTCAACATTGAAGAGAAGCGACCGAAATCCACTCAATCAGATCCTGACACACACACACACACACACACACACACACACACACACACACACACACACACACATATATATATAAGGAATCTTTTTTTAAAGATTTTTTCTTCTGATTTTTGCAGTATTTACACACTTTTTTCTCATTCTCTATTTTCTCCAAAAATGAGGGTTTGATTCACGAAAATTAAAGATGAATAGTTGAAAAAAAAAAAAAAAAAATCTCTCTCTCTCTCTCTCTCTCTCTCTCTCTCTATATATATATATATATATATATATATATATATATATAAAATTTATTTTTTCTGATTTTCACAATATTTAAGCAATTTTTCCCTTGTCAATTTTCCCCCAAATTGAGGAATTTGATTTACAAAAAATTCAAAAGTGGTTGAAACCCACTTACCAACCAAATCACCTAAAATTTTCAAAAAAAAAAAAAAAAATTCTACTTTTCGAGTTTTTTTTTTTTTTCAATTTTTTTCCTATTTATGCACACTCTCCCTTGTACATGCAATAATATCATTGATAGAGACAATATATAGGAGAAATTACAAAGCGCTTGCAGTAATATTTTGGCAATATTATTGCCCGGCAATACAATAGTGGAATTTCATCGATATATTGGTGATATTTGGAAGAAAAAAAGAAAGAAAGAAAGAAAGAAAGAAAGAGACTCCATTTTACTTGTAACAAGCATAACAGTTAGACTACTTATCCATTTTACATGCTTTCTTAAATAAATACAACCTCTCCTTCTAGTAGACATTCATTTATTCATTTCTAACTTAACAAAAGGATACGGCCGCAAAATCCAAGTGACCATGGCTTCCTGAAACATATTAGGGAAGCCTAGCAGCTGATGAACTCACAAGCCATGAAAAACATCCATGCTCGATCCTATGGTTGACATGCAACTGTATAAATATCACATCAATTAGACAATCCTGTCCTTCCAAGTAACAACCTTCAAGCAAAAGGGTGGTGATAAAAATGGGCCAATAGTCCACATTAAACAGAGAAAATCGGGCAGCTAAGATTCTCATATCCGCATAATGTTTGTACAATCACCCTCCAACAGTTTATTCCAAATTTCACTTTCTTTGACAAGCAACCATTCTCTTTCCTCTGCTTTAAAGCACATCATGCTTCCGAGCATCTTTGCCACCAAGGGACACCCTCGCACTTCTTTACAATTTCCTTTCCAAGCATTACAAGGTTTGGATGTTCTTGTCGTCCTTGCCCACATGCTTGTTGCTTGCACAGAGACCAACAATCATTTTCTGATAATCTTGGCAAATGGTGTGAAGGAGAGTGACCATGATTGAAGTAACTTTTTTCACTATGGGTAGTTACTATGATCTTACTACCCCTATCACCTCCTTTGAGAAACGGTTTCAACCGATCTCATATCTCAGGATTTTCATTCCATACATCATCCAACAAAAGTAAAAACTTCTTCCCACTTGGCTTCTCTCGGAGGTGAAATTGTAGTAAATCCAATTTTTCAAGATCCCAATTACTATTGGTAATAGATTCTAAAATTACTTTTGTTAGCCTCTATGCATTGAAATCATCTAATACACAAACCCACATTCTTAGCTAGAAATGCTATGTTGCTGTCTCATCATTGTAAGCCAATTGAGCAAGTTTGGTCTTCCCAAGGCCCCTCGTACCAACTATGGGGATGAGCATAACATCCTCTCGGCTATCCTCATTGATCAGTAATTCCATTATATATGTGCATTTTTTATTTGTTATTTTTTACTTGAAAGGAATCTGCTGGTGATTTTCTCAAGTAGCGACTTTACTTGATAACCTTTACAAAATCTCATTCAATGTGCATCTTTTTCTCAGAAGAAGCTGATGATGATTTTCTTTAAGTACGACCTGGCAAGGCACGATGTTGGATTGACCTACGTGAAAGGATAAATATCAAAATACCCTGAAAATCTTCTTGTTCAGGTACATAAACAATGGTCCACTTACAATAATTTAAAAAGTGACCAAGACATCCATCAACCCTGTGTGGCCCACTGCAGTTGGGAGATGAAAATATACTGCTGGCTAGATTGCACCACTCCTCTGACTCCCAGAGTTTCCGACATGATGTGATGACTGCTGCACATATTTTGATGATCGGTACCATCCACCATATGGATGGACTGGATCACAATGCGTATGTCGAGTAACATAACGAGGACCTTCAAAGTCCAACATTTCAGATAGATGCATGGCATAAATCCTCAAAAGGTTTTAAACCCACGTGGATAAATGGAATAAATGGTCTGTTTGGTAGGGGATCATTCGAGCACAATCAGATCATGCCCTGATGGAAATTCAGGTGGGCCCCATATCTCCATGTCACATTCCTCACAAGAAAGCAGTGTGTTTTAACCCCTTAATTTGCAGAATTGGCCATGGTTCGATGATCGAGAGCCATTATCTGATGAGCCCAGCCATGCATATATGGTCCATGCCACAACATTAAAGTAATGAAAAAGTGTCATCATTACAATTAATCCACGCTCAAATGCAAATGTTTTCAAGAGATAGGTAAAAGAACTTATACTCATTGTGCTTTTCCATTACATTGCTGTAGTAATCCTCAAACCAAACTGATTGTCAGAACGTTCACCCCTTGAAATCAACAAACTAATACAAAAGTCATACAAAACTGATGGTCACAAGGGGTCGTCTGACAGCTTGAATATTCAGTCTTTTCGAATTTGGAATCCAATTCCAAACCAAAATAGTGTTTGGCACCCAGGAATTTGGGTGATTTGAGATCTGAGGTAAAGCTCACATTTCAACTCCTCTCTGAAAGCAGCAGCATCTCCTCTCGACACCCTCCCCAGCATCCAAACACAGTTTCTGGACCCCATATATTGAAAATCCAGACTGCCAAACACAACTGACAGAATGAAAATCTCAGGCATACAAAATCTTTGATTCGGATACTCAAGTAAAACTCCAAACTCAACCTTCCAAACGCCCCTGATACTTCTTTTACTGCAAGACAGATGGTTAGGATCTTCCCATCATTTAAAAATTTTATTTGATGGTCAAGTTCAACAGTCCCTCTCTCCAATCCCTTGTATTCAAAACAGGACATTCAAAGTCCCTCAAAAATTTGTCAGTGATGGACCACACTCAAAAGAGATATTGGGTTTCGAAGGTCTCTATTTAAATGCCTATGGGATTTTGACTTGCATTTTAACAATAACTTCTCTATAAACACCGATACAACAACAAAAACATCCGTGTTGGATTTTTCTATGAGACTTTTGTCAGTCAGGACAATAGCTACAAGCACATTTTTCTCTTTTGATCCTTTGATGTCATCGTTGTAGTGTTCTTTGAAGTGTGGGGAAGATCCTTCTTCACAGGTTGTTCCTTGCTTTCCACATCATTGCTTCTGCATTGCTTCAAAGGTTCTGTCAGTGGACTTCCTCTTCTTGCAGCAATTTCCCACTAGTTTTGAGTTTTGAAAATTGACCTTGGAGCTCACGGAATTTCGCTTTCTTGGAATTCAAGACCCCAACAAACTAGAAATCAAGAGGGGGAAAAAAAAAGGAAAGACAAAACATGAAGATTGGCAGGGTTAGCCACTCAAAATTTCAAGGATGCACGGTTTAATCGAATTACTATTTACTAGTCTATTGAAGTGGAGATAATCAATCACATAGAAATTCCCTTTCTTCACATACATATTGAGGATCTGTCTCCAAATTTTAAGAGATTCTTTATTATGTATACTAGGAAACATCTAAACAGAATGTTTGCATTTCAATTTGATTGTGCATCCAAAGGCAGCTTAAAAGATCAATGTGAATAAAAGCAACAGTGACTATAAAGACAATGATTACAAATCAAAGATAAATCTGATAAAGAATAAAGGGGCAATGCCCAACTTCACAGCTCTCACTGCCCAGACAAGGTGGGCAGGAATTCAACATGTATACTAAAATGCTATCTTTCATATTCTGAAATGGGATTTTCAAAATCCATTTCAATTGTGTCAGGATACTTATTTGTACTGATAGAGGTGTCCACTAACTGTCGGTGCACATGATCTTCTCCTCAAGAACAAATCACATGAAAGCACAAAAATAAAAAATAATAATAATAGTAATAAAATTGAGATGGAATTTTACATCTAGTTATCTGCCATCCACACTACACGCAAGATGGTTTGCCACCATATTGCTACTTCTGCAGTATAGGTAGTTCAAGGTTTGCAAGTGCTACTAATGAATGACAAGCAGATGCTGCACCACACATGAACAGAAAAAGTGGACAGCTTAAAGGGACACTTGAAGTTCCTTTTAAGCTGCCCATCATTTTCACTGACAGCCCTGATTTTTGGATAAGGTCATCTACACTATTGGGCCCACCTGATATACGGTTTGTTTGTTCTCTATACATGCCAGTATATGTTCTTTGGAGGGGGTGAAAGTGGGGTTTGCAAGCCTCTAAGGAGTTCATCAAATAATAAAATAGAGGTAGCAAAAGCCACAGCAAGGATTAATATATCCTTTTACTTATCTTTCAAGAATCATGTGCCTAGGTCCCGGCCACAAGCCTCAAAGGCCTTCTGCATTTGACTTTGAGAGTGATAAGTTTGAGGTGTCAATCTCCCTAAGGGTGTGTTTGGATATGAGGAATCCAAAGGAAAAATATGGGGAAAATAAAGGTTGTTTCCATGCAAAACTGTTGAAAAATGAATTCCATATTTAGGGGTCCTATTTGCATAGCCAGTGGAAACTTCATATTTATTAGACAACAATATCGTAGTTTCGTATGCCAGAGAATCTTAACCGTGAATGTGTGATAATTACATTGTGGAATCCATGCAAACAGCCTAGCTGTCTTTTAAGTGGAATGTAATTTCCATTTCTGCATGGATTCTGTGTATACAAATACACCTGCCAGGAGATAGCTGATTCAACAAAACCAAATCTGATATTTTGTCTTTTAAATTACCGAAAAGGCAGGCTTGAAACCACCGCTTTCGCAAAAAACCCTTTTGAGTAAGTGCATTCAAAAGGGCCCTAAGAAATCTTTCTGCCTGACGCAGGACAACCCTAATTATGATGCATGCTCATGAACATAATTAAACAGCGGAAATAAAAGGAATAAATGATCTAAAATTCTAGCAGTAATCATCATAACTGAGAAAATCATAAAGGAAACATGCAATGGAGTGGACCATCAGCACAACCATGAAGTATGACATTCAATTATTACTTAGGTTGGATCCGGCGAGGGATGAGACCTCCCGATCTTGCATGATCACACCCAATCGATTAATGAAGATCACTAGTCCGAAGAACTAAGAAGTTTTTCGGATTAGGGATTTGAGAATTTGGGGGTTTAGGGTTTAGATCGGTTCTCAAGATTTTGATCGAAAAAGGATTAGCCAAAACCGGAAAATAGAAAGAAGAAAATAATTACCTTGAAGAAGTTGGAGGGGCACAAGAAGAAATTAGAAGAGAAAGATCAAGGGAAGAGAAGAAGCACCATTAGAGAGAATAGAGGAAGGAGGCAACCAAAGGATTTGCTTTTCATTAATCAATAGTTAAAAATTCGAGTTTAAGGCTTTAGCCCACTTAAATAAGCAAATAAAGATATAAAATTACTAAAATACCCCTAGATAATCAAATAAAGACATAAAATTACTAAAAGACCCCTACCTAAGTAAAAACGCGCAAATAACATAAGTATGGGAAAGTTCGGGTGCTCGGTCTTCTTTCTCCAATCTTCCTTCACATGTGTCTTCCCTGAGTGGGGTCTTCTATATGTCCAATCACATGTGAAAGGTTTTCAGCTCCTCAATAGTCGCCTATCCATAAGGACGGTACTTGTGGTTGGCGCTTTCTTCGTTGGTACACCTTCAATGCGCTTGTGTCCGCATCAATTCCCCTCAGGTGAGAAAAACTCGACTCCGACGAGTTGAAACTTTTGTAGCGCTCTAGTAGATCTGGATCAATACCCTGCAATGCGTCGCTTGACAGCCACGTAGATTCAGATGATGGTTTGTTCTTCCACTTGACAAGATACCTTTGGAAACCTCCATCTCTCGTGGATCATCCAAGATTTCTTCAATTTCTTCTTTATGGGAAATGGGTGGAGGGGGTGGAAGGAGTTGGGTAGCAAACTCAGAAAAAGGTCATGAAAGGGACGATATATTAACAATGGGAGTATGGGCACGGATTAGATCTTCCACATTAAAAGTTGGATTAATGCTTATTTCAGGTGGAAGGTCAATCCGATACGCATTGGACCCAACCTTTTCTAATATCTTGAATGGTCCAGCACTATGCGCTTGTAATTTTTTAGCAGATCCTTGAGAGAATTGATCTGGCCTTATTTGCACTATTACATAGTCTCCTTGAAATTCTTGCACTCTACGATGAGAATCGGCTGAAACTTTATAATCATCATTGCTCTTATTTAACCGCTGTTTAATATGTGTATGCAAATCATGAATATGGCGTGCAAATGCATCGGCTGACTCAGAAGACCTTTGGGTAACAGACATAGGTAAGAGATCTATGGGCATTCTAGGTTTATAACCGCTTACAATTTCAAAAGGACTCAACCCTGTAGATCTATTAACTGATCCATTATAAGCAAGTTCAGCAGTTGGTAAAATTAGGTCCCAAGTCTTAACATGTTCACCCACTAGACAACGTAGAAGATTTCCAAGGCTGCGGTTTACCACTTCAGTTTGACCATCTGTTTGTAGGTGGTAAGCAGTAGAAAATTGCAAACGAGTTCCCATAATGTGCCACAGTGTCTTCCAAAAATAGCTAGTAAATTGAACATCACGATCAGACACTATGGTTTTAGGTAACCCATGAAGACTCACCACACCATCCAAAAAGATACGAATAACATGAGACGCATCTGACGTCTTCGAACATGGGAGGAAATGCATCATTTTAGAAAAACGGTCCACAACGACAAAAACGGAATCGTACTTTTTTATAGTCTTGGGAAGCCCAAGCACGAAGTCTATACTAATGTTCTACCACGGAGCATGTGACACTGGCAATAGCGTGTACGGCCCGGTATTTCGCTTTCTATGCTTTGCCAGCTGATATATTCGACATTACCCTAAAACGTTGGCTACGTCTCGCTTGAGACTTAGCCAATAGAAATGATCTTCCATGAGGACAATGGTCTTATCACGACCAAAATGGCCAGCTATCCCTCCTGAATGAAGCTCCCAGATGAGGAATTCACGAAGGGACATACGAGGAATACAAAGTCTATCTCCCTTGAAAAGGAAGTCATCTTTAAGAACATATTTACCCATAATATGCTGGTCACTAGCGAGCGACCCGTAAGTACCCCCAAAATCAGGACATATGGGGTATTCATCTTTCAGTTGCTCAAATCCGACTACTGCTACACTCAAGGAGTTGAGCAACGCCACTCTCCTACTAAGGGCATCCGCTGGTTTGTTTTCAACCCCGGCCTTGTGTTTCAAAACAAACGAATATTCCTGAAGAAATGCTACCCACTTGGCATACCTTGGGTTGAGTTTCTTCTGAGAATGCAAATATCTCAAAGCCTCCTGGTCAGAAAACAAAACGAATTCTTGCGGTAGAAGATAGTGTCGCCAATGTCTCAGGGATTGCACTACCTGATTAGGTAACCTAATCTGGGAGATTAGGTTACCTAATCAGTGTTTTCTTCGTCTTGAGCAAAAATTGTGAAAATTTTTAAATTTTTTCTGGTCTTTCTTGTAAATTCAAAGTGATTTTGACAGATATCCTGGATTTAGAATTTCAAGATACGTGATGTTGGAAATTTATAACTCTTGGATTCAGTATTTGTTAGATTTCACAGTTAAGTTTGAATTGTTAATCCATGATTAGAAGTTGTAAACATTGATTGAGTCATGATTTCACATACCACATCTCACTTACACATTGAGATTTCAGTTTGATATTGAATGATTAACTTGGTAATCACTGAGCATGAAAGAAACCAGCCTAAAAGATTTGTCCATCAGGGTATAAAAAGGAGTTGCACCATAGGTTTGCTCCCTATAGGTGTGGATTTGATTTTCTATGATTAACAGTTAGACAGAGGTGGGCGATTATTTTCACCATAGGTTTGCTCCCTATAAGTGAAAATTTGATTCCCATGGTTTTTATTAAAAAAAAAAAAAAAAAAAAAAAAAAAAAAAAAAAACACTAGAAAAATGAAAGAATGATCTGTGAGGCAAGTTTTGGTTATCATGAATTCTCTTGTTGATTACCAACGAAATCCTGAAATAAAGAATTGAATATTAATGTTGAAAGTCGGGATTACACTCTACAACCATGGAACTCAATGTTTAAAATTATTCTAGTTTATGGATTAATATTTGAATTTGATTATGAAATTCACCGTGCATGAGAGGCCAGGAGAAATTGATAATCACCATTCATGAATCTTAAGATTTCTCATATCTGGATTGTTTTTCAAAATTTCACTCGGCTTCATAAGAATTGTCTCGTAATTCTCAACTTATTCTTCGCATATTTTGCTCGGGACTAGCAAAATGCTGGTTGGGGGTTGACCAACCTAAAATCTACTTTGTCCTCAATGTAAAAGATATGAGCATGGAATGCACATGGGACAACGAAAGTAAAAGAGAAGTGATGGGAAGATAGTACCTGAATGATGAATCGTGAGAGACTTTCCAAGAGATCGCAGCATGGAAGCCGACTAGCATGAGAGAGATAACAACACAAAAATAACAAAAATAAAATAAAATCCTACCTATACCACTTTCGCAGGTGCTCTCGATTGCATTTAGCGCATGCAACAAGCCTTTAAACCCCTAGGTTGCCCCTAGTGGACGAGTTGTAGTCTCGTGAGGGTTTGCAGTAATGTTACCCACAAACATTGAACTCACTACTCATGTTGCAAGGTTCCTCTTCGCCAGTATCTTGATAAGTTCCTCAATAAGTTCCTCAACAAGATCATCCAAAAGCCCTTTTGCAAAAGGCATGGGTGCCCTGGAGCATGACTTTCCAGAGAGACTTACGTACCTCATAAGAAATTTTCCATTGTATTGCTTGAGGTAACCAGAGTATGTACGATTCACCTGTGACAGAAGAAGTTTCAATGTTAGTATCCCAAGGTGAATCAGAGACTACAAGTAGATAAAGTTTAGAAAACTTCGCAAAAAGTGATGTAGCCTCAACACATTCGAAGTATCAGACTTCGGTTCAATTTTTAGCTCCTCCTCCCTAATGGTAAACATTCAGATCTGTGGAAGGAGGGGCTTGAGTAAGGGTCTCTCTCGGTCAGTGATGACTACCGAGATATTGTTTTGCAAGGCATTCACTATGTCTCTTATCATGGGATCATTTGAATCTGCAAAGTGTGCCAAGCAATTATCAAAAGAGTCGGAAATTTCAGCTGAGAGTGACTTATTTTCCTCATGGAAATCTGTAATGAGATGCTCAAGGACTCCCTCGCCCTTAAAAGTATATGAAGATATGCTTTCTTGCTCCAGCCGCACAAACATATTGAAGATCAATAGGGGAAGATCGATGGGATTACTTTGTTCATTGAAACTACTCAATCGAGGCGTTGAACTGTTAGACGTGTACAGCTCAGATGGTGGTCTTAATTGAGTGGTTTCAAATTCTAGAGTCGTAGCGAGCAGCTCGTCCTTCTCCCGAATCACATTATCATTCAATTCAAGAGAGTGGTCCAAACATGTTTCACAGAAGTTGGAAGGGTCGGTTTTAATGAGCTCATCTTCCACTTTTAAATCAGATATGTTAGGTGAGTGGAGTAGCTCAGTATGACCGATCACTTCGTGTGCTTCTTGAGCATTGACCTGGACCATACTTGAGATTGATTCCAGGGGAATTTGGGTTGTGCTCTCATGAATCTCATCCCAATACTTCTCAGCTTCCAATTCAGTGCAGTACACACTTGAGATGGGATCGCTTTCCTCACAATCTATTCCTAAATTCGGTTGAGGTTCGAATGAACTAACCTCTACCTCATCATTGAATTCATGTGTGTCAAGTAAGGGAGGTGTGTCATCATCACTGTATTTGAAAGACACCCATGTATCTCCACCATTCTTTTGAACAGTCATCGAGATCGGCTCATTGGGAAATTGAACCACGTGCTCGTTAATGGAATCCAACTCCTCATTCCAAATTCCAGATTTCGTCAAAAGTGAGTGAGGATCACTTTCCTGGCATTGTATTTCTGAATTGGATTGTAGTTGGGATGCACGAGCTTCTTCTATCCTTTCAAGGCGCGAGTCGGTGCTTCCATTGCTTTTCTTATTTCCGTAAGACATTCCATGGTATACTGAATTTCATCCTCTTGGATCGTTTCTGGTAGGTTCTCCACGGTAGGGTATCCAAGAGAATAATCATTACATGTGGTTGGTTCATCTTCCCAGTTTTGATGGTTCCACTGGTTATAGTCATACGGGTCATCGGTCGAGAGTTGATACGCGTTATCATTCCAATAATCACGCATCTTGTTTCCTTAACTCGTGGAATGCAATTATTTTCCCGTAGATAATCACCGAAGGACTTCTTAATCGGTGGGGCATCATGTTTCGATTGGTTGAAGTAATTTTCAGAAAATATTTGAGGCATAGGCTGTTTTCCATCATTATCATCATACATCAAAAAATTTTCCCAAGATTCCTTAGCTATCTCAGCATATATACGTTCCAACTCTTGCATAGTAAAACCCAAATTATGAATCTACTCTAGGAAAAATAAAAGAAAAGATCCTACAACAAGTATGGAAAGTATGAGGGGAAGAAGTTAGAAAGAAGTTACCAGGTTAAAGATTCTAAGTAAAAAATCGCAAAACAAAACAAAACAAGTTAGTTCAAAATAGAAGAATTTTCTAGAGCAAATCAAATCTAAAGAGTTAGGAAATCTAGCAAATCAGAAAGAGATTACCAAATTAGAAGTTCTATCTTAACAACCTACAGAATAAGAAATATGTTAGTTCTATGAAAAATAGAAAACAAAATTAAAAATTTAAAATTAGTAAAATCCTAATCTTAAACTAACTCTAAAACTAATTAATTTCAGAAAATCGTAGCGTCAGTCCCAAGCAACATGGCGCCAAAAACTTGTTCACTCCCCAAGTATAGGGTTGTGATGTAGTAATAAACTCGGTAAGACCGAGGTCGAATCCACTGTGGACCGAAAAACCATGTACGCTTTCTAAAAATAACCAGATCTAGAACTAGGCTAAGATGAAATCTAAACCAATTATGATTTGAGGAATAATGGTGAAATAATTAATCTAAAACTTTAGGAAAAATCAGAGAAGGGAAACTAGGGATTCAGAGGATCCACTTGTAGGGATCAGGGAGATCTTATGCCTCGTATTACAATTTAGGAAATTAATCGAATCGCCTTTAATGTAATTTTGATAAGATGAAAGGTATATGAATTAGAATGGATTCCATCACCAAACCATGCCCGGAGACAAAGCAAACAATGTAATTAAACTAATTACCAACCAATCAATGTATGAAGGTTAGGAAGGGTACCGACATCCAACCATGCCAGAGACGATGGTGAACAAATGGGCTTCCCGACGTCATAAACATAAAAGAAAAAGAACATGCTCAAAGCCATTGCAGACCCATTGTAATTTCAAACAAGCAGACCATTAAGGACTGAAAACATTCCCTTAATAAAATTAAATCAAAATCAGATCAGTCTTAAACAAAGGCACAAGCAAAGAGACCTCCCATCACGCTACAAGCTTCACCTCTTAGCCCTAGCTAAGAGGTTTAGCCACACATGAGTGGACTAGATCTCTCAAAATAAAATAAATAAATTAAAAGCAAAGAAGGAAAGAAAAAATACAACTCTACTCCTTTCTCTCTCTCTTCTCTCCCTGGCTCTGGATCTCGAATTCCCTGGCTCTGAATGCCTTTCCCACGTCCAAAACTCCCCTTTTATAGCTGCTGGATGGCTGGGATCGGTGGCAGAGTCGTAGAAGGACTCGGAGTACAAATTTTCGCAGCCGTGATCGGTGGGCCCCACAGAGGTGTTTTCTGGAAAATCCACCCCATCCATTGGATTCAGGACGAAATTTCAGTCAAGAATGGGTGGTTTTGAAGGTCCATTTGCGCGGCCCACAGAAGAAATCTCAAAAAATTCAGTTTTGAACGTCACAAGACCGCCTGTTTGTGGCCTCTGTACCGCACACGTGTGTACGCATGGGAGTGGAGTCTCAACATGGTTTTGTAGTTCTCGAACCCATCTACACGATGGACGGGTCGGATCGGTCGGACAGATGACGTACGGGGCCCACTAAATTCCGAAAAAGTCGGCAGCGAATCACGTTACGCGGACGCGTATCCGTCCTCCGTGACAATGGTGGGTCCCATTCCTTCCACTGAATGGAAAATCCACTCCGTTCATGAGATAGCCATCGAGAAACCGTCCAAGAGTGTATATAATGAAGTGAAATAGATGTGGCCCACTTGATCTTTCATTCCGCCGTCCATATTATGTTCAACGGCCAGGATCTTTCGATAATCTTGCATGGGTAAAACCGCCACCTAGGCGTTGGTTATGGCCCCCCTATGGATCATATGGACGGATCAGATCATCCATTTCCATGATGGGTGGGGTCCACTAAGGAAACCCAAATCGGACAGGGACCGTCCCTGCCTCTTTAAAAAAAAAAAATTTAAAGATGCATCGGTCAGCAAGTGCTGACCGATTTCATGAGTTCTGGTACTCATCCCATGCATATGTGTGGTGCACACACTCTATGCAAAATGGGTCCCATATTGATGTATATGAGACATCCTTTCCGTTCATCTATTTTGTAGCCTCAATTAAGGCGCTGAGTCCAAAATTGAAGCATATCCAAAGATCAGGTGGGCCCCATTTAAGGATTTAAGGGGCTGATCTGCTCGTTGGGCCACTTCCACAACGATCCAATAGATGATTTTTGACGTGTACGGTTAATTTAAGGTCATCAGGCCGTGTATGAAGTTTCGGGCCGAACGGATGGTGGGAACCCTGTGATTTTGCATTTCGGACCCTTTTTTTGGCCACTTGAACTTCAGTTTCTCAATTTTCTCGGATCTCTGGCGTGTAAATTCGTCGATCTTGGCCCCATGAGGTCCATCCCTTGCCTTTGGTGACTTCTGTGCATTAAATCCATGCCTTTAGCATTCTTTTCAGTCCACGCTCATAATTGCATCCTGCAACAAAACACAATTAAAATAGGCCATTTAACAGTACCATGTTCATAAATTCAGGAATTAACTGGGGTCTGATATGCAATATTTGACCCTCAACACTACCGCATAAAATTCTTTGTCGTAAGTAGAGTATTTTTGTTTTGCCTCATTCAGTTTCTCACTAAAATAGGCCACTGGGTGTCCTTCTTGACTCAACACTCCACCTACACCAACATCAGACGCATCACACGCTACTTCAAAGACTTTAGAAAAGTCAGGTAAATGCATCACAGGAGCTTCCACCAACTTGCCCTTAATTTCTTTAAAAGCCTTGACTGCGGCTTTAGACCACACGAACTCTCCCTTTTTCATGCACTCGGTAATGGGAGCCATGATCGTGCTAAAAGACCTAATGAACCGATGATAAAAAGTTGCTAGGCCGTGAAAGCTTCACACCTCATGAATGTTTCTTGGTTCTGGTCACTCAACTATGGCCCTGACTTTTTCAGGTCTGCGCGCATCCCTTCAGATGACAGTATAAATCCTAAGAACACAACTTGGTTAGACATGAATGCACATTTCTTAAGATTAGTGTACAACTTTTCCTTCCTAAGGACACTACAGACCTTCTTTAAATGTTCAAGGTGTGATTCCTTAGTAGTACTATAAATAAGAATATCGTCAAAGTACACCACTAGGAATTTTTTCATGAACGGCCTCAAAGCTTGTGTCATCACCCGCATGAAAGTACTGGGTGCGTTAGTCAAGCCGAAGGGCATGGCCAACCACTCATACAGCCCATCTTTTGTCTTAAATGTCGTCTTCCACTCATCTCCTGGGCGTATACGGATTTGGTGATATCCACTCTTGATGTCTATCTTAGAGAATATAGTGGACCTGGTCATCATGTCAAGCATATCATCAAGTCTAGGTATATGGAACCTATACTTGACAGTAATTTTGTTTATGGCACGGCTATCCACACACATGCGCCACGTGCCGTCTTTCTTTGGCGTCAATAATGCAGGCACGGCACACGGGCTCATACTCTCTTGAATGAAACCCTTTTGCAGAAGCTCATCAACTCTGCATACTCTGCAGGGTTCATCTCGTAGTGAGGAAGGTTCGGTAGAGTAGACCCTGGGACAAGATCAATGGCATGCTGTATGTCCCTCATAGGTGGTAACTCATTTGGTAAGTCTTTAGAAAATACAACACAGTATTCCTTCAGGACCGAGGTCACCTCACGAGGCAACTCTGATGGAACCTCAGGTGTAATCTCTCTAGCCACAAAGGTATACACCATAGAATCCTACTTAGCCTTTTTTTCAAACTCTCTTGCGCTGATTATATGTAGAGACTTAGGTTTGGATTTCCCCATTCCTCTAGGCTCACTTGCCTTCTCATCCTTCTTCTTCCCTAGTGTATTCTCAGGTGGCATGGGATTAAGTTTGATCTTTCTACCGTTATACATAAAAGTATACGCATTCGAACGGCCAAAGATCGTGACATCATTATCGAATAGCCACGATCTACCTAGGATAACATGTCCCACATCCATAGGTAAAACATCACACCACAGGGACTCTTTGTATGACCCAAACTCGATGGGGACTAGACATTGCTGGGTGACAGGTAGGGATGTCTTGTCAACCCAAGAAACTTTATATGGGTCTGGATGAGGTGTGGATTTCAGTTTTAAGCGATCTAAGGTGCTAGTGGAAATCACATTTTGACAACTTCCACTATCCACTATCACCATACAATTCTTTTCACCACACTTGGCAATAGTGTAGAAGATAGTACTTCGATGCCAGTTAGTACTACTTCTAGACTGAGCTAGCACACGCCTGACTACTGCAAGCATTGCTTCTCCATCCACTTCTTCTTCATCAGTAAGTCCTCCTTCAGGGTGATACTCTTCAACTTCATAATCACCCTGGTCATCTCCACTCTCGTGGGACTCGCTTATAACTAGGCTCTCCCACGGCTCTTCGTAGGATACTGATTAGACATGTGGCCAAGATTACCACACTCATAGCATCTCACTTGGCTCATGTTACTAGGACCGGCACCAAGAGCCCCTTTGCCCTTGTCCTCCCTAGGCCTAGGCGGAATGGTCGCCTGTGCCCTAGGTTGACTACCAATATTAGGTCTAGTTCCCTGGGAACTAGATCTAGCACTGGAGTCTCGGGACTCAAAACGACGAACGACAGGAGCTTTCAGATATTGCTCTAACTCCTGCACGACTTGATATGTTTCATCCAAGTCCATTAAGGGCCGAGTCATAAGTTCGCGCTGAAGATCCGCATGAAGGCCCGTCTTGAAACGCGAGAGCGTTACTAGAGAGTCTTCTCGGATATCACATCGCATCACATATTCTTCAAATTTAGAGATGTAGTCAGCGGCAGACATTGACCCTTGACGTAAGGATTGCCATTGGTCAAGGAGCTTCTGACGGTATGAGAGAGGAAGGTACTTCTTCTTCAACTTCTCTTTCATCTCATACCAATGTGTGATAGGGGCTCTACCAACTCTCTCTATCCTATGCTCGGTGTTGGTCCAGAAGAGCTTGGCTTGACCCACAAGCTTCATCTTAGCGAACCGCATTTGACGATGTTCCGACATGCCATACCACTCAAAGTAGTGGTCCATGTCAGCAACCTAGTCAAGGAATGCCTTAGGATCCAAGCGCCCATCAAAACTCGGGGCCTCAACTCTTACACTCTTCATCGCACGCTCATCTGGATCATAGCGGTCTTGATGATCACATGTGGCTCGTGCCTCTCGCACCACACCACGACCGTTACCACGATCTCTATCTTCACTACCACCACGTGTGACAGCGCGTTCTTCAATGATTCCTCCCACTTGGGAGTGCGCATCATCCCCTACAGAGGGGTTTTCCTTTTGGGACGCCTCTAGTTGCTTGACCGTAGTCATGGTAGTGGTAATTTGGTTCTCAAGGCGGGCAAACTCACGCCTTTAACCCGCTTCTAAGGCGGTTATCTTTTGTATGAATTGAGCAAGTTGCTCAGATAACTGCTCGTTATTTATGGTAGGTTGAAGTCCGAAACCTCTACCTCTTCTCGTGGGCATACAATGAAGACTTGAACCAAACTCTACCCAATTAGACTACTAGGTATTATGACTTTCAAGATGAATGCGATGAATGCAAAACTACCCAACTCTACCCATCTTGAAAGTCATAACACCTAGTAGTCTAGTTGGGTAGAGTTTGGTTCAAGTCTTCATTGTATGCCCACGAGAAGAGGTAGAGGTTTTGGACTTCAACCTATCATGAATAACGAGCAGTTATCTGAGCAACTTGCTCAATTGATACAAAAGATAACCGCCTTAGAAGCGGGTCAAAGGCGTGAGTTTACCCGCCTTGAGAACCAAATTACCACTACCATGACTAAGGTCGAGCAACTAGAGACGTCCCAAAAGGAAAACTCTGCTATAGGGGATGATGCGCACTCCTAAGTGGGAGGAATCATTGAAGAACGCGCTGCCACATGTGGTGGTAGTGAGGATAGAGATCGTGGTAATGGTCGTGGTGTGGTGCGAGAGGCACGAGCCACATGTGATCATCAAGACCACTATGATCCAGAAGAGCGTGCGATGAAGAGTGTGAGAGTTGAGGCCCCGAGTTTTGATGGGCGCTTGGATCCCAAGGCATTCCTTGACTGGGTTGCTGACATGGACCACTGCTTTGAGTGGTATGGCATGTCGAAAAACCGTCAAATGCGGTTTGTAAAGATGAAGCTTGTGGGTCAAGCCAAGCTCTTCTGGACCAACACCGAGTGTAGGATAGAGAGAGTTGGTAGAGCCCCTATCACACATTGGTATGAGATGAAAGAGAAGTTGAAGGAGAAGTACCTTCCTCTCTCATACCGTCAGAAGCTCCTTGACCAATGGTAATCCTTATGCCAAGGGTCAATGTCTGTCGCTGACTATATTACTAAATTTGAAGAATATGTGATGCGATGTGATATCCGAGAAGACTCTCTAGTAACGCTCTCGCGTTTCAAGACAGGCCTTTGTGCGGATCTTCAGCGCGAACTTATGACTCGGCCCTTAACGGACTTGGATGAAACATATCAAGTCGTGCAGGAGTTAGAGCAATATCTGAAGGCTCCTGTCGTTCGTCGTTTTGAGTCTTGAGACTCCAGTGCTAGATCTAGCTCCCAGGGAACTAGACCTAATATTGGTAGTCAACCTAGGGCACAAGCGATCATTCCGCCTAGGCCTAGGGAGGACAAGGGCAAAGGGGTTCTTGGTGCCGGTTCTAGTAACATGAGCCAAGTGAGGTGCTATGAGTGTGGCAATCTTGGCCACATGTCTAATCAGTGTCTTACGAAGAGCCGTGGGAGAGCCTTAGTTATAGGCGAGTCCCACGAGGGTGGAGATGACTAGGGTGATTATGAAGTTGAAGAGTATCACCCTGAAGGAGGACTTACTGATGAAGAAGAAGTGGATGGAGAAGCAACGCTGCGTGAGTCGTGTGTGCTAGCTCAGTCTAGAAGTAGTGCTGACTGGCGTCGAAGCACTATCTTCTACACTATTGCCAAGTGTGGTGAAAAGAATTGTAAGGTGATAGTGGACAATGGAAGTTGTCAGAATGTGATTTCCATTAGCACCTTAGATCGCTTAAAACTGAAATCCACACCTCATCTAGACCCCTATAAAGTTTCTCGGGTTGACAAGACATCCTTACCTGTCACCTAGCAATGTCTAGTCCCCATCGAGTTTGGGTCATACAAAGAGTCCCTGTGGTGTGATGTTTTACCTATGGATGTGGGACATGTTATCCTAGGTAGATCGTGGCTATTCGATAATGATGTCACGATCTTTGGCCGTTCGAATGCGTGTACTTTTATGTATAACGGTAGAAAGATCAAACTTAATCCCATGCCACCTGAGAATACACTAGGGAAGAAGAAGGATGAGAAGGCAAGTGAGCCTAGAGGAATGGGGAAATCCAAACCTAAGTCTCTACATATAGTCAGTTCAAGAGAGTTTGAAAAAAAGGCTAAGGAGGATTCTATGGTGTATGCCCTTGTGGCTAGAGAGATTACACCTGAGGTTCCATCAGAGTTACCCCGTGAGGTAACCTCGGTCCTGAAGGAATACAGTGATGTATTTCCTGAAGACTTACCGAATGAGTTGCCAACTATGAGGGACATACAACATGCCATTGATCTTGTCCAAGGGTCTACTCTACCGAACCTTCCTCACTACAGGATAAACCCTGCAGAGCATGTAGATTTGAAGAAGCAAGTTGATGAGCTTCTGCAAAAGGATTTCATCTAAGAGAGTATGAACCCGTGTGCCGTGCCTGCATTATTAACGCAAAAAAAAGACGGCATGTAGCGCATGTGTGTGGATAGCCGTGCCATAAACAAAATTACTGTCAAGTATAGGTTCCCTATATGTAGACTTGATGATATGCTTGACATGATGGCCAGGTCGACTATATTCTCTAAGATAGACCTCAAGAGTGGATATCATCAAATCCGTACACGCCCAGGAGATGAGTGGAAGATGGCGTTTAAGATGAAAAATGGGCTGTATGAGTGATTGGTCATGCCCTTCGGCTTGACTAACGCACCCAGTACCTTCATGCGGGTGATGACACAAGCTTTGAGGCCGTTCATGGAAAAATTCCTAGTGGTGTACTTTGACGATATTCTTATTTATAATACCACTAAGGAATCACACCTTGAACATTTAAAGAAGGTCTGTAGTGTCCTTAGGAAGGAAAAGTTGTACACTAATCTTAAGAAATGTACATTCATGTCTAGCTAAGTTGTGTTCTTAGGATTTATAGTGTCATCTGAAGGGATGCGCGCAGACCCTGAAAAAGTCAGGGCCATAGTTGAGTGACCAAAACAAAGGAACATTCATGAGGTGCGAAGCTTTCACGGCCTAATAACTTTTTATCGTCGGTTCATTAGGGGTTTTAGAACGATCATGGCTCCCATTACCGAGTGCATGAAAAAGGGAGAGTTCGTGTGATCTAAAGCCACAGTCAGGCTTTTAAAGAAATTAAGGGCAAGATGGTGGAAGCTCCTGTCATGCATCTACCTGACTTTTCTAAAGTCTTTGAAGTAGCGTGTGATGCGTCTGGTGTCGGTATAGGTGGAGTGTTGAGTCAAGAAGGACACCCAGTGGCCTATTTCAGTGAGAAACTGAATGAGGCAAAACAAAAATACTCCACTTACGACAAAGAATTTTATACGGTAGTACAATCCCTGAGACATTGGCAACACTATCTCCTACTGCAAGAATTCGTTTTATTTTCTGACCGTGAGGCTTTGAGATATTTGCATTCTCAGAAGAAACTCAATCCAAGGCATGCCAAGTGGGTAGCATTTCTTTAGGAATATTCGTTTGTTTTAAAACACAAGGCCGAGGTTGAAAATTAACCAGTGGATGCCCTTAGTAGGAGAGTGGCGTTGCTCAACTCCTTGAGTGTAGAGGTAGTCGGATTTGAGCAACTGAAAGATGAATACCCCATATGTCCTGATTTTGGGAGTACTTATGCGTCGCTCGCTAGTGACCAGCATATTATGGGTGAATATGTTCTTAAAGAAGGCTTCCTTTTCAAAGGAGACAGATTTTGTATTCCCCGTATGTCCTTTCGTGAATTCCTCATCTGGGAGCTTCATTTAGGAGGGATAGCTGGCCATTTTGGTCGTGATAAGACTATTGCCCTCGTGGAAGATCGTTTCTATTGGCCAAGTCTCAAGTGAGACGTAGCCAAAGTTTTAGCGAACATGTCAGCTGGCAAAGCATATAAAGCAAAATATCGGGCCGTACACGCCATTGCCAGTGCCACATGCTCCGTGGCAGGACATTAGTATGGACTTCGTGCTTGGGCTTCCCAAGACTATAAAAAAGCACGATTCTGTTTTTGTCGTTGTGGACCGTTTTTCTAAAATGGCGCATTTCCTCCCATGTTCGAAGATGTCAGATGCGTCTCATGTTGCTTGTATCTTTTTTGATGGTGTGGTGCGTCTTCATGGGTTACTTAAAACCATAGTGTCTGATCGTGATGTTCGATTTACTAGCTATTTTTGGAAGACACTGTGGCACATTATGGGAACTTGTTTGCAATTTTCTACTGCTTACCACCCACAAACAGATGGTCAAACTGAAGTGGTAAACCGCAGACTTGGAAATCTTCTACGTTGTTTAGTGGGTGAACATGTTAAGATTTGGGACCTAATTTTACCAACTGCTGAACTTGCTTTTAATGGGTCAGTTAATAGATCTATAGGGTTGAGTCCTTTTAAAATTGTAAGGGTGTTGGGCGACGCATTGCAGGGTATTGATCCAGATCTACTAGAGCGCTACAAAAGTTTCAACTCGTCGGAGTCGAGTTTTTCTCACCCGAGGGGAATTGATGTGGACACAAGCGCATTGAAGGTGTACCAACGAAGAAAGTGCCAACCACAAGTGCCATCCTTGTGGATAGGCGACTATTGAGGAGCTGAAGACCTTTTACATGTGATTGGACATATAAAAGACCCCCACTCAGGGAAGACACATGTGAAGGAAGATTGGAGAAAGAAGACAGCGCCTGAACTTTCCTGTACTTATGTTATTTGCTCTTTTTGCTTAGTTAGGGGTCTTTTAGTAATTTTATGTCTTTATTTGCTTATTCTAGAGGTATTTTAGTAATTTTATGTCTTTATTTGCTTATTTAAGTGGGTTAAAGCCCTAAACTCGAATTTTTAACTATTGATTAATGAAAAGCAAACCCTTTGGTTGCCTCCTTCCTCTCTTCTCTCTAATGGTGCTTCTTCTCTTCCCTTGATCTTCCTCTTCTAATTTCTTATTGTGCCCCTCCAACTTCTTCAAGGTAGTTATTTTCTTCTTTCTATTTTTCAGTTTTGGCTAATCTTTCTTCGATCAAAATCTTGAGGACCGATCTAAACCCTAAACCCCCAAATTCTCAAATCCCTAATCCGAGAAACTTCTTGGTTCTTCGGACTAGTGATTTTCATTGATCGATTGGGTGTGACCATGCAAGATCGAGAGGTCTCATCCCTCGCCGGATCCAACCTAAGTAATAATTGAATGCCATACTCCATGGTTGTGATGATGGTCCGCTCCATTGCATGTTTCTTTTATGATTTTCTCAATTATGATGATTACTGCTAGAATTTTAGATCATTTATTCCTTTTATTTCCGCTGTTTAATTATGTTCATGAGCATGCATCATAATTAGGGTTGTCCTGCGTCAAAAGGCTTTTCACTCTAGGAATTTAACTAGAATGTACAAAAAAAAAAAGGCAATTAAAACAATTTTTTTTACCCTAGCCTTACATCTTTTTACACTGTGGCCCACCTGAGGAGTCAATTCAACTTTTTAGGCAGGAAGATCTAAACAGTATTGCCTAGCCCACCCGATGGAAAGCTTAGATCTCTCACATGGTTCCATATTGGCGTGTGCTTGCATCTTGATATGCACAGCTCTTTGCAATGTGGGTTGCCGATTAGAGCTGGGCATCGAGTCGAGTTGGAACGAGTTATGACTGACCCGACTCGATCCAGTTTAAAAATAGGCCTGACCCGAACTAACTCAGTACTGAGTCTAGCATGCCTGACCCGATCCGAGTCGGGGTCTGGCATGGACTAATCTGGACCGAGTCCAACCCGGTCACAAGTACCAAGTCAGGTCGAGTCGGCACCAGGTCGAGTCAGGTGCAGCAGGTATTCATATGTTGAAATCACGACTCAAAGCCTAGATTCACTTGCCAGAATTGCGGCCTCTCCATCAGACACATGGCATCTCAGATCTGCATTTTTTTAAATATTTATGTACGAGTCGAATTTCAGATAGAGTCGAGTCAATACCGAGTTGGATTTCGGATCGAGTCGAGTCAAGTTACTGGGTACTCGAACTCGACTCGGTGTGAGTTCGGATTCGATGAAGTCAACTCAATTCGGATTGACTCACCCACTTGGTTCGGATTGAGTCAGATCTGAACGAGTCAGACGAGTAGAGTTTGCCGAGTCAAGTCATCCCGTGCCCAGCACTATTACCGATCCTCTGGCTCAATGGCCCACCTGATAAGTGGACCGACCCGATTATTGAGCGAGAGCATCTACAATGTTACACCTTCGATGGATGGATTGGATCTCATATCAATTTGTAATGCTATCAAGTGTGGCGTGTATAGCTAGCTGCCTTCTACATGCATGTAGACTTGACAAGCTCTACATGCAAACTTCAAAAGAGCCAAAAAAGGATTAAAAATACAGAAGTTCACAGAAAGCTGAAACCGTTAACATAAAAACTAAATAAAACTGATGCATGGCTATCAAGGATGAAAAGGCTCACACTCAGTCATATATTTGCATTCATAAGAAAATCCAGGATTACAGTTGTAGTTTGGTTACTCTCAGATGAGGGCTGGCATCTCCATCACCATTCTAACTTTACTCCTTGCTTCTTAAATGTCCATGACAAGTGCAGACATTGCACATGAGTATCAACTCCATCTAACAAACATCAAATAGCATGCATGTATTTGATGTTGATCAAGGCCCACATGCCAAATTGACTACTGACACCCGTTCTGCCATCCGAAGACATATCTAATTGAAATGAAACAGATACAAAGAAAATAGTAAGGATTACTAACTTTTCTTTCACCATTCCCAGCATCTGTGAATCGGTACACAGAACCTGGCTGTTGATGCCCCAGAGATCTTTCAGCGGCCTCCATGTATTCCGTAACCGGCTTGTCCCACTGATCTGCCCTCTTGAAGGCCTCTGATTCTGACACTGCCCCCCGATTAAAATAGAAAAAGAAAATTGATCAATAAAAAATTGGAGCTCATATCTACAGCATCTCTCTCTCTCTCTCTCTCTCTCTATATATATATATATATATATATATATATAGAAAAGGTACAATGCGCTCGAGCTGACGATAAGCTCCCATGAGGTCGAGCTGTGTGGGCCCCACCGTGATGTGTTTCGACCATCAACACCGTGCATTTGATGGGTCCCCTTTAAATTATGGGACGTCCCAAAAATCAGCCGTATACGGAACTCAGGTGGGCCATACCATCTAAAATTATGTGAAGACACCGTTAAAACATATAAAAGCACTTGGTGGGGCCCACCTGAGTTTTTCATGCGCCTGAAACTTGGTCTGAACCCTCATTCAAGTGGGACACACATAATGGATGGGCTGGATTTTCAAACCACATCTCGGTGGGCCCTCAAAAATGGTTATGAATGTTTTAATGGTGCACGGCCCCTCTCCACTTCTGTATGTGGTGTGGCCCACACAAGTCACGGATTGACTTGATTTTTGAGACCTAGGCCCACGATGGAATGGTGCATCTGATTGATGGGGTAGATGTTGAAACGCATCACGGTGGGGCCCACACAGCTCGACTTCATGGGCGTTACGACAAGCTCCCGTAAGGTCGAGCTGTGTGGCCCACCTGAGTTCCGTATACGGCTGATTTTTGGGACGTCCCATAATTTAAAGGGGATCCATCAAATCAGCTCGAGGGCATTGTACCTTTTCCCTATATGGGAATATATATATATATATATATATATATATATATATAGAGAGAGAGAGAGAGAGAGAGAGAGAGAGAGAGAGAGAGAGAGAGAGAGAGAGAGAGAGAGAGAGAGAGAGAGAGAGTAATGTTCACACACAACTAGTTGGACAAATCAAATTGAGTATTTAATAGCAAAAAATTACTTTTTTATCCCAAGTAATATACCACATGTGTGGATCCGTAATATCAAGTTTTATATAAGTATGATAGAAATTATATGTCAAAGATCTGGCCTGTCCATTAAATAGGGCTTACTAATTATATTTTATCTGCTAAATTTAAAAAATGATCATCATCACTGAAGCCATACATACAAGTTAAATATGTACGGCTAAAATGAATTTCCAATAGCCTCGTTTTCTTGTAAATAAATATCATACATTAATCATTAAAAATAATAATTTATGTTCTTCACATGTTTAAAAGAAATCCTACCAAATTAATGGACCAGATTTCATATACATTCACTGAACCTTACAAATACATCACAAGTGTGCAGCTTCCTAATTCATCCCGTTTTCTCTTGAAATCCATTGGTAATTTACATATCAACTAAAGTTAGAGAAATTTATGACTGTGGACCCCACCTTTTATCCAGCAGTTTTTTTGAAGCAATACAAAATAGAATACGCACTTGGACCTCCTCGTACGGAGTCAGAATTTCAAGACGAAAATACCCCTCCTTTCACGGTTGTGGCTTTTCCTCTCCCATTTCCACTGCTTGCTTTTCCTCTCCCTTTCCACTGCCGTTGCTTTCACTACCGTTGCTTTCACCCCCTTTCCTCACTGCGTTTCCGGTAAAAAGACCCCAAAAAACCCTTTTTGTGGGCCCCCCTCAATCGCATTTTGTCTTCTTCTAAAAATGGTCGGTCCAGTGAAGAAAACACGTAACACAGGTATATTTTAAACTCAGTTGGCCCCACATTGAATATATGTAGTTCCATTTTTATTTTTGTACTAGAGGAAAAGGTTCTATACGGTCGAGCTCATGGGAACTCCCCATGAGGTCGAGCTGTGTGGGCCCCACCATGATGTATGTCGAACATCAACAGCATGAACTTGGTGAGTCCCCTGGGCCATACGATCTAAAATCATGTAAAGACATGCCTAAAATATATAAAATAACTTGGTGGGGCCCACCTGAAATTTGGATGTGTCTGAAACTTGGTCTGACCCCTCATCCAAGTGGGACACACATTATGGATGGGCTGGATTTGTGAAACACATCTCGGTGGGCCCAAAAAATAAATATGAATGTTTTAATGGAAGGTAACCCCTCTCAAGTTTTGTACGTGGTGTGGCCTACAAAAGTCATGAATTAACTTGATTTTTAAGCTCTAGGCCCACCATGGATGTTTTAATGAATGTTTTAATGGAAGGTAACCCCTCTCATGAATGTTTTAATGAATGTTTCATGTTTGTCCCGCTGAATGTCTAGGTTCCCTCCCCCGATGTCTAGGTTCCCTTCCACATATGGGGTTTTGGTGTATACATATTGCGATGAAAACAGAGGGGTATTACATAATCCGATGAACATGATGTATTACAAATAAAACACCATTGTGGGGCGTAGCAAGCGTAATCGGATTGCGTACTGAGTTAGTCAGTATGCTCCCATTGTACTAAGTAAACTCAGTTGGGCCCACATTGAATGTATATAGTATATCCATGCCGTCCATCAATAGCCAGGTTCTGTGTACCGATTCACAGATGCTGGGAATGGTGAAAGAAAAGTTAGTAATCCTTCTATTTTCTTTGTATCTGTTTCATTTCAATTAGATGTCTTTGGATGGCAAAACGGGTGTCAGTAGTGAATTTGGCATGTGGGCCTTGATCAACATCAAATACATGCATGCTATTTGTTGTTTGTTAGATGGAGTTGATACTCATGTGCAATGTCTGCACTTGTCATGGACATTTAAGAAGCAAGGAGTAAAGTTAGAATGGCGATGGAGATGCCAGCCTTCATCTGAGAGTAACCAAACCACAACTGTAATCCTGGATTTTCTTAGGAATGCAAATATATGACTGAGTGTGAGCCCTATCATCCTTGATAGCCATTCATCAGTTTTATTTAGTTTTATGTTAACGTTTTCAGCTTTCTGTGAACTTGTGTATTTTTAATCCATTTTTGGCTCTTTTGAAGTTCGCATATAGAGCTTGTCAAGTCTACATGCATGTAGAAGGCAGGTATACAGCCACACTTGATAGCATTACAAATTGATGTGAGATCCAATCCATCCATCGAAGGTGTAACATTGTAGATGCTCTCGCTCAATAATCGGGTCGGTCCACTTATCAGGTGGGCCATTGAGACAGAGGATCGGTAATAGTGCTGGGCATGGGATGACTTGACTCGGCAAACTCGACTTGTCTGACTCGTTCAGATCTGACTCAATCCAAACCAAGTGGGTGAGTCAATCCAAATCGAGTTGACTTCATCGAATCCGAACTCACACCTAGTCGAGTTCGAGTCACCCAGTAACTTGACTCGATCTAACTCAGTACTGACTCGACTCGATCTGAAATTCGACTCCTACATATATACTAAAAAAAACTCAGATCTGAGATGCCATGTATCTGATAGAGAGGCTGCAATTCTGGCAAGTGAATATAGGCTTTGAGTCGTGATTTCAGCCCGTGAATACCCGCTGCACCTGACTCGACTTGGTGCCGACTCGACCCGACTTGGTACTTGTGACCGGGTCGGACTCGGTCCAGATTCGTCCAGGCCAGTCCCCGACTCGGATCGGGTCAGGCATGCTGGACTCGGTACCAAGTCAGTTCGAGTTCGGGTCAGTCCTAACTCGTTCCGACTTGACTCGATGCCCAGCTCTAATCAGTAACCCACATTGCATAGAGCTGTGCGTATCAAGATGCAAGCACACGCCAATATAGAACCATGTGAGAGATCTGAGCTTTCCATCAGGTGGGCTAGGCTATACATACTATTTAGATCTTCTTCCCTAAAAATCTGAATTCACTCAGGTGGGCCACAGTGTAAAAAGATGTCAGGCTAGAAAAAACATATTTGTTTTAGTTGCCTATTTTTTTTTGTACATTCTGGTTAAAATCCTAGAGTGAAAAGCCTTTCTTTTGGTTAAAATGCCTGATCAGTGTAGCCAACCTCATGGAAAGCTCAGATCTCGTCAACGGTTGCTGTACTGGCACATGATGGACAGAGCTCTACAAGCATGTGAGTTTTAGAAAATCGCAATATGAGCCTCTCCTCATCTTTACTTGGGAACTACATTATTTGAATTGTTATCCAGTTAATGGAGATGAAGACTTCGACTGGCATGGAGTAGTTGGAATTTCCAGCATTTCTTGAGCATTCCTCCTAAGGGAAGGGGTTTTCTACATCAGCTACCTTTCTCAGAATTCATGGTTTCAATCCATCATGTATTTTGGATCTCTGTTCTCAAAAGTAATGGAAATCATAATTGATGGAATGTCACTGCCTTGCTTTGTGGAATTATTGTTCTTTGATTATTTCTTTGCTTTTCCATGAATTATGTTTGTAGAGACTATAGATTTCTGTTAGATACAGTGTCATGTGACATGTTTAATTGATTAGTATTATGTAGGAAGAAGTTGTTAGCAAGATGCAGTCATTTGAGAGATTGAAAGCTGAAGCTGAAAAATGCTTAGCACAAAGTGAGAAGTTTAAATATGAGAAGGCAGAATTTGAATCTGCTGTCTATGCAAAGGTGTGATTTGTGTCCTGCATTTCCAAAGATTATACTTTGATTTTACTTAATCGTCTATTTGAGCTTAGGAATGTTTTTCCTCTTAAACAATAATCTTAAACCTACTAAAACAACAACAACAGCAACAACAAAACTAATAATGCTTAGAAAAAATGAAAAGTTGTGTGCTCACAGCATTGTACCATGTGCTGGCCGACACATTCCCCAACATCAATAAAGGCAGCAAGATTTCTTAAGGCCCTTTTGAATGCACTTACTTGAAAGGGTTTTTTGTGAAAGAGGTGGTTTCAAGACTGCAGCTTCAGTAATTTAAAAGACAAAATATCAGATTTGGTTTTGCTGAATTGCCATTTTAGCGCCTATTTTGTCTATCTCCTGATGGGTGTATTTGTATACACAGAATCCATGCAGAAATGGAAATTACATTCCATTTAAAAGACAGCTAGGCTGTTTGCATGGATTCCTACAAAGTAATTATCACACATTCACTGTTAAGATTCTCTGGCTTACGAAACTATGATATTGTTGTCTAATAAATATGAAGTTTCCACTCGCTATGCAAATAGGACCCCTAAATATGGAATTCATTTTTCAACAGTTTTGCATAGAAACAACCTTTTTTTTTTCCCATATTTTTCTTTTGGATTCCTCATATCCAAACACACCCTTAGGGAGATTGACACCTCAAACTTATCACTCTCAAAGTCAAATGCAGAAGGCCTCTGAGGCTTGTGGGACTTAGGCAGATGATTCCTGAAAGATAAGTAAAAGATATATTAATCCTTGCTGTGGCTATTGCTACCTCTATTTTATTATTTGATGAACTCCTTAAGGGGCTTGCAAACCCCATTTTCACCCCCTCCACAAGCACATATACTGGCATGTATAGAGAACAAACAAACCGTGAATCAAGTGGGCCCAATAGTGTAGATGGCCTTATCCAAAAATCAGGGCTGTCAGTGAAAATGATGGGCAGCTTAAAAGGAACTTCAAGTGTCCCTTTAAGCTGTCCACTTTTTCTGTTCATGTGTGGTGCAGCATCTGCTTGTCATTCATTAGCAGCGCTTGCAAACCTTGAACTACCTATACTGCAGAAGTAGTGATATGGTGGCAAACCGTCTTGCGTGTAGTGTGGATGGCAGATAACTAGATGTAAAATGTCATTTCATTTTTTATTTTTATTATTATTATTATTATTATTATTATTATTTTTTTTTTGTGCTTTCATGTGATTTGTTCTTGAGTAGAAGATCGTGTGCACCGAGAGTTAGTGGACACCTCTATCAGTACAAATAAGTATCCTGACACACTTGAAATGGATTTTGAAAATCCCATTTCAGAATATGAAACATACCATTTTGGTATACATGTTGAATTCCTGCCCACCTTCTCTGGGCAGTGAGAGCTGTGAAGTTGGGCATTGCCCCTTTATTCTTTATCAGATTTAACTTTGATTTGTAATCATTGTCTTTATAATCACTTTTGCTTTTATTCACATAGATCTTTTAGGCTGCCTTTGGATGCACAATCAAATTAAAATTCAAACATTCAGTTTAAATGTTTCTAGTATACATAATAAAAAATTTCCTTTAAAATTAGGAGACAGATCCTCAATATGTATGTGAAGAAAGGGAATTTCTATGTGATTGATTATCTCCACTTCAATAGACTAGTAAATAGTTATTCGATTAAACCGTGCATCCAAATGCATCCTTGAAATTTTGAGTAGCTAACCCTGCCAATGTTCATGTTTTGTCTTTCCTTTTTCTTTTTTCCTCTTGGTTTCTACTTTGTTGGGGTCTTGAATTCCAAGAAAGCAAAACTCCGTGAGCTCCGAGATCAATTTTCAAAACTCAAAACTAGTGGGAAATTGCTGCAAGAAGAGGAAGTCCACTGACAGAACTGAGATATACAATGAAGAAGCAATGATGTGGAAAGCAAGGAACAACCTGTGATGAAGGATCTTCCCCGCACTTCAAAGAACACTACAACGATGACGTCAAAGGGTCAAAAGAGAAAAATGTGCTTGTAGCTATTGTCCTGACTGACTAAAGTCTCATAGCAAAATCCAACATGGATGTTTTTGTTGTTGTATCAGTGTTTATAGAGAAGTTATTGTTACAAATGCAAGTCAAAATCCCATAAGCATTTAAGTAGAGAGCTTCAAAACCCAATGTCTCTTTTGAGTGTGGCCCATCACTGATGAATTTTTAAGGGATTTTGAATGTCCTGTTTTGAATACAAGGGATTGGAGAGAGGGACTGGCGAACTCGACCATCAAATAAAATTTTAAAATGATGGGAAGATCCTAACCATCTGTCTGGCAGTAAAAGAAGTATCAGGGGCATTTGGAAGGTTGAGTTTGGAGTTTTACTTAAGTATCCGAATCAAAGATTTTGTATGCCTGAGATTTTCATTCTGTCAGTTGTGTTTGGCAGTTTGGATTTTCAATATATGGAATCTAGAAATTGTGTTTGGATGCTGGTGAAGGTGTCAAGAGGATATGCTGCTGCTTTCCTTAAATAAGCGTTATATTTGTGTGCGCGCACGTGCATGCATGTGCAATCCATCGATTTTGTAAGCTAGCTTTCAGAGAGGAGTTGAAACGTGAGCATTACCTCAGATTCAAATCACCCAAATTCCTGGGTGCCAAACACTATTTTGGTTTGGAATTGGATTCCAAATTCGAAAAGACTGAATATTCAAGCTGTCAGACGACCCCTTGTAATCATCAGTTTTGTATGACTTTTGTATTAGTTTGTTGATTTCGAGGGGTGAACGTTCTGACAATCAGTTTGGTTTGAGGATTACCACAAGAATGTAATCGAAAAGCACAATGATGGTACTTTTTCATTACTCTGATTGTTGGGGCATGGACCATGCATGGCGGGGCTCATCAGATAGATGGCTCTGGGTCATCGAACCATGGCCGATTCTGCAAGTTAAGGGGTTAAAACACTGCTTTCTTGTGAGGAATGTGACATGGAGATATGGGGCCTTGCCATCAGGGCATGATCTGATTGTGCTCAAATAATCCCCTACCAAACAGACCATCTGTTCCATTTATCCACGTGGGTTTAAAATCTTTTGAGGATTTATGCCATTCATCTATCTGAAATGTTGCGACTTTGAAGGTCCTTGTTCTGTTACTCGACATACGCATTGTGATCCAGTCCATCCATATGGTGGATGGTACCCAATCATAAAAAAATGTGCAGCAGTCGTCACATCATGTCGGAAACTCCGGGAATCAGAGGAGTGGTTCAATCTAGCTAGCAGTGGGCCCCACAGGGTTGATGGCTGTCTTGGTCACTTTTTAAATTATTATAAGTGGACCATTGTTTGCATACCTGAACAGGTGGATTTTCAGGGTATTTTGATCATTCATCCTTCCACGTAGGTCAAGCCAACATCGTGTCCTGTCAGGCCGTACTTGAAGAAAATCATCATCAGCTTCTTCTGAGAAAAAGATGCACATTGAATGAGATTTTGTAAAGGTCATCAAGTAAATTCACTACTTGAGAAAATCACCAGCAGATTCCTTTTAAGTAAAAAAAAATTGCACATATCAGGCAATTAGGACCTTTACAAAATGGCCCACCAGACTAACAATCCAATCAAGATAGATGTACCACAGGTAAGACAATTACCCATTTGTGTTGAAGAGAGGCTGCAGATCAGATTATTAGGATTATTTTATTTTATTTTATTTTTTTTAAAAATCATCTCTGAGGCCTAATAAAAAAATAGATACTTAAGCATAAGGGCAGGCTCCAAATAGGCGTCTTAAAATCTATGTCAAGTGCGTAAAATCTTTGTCAAAGATGACCAATCTCAGCTTCAGATAAGGATTTCTTTAGATCAAACATGGAGGTCCTTCATTGCTTCCAAGTTCATCAGCTGCTGGGCATGAACAGATTTCGAGATATGGAGCCCACCTGAATTACTCCTGATTATGCCCTTACCCAAACAGACCATTTGTTCCATTTATACAGGTGTGTTTAAAACCTTAGGATTTGTGCGATGCATCTATCCGAAATGTTATAACTTGAAAGATCCCTGTTCTGATACTCAACATGCATGTAGTGATCCTATGCATCCATCTGGTGGACCGCATAGATCAGCAAAAAAAAAATAAAAAAATGCAGCAATCATCACAGTGATGTCAGAAATTCTAGGAATCAAGATGTGTGGTGCTGTCCAGCTAGCAAGATATTTTCATCTCTCAACTATGGTGACCCCCACAGGGTTGTTGGCTGTCCGGATCACTCTTTAAATTATTGCAAGTTTTTATGGACCATTGTTTATTTACTTAGAAATTGGATATTTCTAACCATCTGATCGGTTATTCAAGGATTCTGCATTAGAAAAAAGAATACGATTACCCGCTTGTGCTAAAGAGAGGCTACAGATCTGATTGCTAGGATTGTTTGATCATTGAGGCTTTTGGGCTAGGCCATGGCTCATCCTTGGCAGGGCACATGAGATGAACTGTTCATGTCTACAGTGTTACCTTGAATTGTGTCCCATCACTAAAACCACCACCTAGAAACCTAACCAGAAGACCCCCATCAAGTGACCACTTGCAATCACGATCACCAATTGAGGTATCCTTGCGGAAAGCTTCCTTTTCTATTGAAATATGAGCAGTCAAAAGTATCCTACATTGTCAAGGAAGGTGGCCCTCCACATTATTTCATGAAAGCATCAGCATTGGCAGCTTATCGATGCTTTCCACCCGCTTTCTTTATCCTTCTCTGGTGACTCCTTTTTCTCTTACTTCATGGAAAATAACATAAAAGTCATAGTTTAATTGTTTTCCATTCTACATCATCACTCTTTTCAGTTGTTGGGCATTTCCACAATACCAAGAAAAGATGGCGGACGCATTTATCTCTACGCTTATTCAAACAATGTAATTAAAAACAATAAAAGAAACCACTCGGTTTAACTGAGAGCGTTAACATGTGAGTTGGAAAGGAAGAGCACATACACTTTTCCACGGTAAAGGAAATTGTAAAGAAGTACGAGGGTCTCCCTTTGGTGGCAAAGATGCTTGGAAGCATGATGTGCTTTAAAGCAGAGGAAAGAGAGTGATTGCTTGTCAAAGAAAGTGAAATTTGGAATAAACTGTTGGAGGGTGATTGTACAAACATTAAGCAGGTATGAGAATCCTAGCTGCCCGATTTTCTCTGTTGAATGTGGAGTATTGGCCGATTTTTGTCACCACCCTTTTGCATGAAGGCTGTTAATTGGAAGGATAGGATTGTCTAATTGATGTGATATGTATATAGTTGCATGTCAACCATAGGATCGAGCATGGATGTTTTTCATGGCCTGCGAGTTCATCAGCTGCTAGGCTTCCCAAATATGTTTCAGGAAGCAATGGTCACTTTTGTATCATTTTGTTGAGTTGGAAATGTATAAATGAATGTCTACTAGAAGGAGAGGTTGTATTTATTTAAGAAAGCATGTAAAATGGATATGTAGTCTAACTGTTATGCTTGTTACAAGTAATGATATGGGTTTTATGTGATATCTTTATGTTAAGGAATTTATTGGCCATTGTATTCATCTCTCTGTTTAACCTTCTCTTCGTACTTATACTTTGAAATTTGCCTATGCCAAACAGCTCCGATAAGAATAAAAAGTTTGGTGGGTAAATGCCAGATTACAGGTTTCAAGAATTTAAGGGATCCTAGATCATGCCTCAATCCCAATTTTGGCGGGCCCATGCCCTCCATGTCAGATTTATACCATCCCAAATCTAGTTCTCTAACACAAGTATTTATAACCACTGTTCCAAATCAGCATATCGTCGGTATCGCAGGCCAAAACGGGAGTCTCTTTCTTTTCTTCTTCTTCTTTTTTTTTTCCAAATATCACTGATATATCAATGAAATTCCACTATTGTATGGTCGGGCAATAATATTGCCAAAATATTACTGCATGTACTTTGGAATTTATCCTATATATTGCCTGTATCAATGATATTATTGCATGTAAAAGGGAGAGCATGCATAAATAGGCAAAATTAAAAAAAAAAAAAAAAAACTCTAAAAATAGAAAATTTTAGGTGATTTGGTTGGGAAGTTGATTTCAACCACTTTTGAATTTTTTTTGAATCAAATTCCTCATTTTAGGGGAAAATTGACAAGGGAAATTTTGGTTAAATTTTGTGAAAATCAGAAAAAAAAAATAGAAAATTAATTTTTAAAACAAATTTTTGGGGATAAAGTTGGGGACTGAATTTAAACTATTCCTCTTTAATTAATTTTTGTGAATCAAATCCCTCATTTTTGGTGAAAATCGAGAACAAGGATAAAGTGTGTAAATACTGCAAAAATCAGAAAAGAAAATCTTTTTTTATTTTTATTTTTTTATTTTTTTATTTTTAAAGAAACCTTATTTTTTAAAAATATTTTTCAGGATCTAATTGAGTGGATTTCGGTCACTCCTGTTCAATGTTGAGGAGTCAAATCCATCATTAACCTATTAGAATAGATATTTGAAGGTAACCAAATTAGCCTCAAGAATCTGTAGTTATGTCCAACAAATACCATCTATTAGAATTGGACCATTATATATACTAGATCCAATAAAAAGTCTTAGCTGTTTGATATTTTGATCTTCAGGACAGGAAAACAGGTATCTAAACCATCAGACATAGCTCACCTACTTAGGAGCTAATCTTATTTGGAAACTCTATCATTCCAATTGGATATGAACCCATCATGAGTAGTCAAAAATTGATTTTGGACATCCTGTCAACTGCATTTCTATTATTTTTGGGGACATCTAAACACTATAAACCAAGAACTTCACAATGAGTGAAATATGAAGTGTAATTGGTGCATGTTTTATTGGAGAAAGCACATGGCTTGCAAAATGTGATGTGTGGTACTCCAATGGTCATGCATCTTTGCATTAGAAATTATTCTTCACTAGGACTTGTTCTTCTGCAAATCTCTAAGAAAAAATCATAGAACTTCAAGATTTTTCTACTCTTAAGCATCATATCACATCTTGGTGGGCTATCTTTGATTTTGTACATGATATTGTCAGGTAATATTAACAATAATTTGATCTTTTGATGAAATAAAATTCTTTTAGAATTTTAATTTTAAAAAGGAGTGTCAGATGTATGGGAAAAGTTGTTAGTTGCTAAAAAGATGACCAATGATTTACATTCATTGTATGTATGTGGGCCGCCTTATGAATCGAACATCTTAGTCATTGGGCCAAAGAACATTGATGGTGGTGACTGCCTGGGGAGAGCCTGCACAACTTGTGCCACCTTGACATGTCTTCCTTCTGTGTCCTCTCAACGAGTGCGTGGGACATCTGAGAGGTGCATAAGCTGGCCACGACAGGTGATCATGCCATTCCAGTCATCAGGCGGGGCACACATACATGTTGGATATGAACCGTTGGTGAGCTTCACAGTAGGTACCACTCAGATGTCCCACACACTTGCCTAGTTGGCCTGTTAACCAATCAACTTCTAACTTTTTGTGCAGTAGTTGCTCATAGGATCAATTGAAACAATGTAAACAATTCATCCATATAAGTGTAGTTGAAGAGGTGGCAGTGGCCACCAATCTGTATCTTGAAGAGCTGATGCCAATAGCAGTAACAGCAAAGGTTAGTTAATAAACAGCTATGGCCGTGTTTGGTAGATGCCTAAAAATGAGTTGATCTCATTTTAGCTAACAGTAGTTATGTGTTAGAGATCTTCATCTCTAATACTTCATCATTGACAGTGAATGTTTGTTTGAATAGAGGAAGAAGCAGAGGTCATATTTCTTTTAAAATGCATATTAAGCAGTTGCCCCTTTTGCCAAAATTACGTCTGTCAGATGCATCCTGTCTATTGCTGCTGTGAAAGGATGGGGTCTTCATCAACTCGACGTGAAGAATGCGTTTCAACTGACTATAAGGGGGGGACTTGAAAGAAGAAGTGTACATGCGCATTCAAGGATAAAGATGACCCATTAAAGAGTTACCAAATACGAAGTTCTGTTATCGTTTCGTTCTCTTCTTTCTTTTATTTTTTGACTTGGCAGGGGCTGTTTGACTAGAGGAAGAAGCAGAGGTCATATTTCTTTTAAAATGCATATTAAGCAGCTACCTAAGTCTGTAGTAGTATTAACTGACCACCATTGTGGGAGAGCTGCCTTTTTCTGTTCAAATACGAGCGGTCAAAAAGTATACTGCATTGTCAAGGAAGGTGGCCCACCACATTGATGTTATGAAAGCAACAGCATTGGCAGCTTCTTGATGCTTTGCATGCACTTTCTTTATCCTTCTCTGGTGACTCCTTTTTCTCCCAATTGATGGAAAATAGCATACAGGCCAAAGTTTCATTATTTTCCATCCTACATTATCACTATTTTTAGTTGTTGGGCATTTCCACAATAACAAGAAAAATTGGCAGAAGCATTTCACTCCGCTTTTTGATTAGCATGGATAGAAATGGAAATGCAAATTAAAGTAGAGACTATCTTTGCCGCAACTGATGGCCTTCCACCTGTTGCTCAGTCCATTTATGGATGGAACCCACATGGTTGCATGATAAGATCATCAAGACCACCCACATGCTCGCCACCCCCTACAAAATAATAATAATAATAATAATAATGCATATGGGAGAATCCTAGCTACCCGGTATTTCTGTTGAATGTGGACTTTAGGCCAAATTTTATCATTATCCATTCGTTTGAAGGCTGTTACATGGGCGGATACGATCATCCAATTGACCTGATATTTATACAGTTTACCATCAACCACGGGGTTCATGAAATTGATGGATCAGATAATCCACTCACGAGTGACACAGACTAATCAAGAAATAGACACTCAAGCATAAGGGTGGGCTCCAAATAGAAAATGGGCCAATAGGCCTCTTAGAATATATGTCAAGGGGCCATTTTTAGCTCTATCTGTTTTGTTGCATCGATGAATGTTTGTTAAGTAGAGGAAGAAGCAGAGGTCTAATATATTTCAGAATGCATTGTATTTACTTTTTGTGAATCATAAGAAAGAAAAGTCTCTAGTATTTATGCTTCTTACTAGTAATCAAAAGGGTTAGTTTTTTGTGCAATACTTGTATGTTCAAGGAATCCATCTGCATTGCATTTACTTTTTGGCTGGGTATCTCTCTGTTTACTCAGAATTTGCCAATGCCAAACAGCTAGGGCAGGCATACCAAGTTTGGTGTGCTGTCGCCAAAATAACAGGTTTCAAGAATTTAGGGGATCCCACAAAATCAGGATTAACTCCATGCTCTCCACGTCACATTTGTATATCTGGAGCAGCATTTTCCTGGCTTAATCACAACCATAGATCATCTGTTTCTCTTTTCTGAAACTTTGTATCATTGTGATTAAGGGATTAAAACGCTGCCTTCTAGTTGTAACGCCCTGAAAATCGGGGGTCGAGTATGAACTCAACTCCCGAGTTCCAACGCATCACTTATGCAACATACACAGTGATGGTTAAATGTTGTCTGAGTTAGAGCAATAAACATGAATGAGATTATACCAAAACAGTAAATCATACTCCAGTTCAATTGTATAAAGGCAAGCGGAAGATTGAAATTTTATATTCGAAGTATGTAAAGTAACAAAATTTTGTGAACTCCAGAGTATGAGTACTAACTGAGTACCAATATACATGTATTGTTTCTAAGTCAAAAATTCAAAATACAATCCCGTAGATAAGCCCTGGAATCCCCGCGATGCAGTCGGCCTAAGCATAGCCGTCAGAGTACTGCATAAAGGAGAACTCATCCTGATCCTCCTCGAAGTCGGGCTCCGGCTCCTGAACCGAGGCACCATCTATACCTGCGACAGAGTCTGGTGGGTGTTGCAAACACCGTCCCGTAACGTGGGAGTGAGTAGCTAACTCAGTGGAACAATAAAGCATAGGTTAACATGTTATCAATTCAATCAAGCAGTAATGATAAAGCAGTACAAATCAAACAATTCTAACTACTCTTATTAAGTGCGAAAATGAAATGACATGATGCTGTATGCCCTTGCCAAACCACCCTCAAGCGACATCATTTTACGTTCGCGGATGCTTAACTCCCTCAGTGCGCCACATCTACTAAGCACATGCGGTGTGATGATGATCATGATTACCGAGTTATTATTAGTCCATTTCAAACAGCAGTATTGGGAAACTAAGGTACCTCCCTTATATCATTCCAAAAAATGATCCATTCTAGGGTCGTCAATCCTAGCTATTCTCATACGATATTATGGTTTGAGAAGCGTAGTGAAGGCATCGCAAATGGCTCGTCACCCGTCAGCGCGGATACAGATCTCACCGTATGCGGCTCAATTGTTGCCGTCAGCTCAAGTAGTACAGTTTCACCGTACTTGGCTCAATCACTAGCCGTCACTCGAGTACGAGGTCTCACCGTACTCGGCTCAACTCATACTCTAGTTGTGTGAAAGACTCGTCGCCAATCACGACACTTGAGTATACTCGAAGATACTACGGAGGACTCGTCGCCGTCAAGACGAGCACATGTCTCACCGTACTCGGCTCTCGCCGTAAGTATCGACAGCTCGAATACAGTGTCCCATACCACCGTATTCGGCTCACGAGTTTAGTTGCGCAATAGTCACTACGGGGAGGCACATGACCCCAGCAGAGGGCCGACAAACCACCGACCACGGTGTCCCATACCACCATGCCCGGCTCATGCGTCTTAGCGGATCGAGGTACCATGGTTAACGGGATCGCCACTGGTAAGTTTGGTACCCTAGGTTCAAGCAGTAGCGACCAAACATGGTGAACACACATATACACTTCGGTTTACTTGACGAGCCTGACTAGCTCGAGCGCACCACAAGTTGGGCGATATGGAGCGCAAAAGCACTCCGTGTGGCCAACCACTATCGCCAACCGAAGTACGACTCGGGTTCGCCAGACACATCCTTTGTGGCGACATGCATCTCACCACAGTCTCAAGTCGGTATCGAATGTTTGGACTATAGGCATAGTCCCAAACTCAAACAAGTTCTCATCAATAGCATGTGGAGTAAAGCATGATAAACAAGCAATACAAGCATGTTAGCAGGCATGTTATAAAGCATGAAGTAAAGCATGTTGTAAAGCATGTTGTAAAGCATGTTGTAAAGCACTATACACATAGGGATACAATTACATACACATCACAAGTGAGTGGTTATAGCGAACCACCGCATGGAGGGGATCCTACATGTCTCTAAGGGAGTCGGGAATCCCATATCAGCACCTCTCTAAGGCACTAACACTCAAGCATTTACACACACAAGCATCTACACAAACACTTAGAATACACTATTCCAACATACATGATGTATGTTAGCAAAATACGTGTTAGGGCTGTACCTTCGCCACGTGAGTATTTTACCCATGTATATCATAATCATACAGCAAATAATCATTACAATTGTATTTCCAAAATTCACACATATGCGGTATTTCTAGAATACACAATTTCAACATACTAGGCATTTACAAGCGAACATGTATTTCAGCGATTCTTTTCGCCAAACTAGTATTTTATCCATATATTATATAATCATACATTAAATAAGCATGTCAAACATTTTTCTGAAAAACATACGTATACGGTATTTCTACGTATACCTAGAGTATGTGAAATTCCATATTCTACAACGTTAATCGAAACAGGAAACGGAAAGCACTTTGTACATGTGCATTTACATGCAGATCATGAATCTATCATTATCTGACATTGAAAGCATTGAAAACCATAACTTATACACTTAAAGTCCTCACCTTTGCCTTGGAATCACAACGAATCAACAAGGGTCGTTGAGCTTCAGATACGGAGTTTTTAGCCTAAAGAGCGGAATCGGTTAGCCTTTACATAACCTACAACGAACTTACATCGGATCGACCTAGGGTTAGGGTTTCTTACCTTCAAACGGAATGGATACCGCCGAGAAAACACACGGAAAGGAGCGGTGTAGGCCGTGTGACAACCGAAAGCAAGAGGAGGAAGATCACCCACAAATTCCAAGCTCTTCTCTCTCTTTTCTCTCTCTCTCTCTAGGGTTTTATCCCAAATTCGTATGGTGTGAGAGGGGCTGTTCTAAGCTCCTTTTATAGCCAAAAATATTCCCAAAATAGACTCAGGTTCAAGGGTTACTGCTAATATAGGATATTTGTCACTTTTCCAGCTCAAAAGAGAGGTTCTGGTAGCCCTCCTTGAGCCAAACGTCAGACTTAAGCTCACCACCTATGGATCTATGTGGGATTACGTTTTCGACTCGATCGGATTCCCAGATCGCACGTGGTGGACCACTTTCAGTTCGACTGTCAGTGGGCCACGATCAGAAATTCCAAGTACATGTAAATGTTCCTGAAAATTTTCTTAATCCGAGGGTGTAATTTGGTCGGATTATGACGGTCAGGTTGCTTAATACTGATGCGTAAGCGAAAGGTGCCAGATCACTATTCCTGATATTTATTTTGGGATGGGAATAGTATTTTTCACACACCCTCGCTCCGGATCGAAACGAATGGTCGTGGGACATCGGTTGGACCTGATTTTTGAGATGATTGTCAAGCCCAGTGAGGCGGTCCTAGTTCCTTAGCTTCGTGTTAATCGGACTCCCGATGTGCGATCTAAACCTAATAAGTTTCGTTTCATTCGAGAGCAAATAGGAAATGAGTTTGGTTCTAAACTTTAGGGTAACCTAGCGTCACTTGTTTTGCAAGTTTTGGGTCTTGCAGATCGTATTTAAAGCGATCCTAATGGATTTCATGGCTAATCGAGTTTAGTACTTAGTTAACTTTGTTAAATTTCTAAAGGATTTAATCCTAATTGATTTCTGGTCGAGGTGGTACTCGAACCAACGTACGGAAATTTACGGGTCGTTACAATCTACCCCCCTTAAACAAAAAATTTCGTCCTCGAAATTTATACCTTTTCATATTCCTCGAGAATCGAGGGTAGTTCTTCCTGACCTCGGCCTCAGTCTCCCAAGTAGCTTCCTCCTCGAATGATGTGTCCAAAGTACCTTCACAAGTGGGATGACCTTGCTACGTAGTACCTGCTCCTTCCTGTCAAGGATGCGCATCGGGCGCAATTCATATGTAGCATCCTCGCTCAACTGTACCTGCTCCCATCTGATGATATGCGAAGGATCAGGAACGTACTTCTTCAAGATAGATACATGAAATACGTTGTGTACGGACACAAGTGGTGTGGGCAAAGCGAGACGATACGCCACATCACCCACTCGATCCAATATCTCGAAATGGACCGATAAACCTCGGTGTGAGCTTCCCTTCTTCCCAAACCGAAGGACTCCTTCATAGGGGAAACTCGAAGGAACACATGATCCCCGGCCTCGAACTCCGGCGGTCGCCGCCTCGTATCGGCGTAACTCTTCGCTCGCTCCGCGCGCGTAAGTAATCGATGCCCGATAATGTCGACCTTCTCTCTCGTAGTCGCCCGTACCAACTCCCGGCCAATCGACTACGCTGGCCAACCTCGGCCCAACAATGCGGTGCTCTACAAGGACGACCATATAGAGCCTCATATGGCGCCATGCCAATAGTCGCCTGGAAGCTGTTGTTGTAGGCGAACTCTGCGTACGGAAGACGGTCATCCCGCCTATCCTGAAGTCCAACACACATGCTCGCAACATGTCCTCCAGAATCTGATTCACCCGCTCTGTCTGCCCATCAGTCTGAGGATGAAACGCCGTACTGAACTTTAACTTCACACCCATCGCCTCCTGGATACGAGTCCAGAAGATAGATGTGAACCGCGTGTCTCTATCCGACACGATCTCTAAGGGAACTCCATGTAGACGGACGATCTCTCTGATGTACAGTCTAGCCAGCTCGTCTGCAGAGTTCGTAACTCTGATAGGGAGGAAATGGGCCGATTTGGTCAACCGGTACACAATCACCCAAATGGAATCGTGTCCCTTCCTCATCTTCGGCAGCCCGGATATAAAATCCATGGAGATGAAATCCCACTTCCACTCTGCTATGGGCATGGGCTGAAGCAGTCCAGGAGGTCGGCGATGTTCTGCCTTGACCTGCTGGCACGTCAGACATCGAGACACATACTCAGCAATGTGGGCCTTCATGTTATCCCACCAATATGTCCGTCTCATATCCTGGTACATCTTCGTGCTACCTGGATGCATCGCAAGCTTCGATTTATGGGCAGACTCGAGAAGCTCGCGTCTCAAGTCAGGCACATCAGGAACGCATAGGCGGCCACGGAATCGTAGACCCCCATCAGAACCAACTCTCCACTCGGAGTCCTCGGCGTCGCTAGCCTGCTCTCGAAGCTCAGACAGCCGTATATCGCCCTCCTGGGCCTCAACAATCCTGTCGTCAATAAGTGGTCGCACCCGAACGTGCGCAACACACTCAAATGGCTCCTCGACAGTGAGTCTCTGCTCGAAGTCCCGTACGAACTCCACCATGTCCCACTCAGCTATCATCAGTGGTGCCGCAAATGCAATCGCCTTCTTGCGGCTCAACGCGTCTGCCACAAGGTTCGCCTTGCCAGGATGGTAGGAAACCTCGAACTTGAAGTCCTTCAAGGTCTCCATCCATCGGCGTTGTCTCATATTCAAGTCTCGCTGTGTGAATATGTACTTAAGGCTCTTGTGGTCGCAGTAAAAGCTCGAACTCCTCTCCGTAGAGGTAATGTCTCCGAGCTTCAATGCAAAGATGACACGGTGACAACCTGTCATGTGTAGGGTAATTCTCCTCGTGCTTCCTTAATTGTCTCGAGGCATACGAAATCACCCTATCCTTCTGCATCAGAACACAACCCAACCCAACGCGAGACGCGTCAGTATATATCGTGTATTTCTCCCCTTGCTCTGGCAATACTAGCACAGGGGCGGACGTCAACTTGTCCTTCAGCTCCTTAAAAGCTGCCTCCGCCTTCTCATTCCAGGCGAACTTCAGGTCCTTCCGAGTCAACTGAGACAATAGCCTGGCGATCTTCGAGAAATCCCGAATGAGGCGTCTGTAATACCCAGCCAGACCAAGGAAACTCCTCACCTCAGTAACCGATTCAGGCTGCTGCCAATCCTGAACCGAGGCTACCTTAGCAAGGTCCACTGCTATCCCATCCTTGGACACTACATGTCCGAGGAACTTGACTTCCTCCCGCCAGAAGTCGCACTTCTTGTACTGTGCGAACAACTGGTTCTTCTTCAGTGTATCCAACACCGCTCTTAGGTGCTCCTCGTGCTCCTCCCGACTCGTAGAGTATATCAAGATGTCATCAATAAAGACGATGACGAATTGGTACAGGAAAGGCCGAAATACCCGGTTCATCAGATCTATGAACACGACTGGTGCGTTCGTAAGGCCGAACGACATCACCAGGAACTCATAATGCCCAAAGCACGTCCTAAAGGCTGTCTTCTGCACGTCCTCCTCTCTCACGCGCAACTGGTGGTACCCCGACTGAAGATCAATCTTCGAGAAATACTTCGCCCCCCTCAACTGATCGAACAGATCATCTATCCTGGGCAAAGGATACTTGTTCTTCACCGTGACCTGGTTCAACCTACGGTAATCAATACACAACCGTAGCGACCCATCCTTCTTCTTCACAAATAGCACAGGTGCTCCCCAAGGAGACACACTAGGTCGTATAAAACCCTTGTCTACCAGATCGTCGATCTGTTTTCGCAGCTCCTCCATCTCACATGGAGGCATACGATAAGTCGGCAGTGAGATGGGTGTCGCACCCGGCGTAAGATCGATTGTAAATTCAATCTCGCGTCGAGGAGGTAAACCAGGAATAGTCTCAAACACGCCTGCAAATTCTCGAACCACCGGCGTACCCTCTACTGTCGGACCATCAATCGGCACAAGTAAAGCAGCGTAACAATCAACACGGCAGGGCCAACTGACCGCACTGGAAATGTAAAAGCTGTGCCGTCAGGTCCATAGGCCGTCACGATCCGAGTATCACAATCTATCTCCGCCCTCATCCTGGCGAGCCAATTCATACCAAGGATAACGTCGTAGTGCCATAGTGGAGCAACAATGAGGTCGACGAGCACTGTGCTACTACCCAAAACTATCGGACAACCCTCACAAACTGTGTGACATCTGAACAGATCCCAGTAGCTGAGTGAGTCTCATTCCCTTTGTGGGAATCGTAGGCAAAAATAGACGTTTAACCGCCCCACAAGAAACAATAGAAGTAGTGGACCCAGTGTCCACCAATAAGGAAACGGGAGTACCATGAATATAAGCCGTACCCTCAAAAAAGTCGGAGGAGCGAGACCGACATCTCAGGTGCCTCGGCAACAAGAGTGTGCACGCGAGCCTGCTGCTGTCGGTTCGGCTGAGGAGCCAAGGGTCGCTGTGGCGGCCTGAAGCGCGACACAGGAAGTCGGAAGGAAGGATGTGCAGGAGCAGTCTGTAGTGGTGGAGCTGATATGGCCTGTGGATAAGGGCGATCCAATCTCTGCGGTGGTGCAAATCCACTAGCCCTCATACGCGAGAAGCAACTCTCAGCAGGTGTCTGGTTTCCCGCAATACGTGCAGGTCACCAACGGGCATCTCACAGGAACAACTGGTGCTGCGGCCCTAGGGGGCGAATCAGCACGAGGCCTCTTGCCTAAGATAGGCCTGCTCTGTAAATCCTGACGTGGCCTCACAACCATAGCACCACGCGATCTGGCCAATCGGTCCACATCCTGCTCAGCCGTCATAGACATGTGGACCAATGCCGCGTAGGTAGGTATACTGAGGCAGCATATCTTCGACCGTATCTCGGCCACAAACCCAAGGAAAACGACGCATCCGCATCTGCTCATCCACCAGTATAGTTGGGACAAAGCGGCCCAACTCTGTGAAGCGGTGCTCGTACTCCGTCACCGTCATGCCTCCCTGCCTGAGGTGCAGAAACTCATCCTCCCGCTCATGCCGATACGTCTGCGGGTAGTACTTCTCATGGAACCGAGACTCGAAAGCCTCCCATGTCCACACGAAATCTCTATCGGCGACCGTGCGCGCTAAAGACACCTGTCCCACCATAAACCGGCCTCCTCTCAAACATGAAAGTGGCCGGCTACCACTGCTCGCCTCGAGCAATGCAAAGATCCGAAGCATCTTAGAGATGCGGTCAAGCCAGAACTCTGCCTCCTCGGGTCTGTGAGAACCCATAAATGAGGGAGGCCTCAAGCGCTGAAATCGCTCGAGTAGACCGCGTGTACCTGCATCTCCAGTAGGAGGTGCGACGGATGTGGGCAGAGGCACATCCTCAAACCGAGCAGGAGGCTCAGAAGGCTCATCAAGATGTGTAGATGTTGCAAGTGGAGTCGCACTACCACCAAGGGACAAGGCCTCAGCGATAGTGGCCATAGGGCCTGGCTGCGTCGTCGTATCTCGCTCTTCGTCTGCCGCATCTGCCGCTGATGCATCATCAACATCAGCTGCTCAAACCTATCAGTCGACGGAGCGCACTGGGAGTCATCGCGCGTAAGAAGACGGCCGACACGCTCACGGACCGGGGCGTGTAAGGTGGCATCCACCGGAGGACCAGCAGGAGGCCGATCGAACCCAACCCTTGGTCCGCAGGACCGCTACTACCAGAAGGAGTCTGGTCCATAGAGCCAGTCAGAAGGAGGCGTGCCGTTCTCCGCGTATACTGTCGCGGCATGCCCTAGACAACATAGGGTAGATCATTTGTGAGATAAGGCACAATTCACTTCATAAAGCACTTAAGCATTCCACACATCATCAAAACAAAAGAGGCTACATGCTTTTCATTTACCCAAAATTGTCATAATACATGGAATACAGAGTTACATGAATCACGACAGGAATCACATGATAGCCAATACATCCACTACATCAAACACCTAAAACATGTTACTATCTACTACATCATCTACATGAAAACATAAACCGCCTATCGCAGTAACCAAAGCAAACAACAACACACAACCACGTGGATGACTAAACATCCGAAGTAGGCGGTGGAGGAGCATTCTTGTCCTGCACACAGCACAGAATGGCCTTCAACGTACGAGACACCTTCTCAAATCTCCTCTTCATGTAGGCTTCGGTCTCTTCAAGCTTGGCTCGGGTCTCACCAAGGTCAGCCCAAACTTGTCCAACCTCTTGCTGCAGGGCGGCTTGACCCTCCTCGAGATGGGCCAAACGTGCATCAAAAGCATCCCGATTCATACCCTGTTCCTGAGCCGCAGGAGGTGAACTCTCCTCAGTGTCCTTAGCCTCAGGTTCTTCTTCCTGTATGTCATCACCGCGCTCCTCATCACTCTCTGCCTGGAGGTCAACACTCTCCTCACCGGCGCTATCCGACTCATCTCCAGACTCGTCGAGTCGTGTTTGCCGCTGTTGAGGGCCGATCTTCATATTCTTGAGTGTCGCCTCACTTATGACTCGGACTGGTGCAAGGTCCTCCATGTTCAACCTATAGCCGACATCACGAGCCATCCTGCAGATCAGACGGCCAAATGGGAGCGAAAGATCGTTCCTGGCAGAACGAACAACCTGAACTATCTGGGATAGGATGAATGTGGGTAGGCATATATTGTCCCCATGTCCCATCTTATACAAAAAGTCCACCATCAACCGAGTACATTCCGTGCGGTTACCCCACCGTGGGTACACATTGTAAGTGAAGATGTGATGGAGTAAACGGAAGTCCTCAGTCATCTTTGTCACCGCAATGTAATTCCCTCGCTTCCAAGTAACCCGGCGACCACAGAGATATCGCGTGCGACGATCCCTTTCTCGCGCACTCCTAGAGAAGTCGTCACTAGGAAACACTTGACCACGTGGAATCTTCGTGATTCGAACCACCTCATCCACAGTGATTGTGCGTCTTATGCCCCTCACAGAGACAGTGAACTGAAGAGGCTCCAACGATGAATCTATGATATGAGCGTAGAAGGCGCGAACCGTGTTCTCACATGCGGGAGACTCGCCTTCAAATATAGAATTCCATCCGATATCCACCAAGTGGTCCATCATCGGGTGTAGGCCAAATATTCTTTCATCCACATGAGCTTCAAATACAACCTTGTGGCCCGCGAAGCGCCCGTATTCGATGCCTATCGGATAAGCATTTCTGACGGGATGGTCAGGATCCAGATCTCGCTTCGACCTAAACTCCCGAACGGTGCTAGTGCCGGCCCCAACGTCGGATCTTCTTCGGGAATGGGCTGGCCTACTTGGGCCGGCTTCATCGGCCGCGGTTTTCCTCTTTCCCATGAGAGATAGGATGGAGGAAATGGAGAAAATAGTCGCCACCACACCAAAGAGGGCCATGGAAAAATGCCAAAATGGGGAAAAAGGGGCTGATCTCTTTGATCCTCCACAAGCAACAATCCAATAGGTGTGGAAGGGGCTCTAGAGGTAGGAAAGGAAGAAGGAACAAAAAGAAAATGGAATGGGTTAGGAGATTACCCGATTTTGAGCTCCAAATGAGGGGTATGAGAGCTCCAACACGAGAAAATGGGAAAAGGAGGAGGCTAGGGCTGTTGTGGAAGGTTGGGGTGTGTGGGTTATGGAAGAAAATGGAAGATTGCAAGGTTTGGAGGGATGGGTTTAGAGAAAAATCGAAAATGGGTTTGGAGGTGTTTGAAAATGGGTGAAATGAGGAAGAAGGGTGCTCCAGCCCTTTAAAACCCAACCCATTGCCAAAATGGCACGTGCCAGGGGGTGTAGGAGGTTGGGCCGACCAACCTCAGCCTTGGACCCACCCCGGAAAACCGACCGGATCGCGGTCCGCCGCCCGAGCCGCGGCGCAGCCGCGGCCGGACTTGGCCGGAGCCGCGTCGCCGCGGTGGGGATCTGCTTCCCACATGCCCAGGGTGCCAAATGCACCCTGGTTCGATCTGGACCCTTGATGGATTAACGTGAGGGGCCCCCGAACTCAGTTAAGCTCCAGAACGGTTAGTTCCAAAAAATTTCTGAACTAATCTGATTTTTCCTGATTTTTGAAGACTGATTTTGGGTGGATAGTGACCTGGACACGTCAATAGATGGTCTAGGAGTGATTTAGAGTACGTATGTGCGGTCAGGATCGAGTATAGACTCGATCAACGCGTTCGTTTTTAATGAATTTCGCAGAACGGTGAAATCGGGAGATCCTAATACTGTTTCTATATTTTTGCGTACGTAGCGGGGACATAACTCAGGTCCGGTTTAATCAAAATCATGCTCTGATACCAACTTGTAACGCCCTGAAAATCGGGGGTCGAGTATGAACTCAACTCCCGAGTTCCAACGCATCACTTATGCAACATACACAATGACGGTTAAATGTTGTCTGAGTTAGAGCAATAAACATGAATGAGATTATACCAAAACAAGATAATTATACTCAGTTCAATTGTATAAAGGCAAGCGGAAGACTGAAATTTTATATTCGAAGTATGTAAAGTAACAAAATTTTGTGAACTCCAGAGTATGAGTACTAACTGAGTACCAATATACATGTATTGTTTCTAAGTCAAAAATTCAAAATACAATCCCGTAGATAAGCCCTGGAATCCCCGCGATGCAGTCGGCCTAAGCATAGCCGTCAGAGTACTGCATAAAGGAGAACTCATCCTGATCCTCCTCGAAGTCGGGCTCCGGCTCCTGAACCGAGGCACCATCTATACCTGCGACAGAGTCTGGTGGGTGTTGCAAACACCGTCAGTAACGTGGGAGTGAGTAGCTAACTCAGTGGAACAATAAAGCATAGGTTAACATGTTATCAATTCAATCAAGCAGTAATGATAAAGCAGTACAAATCAAACAATTCTAACTACTCTTATTAAGTGCGAAAATGAAATGACATGATGCTGTATGCCCTTGCCAAACCACCCTCAAGCGATATCATCTTACGTCCGCGGATGCTTAACTCCCTCAGTGCGCCACATCTACTAAGCACATGCGGTGTGATGATGATCATGATTACCGAGTTATTATTAGTCCATTTCAAACAGCAGTATTGGGAAACTAAGGTACCTCCCTTGTATCATTCCTAAAAATGATCCATTCTAGGGTCATCAATCCTAGCTATTCTCATACGATATTATGGTTTGAGAAGCGTAGTGAAGGCATCGCAAAGGGCTCGTCACTCGTCAGCGCGGATACAGATCTCACCGTATGCGGCTCATTCTTCGGCCGTCACTCAAGTACAGTCTCACCGTACTTGGCTCAATCACTAGCCGTCAGCTCGAGTACAGGTCTCACCGTACTCGGCTCAACTCATACTCTAGTTGCTGTGAAAGACTCGTCGCCAATCACAGATACTTGGAGTATACTCGAAGATACTACGGAGGACTCGTCGCCCGTTAGCACGAGCACAGGTCTCACCGTACTCGGCTCTCGCCGTAAGTATCGACAGCTCGAATACAGTGTCCCATACCACCGTATTCGGCTCACGAGTTTAGTTGCGCAATGGTCACTACGGGGAGGCACATGACCCCAGCGTAGGCCGACAACTCGACCACGGTGTCCCATACCACCATGCCCGTTTCATGCGTCTTAGCGGATCGAGGTACCATGGTTAACGGGATCGCCACTGGTAAGTTTGGTACCCTAGGTTCAAGCAGTAGCGACCAAATATGGTGAACACACATATACACTTCGGTTTACTTGACGAGCCTGACTAGCTCGAGCGCACCACAAGTTGGGCGATATGGAGCGCAAAAGCACTTCGTGTGGCCAACCACTATCGCCAACCGAAGTACGGCTCGGGTTCGCCAGACACATCCTTTGTGGCGACATGCATCTCTCAGAAATATTGTAACTTACAAGGTCCCTATTCTGGTACTCGACATGCATGCTGTGGTCCAGTCCTTACATCTGGTGGACTGCACCGGTCAGCAAAATTGTGCAGCAGTCTCATGCAATGTTGGGAATTTAACAAGTCAGGGTGTGGTGCCATGCAGCTAGAAAGAATTTCATCTCCCTGCTGTGTGGCCCCGCAAGGTTGATGAGTGTCTGGTTCACTTTTTAAATCCGCAAGTTTCTCTGGAACATTGTTTATGTACCTGGTAATCAGACCTTTCTAACCATCTGATCGGTGGTTGTCTGCAATTCTGCATTAGAAAAGGAATATGATTACTCATTTATGTTGAAGAGAGGCTGCAGATTGGATTGTCAGGATTGTTTGATCATTGAGGCTTTTGGGTTGTGACCCATCCATGGTAGGGTGACGAAGGGGAGTGTTGGGGATTTTGGCCTGCGGAATCACACAGATCTAGATCTAGGATGGTAATCCAATGACACCAAGCACACAAGAGAATACACAGATTTAACGTGGAAAACCCTTGCGGGAAAAAACCATGGCACAAAGCGACAGATCACCACTATGAAAGCAACAATTACAAAGAGAAAAGACTTACCTGATTCGAACAACCTCGAATCTCACCCTTGCTACAACACCCTTTAGAAACCCTGGAACCCCTTTAGAAATGTAACGCCCTGAAAATCGGGGGTCGAGCATAAACTCAACTCCCGAGTTCCAACGCATCACTTATGCAACAAAATGAATGATGATTGAATGTGATCGGTATTAGTGCAATGAACATGAGTGAGATTAAGCCAAAACAACATATCATACTCCAGAGACAGTTAAATTTGCAAGCGGAAGACTGTGATAGATAGATAAAATATATAAACTGTGGTAGGTCTCCAGAGTGTGATAAAGTTATCAGGTTAAATAATTACAAGTATGATTTTAAATTATACCAAGTTATGTAGTGTGATCTAGTCAACATCCTTGTAGCCCCGACAATCAAGGCACGGCTCTCACGAAGCCGCCAGAAAATAACATATACGAGGAAACATTCTCGTCGTCATAGAAGTCCGGCTCCGCCTCAGAAGTAGCGTCCCCATCTGCACTCAGACAAAGTCTGGTGGGTGTTCGGAACACCGTCCCGTATCGTGGGAGTGAGTGATCAACTCAGTGGAACAATAAAGCATAGGTTAACATGTTATCAATTCAGGGTATAAGCAAGTAATGATAAAGTAGTACAATCAAACAATTTTAACTACTCTTATTTAATGCAAGTATGAAATGACATGATGTATGCCCTTGCCAAACCACCCTCATGCGACATCATCTTACGATCTCGAATGCGTCCATCCCTCAGTGCTCCACATCTACCAGGCACATGCAATGCGATGATGAGCATGATTACCGAGTAATTATTAGTTCATTTCAAATAGTAGTATTGGGAAACTAAGGTACCTCCCTTGTATCATTCCCAAACATGATCCATTCTAGGGTCGTCAGTCCTAGTTAATCTCATACGATATTATGGTTTGAGAGGCGTAGCGAAGGCATCACAAAGGGCTCGTCACCCATCAGCACAAATATAGATCTCACCGTATACAGCTCAATTGCTGGCTGTTAGCTCGAATACAGGTCTCATCGTACTCGGCTCAATCGCTAGCCGTCAGCTCGAATACAGATCTCACCATACTCGGCTCAACTCATGCTCTAGTTGCTGTGAAGGGCTCGTCGCCAATCACAGACCTTAGAGTATACTCGAAGATACTACGAGGACTCGTCGCCGTCGGCACGAGTACAGTCTCACCGTACTCGGCTCTCGCCGTAAAGTATCGACAACTCGAATACGGTGTCCCATACCACCGTATTCGGCTCACGAGTTTGGGTTGCTCAATGGTCACTTTGGGGAGGCACATGGCCCAAAGATGGCCGACGGCTCGGCCACGGTGTCCCATACCACCATGTCCGGCTCATGAGTCTTAGCGGATCGAGGTACCATGGTTAATCGGGATTTCACGCTGGTAAGTTTGGCACCCTAGGTTCAAGCGATGGCCCAAACATGGTGAACATACATTAGACAGATCGGGTTACTTGACGAGCTCGGCTAGTTCGAGCGCACAACAAGTTGAATGACATGAAATGCATAAGCACTTCGTGTGGCCAACCACTATCGCCAACCGAAGTACGACTCGGGTTCGTCGAACACATCTCACGTGGCAAATGAATCACAGCCATGAATTCAATTCTGGTACCGATTGTCTGGACTATAAACATAGCTCCAAACACAATCAATTTCAAATAGTAAAGCAGTAATGGATTAAGGTTCAAATCATACAATCAAAGTTTGATAATATCCGTCTATGGCTGCCAGGGCTGTTGCACGCATTCGTTGCTCCACTCCCCCATCACCCATGACTGATCGTACAACGTAAACATGAATTTAACATATGCATTACATAATTAAAATCATAAAAGCAGTTGAGCATGTTATAAAGCACAACACAAGCATGAGTTTGTACATATTCAATTCCTAATCACATGCCTATTCAAGGAAATCATACACATAGTTAAAGGAGTTGAGAATCATATCTCAACACCCTTAAACATTACAATTTACTAACTACTACTCATTCAGACATTTCAACAAACACTTAAAAATATGAGGAATCAACATACATGACATATGTTGATCACAAAGAGGTATAAGGCCAAATCCTTTCACTGGGAGTTACCCCAATCATAACACGCATACACCCATGACGGATAGTCATGGCAAAGCGAATCTGAGTTCCATATTCATTCGATCATTTTCACAAACACTTGGGCCACATATTTTAGCATATATAGTGTGTATTGGCCGTGGCGTGATTTAGGCAAATCCTTTCGTCAAAGGGGTATTGCCAATACAATAATCAATTATCCATGACAATTAGTCATGGCGAGCACGAATGAGAATTCTATACTCATTCAGCCATTTTCACAAACACTTAGAATACACTATTACAACATACATGGTGTATGTTAGCAAAACATGTATTAGGGCTATCCTTTAGCCAAGTGAGTATTTTACCCATGTATAATATATTACTACAGCAAATAATCATGATAAATACATCTCCAAAATTTATACGTATACAGTATTTTCTAAATACGCATTTTCCACATACATAGTGTATACAAGCAAATATGTATTACGACGATTCTTTTCGCTAAGAAATTAATTTATACGTACATAATATATTTATATGACAATTAATCATGACAAACTCATTGCTAAAATATACACGTATACGGTACTTCTTACAATACCGTATTACTACATACATGGTGTATATTAGTAAACATGTATTTAGGCGAACCCTTTCGCCAAATGAATATTTTATCCATACATCATATATCCATACGACAAATAAACATGTCAAATACATTTCCATAAAAAATACATATACGGTATTTTATACGAATACCTAGAGTATGTGAAATCCCAAATTCTACAATTCTAATCGAAACAGAAAACGGAAAGCACTTTGTACATGTGCAATTGCATGCATATCATGAATCTATCATTATCTGACATTGAAAGCGTTGAAAACCATAACCTATACACCTAAAGTCCGCACCTTTTGTCGTAGAATCGTAACGGAGTTGATAGGTTCACTAAGCTTCCGTATACGGGAGTTTTCTTGCCTAAAGAGCGGAATCGGTTAGCCTTTTCACAACCTATACCCTATCTACTTCAAATCAGACCTAGGGTTAGGGTTTCTCACTTTCAAACGGAGTGGATACCACCGGAAAAGCGACTGGAAAGAGGCAGTGCAGCCCGTGGAGCGGCAGGAAAGTACGGCAGGGAGAAGCTCCCACTTCTCCCTCACTTTCTCTCTCTCAATCTCAAATTCGTATGGCTGCCATGATAGAGGGTTTAAGGTCCTTATATAGCCTAAGAATTCTCCAAAACAGACTCCAGGTCAAAGTATACTTATATTATAACAAAAGCGGACCTGTTTCAGCTCAACGGAGGACTTCTGGCGGGCCTCCTTGAGCCAAAGGTTGGACTTAAGCTCACTAACGCTTGATCTACGTTCTATTAAGCTTTCATTTCGGTCGGGATTCTAGATCACGCGTGGCGGACCAGTTTCAGTTCAACGGTCAGCGGATCTCGATCGAAAATTCCGAGTACATGTAAATGTGTATGAAATTGTTCCTGATCCGAGGGTGTAATTTGGTCAGATTTTGACGGTCTGGTTGCTTAATACTGATCCGCAAACAAATGATGCCAGATCACTTATTCAAGATATTTATTTTGTAAAGGAAATGGTGGTTTTCACACTCCCTCGCTCCGACACGATCGAATGGCCATGGGACATTGTCCGGACTTAATTTCGAGATGGTTGTCGAGCCCGGTGAGGCGGTCCTAATTCCTTAACTTCGAGTTATTCGGACTTTCGACGTGCGGTCCGGACCGTCTGAGTTTCGATGTGCTCCCAGAGCAAGCCTGGGTAATGAGATTGATCCTAGATTTTAGGGTAACCTAGCGTCAATGATTCTACAAGTTTTGGGTCTTGTAGATCGTATTTAAAGCGATTCAAACGGATTTCGTAGCTAATCTGGTTTCACACCTAGTTACTTTGTCTTGTTTCTAAAGGATTTAGTCGTAAGTGATTTCGAGGTGGTACTAGGCCTTTGTAGTTTGTATATAAAGTGATCCAAGTTATACTACTTAGCTAGTTTAAGATAGTGTCTAGGGTGAAAGTTCTTAGAAAAATTGGAAGATCAAGGTGATGAAGGGTGAGATTTGTGAAGGAAATGAGTTCAAAGGCGGCTTTAGACTTTGGGATTCTGGGATTCCGACAAGTTAATGAGGTATTAGGATCGACCCATTGCCTAAGGACGTCTAATCCCAGTTGGCAAAAATCCGGGCGTTACAATCTACCCCTTAAAACAAAATTTCGTCCCCGAAATTGTCTAAGGGTAATAAGGAAAGATTTCTATTATTTCATTTGCCTAAGACTTATTGATTTTGAGTTCCTACGCGTGGTAGGGTATATACCAGCTGGTTCATTTTAGTCTACCCCCCTTAAAACTTATTTTCACCCTCAAGGCTTAAGATTTATGTCCTGCTCCGTATGTCAGAACAAGGTGTAATTTATAACCTATCCTTAACATGAAATGGGATGCGATCTCCCACTACGTTGGTCTTCTTTTCATCAATGATGTGTATTATGACATTGATACCTATGGTCATAGAAAGGAGCTAAAGATGAAGGGTATTGTGGTTGATTCGGGGTCAGGTGTGAGTTTGTGGCGAGATGCCTAATTTTACCAAGGAATTTTGTCGCGGTCCAGACTTATCCTATTTAATCATGTCTAGCTTAATAGGCAGGCTATCTTTTTTACGTTCATAAGCACAATATGTATGCCGACTTGGCATGTGACTTGGGACCTAATTCCTAACTGTCTATTGCCCATTTGGGCAATTCCTTAGGCCTAAAAGACAAAGTCTCTATCAGCTATATACTCCTAACACTTTTCAAGGACAAAATTATAAACTTTTAGTTGTAAATGGTCGGGCCAACACGGAAAGAAAATTGTGTGGTGGGTCTGAGTTGGTTAAGCCGAATAACTAAATCTATTATTCAATTGGCTTAGCATAATTAATTAGTCTTTTACTTTCCTTAGCCTAATCAGTAGTCTAGTCTTAATTTAGGAGTAGCGGAAAACCATAGGTGTAGTCCAAAGTCTATGCTCATACGCTAGATGATTTCACATAATTTCTAATACAAGGAAGAGTTTTATCACTTAGGGTCAAAGTTGTCCAATTGGAATTGAGTTGCCTGCACTTGACGCTCGAGCATTCCACACATGTTCATACTCGCTAAGAAGAACAAATGGGGCATGTAAAAGCCCAAATGAGAGAGAACGGAGAGGGTAGAGGGGCAGAGATTGTTGTAACTGATGGAGATGGATGGATTGTGGTCGGAAATGATGAAATGAGTGATTAGAGGGAAGGGTTGAGAGGGAAACAACAAGTCGAAAGAGGAAGGTGGGCTTGGAGGGCGTTAGAGAGAGAGAGGGGGGCAAAACGACGCAAAATAGGGGTCCCCCAGCAATTTCGTACGCACCACACGTGCCAGGGGGTTAGGCCGACCATGACCAGACCGGCCCAACCAGCCGGCCATAACCCGATGCACAGGCGCGGCCATGTGACTGCATGTTCCACCGTGGTCCGCCTTACCGGCCAAGCGCCGCCGCGCAGTGGGGTTGTGTCCCCACCATCCCAAGGTTCCAAATGCACCCTGGGTCCACTTGGTTTGCCTCCGGATTGACGCGTGTGGCCCCTCGACTGGATTTCGAGTCGTTTCGTAAATGGAAATATCTTGCAATCCGGAATGAGTTATCTGATGTAAAATATATGAATTTGGGATAGAACGAGCTAATGAAGCCAACCAACCCAACTATGCCGGGTTCTTGTGACCCTGTAATTGTGAAAAAGCCTCGATTGACATCATTTACTGTTTTAATTTCATTTTACTAAAATAGTAATTTTTGTTTGATTACTCTTCATCTGTTGGGCTTTAGGAGTTGTGCTCATCGCGTAAAGAGCTTAGAATAATTAGGAGAATGGTTTGGTGAAGTCAAATAGGACACTTACTATTTTTGGCTGAAAGCCTTGCGCACTAGTAGACATCACAACCTAGGGGTTTTAGTTGTAGTTTGTTTCTGATTTCCTTCCCATTACTTGGTATTCCCATTTAAAGGGTTGTGAACTCATCATTTTTTTTCATTCATTAATCAATTTTGGATTTATTAGTATTTATTTCTAGTTTCTGCTTTCTTTCCTCATGGATTCGAGAAGTCTCTGCGAGGAGTCCAGAGAAGTTTCGAGGATTTGGAGTAGCTATCCTCATCACGCCTATCCTATATTCTACCGATTGTCAATGGTTGGGGTGAGGTGGATGGTAACCTAGAATTATCTATAGACGGCGTAGGAACATTTTAAGGTCGACCCGTGCGACCAAGGGTTAATACGGACTCGATTTCGGCATTCGTTTTCAGTGAACTAGCCGTTAGACAGAACAGGGATGTCTAAGACTGTTTTTACATTCCGTTGCTCCCTCCTAAGTCAGAGTGCGTCAGTGTGCATCGTGTGACCATAACCCAGGTCCGGTTTAATCCAAATCATGCTCTGATACCATCTTGTAACGCCCTGAAAATCGGGGGTCGAGCATAAACTCAACTCCCGAGTTCCAACGCATCACTTGTAACGACCCGTAAATTTCCGTACGTTGGCTTGAGTACCACCTCGACCAGAAATCAATTAGGATTAAATCCTTTAGAAATTTAACAAAGTTAACTAAGTACTAAACTCGATTAGCCATGAAATCCATTGGGATCGCTTTAAATACGATCTGCAAGGCCCAAAACTTGCAAAACAAGTGACTCTAGGTTACCCTAAAGTTTAGAACCAAACTCATTTCACGCTTCTCGGGAATGAAACGAAACTTCAGTATTAGGTCTAGATCGCACATCGGAAGTCCGATTAACACGAAGCTAAGGAACTAGGACCGCCTCACCGGGCTTGACAATCATCTCAAAATCGAGTCCACCGATGTCCCACGGCCATTCGTTTCGATTCGGAGCGAGGGTGTGTGAAAAACACTATTCCCATTCCAAAATAAATATCAGGAATAGTGATCTGGCATCATTCGTTTACGCATCAGTATTAAGCAACCTGACCGTCAGAATCAGACCAAATTACACCCTCGGATTAAGAAAAATTTCAGGAACATTTACATGTACTTGGAATTTCGGATCGTGGCCCACTGACCGTTGAACTGAAAGTGGTCCGCCACGTGCGATCTGGGAATCCGATCGAGTCAAAAACGTGATCCCACATAGATCCATGTGTGGTGAGCTTAAGTCTGACGTTTGGCTCAAGGGGGACCACCAGAAACACTCATTTGAGCTGGAAAAGTGACGAATTACCTATAAAGGCAATAACCCTTGAACCTGAGCCTATTTTGGGAAGGATTTTGGCTATAAAAGGAGCTTAGAACAACCCCTCTCACAGCCATACGAATTTAGGATTAAAACCCTAGAGAGAGAGAGAAAAGAGAGAGAAGAGCTTGAGATTTGTGGGAGATCTTCCTCCTACTGCTTTCATTCATCACACGGCCTACATCGCTTCCTTCCAGGCATTTTTCCGGCGGTATCCACTCCGTTTGAAGGTGAGAAACCCTAACCCTAGGTCTGATTTGAAGTAGGAAGGTTGTAGGGTGTGTAAAGACTAACCGATTCCGCTCTTTAGGCTAGAAAACTCCCGTATACGGAAGCTCAACAACCTTTGCTGATTCGTTGTGATTCCAAGGGCAAAGGTGAGGACTTTAAGTGTATAAGTTACGGTTTTCAACGCTTTCAATGTCAGATAATGGTAGATTCATGATCTGCATGCAATTGCACATGTACGAAGTGTTTTCCATTTCCTGTTTCGATTAACGTTGTAGAATATGGAATTTCACATACTCTAGGTATACGTAGATATACCGTATATGTATTTTTTTTGGAAAAATGTTTGACATGTTTATTTAATGTATGATTATATGATATATGGATAAAATACTAATTTGGCGAAAGGAATCGCTGAAATACATGTTCACTTGTAAATGCTACGTATGTTGAAATTGTGTATTCTAGAAATACCGTATACGTATTTTTTTGGAAAAATGTTTGACATGTTTATTTAATATATGATTATACAATATATGGATAAAATACTAGTTTGGCGAAAGGAATCGCCGTAATATATGTTCGCTTGTAAACACTATGTATGTTGAAATTGTGTATTCTAGAATTACCGCATATGTGTAAATTTTGGAAGTGTAATCGTTATGATTATTTGTGGTATGAATATGGTATACGCGGATAAAATAACCGCTTGGCGAAAGAATAGCCCTAATACGCATTTGCTAACATACGTCATGTATGTTGGAATAGCGCACTCTAAGTGTTTGTGTAAATGCTTGTGTGCGAAAAAGCTTGAGTGTTAGTGCCTTAGATAGGCGCTGATATGGAATTTCCGACTACCTTAGAGACATGTAGGATCCCCTCCATGTGGTGGTTTGCTATAACCACTCACTTGTGATGTGTATGTAATTGTATCCCTACTTGTGTAGTGCTTTATAACATGCTTTACAACATGCTTTACTTCATGCTTTATTTCATGCTTTAAAACATGCCTGCTAACATGCTTGTATTACTTTGTTATCATGCTTTACTTCACATGCTATTGATGAGATCTGTTTGAGTTTGGGACTAAGTCTATAGTCCAAACATTCGGCACCAGACTTGAGGATTGTGGCTGAGACTCATGTCGCCACAAAGGATGTGTCTGGCGAACCCGAGTCGTACTTCGGTTGGCGATAGTGGTTGGCCACACGGAGTGCTTTTGCGCTCCATATCGCCCAACTTGTGGTGCGCTCAAGCTAGTCAGGCTCGTCAAGTAAACCGATATGTGTATGTGTGTTCACCATGTTTGGTCGCTCTTTGCTTGAACCTAGGGTACCAAACTTACCGAGTGGCGATCCCGTTAACCATGGTACCTCGATCCGCTAAGACGCATGAGCGGGCATGGTGGTATGGGACACCGTGGTCAGGTTGTCATTTCTCTGTTGGGGCCATGTGCCTCCCGTAGTGACCATTACGCAACTAAACTCGTGAGTAGAATACGGTGGTATGGGACAACGTATTCGAGTGTCGATACTTACGCTTTGTGAGCCGAGTATGGTGAGACATGTGCTCGTCTTGCCGACGGGCGACGAGTCCTTCGTAGTATCTTCGAGTATACTCCAAGTGTCCGTGATTGGCGACGAGTCTTTCACAACAACAGAGTATGAGTTGAGCCGAGTACGGTGAGACCGTACTCGAGCCGACGGCTAGTGATTGAGCCAATACGGTGAGACTGTACTTGGTGACGGCCGCAATTGAGCCGCATACGGTGAGATCTATATCCGCGCCGATTTGGGTGACGAGCCCTCTGCGATGCCTTCACTACGCTTCTCAAACCATAATATCGTATGAGATTAGCTAGGATTGACGACCCTAGAATGGATCATGTTTGGGAATGATACAAGGAGGTACCTTAGTTTCCCAATATTTCTTTGGTTGAAATGGACTAATAATAACTCGGTAATCATGATCATCATCACACCGCATGTGCTTAGTAGATGTGGCGCACCGTGAGGGAGTTAAGCATTCGCGAACGTAAGATGATGTCGCTTGAGGGTGGTTTGGCAAGGGCATACAGCATCATGTCATTTCATTTTCGCACTTAATAAGAGTAGTTAGAATTGTTTGATTTGTATCGCTTTATCATTCTTGCTTAATTGAATTGATAACATGTTAACCTATGCTTTATTGTTCCACTTTGAGTTAGCTACTCACTCCCACGTTACGGATCCGGTGTTTGCAACACCCACGGACTCTGTCGAGTATAGATGGTGCCTCGGTTCAGAGCCGGAGTCCGACTTTGAGGAGGATCGGGATGAGTTCTCCTTTATGCAATACTCGACGGCTATGCTTAGGCCGAGTACGCATCGTGAGGATTCCGGGCTTATCTACTGCAATTGTATTTTGATTTTTGACTTAGAAACAATATATGTATATTGGTACTCAGTTAATACTCATACTCTGGAGTTCACAAAATTTTGTTACTTTACATACTTTGAATATAAAATTTCAGTCTTCCGCTTGCCTTTATACAATTGAACTGGAGTATGATTTACTGTTTTGGTATAATCTCATTCATGTTTATTGCTCTAACTCAGACAACATTTAACCATCATTGTGTAGTGTTGCATAAGTGATGCGTTGGAACTCGGGAGTTGAGTTCATACTCGACCCCCGATTTTCAGGGCGTTACATCACTTATGCAACAAAATGAATGATGATTGAATGTGATCGGTATTAGTGCAATGAACATGAGTGAGATTAAGCCAAAACAACATATCATACTCCAGAGACCGTTAAATTTGCAAGCGAAAGATTGTGATAGATAGATAAAATATATAAACTGTGGTGGGTCTCCAGAGTGTGATAAAGTTACCAGGTTAAATAATTACAAGTATGATTTTAAATTATACCAAGTTGTGTAGTGTGATCTAGTCAACATCCCTGTAGTCCCGACAATCAAGGCACGGCTCTCACGAAGCCGCCAGAAAACAGCATATACGAGGAAACATTCTCGTCGTCATAGAAGTCCGGCTCCGCCTCAGAAGTAAGCGTCGCGACTCACCGAGACAAAGTTTGGTCAGGGGTTGTTGAACACCGTCCCGTATCGTGGGAGTGAGTGATCAACTCAGTGGAACAATAAAGTATAGGTTAACATGTTATCAATTCAGTCAAGCAGTAATGATAAAGTAGTACAATCAAACAATTTTAACTACTCTTATTTAATGCAAGTATGAAATGACATGATGTATGCCCTTGTCAAACCACCCTCATGCGACATCATCTTACGTTCGCGAATGCGTCCATCCCTCAGTGCTCCACATCTACCAGGCACATGCAGTGCGATGATGAGCATGATTACCGAGTAATTATTAGTTCATTTCAAACAAGCGTGTATTGGGAAACTAAGGTACCTCCCTTGTATCATTCCCAAACATGATCTATTTAGGGTCGTCGGTCTAGTTAATCTCATACGATATTATGGTTTGAGAGGCGTAGCGAAGGCATCACAAAGGGCTCGTCACCGTCAAGCACGGATACAGATCTCACCGTATGCGGCTTAATTGGCCGTCGGCTCGAATCTGGTCTCACTGGAGTACTCGGCTCAATCGGCTGGTCCTTGTATCGGCAAGGAATAGATCTCACCGTACTCGGCTCAACTCATGCTCTAGTGGAGCTTTGTGGAAGGGCTGCCGCCAATCACAAACCTTAGAGTATACTCGAAGATACTCTGAGGACTCGTTGCCTGTCAAGCACGAGTACTGTGTCTCACCGTCACTCGCTCTTCGCCGTAAGTATCGTTGACTCGAATACAGTGTCCCATACCAACGTATTCGGCTCACAAGTTTGGGTTGCTCAATGGTCACTACGGGGAGGCATATGGCCCCAGTATAGGCCGACAGCTCGGCCACGGTGTCCCATACCACCATGTCCGGCTCATGAGTCTTAGCGGATCGAGGTACCATGGTTAACGGAATTTCACTGGTAAGTTTGGTATCCTAGGTTCAAGCAGTAGCGTCCAAACATGGTGAACATACATTAGACAGATCGGGTTATTTGATGAGCTTGGCTACCTCGAGCGCACAACAAGTTGAACGACATGAAATGCATAAGCACTTCGTGTGACCAACCACTATCGCCAACCGAAGTACGACTCGGGTTCGTCGAACACATCTCACGTGGCAAATGAATCGCAGCCACGAATTCAATTCTGGTACCGATTGTCTGGACTATAAACATAGCCCCAAACACAATCAATTTCAAATAGTAAAGCAGTAATGGATTAAGGTTCAAATCATACAATCAAAGTTTGATAATATCCGTCTAGGGCTGCCAGGGCTGTTGCACGCATTCGTTGCTCCACTCCCCCATCACCCATGACGGATCATACAACGTAAACATGAATTTAACATATGCATTACATAATTAAAATCATAAAAGCAGTTGAGCATGTTATAAAGCACAACATAAGCATGAGTTTGTACATATTCAATTCCTAATTACACAGCTATTCAAGGAAATCATACACATAGTTAAAGGAGTTGAGAATCATATCTCAACACCCTTAAACATTACAATTTACTAACTACTACTCATTCAGACATTTCAACAAACACTTAAAAATACAGGAATCAACATACATGACATATGTTGATCACAGAGGTATAAGGCCAAATCCTTTCACTAGGGAGTTACCCCAATCATAACACGCATACACCCATGACGGATAGTCATGGCAGCGTGAACAAGTTCCATATTCATTCATCATTTCTACAAACACTTGAGCCACATATTTTAGCATATATAGTGTGTAAAAGTGAAGTGGCGTGATTTAGGCAAATCCTTTCGTCAAAGGTATTGCCAATACAACAATCAATTATCCATGACAATTAGTCATGGCGAGCACGAATGAGAATTCTATACTCATTCAGCCATTTTCACAAACACTTAGAATACACTATTACAACATACATGGTGTATATTAGCAAAACATGTATTAGGGCTATCCTTTAGCCAAGTGAGTATTTTACCCATGTATAATATATTACTACAGCAAATAATCATGATAAATACATCTCCAAAATTTATACTTATACAGTATTTTCTAGAATACGCATTTTCCACATACATAGTGTATACAAGCAAACATGTATTACGACGATTCTTTTCGCCAAGAAATTAATTTATACGTACATAATATATTTATACAATAATTAATCATGACAAACTCATCGATAAAATATACACGTATACGGTACTTCTTACAATACCGTATTTCTACATACATGGTGTATATTAGTAAACATGTATTTAGGTGAACCCTTTCGCCAAATGAGTATTTTATCCATACATCATATATCCATACGACAAATAAACATGTCAAATACATTTCCATAAAAAATACGTATACGGTATTTTATACGAATACCTAGAGTATGTGAAATCCCAAATTCTACAATTCTAATCGAAACAGAAAACGGAAAGCACTTTGTACATGTGCAATTGCATGCATATAATGAATCTATCATTATCTGGCATTGAAAGCATTGAAAACCATAACCTATACACCTAAAGTCCGCACCTTTTGTCATAGAATTGTAACGAAGTTGATAGGTTCACTAAGCTTCCGTATACGGGAGTTTTCTTGCCTAAAGAGCGGAATCGGTTAGCCTTTTCACAACCTATACCCTATCTACTTCAAATCAGACCTAGGGTTAGGGTTTCTCACCTTCAAACGGAGTGGATACCACCAGGAAAGCGTCTGGAAAGAGGCGGTGCAGCCCGTGGAGCGGCAGGGAAGTACGGCAGGGAGAAGCTCCCACTTCTCCCTCACTTTCTCTCTCTTTTCTCTCTCTCAATCTCAAATTCGTATGGCTGCCATGAGAGAGGGTTTAAGGTCCTTATATAGCCTAAGAATTCCCCAAAACAGACTCCAGGTCAAAGTATACTTATGTTATAACCAAAGCGGACCTGTTTCAGCTCAACGGAGGACTTCTGGTGGGCCTCCTTGAGCCAAAAGTTGGACTTAAGCTCACTAACGCTGAATCTACGTTCTATTAAGTTTTCATTTCGGTCGGAATTCCAGATCACGCTTGGCGGACCAGTTTCAGTTCAACGGTCAGCGGATCTCGATCGGAGATTCCGAGTACATGTAAATGTGTATGAAATTTTTCCTGATCCGAGGGTGTAATTTGGTCAGATTCTGATGGTCTGGCTGCTTAATACTGATCCGCAAACAAATGATGCCAGATCACTATTCAAGATATTTATTTTGTAAAGGAAATGGTGGTTTTCACACTCCCTCGCTCCGGACATGATCGAATGGCCATGGGACATTGTCTGGACTTGATTTTCGAGATGGTTGTCGAGCCCAGTGAGGCGGTCCTAATTCCTTAACTTCGAGTTATTCGAACTTTCGACGTGCGGTCCAGATCTGATACGGAGTTTCGATGTGCTCCCTAGAGCAGCCGGGTAATGAGATTGATCCTAGATTTTAGGGTAATCTAGCGTCAATGATTCTACAAGTTTTGGGTCTTGCAGATCGTATTTAAAGCGATTCAAACGGATTTCGTAGCTAATCTGGTTTCACACCTAGTTACTTTGTCTCATTTCTAAAGGATTTAGTCCTAAGTGATTTCTGGTCGAGGTGGTACTCAGGCCTTTGTAGTTTGTATATAAAGTGATCCAAGTTATACTACTTAGCTAGTTTAAGATAGTGTCTAGGGTGAAAGTTCTTAGAAAAATTGGAAGATCAAGGTGATGAAGGGTGAGATTTGTGAAGGAAATGAGTTCAAAGGCGGCTTTAGACTTTGGGATTCAGTTCTGACAAGTTAATGAGGTATTAGGATCGACCCATTGCCTAAGGACGTCAATCCTAGGTTGGCAAAAATCCGGGGCGTTACAAGAAAGTTTTTGCATACATTACCATTACTTGCGGAACAAACTACGTAACTTATGACTAGTCGTAGCTCTCCTACGACTGGTCGTAGCCCACCTTCGACCAGTCGTAGCTAACCTTCGACCAGTCCTAGCTACAGTAAAAAACAGCAAAAATTCGCTGGACTTTGAGTCGTGCCAAGGCTCGAACCTACGACCGGTCGAGCATCTCCCACGACCAGTCGAAGCATCCCACGACCGGTCGAGCGTCTCCCACGACCAGTCGAAGCATACCACGACCGGTCGAACGACCTCAAAACCTTCCGATTTAAGACTTTTCTCAACAATCTCCACCAAGTCTTCAATCTTCAACCATGTAGCTCCTTAACCTCTTCTCTTATCTCTGCTTCACATCATAGCTCAAGATCACAATCCGTCCTTCTTTTCCGCCATCGCCGAGCCCAGAGAAGTTTCACAGAACTTAAACTTCTCTACAGGAATTTCTTATTGATCATGTCTGCCGGATCTAAATCCACATGCCTAATCACCTTTGCTCCTGTCTTTACAAAAGAATAACGTAGTCTTCTTACCATCTCACTACTACCCAATATTGCCAGCCGGGGTACTTGCTCACAACACTGATAGCCTGAAAAATAATCGGTCTAATCCAGACCATGGCATACACTGCCCACCGCATTCGAATAAGGCTCATGAGATATCATGTTTTTCCTCATCTGTTTTGGGACATGTCATGAGGAAAACTTGAGGAGAGATGTGTAGGGAACGCTCTCCAGCTTTACCTGGCCCATCACATCCTAGATCAATACCTATACACAAGGTATTCCTCCTATGATTACTAAAGCCTACTCCTCCTTCAGTCTCAATGTCGAGAACCATCTTTGCAGCCCCCCGATCCTTCATCCTGAATGTCCCACCATGAAGGAATCAAACTACTGCCTAGGTGACAGGTCGAACCACGACCTCCTGCAAAGTCTTTTGTCAGCCCCTTTAACTTCGAACCGCTTTGGTTGCTTCATGTAGATCTGCTCTTCACTTTCCCTTACAGAAGTACAGACTCCACATCCATCATTCCAGCTCAAAATCACGTTGGCCAACCAGCTCCAAACACGGATCTAATAGACACCTGTTATACCATCGGCGTGAATACTCTGAGATGCCTATCCCTTCTCTCTGAGCATAACTCTTCACTACCAACATCGCCCTGTATCTATGATGTATCCTCCTGAAGATTCACCTGCATCCAGCCGCTTACCGGCCCACTGGAAACTCCACCCGCTCCCATATGTCGGTCTGGTACAACGAGTCCATCACATCGCCCATAGTCACCTTCCACTTCTTAGCACCAGGCTCATATAGAGCCATCTGAATAGAAGATGAATCTCCTGCGTTATTGGAGTCGTCCATGTACCTCACCGATATCCTGCGATCATGCCGTGTGATTCTTATCACAGGTGGCTGCTTCACCTGCTCTGTATCCCTGTCCGCACGTCTCAGCCTTCCTACCCTGCTCGCTCATGTGGCCATGCCCATCATGCCACACACGTGTAGAGGTGAAATCCACTACATCCACTGTAGCTCCACCTTTTGAAGTGCTCCCGATCAACCTGTAAACATGATCGAGTCGTTGCGCTTTCATGACTACCCGTGCCCCCTTTGGATACCTTAAGAGCACCATCAATACTTGTGTACTTGCATCATTTTACCTCAAGCACACCAAGAGAAATCAGATTCTGCTTCAAATCAGGAACGTGCCTGACATCAGTTAGGGTACGCTCCACCCCATCAAACATCTTGATGCACACAGAACCAACAGCCACAGCATTACAGGCAATATCATTGCCCATAAATACCTGTCCACCATCGCACTCCCTGTAGCTGGTGAACCAACTCCAATGAGGAATCATGTGAAAAGATGCTCCTGTGTCTAGCATCCACTCATCCTTACGATCATCATATGACCGTCTGAGCGAAGACACAGACAAAACATCACCATCACATCCATCTGACGTGGCAGCATTGGCCTCCCTGCATGAGGCCTCAAAATCTTCCCTCTTCGAATTAGGATTTGCACAATCCTTCTTCACATGTCCTTCCTTCCCACAATTCCAGCACTTTACCTTTCCTTTGTCCTTGCCCTTGGATTTGGATCTAGAACCAGAAGAACCTGTACCTTGTTCAAAATTCTTACCCACTGTAAACAGTGTATCAGAAGACGTCCCCATGTCGCTGTTTAGTTGTCTCATAGTCTTCTCTTGAAGAGCCGAGATAACGGTATCGACACTCAGGGTTTTGTTCGTGCTGCACATAGTGTCCTTGAATGCCTCAAAGGACGCCAGGAGAGAATTCAGCAACATACATGCCTGTTCTTCATCTTTCATCACTTCCTCCATATCCAGCAATTTGCAAACCAATTTATTAAAGTTGCTGATGTGAGCCTCCAGATCTCCACCCTCTGCCATCTTGAAGTTATACCACTACCGCTTCAAGTGCAGGCGATTTTCAAAGGACTTCTTCGCATAAACATCCTCTAACTTCGCCCATAACTTAGCCGCAGTTTTCTCCCTCATGACGTTGTAGAGGACCTCATCCGTGAAACATAAACGGATCGATGATAATGCCTTCTTATCAAGAGTATTCCATTCATCATCAGTCATAGTGGACTTACGCTCCTCAAGAGCACCATCCTCGCCTTGCTTGGTTAACAGGCTAATCATCTTAACCTTCCATAACTCAAAATTATTTTTTGAAAAGGCCAAGCTATATGTCCTAGAAGGGGGGGTGAATAGGACTATGCCAAATTTAAAATAAAATCAGCGAAAATAAAGTAAACCAATATCCTTACAATTATGAATCAATTCACAATGCTAAATTTAAATCACCTTGATAAATAAGTATTGAGAGATTGATACAAATTCAGATTCTAAGGACAACCTTACACCATAATAAACAAGGGCTTATGGTAGGACAACCTTATTTCTAGAACCTCTTTGGATCAAGGACTCAATTTTAATATAAGTAAATGAAATAGCAAGGAATTGAAATTAAATGCAGAAGTATAGATCTAAATTATTACAACAATCCCCACACTTGCTTGAAATGTAAATAGTTACAACATTCACATCCACTTGTACATTCTACACAATCGAATGATAAAAGATATGAAAATTAAGAAAGCATTCAATCCACAAGACAAAGAGTTATAGTGGTCCGCCTGTGTGTACACCAATTGTTTTCCAAATGACCACACAAAAGCTACTCCACTCCTAATATCCTCACACAGGGATATTAGCGTTCACTATCAAATAGGTTTTCTCAAAGTTCACCAAAAACCTTTACAATTGTGTCTTTTTCACTTGGGCTTACACAATTTAAAAACCCCTCTTTTCTGAGTTTTCTGGTTTTCCTCAGACAACCAATACAATGAGATTTTTCTGGCTCAACCTCAAACAAAACCAGTACAATGAGATTTTTCTGGCTTAACCTCAAACAAAACCAAAACTAAATAAATTTTACAGAATTGTAAAATACCTGGATTTCTTCTTTTCGTAGCAGCCCGGTAGAACCAATCGGAGTAGATGATTGAATGTCAAAGTTCAATTTCTAATACTCACATTCATAAGGTTCTAAATTCTAATAGATTTTAGATTTAACTTGTTGGGCGTAGCTATATTTGATTTTGATTCCAAGAAGAAGGAATAAGATAATTCCTCTTTTCAAATAAGATTGGAATATAGAAACAAAATCAAATTAAATAAGCTAGCAAAAAGGAATATTAAATAAGCACAATGTAGCTTAAAATAAACACAGACTTATCTCAGAGTGATCACTTGAAAATTCTTGAATAGAATAGAGTTGAAGTGTGAAAACTCTGAATTTCGTGTTCAATTTATAGAAGCAAAAATCGTTCCTACGACTGGTCGTAGCTCTAACAGATTTTTGAAAAATTAAGCGCGATCTTTAAAAGTCGTTACATGACTGGTCGTGAGTAGCCTATGACTGGTCATGGGTCACCAACGACTGGTCGTGGGTCACCAACGACTGGTCGTAGATCCTTACGACTGGTCGTAGGACCATAGATTACGTTGCTGGACTTTGAGTCGTAGCTCCACGACTGGTCGTGGACGAGTCGAAGCCACACCTACGACCGGTCGAAGGACCTCCAGGACTGGTCGTGGGCAAACCAAAAATTCCAAAAAATCTTCAACTACTTAGGACTGGTCGTGGAATTTCTTGGACTGGTCGAACCAATGCCAGGACTGGTCGAACAAGAGCTAGGACTGGTCGTAGAATAGACCAAACTTATGTAAAATAAATATGATTTATGTATCCAAAGTGACCTACTTAAAGGATTAACCTAAGGTCATTCAAACCCGAATCATGTCGTATGGACATTGAACTTCAACCATTCAACGAATGTAGATTGTTTGAAGCATATCAGGCTTGAGATCTTGAACTTGTTGTAGCTTCAAACTTGAGATCTTCATCAGCATAACAACTACTTCATGCATTGCTTATTAGTCTTGAAGTCATGAGTTGTTTCTTAAGACTTGAACATCAACATTGTAGCTTCTTGAGACTTCAACATGTAGCTTCTTGAACTTCAATATGTAACTTCTTGAAAAGTTCAACTTGTAGCTTCTTGAAGTGTTTATGCAGTGTCTTGAATTCATATAAATCATCATACAAGCACAAGACACAGATAGATGTTTTGACACATCAAAATTTGACAATCAAAGGAGTATGAGACCATAACACTTACAATCTCCCCCTTTGTCAAATTTGTGACAAAACACCCAAGTAATAATACTTCCAATAGACATAAGAGAAGTACAAACACAACAGGTTCACAATAGAGAAGCATGCACAGTTATATAGATATGATAAGTAATAACTAGCATCATTCTCCCATAACTACCCCTGAGAAGCTTAACTCCCCCTGAGTAATAGCCTGAGTAATAGGAGCACATCATAAAGATTAAATTCAAATAAATCAAAAGCCTCCAAAACTTCTCCCCCTTTTTGACACAAAATGACAAAGGAAGAAGAGCATCAATAATAATGAAAATAGGAGTTGATTCAAGAGAGCATAGTGCATAATTCAAAAAGTCAGTAAGCACGAAAAGTTCAGTAAAAAAAAATATTACAGACACATCAAAAATTTAGTCGAACAGAAGAGGGTGCAGGATTAGATGGATCAATTTTGTGTAAACCCTTAGCAATCCGCCTCATATATTTGCGTAAATAAGAAAATTGCATGTCTTGGGTAACACGAATTTGAGCCACCTGCTCTTGAAGGGAATTCAATCTCTCATCAAAATCAGAAGGCTGAAAATCAGGATCATTAGCCGAGTCTGATTCAAGTTCTTCAAATAAATCATCCATATTCACGTCTTCAGAAAGATCACTAGCTTGAGCATTTCCTGCTTCAGCACCACTGCTACCAGCATCCACTTGGCCATCATCCAATTCTAAATTCATCTTGTTAATATTAGAATTATTAAAAGGGAGATGATGGATGGGTTTTTCTCTAGTAGGCATAGCCACAAGCATATGATTTGCCAGCATAGTCAATAATATAACCAAAGGGTATATCACTATGTCCAGGATGGTGACGAGACAGAATAATGGAATGACAAATTAATGAAGGTAGACATATTTTTGCACCAGAGACTACAGAATGCAAAACACGAACCATGAAAGCAGTGAGTTTGGTTTTATTACCAGAACGTGGATAAAGATTTGAGATGAATATCCTATGAAGTACTTTGTGTCTGGGTAACAAATACCTTGAGGGAAGTGCATGACCTTTATGAGTCCAGTGAACATCCAAATTACATAAATCTCTAGTAAGCATTTTACGTTCAGATTCTGAGAGGCTGTCAAAAATATTAATTGGAATGCTCTCATCATTGACAGGTATTTCCATAATGTCAGCAATCAAATGTCGATCCACTAAAACAATCCTTCTTGAGTATCAACTTTAAAAGTTAAATTCTCAAGAGAAAATCATATATACATGCAAACATGGATTGGGCAATGGACTGGTATGCAGCTCCACCCCAATGTAAGATGTTATCCCATCCCACAGATTCCAACAGAGGAGGGATACCAAATGAAGCAATGTGATTAATATTAACAGGACGCTCAACAATAACATTGCGCATACGCAAATCCCGAGCATTAGAAGGATCATTTTCGGGAGAGCGAAGATGACGTTGTACAATAGAAGTTGATCTAGATGAAGAGGGACCTCGAGTAGTTTTCTTTTTACCTCTAGCATCCATTTTCAAAGAAGGATTTCAAGGAAACAACAAGATGCAAGATAGAAGAAATGAGGTTTAGATAGAACAAAATTTTCAAGATAAAACCCCAAACTTGCAATGAACGACCAAATAGATTCCACAAGAATGAGATTTGAAACACTAATAGCAAGAATCTACAAAAAAAATGCAAAAGAACCACTAACCTTGAAGTACTATGAAGGTGGGTTCGATCGGTCGTAGCTAGAACCGTTGGAGAGTAAAAAGAAATGAAGAAGAAGAGTCAAAATTCCCAAATTAAAGTGAAATCACGAGTTTCACGACTGGTCGTGTAAGTGTTCGACCGGTCGTAGCACGACCGGTCGTGTACACTCACGACTGGTCGAGTACGACTCAAAATTTGCAAAATTTTTAAATAATTTTCAAATTTAAGCAAATAAAACATCAAACTTATGTACATTATGATACACCAAATCACGCAAATTCAATTAAATTGCACATACCGAGATCAAACTTTAATTTATTAAACCTGCTTTTGTCGAGCGGTTTAGTGAAAATGTCCGCAAGTTGAGTCTCGGTTGGAATGTAATCCAAATATATTAATTTTTCTTCCACTAATTCACGAATGTAATGAAATCTAATGTCAATATGCTTAGTACGTGAATGCTGAACTGGATTTTTAGAGATATTTATTGCACTGGAATTATCACAAAATAAAATCATAGAATCCTGAGTGATTCCATAATCGCTTAACATTCGTTTCATCCAAACAAGTTGAGTACATGCATTTCCAGCAACAATGTATTCAGCCTCAGCTGTTGATAGCGATATAGAACTTTACTTCTTGCTAAACCAAGAAACAAGACAATTTTCAATGTAGAAACAACCACCACTGGTTGATTTCCTATCATCAATGTTTCCAAAGTCGACCAAGATCTCGTGCAGCACTTAGCTAATTGAACATTAGTCTCATGTGGATACCAGAGACCCAGTTTAGTAGAACTTGCGACATATCGCATAATACGCTTAACAAGATAGTTAAGTGAGATTCTTTAGGATTTGATTGATAACGAGCACAAATACCAACACTCAAAGCAATATCTGGTCTACTAAGCAATGATAAAGCAAACTAATAATCAAACTACGATACAATTTAGATCCACATCATTACCTGTAGAGTCTTTTGAGAGTCTCAAAGTTGTACTCATAGGAGTATCAAAATTTTTACCTTTCTCAAATCCAAATTTCTTAATTAAACTCGAGCATATTTGGTTTGAGAGATAAAAATTTCATCGAGTTGTTGTTTTACTTGCAACCCTAGAAAATAGTTTAATTCTCCAACCATGCTCATTTCGAATTTAGACTTCATCAAATCTGCAAACTCAACATAATCATGTTAGTACGGGTTGATCCATAAATAATATCACAACATATATTTGAACCATTAGAATATCATCGTTATGTTTCTTAACAAAGAGCGCCTTATCAACACATCCCATCCGAAAATTATGACTCAAGTAAAAACTTAGTCGGCTTTTTCGTACTCATGCCTGGGAGCTTGTTTCGCACCATAGAGAGCCTTCTTAAGACGATACACATGATCAAGAATTTAGGATCTTCAAACCCTGTAGGTTGTTCAACATATACCTCTTCATGTAAATCACCATTCAGAAAGGCACTCTTTACATCCATTTGGTAAATTTTAATCTTCCTAAAACAAGCAATGGAGATAAAAAGTCTGATTGATTCAAGACGAGCTACAGGGGCAAATGTTTCATTATAGTCAATACCTTCAATTTGTGTATACCCCTGTACAACTAGTCTTGCTTTGTTTCGTATAATATTTCCAAGTTCATCAGATTTATTTTTGAAAATCCATTTTGTTCCAATAATATGTTTATCTTTAGGTCTAGGAACAAGGTGCCAGACATCATTTCTGACAAACTAATTAAGTTCTTCAGACGCAAGAATCCGCTTTCATCCGAAAGTGCTTCTTTACTAACCGGTTCAACTGGGAAGTAAAGCATACGTAGTTACATATGTCCTCTAATTTTGGATCACCTTGGGCATATCTCCATGTGTCCTTCAAACTCAGAAGAGAAGATACTTCATTTTTAAGTTTCTCATTTTCAGATTTCAAATTTTCAATTAGGGAGGTTTTGAATTCTAGATCACACTTTGATTTTTCAAAACAATCTGAAATTTGAGATTTTTCTAAAACAAGGGTTTCAAAATATTCTTTAAGTTTAAAAAACTTTTCTTTTTGAAGTTTAAGTTTAACAACAATTTTACAACTTTCCTTATATAAGGCATTGTAAGCATCTTGAAGATCTTCATCATATTCATGATCACTATCCAAATTTTCTTCACTTGTTGAATCATCGTGATCGGAAAAGGTAAACTTGGCTAGAGTCATAAGGGCCTTAAGTTCATTGCCCGACTTCGGTTTTCGAATTTTCTCGATTGAAGAGGCTTAATCGACGATTCATCCCAAGTAGCCAACATACCCTTCCTTTTGGATCTGTCCTTTTTAGGACATTTGTTTGCTAAATGCCCATATTCTTGATAGTTGTAGCATTGACTATCTTTCAATGATTTCCAAGTTTTAGAGTTATGTTTAGAACGTTTCTTTTCTTTTGCCTTTTGAAAATCGACTCTTTTCTTACTTTTGAAAATCTTATAAAACTTTTTCGCCAAAGGGCCATATCATCTTCGACTTTTCTCAATCTGAATTTTCTTGAGTAATACTTTTAGATGACTTTAAAGCAATAGATTTACCTTTAGAGCTTTAAAACTTAATTCATAGGTTTGTAAAGAACCAACTAATTTTTCTACCTTCATATTGTCCGTATCACAAGTTCCTGGATTGCGCATTACCTTAGAATTGAACCGTTCAGAAAGAGAGCGTAGTATTTTTGCACATACTTTACTTTCTCGGGATCTTATTGCCAAGACCCCACATTGAGTTTACAATGTCATTCAATCTAGTGTAAAAGTCCATAAACATTTCATTTTCCTCCATATGAATTTCTTCAAATTTAGTTGTGAGGAGTTGGACTTTAGATTTCTTTGACAATTGATGTACCTTCGTGTGTCATTTCTAAAATATCCCAGGCTTGCTTTAAAGATCATAGGATATGATTCTTTTGAACTCATCCGGTGATAGTGCTAGTGATTGCATTTAGTGCTTTAGCATAGCACTACTCTCATTTTTCCAAGTGTGGTCCATTGGTAATACGGTGTAATTTTCATAGATTTTGAACCATCAACACCAAGCTACTTCCATGATAGGAGGTTTCCATTCAAACCACCGTGGCTTGCCACACACTTTCATCCATTGATTTGAGGAAGATCCTCATTCTCGCTTTCCAATATGCATAGTTGGAGCCATCAAACGGTGGAGGCCTAAGAATCGAAAGGCTATCAAAATTTGACATCTTTTTATATAGCTTAGATCGTTAGCTCAGAAATAAATCCAAATAAAAAGCAACAAAAATGAGCTATTAGGCTTTGATACCACTTGAAAAGGCCAAGCTATATGTCCTAGAGGGGGGGGGGGGTGAATAGGACTATGTCAAATTTAAAATAAAATCAAATAAAATAAAGTAAACCAATATCCTTACAATTATGAATCAATTCACAATGCTAAATTTAAATCACCTTGATAAATAAGTATTGAGAGATTGATACAAATTCATTCTAAGGACAACCTTACACCATAATAAACAAGGGCTTATGGTAGGACAACCTTATTTCTAGAACCTCTTTTGGATCAAGGACTCAATTTTAATATAAGTAAATGAAATAGCAAGGAATTGAAATTAAATGCGTAAGTATAGATCTAAATTATTACAACAATCCCCACACTTGCTTGAAATGTAAATAGTTACAACATTCACATCCACTTGTACATTCCACACAATCGAATGATAAAAGATATGAAAATTAAGCAAGCATTCAATCCATAAGACAAAGAGTTATAGTGGTTCGCTTTGTGTACACCAACTGCTTTCCAACAGCCACACAAAAGTTACTCCACTCTAATATCCTCACAATGAGGGATATTAGCGTTCACTATCAAATAGGTTTTCTCAGTTCACCAAAAACTTTACAATTGTGTCTTTTCACTTGGGCTTACACAATTTAAAAACCCTCTTTTCGAAGTTTTTCGGTTTTCCTCAGACAACCAATACAATGAGATTTTTCTCGCTCAACTTCAAACAAAACCAATACAATGAGATTTTTCTCGCTTAACCTCAAACAAAACCAAAACTAAATAAATTTCTGTAATTGTAAAATACCTGGATTTCTTCTTTTCAGTAGCGACCCAGGTAGAACCAATCGGAGTAGATGATTGAATGTCAAAGTTCAATTTCTAATACTCACATTCATAAGGTTCTAAATTCTAATAGATTTTAGATTTAACTTGTTGTCGTAGCTATATTTGATTTTGATTCCAAGAAGAAGGAATAAGATAATTCCTCTTTTCAAATAAGATTGGAATATAGAAACAAAATCAAATTAAATAAGCTAGCAAAAAGGAATATTAAATAAGCACAATGTAGCTTAAAATAAACACGAGACTTATCTCGAGTGATCACTTGAAAATTCTTGAATAGAATAGAGTTGAAGTGTGAAAACTCGAATTTCGTGTTCAATTTATAGAAGCAAAATCGTTCCTACGACCGGTCGTAGCTCTAATGTGCATTTTTGAAAAATTAAGAACGATCTTTGAAAGTCGCTCCACGACCGTCGTGAGTAGCCTACGACCGTCGTGGGTCACCAACGACCGGTCGTAGATCCTTATGATGTTCGGTCGTAGGACCATAGATTACGTTGCTTTGGACTTTGAGTCGTAGCTCCACGACCGGGTCGTGGACGAGTCGGCCACACCTACGACCGGTCGAAGGACCTCCAGATCGGTCAGGTCGTGGGCGAACCAAAAATTCCAAAAATCTTCAACTACTTAAGACTGGTCGTGGAATTTTTTGAACTGGTCGAACCAATGCCAGGACTGGTCGAACAAGAGCTAGGACTGGTCGTAGAATAGACCAAACTTATGTAAAATAAATATGATTTATGTATCCAAAGTGACCTACTTAAAGGATTAACCTAAGGTCATTCAAACCTGAATCATGTCGTATAGACATTGAACTTCAACCATTCAACGAATGTAGATTGTTTGAACCATATCAGGCTTGAGATCTTGAACTTGTTGTAGCTTCAAACTTAAGATCTTCATCAGCATAACAACTACTTCATGCATTGCTTATTAGTCTTGAAGTCATGGGTTGTTTCTTAAGACTTAAACATCAACATTGTAGCTTCTTGAGACTTCAACATGTAGCTTCTTGAACTTCAATATGTAACTTCTTGAAAAGTTCAACTTGTAGCTTCTTGAAGTGTTTATGCAGTGTCTTGAATTCATATAAATCATCATACAAGCACAAGACACAGATAGATGTTTTGACACATCAAAATTTGACAATCAAAGGAGTATGAGACCATAACACTTACATTTTTCCCTGAGTACTTCTCAATATCATACCTAGCGCTTGCCATTATTACTAATCCCTCAGATTCAGATCTGTGCCCCAACCGATTGCTCTGATACCACTTGTTGGGGATTTTAGCCTGCGGAATCACACAAATCTAGATCTAGGATGGTAATCCAATGGCACCAAGCACACAAGAGAATACACAGATTTAACGTGGAAAACCCTTGCGGGAAAAAACCACGGCACAAAGCGACAGATCACCACTATGAAAGCATCAATTACAAAGAGAAAAGACTTACCCGATTTGAACAACCTCGAATCTCACCCTTGCTACACCCTTTAGAAACCCTGGAACCCCTTTAAAAAGCTTTTGCATACATTACCATTACCTAAAAAACCCTAGGAACACCTATTTATAGTTTAGGAAACTTCCCTTCCGCATCCCAGTTGCGAAAGGACTCAAATCCGCAGTTTCGCGCAAAATCGCGGAACAAACTGCGTAACCTATGACTAGTCATAGCTCTCCTACGACTGGTTGTAGCCCACCTTCGACCAATCGTAGCTGTCCTTCGACCAGTCCTAGCTACAGTAAAAAACAGTAAAAACTCGCTGGACTTTGAGTCGTGCCAGGGCTCGAACCTACGACTGGTCGAGCGCCTCCCACGACCAGTCGAAGCATCCCACGACCGGTCGAACGACCTCAAAACCTTCCGATTTAAGAGTTTTCTCAACAGGGAGGACGTGAGGTCAAGCACCGTCTTCCTCAAGAGGATAACTATTCCGAATCCACGGAACTTCTCTGGACTCCTCACAGAGACTTTCTCGAATCCACGAGAAAAGAGAGTAGAAAATAGAAATAAATTCTAATAAATTCGAAATAGATTAATGAATGCATAAAAGCGAGTTCACAACCCCTTAAATAAGGGTACTAAGCAATGGGAAAGAAATCATAATCAAACTAGAACTAAAAATCCTAGAATTCGTGACTTACTATAAATAGTAAACTTACTATTTATAGACGGTCATGATGTCTACTAGTGTGCAAGGTTTTCGGCCAAAAATAGTAAGTGTCCTATTTGGCTTCACCAAACCGTTCCCCTACTTATTCTAAGCTCTTTTCACGTTGGGCGCAACTCCTAAAGCCCGACGGATGAAGAGTTATAGTCAAACTAAAACTTACTATTTATAGTAAAAACGAAATTGAAACAGGGAAACGACCGTCGAATCAAGGGTTTCTCGCAATTTCGAGCGTCACAACCGGCATAGTAGGGTTGGTTGGCTAAAGTAGCTCGTTCTACCCCAAAATCATATATTTTACGTTGGCTAACTCATCCCGGATTGCGAGATACACCTAATTGAAGGTCTAATGGTCCAAATCACTTTTGTCGCCGACTGGGCCTTTTCTGATCCATCTTTCCCATGTAATTGTCCGCGACCCGCTCTACATTACAGGGCACATGAGATGAAGCATGCATGTCTATGGTGGTACTTCTAATTGTGCCCCATCACCAAACCTATGACAGAAAAGAAAAGAAAAGAAAAAAAAAAAAAAAAAAACAAACCAGATGGCCCACATCAAGTGACCAGTTGCAATCACAATCACCATACATGTCTATGGTGGAGATGGGAGTGAACACAATTTGAGGTGTTCTTGAGGGAGAGATTCCTTTCCTATTGAAATATGAACAGTCAAAAAAGTATTCTTCATCATCAAGGAAGGTGGTCCATGAGGGATAGATTCATTTCCCATTGATGTTAGGAAAGAAAAGCATTTGCTTGTACTTTCTTGATGCTTTCCTTCCACTTTCTTTATTCTTCCTTGGTGATTCCTTTTGTCTCCCACTTGATGTAAAATAGCACACGGGCCACAGTTTTATTATTTTCCATTCTACGTTTTCACCATTTTTAGTTCTTCTGCCTTTCCAAAATCCCAAGAAAAGATGGCAGCAGCATTTCTTTGCACACGGGCCACAGCTAATTATCTATGTTTAATATTAACAATAAGATAATTAGAGGACACTTGTCATCAACTCGAACTGTAATAATGCCAAAAATGGCGACTATCGATGGGAACAACCCCCTTCATCTTTGAAACAAAGTACAGTCCGATTTAATCTGAATAGCTAATCGCTTGTTTCGTTGTTCGAGTAGCTCATTCCTACACAGTCGCAATGACTTCTCTTCCTATCAACGTATTGTAACATCCCAGATTTTTCCCAACCTGGGATTAGACGTCCTTAGGCGATGGGTCGATCCTAACACCTTATTAACTTGTCAGAACTGAATCCCACAGTCTAAAATCTCTCCTTAACCCATTTCCTTCACAAATCCCACCCTTCACTACCTTGTTCTTTCAATTTTTCAAAACACTTTCGCCCTAGACACTATCTTAAACTAGCTAAGTAGTATAACTTGGATCACTTTAGATACAAACTGCAAAAGACTAAATACTACCTCAGACGGAAATCACTTAGGATTAAATCCTTTAGAAATGAGACAAAGTAACTAAGTGCAAAACCAGATTAGCTACGAAATCCGTTTGAATCGCTTTAAATACGATCTGTAAGACCCAGAACTTGTAGAATCATTGACGCTAGGTTACCCTAAAATCTAGGATCAATCTCATTACCCTATTTGCTCTCGGGAGCATCTCGAAACTCCGTATCAGATCTGGACCGCATGTCGGAAGTCTGAATAACACGAAGTTAAGGACTTAGGACCGCCTTGCTGGGCTTGACTACCATCTTGGAAATCAAATCCAACCAGTGTTCCACGGCTGTTCGCTTGAGTCCGGAGCGAGAGAGTGTGAAAACACTTATTTCTTTACAAAATAAATATCTTGAATAGTAATCCGCATCTCGCGCATGATCGCTTTTAAGCAACTAGACCGTCAGAATCAGACCAAATTACACCCTCGGATCAGGAGAAATTTCATACACATTTACATGTACTCGAAATCTCCGATCGAGATCCGCTGACCGTTGAACTGAAACTGGTCCGCCACGCATGATCTGAGAACCCTATGGAACGAAAACTTAATAGAACCTAGGTCCATAGTTTGTGAGCTTAAGTCCGACCTTTGGCTCAAGGAGGCCTGCTAGAAGTCCTCCGTTGAGCTGGAAAAGGTCCGCTTTGGCTATAACCTAAGTAAACCTTGTCTAGAAGTCTGTTTTAGTGAGGTTTGGGGTTATTTAAGGACCTTAAACCCTCTCCATTCCAGCCATACGAATTTGGATTTGAGAGAGAGAAAAGAGAGAGAAAGTGTGGGAGATGTGGGAGGAACTCCCTGCTGCTGTTCCCTGCCGCTATTCGGGCTCCACCGCCTAATTCCCATCGCTTTTCCGGCGATTCCAGCTCCATTTCTAGGTAAGAAACCCTAACCCTAACCTGATTTGGGGCTTGGGTGGTTGTAGGTTATGAAATAGCTAACCTGTTTTATTCTCTAGGTTGCCAAACTCCCGTATACGAAAGCTTAGCAAACCTATCAACTCCGTTACGATTCTACGACAAAAGGTGCGGACTTTAGGTGTATAGGTTATGGTTTTCAATGCTTTCAATGTCAGATAATGATAGATTCATGATCTGCAAGCAATTGCACATGTACAAAGTGCTTTCCATTTTCTGTTTCGATTAAAGTTGTAGAATATGGAATTTTACATATTCTAGGTATTCGTAGAAAATACCGTATACGTATTTTTTTTGGAAATGTGTTTGACATGATTAATTGTTGTATGAATATATGATATATAGATAAAATACTTATTTGGCAAAAGGATTCGCCCAAATACATGTTTTACTAATATACACTATGTATGTACAAATACTGTATTGTAGAAAGTACTATATACATGTATATTTTAGAGATGTGTTTGCCATGATTAATTGTTTTATAAATATATTATGTATGCGTAAAATACTTGCTTGGTGAAAGGACTCGCCCTAATACATGTTTGTTAACATACACTAAGTATGTTGAAATAGTGTATGTTAAGTGTTTGTGGAAATGCTTGTGTGAGTAAGTGTTTGGATGTTGATGCCTTAGGAGGGTTTAAGATGGGATTCTCAACTACCCTAGATACATGTATGATTACCTCCATGAGGTTGTCTACTTAAACCGCTTACTTGTAATATATGTGTTTGTATTCCTGGTTTTATAGTGTTTCATAACATGCTTATAACATGCTTTATAATATGCTTTATGATATGCTTGATAACATGCTCAACTGATTGTATGATTTTAATTATGTAATGCGGATGTTTAAATTCATAATTACGTTGTATGATCCGTCATGGGTGATGGGGGAGTGGAGCAACGAAGTGCGTGCATTACACCTGGCAGCCCCTAAACGGATAATACCAGACTTGATTGTATGATTTGAATCTTGATCCATTACTGCTTTATCTATTTGCAATTGAATGTGATTGGGGCTATTGTATGGTCCAGGCAATCGGTAATGGATTTGAAAGCGTAGTTGTGATTCATATACCACGTGAGATGTGTTTGATGAACCCGAGTCGTACTTCGGTTGGCGATAGTGGTTGGCCACACGAAGTGCTTATGCACTTCATGTCGTCCAATTGATTGTGCGCTCGAGCTAGTCAAGCTCGTCAAGTAACCCGATCTGTCTAATGTTTGTTCACCATGTTTGGACGCAATTGCTTGAACCTAGGGTACCAAACTTACCAGTGAAATCCCTTTTAACCATGGTACCTTGATCCGCTAAGACTCATGAGCCGGGCATGGGGGTATGGGACACCGTGGTCGAGCTGTCGGCCTACGCTGGGGCCACGTGCCTCCCCGTAGTGACCAGTGAGCAACCAAACTCGTGAGCCGATTATGGTGGTATGGGACACTATATTCGAGCTGCCGACACCTACGGCGAGAGCCGAGTACGGTGAGACCTGTACTCGTGCTGACGGGCGACGAGTCTTCTGTAGTGTCTTCGAGCATACTCTAAGGTCTGTGATTGGCGACGAGCCCTTCACGAACTAAGAAGAACAGAGTTGGGCCGAGTACGAGTGAGATCTGTATTCGAGCTGACGGCTAGCGATTGAGCCAAGTACGGTGAGACCTGTATTCGAGCTGACGACCAGCAATTGAGCCGCATACGGTGAGATCTGTATCCGTGCTGATGGGTGATGAGCCCTTTGTGATGCCTTCGCTACGCCTCTCAAACTATAATATCGTATGAGATTAACTAGGACTGACGACCCTAGAATGGATCATGTTTGGGAATGATACAAGGGAGGTACCTTAGTTTCCCAATACTGCTGTTTGAAATGAACTAATAATTACTCGGTAATCATGCTCATCATCGCACTGCATGTGCCTGGTAGATGTGGAGCACTGAGGGATGGACGCATTCGCGAACGTAAGATGATATCGCGTGAGGATGGATTGGCAAGGGCATTCATCATGTCATTTCATACTTACATTAATAAGAGTACTTAGAATTGTTTGATTGTACTACTTTATCATTACTGCTTGACTGAATTGATAACATGTTAACCTATGCTTTACTGTTCCACTGAGTTGATCACTCACTCCTATGTTACGGGACGGTGTTGTATGCACCAACCAGATTTGTTGAGTTTCAGGTGATGGCAATGCTTATGAAGCAGAGCTGGACTACTTCTATGGTGATGAGGAGGAGTTCTCCTATCTGTATCTCTCTGTCTGGTCTATGAAGACCTGATATTGTATTGACGGGGCTATGGTACTTGGTATAGAAGACATTACACTTCCTTGTCTTAGGTATATTTTAGAATTGTACTTGTAATTAACTAACTTAGTAACTTTATCACACTCTGGAGACTCACCACTGTTTTTATATTATATATATCTATCACAGTCTTCCGCTTGCAATTTAATTATCTTTGGAGTATGATATGCTGTTTTGGCTTAATCTCACTCATGTTCAATGCACAAATACAGTCAACATTCAATCATCATTCATTTTGTTGCATAAGTGATATTCTGGAACTCGGGAGTTGAGTTTATGCTTGACCCCCGATTTTCGGGACGTTACACGTATTCTTCTATTACAAGGCAATGGGTTCACTGCGGACTACACCAGTAGCATTCAATCACCACCCAAAAGGGTTACAGGGAAAATTAGGTCCCTTGCGACTAGAAATGGAAGGCAATAGGCAATGTCTGGGGTAATCTCTACTTTACTGATGACGTAAAAGGACGATGAAGAATGGATAGTAGTGAAATCTAAAAGAGTGAAGAGTCGATCTTCTCTGACAAGAAGCCTAATCCTAGCGCAACATTGCAAGGCACAATCCCGCAGTAGCTCTGCCCCCACTTTATCCTAGACAAGTTGAAGCATCTCTCTTCCCTCTACCGTACTTTTCCCCCCTACCGGTCATAGCTTCACGACAGACCTAGAAAGAGAAAGGAAAAATGTCCTAACAAGTGGGTCGTCGTCTTTGACATTTGCTGCGACTACTCCACCACAAGCATCAACACCGGACATATTCTGGTCAGAATCACTATAATCTCGAGGACCATGCAAGAGTCTTAAGGGGTCGACAGCTCTTTCTCTTTAAGCTCCCATGTGACAACTTATTCTCTCTCTCCTTCTACATCCAGGCGATCAAGAAGTGGGGAGGCAACAGTTTTCATGGTAGGAACAAGCCAGACCCAGTCGTTATCCACGGATGAACGTCTGGCCGAGATGGCTTGTGCACAAACTATTTTAATGGAAGAATGAAGAAACCTCATAGAGGTGTAGGAAACACTGCTTGCAAACCCCAAGTGTATGGCTGCGATGTAGTAATAACTCGGTGAGACCGAGCTCGAATCCACAAATAATGAGAAATCACAATTAGAACTAGTTTAAAGCTAACGGTTTTTCTGGGTTTTTAATCTAGCAAATGAGTTAAGAATAAAAATAATAAAAATAAAGCACTAAGAATCCAGGCATCCACTTCTAGTAATTACAATGCACAATTCATTGATTCATTTTTTATAATTCAAGCATAATTGAATTTCAATTCGTTATAATAAGAAAATCAAACAGTTAAACCAATCTCAACATCAACAAGGTATGATATTAATTGAACGATTCTCTCATGAAGCACTTGAACATCAACCACGGGAAATTCAAGCATCTATTATGCCTAGAGTCTACAATAGATCAAAGAATTTTACGAATTAATTTTTTCTCTAATCAATTATTGTAATTCCACTTTCAAGCATTCAATGTGCCTAAAGTTGACAATGGATCAAAGATGAAACAATACAAAAGCTTTAAAGAAAATTCAAAACAATTTCAATTAACTAATAATCATTGAAATTCAAAAGTATAAATTTATAAACTAAAATATAACAATAAACTAGATGCTTCACCCCCTTAGCCTTAGCTAAGAGATTATCTAGTCATAGCTAACTCAAAAATAAAATAAAAACTAAAGATCTACTAGAACCCATGAAGAAATTGAAGTAAAAGAATGTTGTTGACACTCCACTTAAGCCTTCTTTCTCTCTCCAAACCCTAGAAGATGATTTGAGATGTTATAGGGACTCCAATTTCTAGTTTTGAAGATCCAACTTTCGCATCACCTCGTAAAAATTATAAACCAACTTTGAATTTACACAGTCACACACACTTCTTCAATGGCATCGAAGAATGTGTCTAGCAATTAAATTAGAAAATTCATGAACTTCTCGATGCGATCGAAGTTGTCTTCGATGGCATCGAAACTATCCTCGATGGCATCGAAGGTTCATTTTTACAAATTCCAAGATTTTGTCTTTCTAACCTTAGAATTTCAAATTTTGAATTTTTCTTGCCTTGAATTTTCATAACTCATTTTCTTTGATTTTTTTCACTTGTTTTCATCATTCGACTTGCTCTTGATCTCCTCTAGTCCAATGCATAAATATGCTTGATGGTTGTCCCTTGAGCTCTTAAATATTTAATCACTTCACTCTTGATTATTTTTGGGTTTTAAATCCTCACCTTTAACTTAGATTTGGTCTTGGAATTCAAATCTCTCCTCGCACATGAAACATACATAACTAGGACTAATTAATTTGATAGATATGATAAAAATAATGCAAAATAAGGGATAAGTACGTAATATTTAGGCGTTATCATGCGCCATGCCGACAACTCCTAGAAGAATCAAAACAAGTAAAATTTTGCCTAAATTCCATGGAACTAGGGGTTGCTTTCGGCTTAACAAGTGCCAACATATGGACTTTTAGTCACCTGGCCATTAAAGTTCATGCTCTTGAAGCCATGACTAGAAAAATGCTCGCCTTTCAAATATAAACGGCATGACGAGGTCCGAGTAGGGTGTCAGCAAATGTTACTAACAAAGAAAGAAAAGGGAAGACCCCCATGTTAGGCAAAAAGATGGTAGAAGAGAGAGAAGAAACTGTTACACAAGAAGGATGACTAATAAGTGGCAGATTCTTGATGATTTGCGTGTGCTTTCTTTATTCTTTGCATTCGAATCCTTTTTCTCCCACTTCATGTTAAATATCATATAGTTCATAATTTCATCATTTCCATTTCCACATTATTGTCATTTTAAGTTCCCGGGCATTTCCACCTGTTTGGAGAGAAAAGAGTGAGTGAGAGAGAGAGAGAGAGAGAGAGAGAGAGAGACTTCTTTCTCCCGGCCCTTTTCATCTTCTTATTCTCTCTTACAGTTGGGTCCACTTGTGTGGACATCTTGAATCACCCTCTGTCTATATCAAAGGATTTGGCTCTGCTCTTTCAGACCCTCTACCTACAATAGATTGGGAGAGGCCTCTACGCTTAGAGAATCGTCATCAAACTCTTTATCTTAAAAATCTATTCACACGTTCTTGACCATCCCAAGGTAAGACCTTAATCATCTTTGTTTAGATCATTGTTAAAATTCTGAACTTATTGCACATATGATGATGTTCTAGGGAATTAACTCATAAAAATACTTAGTTTTCATCGTGTTATGCCTAAAGGATCCAAACATAGCCTTAGCCAAATAAATAAATAAATAAATATATATATATATATATATATATATATATATATATATATATATATATATATATATATATATATAAAAGTGTTTTTCTTGATGGATACATTTACATGGGACTAGGTTCTTTTAAAATAGCTTTGTCATGACGCATGCATGTATAAGACAGCTCATGTACACACCAGTACTCCATGTGCCAGCATGACACATAGGCATGAAACCTAGTCCATCCATTAACGGAGGGAAATGTAGAAGCGAATTGTAGTTAAGACTATCTTTGTATCAATTGCTGTTCAGTCCATTCGTGAATGGATCTCACTTAATTGCATATGGTTAGATGACAAAGGCTACCCATCAGCTTGCTGCCCCAAAAACATACTCATAGGAGAATCCCTACCTTTTATGTTATTGACTGAAAACTCCCTACGTTTTTAGAAATCCACTCCATTCATCTGTTTTTCCAGCTCATATTAAGTGGTATCACAAAAACAAGGTAGATCCAAAACTCAGTGGGTGACACAGTATGAAACAATAGGAAGAGCCATGCCCACCGTTGAAACCTTCCTTTGGTCATTGTAATGCATATATGCCATCCAAACCATTTGATCCAATAACGAAGGTACTAGAGAAATCGGATTGCCTACGGAGTTACTCAGTACGCTCTTATCGTATTGAGTAAACTCTGTCGGGCCCACCGTGAATGAATGTGGTTTATCCACATCATCCATCCATTTTTAAAGATCATTTTAGTTGTTTAGACCAAAATTGAAGCATATTCACATCTCAAGTGGACCATACCATAGGAAACAGAGGAAGTATTGATTTCAACCGTTGAAACCTTTCTAAAGCCCACAGTGATATTTATTTGTCATCCAACCAGTTAATAATATAAAAAAGACATGGATGAAGGGAAAAAACAAATATCAGCTTGATAGAAAACTTCTGTAGCCCCCACGAAACTTTTCAACAGTAAAAGTTCAATTCACACTGTTTCCATTGGTGTGGTCCACTTGAGATTTGCATAGGCTTTATTTTTGTACTAACGACTAAAATTATCTAATAAAATGGATGAACAGAGTGGATAAAATGCATGAATGTCGGTGGGTCCCACAGAGTTTACTCAGTAAGCTTAGGGTACTGAGTTACTCTGCTTATATTAGTGCTTATATTAACGGTGATGCATTTTGAGAAATCCACCTGGTCCATCCGTTTTCTTCCTGCTTATACTAGTGCTTATATTAGTGGTGGGCTCCAAAATGAAGCAGATCAAAAGCTTAAGTGGGCCACATTGAAGGAAATAATCAAGATTAAATTACTACCATTGAAATCTTCCTAGGGCCCACTTGTTCATATGCCATCCAAATTAACTGCATAAGGTTATTCCCACCCCCAAAAAGCATATCAAGAAACTAGCGGACGGGTGCATATTTCAAAAAGGTCATTGTGGGCTTTATAAGTAGGCCCACTCCCTAAAATGATCTGATAAAAATGGCAGACCGTGGATTTCTAAGAAACAACATGGTGCGCCATGAATGTTTCAACAGTGGATGTGTTGTTTCAACTATGAGAATCCAATACCATTCTTTTAAGTCATGTGGTCCACTTGAGTATTGGATTTATCTCATATTTTGGGCTAACCCCAAAAACAAGCTTACGGAAATGGTGGTTGATCAACTCCTTTATTCTACTGGCATGTGTTCAATTCAATTGTTTCAAGTCCTGTGACTCACTTAAATGTTAGATTTGGCTTATATCTGGGCCCACCCTAAAATGAATTGACAAAAATAATCAAAGGGTAATTTCTAAAGAAACACGCTGCACTTGACTTTTAAAACACTAACGCTATGGTCCCAAAATTAGAACTTTTTGAACAATCTAACTTCCCATCCATGGACATTGCTTTCTAAACAAGCTTGGACTGTTGAATATTTTTTCAACAATCTAATAAACGTTAATTGATCCTGGCCTAAAATTTTCTCGCTGAGCCCATAAAATAGTAAATCAAATATCATTAAACTCATCCAATGCTCTGTCCGAAATGAGCCCACAAACTGCGTATGGGGGCCTACAGATACGAAAAGGCAGCAGTTTTTTTTTTTTTTCAGAAATAGCTTTAAAATGAGCCCTTTTTGGTCCATGGGCAGAGGCCAAATGCATCAATTCTAAAAAACTAAGTGAGAACTGACTAATATCGGCTTCTTAGAAGGATTTCTTTGAATCAAACGTGGAGGTCCTTCATCGCTTGTGACGTCATCAGCTGCCCTGCATGAATAGATTTCAAGTTGTACAGCCCACCTGAATTGATCCTGTTTGTAAATGATGATCCCCTGCCCAAACAGACCATTTATTTCTTTCATACGTGCGCTTAAAACCTTAAGATTTAGTCGATGCATCTTGCCGAAATGTTATAACTTGCCTATTCTGGTACACATCATGATCTATTCCATCTATCCAGTGGACCACACCGACCAACAAAAAAAATTGCAGCCGTCCTCATAATGATTCTGAAAATTCCAGGAGTCAGAGGTGTGTTGCCATCTAGCTTGAAATATATTTTCATCTCCAATATGTGGTGAGCCCCATAGGGTTGATGGTTATCTTAATCACTTTTTAAATTGTTGATAGCTTATGTAGACCATTTGACGAGGACATCACATGACGTACACATTTACATACGTATCAGAGGAGGAAGCAGGCCGCATGTATTTTTCTGTTGCTTGGCGAGTACCTGTGTTCATGTTGAAGACCCTATGTACATGTTCGAGCATCTGGAAAACTCCACACTATGAAGATGCACATGGGTTGTTTTATGGCGTGATTTGGACCGTTGGATTTGAGGGACGTGAAATTAGGTCGTCATATCGCATGGATTACATGATTGTGTTGTTGATCGTGGGCCATTTTCATCATTATAAGACATAATTATGTTTTAGGAATTAGTTTATAATTGATTTATACTTTGGACACCTTATGAGTGATTTTATTTGATTTTTCATTAGATCAGGGTTATTTTGGTTAAAGTCAGTAAAACAAGGTTTAATATGTAATTTTAAAAATTCTTGAGACTATATAGGGGGGTGTGACCTCCTTAATGGTGACTCTCTCTCTCTCTCTCTCTCTCTCTCTCTCTCTCTCTCTCTCTCTCTCTCTCTCTCTCTCTCTCTCTCTATATATATATATATATATATATATATAAGCAAAGCTCCTTTTTTTTTCTTCTTCATCATGATCTAAGAGCATAAAAAATGAAGGTTTATACAATATTACTCTATTGCGTAGCCGTGCAACAGAGATGGGTTGCACGATTGCGCAACTAAAAGAGGAGTACTAGATGACTGCCAAAAGGAAAATTGTTTTTCTCGTACAGAAGACTAGTTGCAAGACTGCGCAATAAGAATGTGTTGTGCGACTGCGTAATGGAAGCTCATTATGCGGTTTTTACAGTTCACTCGTGTGAAGGCCTATAAATACCCATCCCATCTCTCATTTAGAGCATTAGAGAGATCATAGAGATATTCAAGAGTTTACAAATCCAAGAGTTGCGACATTCAGGTATCCAGCGGTGCACCATAAGAGGAAGGGAGGAAGAAGATGCAAGGAGCAGAAGGCTAATATGTTGCTTGGTCGCGCAACAGGAGTCCCCAACATTCTATATGATATAATTCTTTGTAGATTCATCCGGGATTCGTCCATTTATGTACATGTCTTATGCATATAGGCGTAAAACAAGGGTTTCGAACCTGCACAACCCTTTTGTCATTGCGATCATACAAGCTAAGATGTTGTTGAAATTATTATTGAACAATTTTTAATTACGCCAATTAAATGTACTTTGTTTCAAAATCAAGGGCAATATGAGTGATGTAATAAGAATTCAGATTAATGAAATAAAATGGTGATGATTGTTTATTGATTTCCCTTTTGTTATTATTGAATGTGGATATTCTAATCTCCAACCCATGTTTCTAATAGAAACAAAATGACAACTTTGCTTGGGATAGAATACAAAATCTTTGGTTGAAATATCTATGTTTAATATTAACAATAAGATAATTAGAGGACACTTGTCATCAACTGGAACTGTAATGATGCCAAAAATGACGACTATCGATGGGAACAACCCCCTTCATCTTTGAAACAAAGCACAGTCCGATTTAATCTGAATAGCTAATAGCTTGTTTCATTATTCGAGTAGCTCATTCCTACACAGTCGCAATCACTTCTCTTCCTACAACGTATTCTTCTATTACAAGGCAATGGGTTCACTAAGGACTACACCAGTAGCATTCAATCACCACCCAAAAGGGTTACAGGGAAAATTAGGTCACTTGCGACCAGAAATGGAAGGCAATAGGCAATGTCTGGGGTAATCTCTACTTTGCTAATGACGTAAAAGGACAACGAAGAATGGATAGTGCTGAAATCTAGAAGAGTGAAGACTCGATCTTCTCCGACAAGAAGCCTAATCCCAGCGCAACATTGCAAGGCACAATCTCGCAGTAGCTCCGCCCCCACTTTATCCTAGACAGGCTGAAGCATCTCTCTTCGCTCTGTCGTACCTTTCTGCCCTATTGATCATAGCTTCACGACAGACCTAGAAAGAGAAAGGAAAAATGTCCTAACAAGTGGGTCGTCGTCTTCGACATTTGCTGCGACTACTCCACCACAAGCATCAACACCAGACATATTCTGGTCAGAATCACTATAATCTCGAGGACCATGCAAGAGTCTTAAGGGGTCGACGGCTCTTTCTCTGTAAGCTCCCATGTGACAACTTATTCTCTCTCTCCTTCGATATCCGGGTGATTAAGAAGTGGGGAGGCAACAATTTTCATACTAGGAACAAGCCAGACCCAGTCGTTATCCACGGATGAATGTCTGGCCGAGATGGCGTGTGCGTATACTATTTTAATGGAAGAATGAAGGAACCTCATAGAGGCGTAGGAAACACTGCTTGCAAACCCCAAGTGTATGGCTGTGATGTAGTAATAACTCGGTGAGACCGAGGTCGAATCCATAAACAATGAGAAATCACAATTAGAACTAGTCTAAAGTTAACGGTTTTTCTGGGTTTTTAATTTAGCGAATGAGTTAAGAGTAAAAATAATAAAAATAAAGCACTAAGAATCCAGGCATCCACTTCTAGTAATTACAATGCACAATTCATTGATTCATTTTTTATAATTCAAGCATAATTGAATTTCAATTTGTTATAATAAGAAGATCAAACAGTTAAACCAATCTCAACATCAACAAGGTATGATATTAATTGAACGATTCTCTCATGAAGCACTCGGACATCAACCACGGGAAATTCAAGCATCTATTATGCCTAGAGTCTACAATAGATCAAAGAATTTTACGGATTAATTTTTTCTCTAATCAATCATTGTAATTCCACTTTCAAGCATTCAGTGTGCCTGAAGTCGACAATGGATCAAAGATGAAACAATACAAAAGCTTTAAAGGAAATTCAAAACAATTTCAATTAACTAATAATCATTGAAATCCAAAATTATAAATTCATAAACTAAAACATAACAATAAACTAGATGTTTCACCCCCTTAGCCTTGGCTAAGAGATTATCTAGTCATAGCTAACACAAAAATAAAATAAAAACTAAAGATCTACTAGAACCCATGAAGAAATTGAAGCAAAAGAATGTTGTTGACACTCCACTTAAGCCTTCTTTCTCTCTCCAAACCCTAGAAGATGATTTGGGACGTTATAAGGACTCCAATTTCTAGTTTTGGAGATCCAACTTTCCATTACCTCGTAAAAATTATAAACCAACTTTGAATTTACACAGTCACACACACTCCTTCAATGGCATCGAAGAATGTGTCTAGCAATTAAATTGGAAAATTCATGAATTTCTCGATGCGATCGAAGTTGTCTTCGATGGCATCGAAACTATCCTCGATGGCATCAAAGGTTCATTTTTACAAATTTCAAAATTTTGTCTTTCTAACCCTAGAATTTCAAATTTCAAATTTTTCTTGCCTTGAATTTTCATAACTCATTTTCTTTGATTTTTTTTACTTGTTTTCAAGCATCGTTCAACTTGCTCTTGATCTCCTCTAGTCCAATGCATAAATATGCTTGATCGTTATCCCTTGAGCTCTTAAATATTTAATCACTTCACTCTTGATTATTTTTGGGTTTTAAATCCTCACCTTTAACTCAAATTTGGTCTTGGACTTCAAATCTCTCCTCGCACATGAAACATACATAACTAGGACTAATTAATTTGATAGATATGATAAAAATAATGCAAAATAAGGGATACGTATGTAATATTTAGGCATTATCATGCGTCATGCAGACAACTCCTAGAAGAATCAAAACAAGTAAAATTTTGCCTAAATTCCATGGAACTAGGGGGTTGCATTCGGCTTAACAAGTGCCAACATACGGACTTTTCGTCACTTGGCCATTAAAGCTCATGCTCTTGAAGCCATGACTAGAAAAATGCCCGCCTTTCAAATATAAATGGCATGCCGAGGTCCGAGTAGGGTGTCAGCAAATGTTACTAACAAATAAAGAAAAAGGGAAGACCCCCATGTTAGGCAAAAAGATGGTAGAAGAGAGAGAAGAAACTGTTACATAGGAAGGATGACTAATAAGTGGCCCAGATGATACGATGATCACGAGGAGTACACGTTCGTGAAAGAAGATGTGCTCCCCATGATAAATCAATTATTGGCCACAAGAACGATCAAATTGCCTCAATCGAAACACCTAGAAAATGTAGGGAAAATGAAAGAAAAAAATTATTGTCATTATCATCATATGCTCGGCTATCCAATCGAAAATTGCTAGACTATTAAAAACATACTTTGAAAAATGATGAACCGGGGTGAAATCATAATAGAGAAGGATAAGGACCAAAGTAGAAAAATGACAACAATTATGGCATCCGTGTGGAGCGTGTATCATTCGTGCATATCCTAGGGCGCGTATAATGAAGTGGACAAGGGCAAAATGATGGAGCCGGATGCACATGTGTCGCTCACACATGTTGGATGATGCCATGAAAGTTATAATGTAACCGCTATGAAATCAGTGGTAGAGTTAGTCTGTTACCCTTCAAAAGGCACCCGTGAAGTTCCGGCGGTTACACTATGGTCAGGAAGGAAGGTGGCTAGCCCTTTAAGGAAACAGGGTTTCGTAACAATGTAAGAGAAGACTCTAGAGAACTCACAGGACAAGGAATCCTTGCAGGAAGAAGAAAACCGAAGAGGTAAAGCATCGTCTGTCAAAGCCCTACTAGCAACCAAAGTGAGTTACGACATCTTGAGTCACTTGAAAAGGATCCCTGCTCGGCTGAACATATATGACGTGTTGCGTCTATCTATGGAATTTTTCCCAACACTAATTCAGGCATTGTCAGAGAATAGGGTGAGGCAGCATTACTCACCGAAATGAAAAATGCAAGGACAAAGAAAGAGCACTATGCGACACAAGACATCATGTTTGAAGAAATGAAAGCAACTGATTATATGTCTATTACCACATTTTCTGATGATAACTTAATGTTAGGCGAGAAAGAACATAATAGACAATCATGATCGTCAAAATAAGTCAACCGTATAATGTTGGATAATGGATCCGTAGTGAATTTACTACCACTAAGCATGCTTGATAAATTGGGGTATCATCATTTGCATTTGTGCACCAATAGGACGATGATTTAGGGATTTCATCAAGATAGTCAAAAGGCATTGGGAAAAATTACATTAGTATTGGAAATTGGGGACGTAGTTACAAATGTTGTATGCCAAGTGATCGATGTAGTACAATATACAATTTACTCTTGGAGAAACCCTAGATGCACCAGTACGGCATCAGCAACCCTAGATGCACCAGTACGGCATCATGCCATCCACACTGCATCAATGCTTCAAATACTATCAAAATGGCCTTCAATGTAAGGTAATAGCCAATGCGAAGCCATATATAGTGGCAGAATCATTCTTTACAGATGCAAGTGACTACGACGAATTCTCCATGGGGGAGGATGAAAGATTGAATAAGAAAAATTCGCAACTGAAAGATGGTAGGGCCCAAGTGCTAGAAAAAAATGTTGCAAAAGTTAAACTATCAAAGGAAAAGAATAGAGGGCAGCCAAAGGTTCAGGAGTCAAGCGTGGCAACTGAAAAGAAAAAGAAATTCTACTTTCTATCAAAATATTTGAGGCAGCCAGGATAACCTCCATTGGTGTTACTGTCACCAGAGCGGATGAAGATCCTACAATCGAATTATACGGTGCCTGCACCACGATTGAAAAGGAGCAAAGCAGATTCTATGTGCAGCCTAGTTCCACTAATCTAAGGCCAATAATGTTTTATGCCTTGTCGAAAAGGAAATGGAAGAAGAAGCTGACAGATCAGTGACTAGGGAAAAGCTCTTGCTAGGAGATTTGAAAAGATATAATCTAGTCAGCCAAAAGATTTGCAAGCTATGGGGTTCATCTATGATGAACCAATAGGGCTGGACAATGGAAGAGGTATACAGATCTCAATCGGTGTCCATGAAAGGAAACGGAAAAAATTTCACGGGTCAGGGGCATCCCTTACATGTGCACAAGTGAATGTGACTCAAATAAGACTAGAAGTAGTTAAAGGTAATAAAGAAGAGGTAAAGCACCCTAAAATAGTGTCAATACAGATAGAAGATGGAGTACAACCAATTGTTAATGGATTACGGAAAATAAACCTAGGGACAGAGGATGAACCTCAGAATACATACATAAACGCTGACCTGCCATAAAAAGAGGTAGACTAGTACTTTGAATTGCTGAAAAAGAATAAAGATGTGTTCACTTGGACATATGCAAAAATGTTGAGCCTAGAACCAATGGTGGCAATGCATCAACTCAACGTTTCTAAAGATAAGAAGTCAGTCAAGCAAGCATAAAGACGTTTCCACCCCAACTTAATACATTTGATCGAAGAAGAAGTAAGGACATTCATTAAGGTCGGCTTCTTAAGGGGGGTAAAATATCCCAGGTGGATCTCTAATGTTGTGCCCATGAAGAAAAAGAGTGTACAAATCATAGTATGTGTCGACTTCAGGGATCTAAATGAGGCATGCCCAAAAGATGATTCCCATTACCCATATTAGAGTTGTTGATCGATAGTATGATGAAATGCATAGCTATGTCGTTCATAGATGGATATGTTGGGTAAAATCAAATATGTATGATGCTAGAAGACGAAGAAGCTACATCGTTCGAAAATTGTTATAAAGTTATGCCATTCGGGCTTTAAAATGCCAAGGCTACGTATCAGAGTGCAATGCAAAATAACTTTCAGGACATAATGCATAAGCATGTTGAGTGTTACATCGACGACTTAGTTATACAATCTTGCAGCCATGCAGAGCATCGAGAACATTTATCGTCGGTCTTTCGCCAATTCAGGAAGAAACAATTAAAAAATAATCCGATAAAGTATGAATTTGAGGTATCGTCTGGTAGTTCCTTGGGTTCATTATCAGGCATCGAGGAATGGAAGTCGACTTAGGAAAGATGAGAGCAATCCAAGAAATGTAGCCACTGAAAACATTACGAGAATTAAAAATCTTGCAAGAAAAATTAGCCTATATTTGATGCTTCATATCAAACTTGGCAAGGAGGTGTCTGCCATTCGTCATCTCATGAAAAAGGGAGTGGAGTTTGTATGGGACGAAGCATGCCAGAATGTGTTGGATTCCATCAAAGACCTACTGAAATGCTCCCCTCCCCCAATACTAACAGCGTCGGTAAAAGGAAAACCTTTGGTCTTGTATATCGCTAGATGTGAAAGTTCTTTGGGAGCTCTACTAGCTCAATGCAATGAACAAGAAAAATAAAACACCCTTTACTACTTGAGTAGAACCCCAATAGGGGCAGAATATCACTATTCATCCATTGAGAAAATATGCTTGGCCCTCATTTTTACGGTACAGAAATTGCTGCATTATTGCTTTTCTCACGAGAGAATGTTAATCTTGCAAGCAGATCTGATAAAGTATCTAATGATGCGACCAATGTTATCTGGAAGACTAGCAATCACAGAAACTATTTCTTTCTGAATTCACAATCAATTATGACTCGTCCAAAGTAGTGAAAGGACAAACAGTCACAGGCTTTTTAGAAGCCCATCCAATTCCATATGGTGAATAGATTTTCGATGAGTTGCCAGACGAACAAGTGCTGCTAGTTGAACTGCTCAATCATTGGTAGATGTATTTTAACAGTGCTTCCCGAGCGTCAGGCATGAGTGCATGAGTGATTTTTATTAGTTTTCATGGTGATCTATTGCCATACTCCTATACGTTGAGTACGATGTGTAAAAAAAATGATGCTGAATATAATGCTCTCATCATAAGGATGGAAATAGCTCACAAAATGAAAATTCAAGCTCTGCAAATCTTTAGGGACTCCAAGCTAATGATAAATCAACTGACTATAAAATTTGAAAAAAGAAATATCGAATTGTTACCCTACTTCCAGCAAGCACGGCAATTGTTATAAGGCTTTCATGATGTTGAAATTAAGCATGTGCCATAAAATGAAAATGCAAAAGCAGCTGCATTTACCGATGTCAAACAACTCCAATTTGCTGAGTTCAGTTCAGTGTCAATTCAATTCAGTGCACTGATTCTCTGCGGTTGTGTTTAGATATGCAAGTGATTTGAATTGCAAACACTCATACAATCAATAAAAGACCAAATTAACTAATTTTTTGAGTTCAGTTCACTGTAAGGATGTGTTTGGATGCACCATTTTTAGGTCATTCAAATGCCTGTAAATGGGCTAAGTTGCAAATGATTTACAGGTAAATCATTTACACTGTTTGTATGGCCTTTCTTTTGCCTGTAATTTATAGGCTGTAAATGATTTACAGCATTTACCCCCATCTCGTTTACAGGCAAAAAGTTCAGATTTCATTTACAGGCTTTCCATTTACAGCCTAATGGTTATAAATGGAAAGATTGGCTCTCCATTTGCCGGACTCGAACAATTTACAGGCTATCCACTTAGTTGCATATCGGAAGTTCCAAATGCATCCTTAGAGAATTAGTGTGCCACATTGAATTAGCAGCAAACTGAACTCAGCCAATTAGTTCGAAAACAGTCCTCCTTTCTTGATTGGATGAGTTTTTATCAGTTGTGCATCCAAATGAAGTCTCAGTAGAATCAATGTTTCAAATTGAATTTAGGGGTTGTTTGGATGCCAGTAAACAGTTTAAGTTGTATTACAGGTGTAAATCATTTACAGCTCAAAGCCAAACAGAACAGGCTGTAAATGATTTACACCCGTAACTCATTTACAACTTAAACGGTAAGTGCATGATGATTTTCATTTTCACTCATGTTTATTATTTTTATTATTCTCAATATCAAAATGTTCATGCAAGGGCCTGTGCCAAGGACTGAGCCTGGCCCAATTGACAATACACCCTAAAGGGGCTGATGGGCCTCAATCAACCAAGGCCAGACCTGAGCTGATTAGTAGACAATTGATCTTTCAAGTCTAAGCCCATCCCTGGGTTTGGAACCAAGCCCAAGCCTGTATATGGTCGGACTAGGCTCAATAGCCCAGACTGGATGTTCTGATCCATTTATGGTGTTATTGGGTGTCAATGAGAGACTTCCCACACCTATTCAAGGTTGGTGCAGCTAACCTGAAGCAGGGGGTTGGCTTTTGCGAAGTGTTCTTTCCATCTTCCATTGAGGTTTTTGCCGAGTGTTTGTTACTACCTTGAGCATATCCTACAATTCTTACCCAAATATGTATTCATGCATGCATGTTCTAGTCGATATTGTTGCATGGTATCAATACACAACATTAGCTGCACTGAAAGATGTCATTAACACACGATTTTCTAATGAGCTCGGATCTAATACAAAGTTTTGTATGTGTCCAATGTGCATCTAAGTGTGTCTAAGCATGTTTATGTGGATATGAGTGTGTTCCAAGTGCATCCAAGCATATCGCACTTTACCAAACTTAAACACACTTGGTCATATTTAAATCACTCTCATGCACTTAAATTCACTTAGACAAACATTGTAAACGTGTAAAGCTTTGTATTGGGCCGGGTTCTTTTGTAATTATACAGTGGACAGAAATATCTTCCAAACCCCAGAATCAAGAGGGTAGTGTTATTAGAACACTTTTTGAATTCCTCCAATCCAAACGACACCTGAATGTTCTTGGAAGCTAGGAAGATGAAGAACTTACTCTTGAAAATCTAAATTAATTAAAACCATTTTTCACATCTCATCTTCATGGTATGAATCTTTATTTGTGTTCTTTCCTTATTACTTTCATCAATATAAAATGAGGCCATATCCACTAAAAACCTTTGCACGATAACCTTGACCTACAAATCATTTTGCGGGGCCACTATGATTTTGTACTGACAATCAATCCACCTATCATATGTGCCCCCTGGGTTCTCCTTAGGCTGCCAAAATCAGACAAATCCAAAACCCAGGTGGGCCACACCAGGAACAGACCGCATGGATCCTTACAAGAGTTTTCTTGCCAATTTTATTTTATTTTTGATAAACTGACAGGGGATTTAATAGTTTTCGGGTCCAAGGTTTCTACAATCCAAGCCCAAACCGACGATGTTCCTCCGGCGGGAGCTTGCTCTTTTGTGCATTCTTTCATTTTAAAAAAAGAAAAAAATAAAAAAATAAAAGCTCCTTTACTTAGATTTTCGATGAAATGGATTGGATTTTGTCAATGTCTGCCTGAAAACATATGACCAAATATCTCATCAATCATGGAACTAATTATAACCAGTCGTGGGGCTACGCAATATGTTACCGCATCCATCAGCTGCTTGACTTCTGATTCGTTAAGTTTCGATCCTAATCTGGACAGCCCAGTTTTCAACTCTTCATACGTAATTGTACCGCTCTGATCCGTGTCCATATTTTTGAACATATCTTTTAGACTCTTGATTTCTTCCTCAGAAAGATTTTCCGCAATGACCTCAAAAAATCCACAAGGCACATTCATGATCAGAGCAATGCAGGTGAAAAGAAATACACATGGGTTGAGTAACTGACTGACCTTTAGAGCAAGTTTCTTTAGCTTGTTCATTGCCCTGAATTACGTCATCCTAGTCAGCACCGCGCTATCGATAGGTTTGTCAGGTGCTTCACCATCTTCTCTCATCCACAGATGCTCTGGTTTATATATCAAGATAGCAATTATATAATGGTTCTGGATACTATACTTACAAAGAAAAAGAAGAAACAATTTAGATGGGAATAAAATAAGTTCAGGTGTTGCATTCATGTACACACATATGCCACGAGCATCAACTGAAGATGCTGGGGGAAAAAGATGGGTAGAATTTTTCAGAAAAAAAAAAAGGTGAAATTTTGTCTGTTCTAAACACTTTAAACCTCTGTTTCTCAAGCATGGGTAGGGCTGTCAAGTACAGGTATGGACCAAGGTGTTCCAAAATGGTAACGGATACGGGCCGTAATGGCCGTTATGGCCCCCGTATTGGCTGTTATGGCCGTTTTTTTTTTTTTTTTTTTTAAAAAAAAAAAAAAAAAAAAAAAAACTGTTATTGGACCGTTATAAATCGTTACGGGACCGTTATGGACTGTTTTTCTGTAACGGTCATTTTGACCCCGTAACGCGTAACGGTTATGACCATAATGGCCGTTACGTAACCAATTTTGAATACCTTGGTATGGACACTAGTCCAAAATCTCAGACTACATGGGCATAATTTTTTATTTAATGTTTTAGTACTTCCTATGATAAAGATCCCCTACAACCAGTTGCATGTGTTCGCGCCCGGCTCACATGTGAAATGTGCATGAAATCTGAGCCAGGCAAAAGTTAGCCCACGCCATGAAGATTGCCCAGCATGAAAGTAAGGCAATCCTGGTCCACCCATTAGTTGGGCCAAACATGTAAGTTGACTTGGTCCTTTGTCTGGTTTAGCTTATTGTTAGGATAAAGTCTTTAATCTGTTTTTTACTGTAGCTACGATTGGTCGAGGGTCAGCTACGACTAGTTGTAGGAATAGTTCAATTGGTCGTGGTCTGCACGACTCAAAGTCTAGCGGCATAGGATTTTGGTGTCTGAGCTGCTCGACTGGTCGAAAGGATGGCTCGACTAGTCATAGGTTACGCAGCTTGTTCCGCGATTTTGTGCGAAACTGCGGATTTGTGTCCTTTCGCAACTGGGATACGGAAGGAAAGTTTCCTAAACTATAAATAGGTATCCCTAGGGCTTTTCTAGGGTATGGGAGATGAATGGGAAGGTTTTCTAAAGAGTTTTAGGGTTATCAAAGGGTGTAGCAAGGGTGAGATTCGAGGTTGTTCGAATCGAGTAAGTCCTTTCTCTTTATAATTGATGCTTTCATAGTGGAGATCTGTCACTTTATGCCGTGGTTTTTTCCCGCAAGGGTTTTCCACGTTAAATCTGTGTGTTCTCTTGTATGCTTGGTGCCATTAGATTGCTATCCTAGATCTAGATCTGTGTGATTCCGCAGGCCAAAAATCCCAACAAGTGGTATCAGAGCAATCGGTTGGGACACAGATCTGAATCTAAGGGATTAGTAATAATGGCGAGCACCAAGTATGAGTTTGAGAAGTACTCAGGGAGAAATAATTTTTGAGTTATAGAAGGTTAAGATGATTAGCATGTTAACTAAGCAAGGCAAGAATGGTGCTCTTGAGGAGCACAAGTCCACTCTGACTGATGATGATTGGAATACTTTTGATAAGAAAGCTTTACCATCGATCTGCGGGAGCACTTCAAAAGGTGGAGCTACTGTGGATGTAGCGGATTCCACCTCTGCACGTGTGTGGCATGTTGGGCATGGCCACATGAGCGGGCAGGGCAGGAAGGCTGAGACGCGTGGGCAGGTATACAGATCAGGTGGAGTAGCCACCTGTGGGAAGAACCACATAACATGATCGCAGGATATTAGCGAGGTACATGGACGACTCCAATGTCGCAGGAGGATTCATCTTCTATTCAGATGGCTCTAGGTGAGCCTGGTGCTGAGAAGTGGAAGGTGACTATGGGCGATGTGATGGATTTGTTGTACCAGACCGACATATGGGAGCTGGTGGAGCTTCCAGCCGATGAGCGGTTGGATGCAGGTAGATCTTCAGGAGGATACAGTATAGATACAGGGTGAGGCTGGTAGCGAAGGGTTATGCTCAGAGAGAAGGGATCGGCTTCTCAGAGATATTCGCGCCGGCGGTATAACAGGTGTCTATTAGATCCGTGATTGGCGCTGGTTGGCCAATGTGATCTTGAGTTAGAAGGATGGATGTGGAGTCTGCACTTCTATAAGGGAAAGTGAAGAGCAGATCTACACGAAGCAACCAGAGCGGTTTGAAGTTAAAGGGGCTGAGAAAAGACTTTGCAGGAGGTCGTGGTTCGGCTTGTCGCCTAGGCAGTGGTTTGATTCCTTCATGGTGGGACATTCAGGATGAAGGATCGAGGGGTTGCAAAGATGGTTCTCGGCATTGAGACTGAAGGAGGAGTAGGCTTTGGTAATCACAGGAGGAATACCTTGTGTGTAGGTATTGATCAAGGATGTGATGGGCCAGGTAAAGCCAGAGAGCGTTCCCTACGCGTCTCTCCTCAAGTTTTCCTCAGGACATGTCCCAAAACAGATGAGGAAAAGCAGGATATCTCATGAGCCTTATTCGAATGCGGTTGGCAGTGTATGCCATGGTCTGGATTAGACCGGTTATTTCACAGGCTATCAGTGTTGTGAGCAAGTACCCCGGTAAGCAATATTGGGTAGCGGTGAGATGGTAAGAAGACTACGTTTTTGAGAAGACAGGAGCAAAGGTGGTTGAGCACGTGGATTTTGATCTGGCAGACATGCTCACCTAGGTCGATCCTGCAGAGAAGTTTAAGTTATATGTAACTTCTCTGGACTTGGCGATGGCGGAAAAGAAGGACGGAGTGTGCAAGAGAAGCTATGATGTGATGCAAAGATAAGAGAAGAGGTCAATGAGCTACACGGTTGAAGATTGAAGACTTGGTGGAGATTGTTAGGAAAAAGTCTTTAATATGTTTTTTACTGTAGCTACGACTGGTTGAGGGTCAGCTACGACTGGTCGTAGGAATAGTTCGACTGGTCGTGGTCTGCACAACTCAAAGTCCAGTGGCATGGGATTTTGGTGTCCGAGCTGCTCGACTAGTCGAAGGGATAGCTCGACTAGTCATAGGTTACGCAGCTTGTTCCGCAATTTTGCGCGAAACTCCGGATTTGTGTCCTTTCGCAACTGGGATGCGGAAGGAAAATTTCCTAAACTATAAATAGTTATCCCTAGGGCTTTTCTAGGGTATGGGAGATGAATGGAAAGGTTTTCTAAAGAGTTCTAGGGTTATCAAAGGGTGTAGTAAGGGTGAGATTCGAGGTTGTTCGAATCGGGTAAGTCCTTTCTCTTTGTAATTGATGCTTTCATAGTGGAGATCTGTCGCTTTGTGCCGTGGTTTTTTCCCGCAAGGGTTTTCCACGTTAAATCTGTGTGTTCTCTTGTATGCTTGGTGCCATTAGATTGCTATCCTAGATCTAGATCTGTGTGATTCTGCAGGCCAAAAATCCCAACACTTATACCATACATTGTGGTCCTGCATGATGGGAGGACTGGCCCAATTCTTAAATAAGCAGGTCTTCATAATAAGAGCCACCATGGGCACAGTAGAGTTTTCTACGCATGTTGGCAACTGAGACAGGTTGCATTTGAAGTTCACCATTAAACCATTTTGTAAGTGATGACTTCTCATTTTCTAGTGGTAAATGGTTTAACGTATTATGGATTTACAATTTAAAAAATAAAAATCGAGAAACATTTGAGAGCTGAGCCATATCAGATGCGGATCCGATACATTAGTGTCCTGTTTGACGTTCACACATTTGAAAGATCCAAGTATCAAATGTTAAACCATCAGCAACAAGACATCAAGGCCACTACACAAAAATACATGAACAGCCAACCTTTAAAATACAAGCTTGAACTCACCAAGGACTTGGGCGGCAGTTATACTTCTTTTTTGGATCCAGCGTTAACATCTTCCTTACGAGATCCTTTCCATGATCAGATATAGAAGGGCAGGGTGCGCTTTTGAAGTCGATTTCACCTTGTAAGATAGCATCAAATATACCTTTCTCTGTCTCTGGAGTTTATTTAGTCATCGAGGTATCACATTCAACAATGGAAGGTTCAAAGATGTGGAAATATTAGTTTCATGAGAATCCTAAAAATTTCTCTAGAAATACAAACTAAGAAGTTCATAAGTCCACCCACACCACCATATGTACCTATACACATGATCACAAGTGACAACATAACACCTGATACAGACACCTAGAGTGGGCCAGCCCCACTGGGCACATGATCTGGTCCAAAGATCAGGCTGTCAACTCATTGTTGACTGCACGTCCGACAACAATAGATCACAGGGATTGCTGATGGTCCAACTTACATGTGGCCTGCTGAATGACAGGACAGAAAAAATCTTTTGGCATACCATGTATAGCATACCTAGTGACTGCTTGGATGACCACAAAACGTCCAATTAGAACATATGGCCATGTGTAGAGGTCCAGTGAGGACATTGCAGGTGGGCTTCTAGTAAAACTCCCAACACTTAGGTGCGGCTTCATAAAACCTATTTTCATATCCTTTGGCAAATCAGATTATTAAGTGCTTGAATTAATTTTCACTGAAAATATGGATCTTTTTCAGTTCCCCCGCCTTCACTTAACGCTAAAGGCTGAACGCTGAAAGTGGTGGTGCATCACATTAAAATTTCTTTTCACTTCTGACTAGAATATCACTAAAATTATTTCAAAATTACAATTCAGCACTTGACTTAATTTTCAGAGCTTCCGTTTCAGTTTATCAAACGAAAACTAAATAATAATTAATGATTTTACTTACCAGCCCAGAATGGGGGCACACCACTGAGAAGAATATATATATATAAGATGACTCCAGCACTCCAAACATCGATTTCTTTCCTATAGTTGTGGCATAACACTTCCGGGGCTGCATAGTAAGCACTGCCCACAATTTCCCGGTAAATTTTCCCTGGACATTTATTCGCAGTGGCATATGTATTCAGTAAAAGGGAACACATATTTTCCAACCAAAGGATACAACAAACTTTCAAGAGGCTTTTATGTACGGATGAAATAGAAGGAAAGAAAATACTTTAAAAATTTCCAAGAACTGACAAACACAGGTACAGTTATGGAGAAGGAAAAGAGAACAGAGAAATCATGAACCCATGCATTTGATTGAATATACTCCAGTCTCATTGTGAGCCATACCCAGTTCATTAAGGAATACCTGAAATTTTATGTGCCTGGCCTTCCAAGAACAGGTCATCAGTTTCATCCAAGTCCATTTGCTTGGTCAATCCTTCCATAATGACAAATCTCGTTCCTGCCAATTTCTCTGCCAGGAATTTCTCGGGAGATAGGTTTTTCTTGGGATATTATCAGGAAAATCTTGCCAAAAATATAAATATTTTATTTTTTTTGAAAGGCAACAACACCACCAGGGCTTGAACCCCAGATCACTCACACACACTTTCTCTCTACCAGCTCAAAATATAAATATTATAGTGATATCAACTGAAAAATATTTATGGTAAATCTCTCTCTCTCTCTCTCTCTCTCTCTCTCTCTCTCTCTCTCTCTCTCTCTCTCTCTCTCTCTCTCTCTCTCTCTCTCTCTCTCTCTCTCTCTCTCTATATATATATATATATATATATATATATATTGTTGGAGTGATAAAGTCCCTTGATATACATTGATACACCACACTCTAACAGCTTAAGCTTTTGGAGTAAATGGTTGTTTGACATGGTATCAGAGCGGAAGGTCCTATGTTCGAATCTCGAGAGCAGCAAATATGCCTCGCAAATATATTATTCTCCCACGGAGGGTCAGGAAATATCAGGTCCGGCCCAAGGACTGGGAAATCAAGCCCGGCCTATTTATGGTGTGAGCATCCCTCCACCCTCGTCAGTATGTTCCCGTGTGGAATTCCCACCCCGCACACTCTGACAGCTTAAGCATTTATATATATATATATAAAACAAATTCGTTAGGATCTTACTATTTTCAAGTTGATATCGCAATAATATTATTGTGAAAAAAATGTGATATTATAAAATCTGCCGATATTTCGAAAATCTCAAGATAATATCGTTCGGTGTATTTTTCACAATATTTTCAAAATCTCAGCAGTATTTGTCAAACTGAATCCTTCATACAATTTTCTCTGGTGAAGTGGCAATCCATTTTATATGGGTGTGATCCGTCTACAAAGTATTGGATCAGAGATTGTTGCCAACAATTCTGTTTTCATGATGATGAACTTCGGAACTATTTGGCATCACTAGTTTAAGAGAATGACCATATGATCCATACAAATTCAGTAATAATCAAGGTCGTTGCGCAATACTTACTGTCAAAACTTGATTGGGTAATATTTCTAAATTTTATTTTCCCAGATTAAAAGATATCCTCCAACAGAAGCCCATGGCATATAGCAGGTCTGATTTTGTTACTTTATGATAGCCTTGAATTTTTTGTACTAGACAATGGATACATTTGAAACGCCATGTTAACTGGTGGTGATTCATCCATCGTAAGTGTGACATATGAATGTTAATACCATCTAAATTGTGCAACCCAACATAGATGGAACACCGCCCCCGAGACTGCTAATGATTGAATGATCAGGCCAGCCAGTGACCATAAAATGGATGGTTAACAGGAAAATGGTCAGTGACCCAAATAAAACAGGGAAATTATATGTGTATGCTCATCTGATTGGTTTGACTTTTGGGCCATGCTTGATACACAATAGGGCCCAGGATCAAGTTGTGGTATAAACTGACATACATGTATGCCAGTGCATAGCAGCCACCAATTAATAGTGCATTCAAAGGTCCATCAGTTCTAGTCTGGAAAATTGAGATGATTACATAGTTCAGGTTGGATTTTATGCACTGGCCTATACGCAGTATTTCAGGTTGTCGTGAGAGATTTGATATTTTATTATTATTATTATTATTTTTTAAAATAAAAAGGGCTTTCCCCTGTATCTTTGTTAATTAGCAAAAAAAAAATATACAAAGACTGGACATTCAGGAGGGCTCCACAGATACATCGGGCCTCACCTATCATATCGTCAAGATAGGCAGTAGGAAAAAGAAGAAAGGAAAAAAAAGGAAAAGAAAATTGGATAGAAAAACGGGGTGCTTCTCGAGGATGAGAAGGGGGAGCTAGGGGATCATGAAGGATGAGAGGTTGAACCTTGCTGGGAAGCTCTCAAAACACCCAACCCACTCCCTGAGATCGATTCTCTCAACCCACTCCCTGCCTTGCTCTGGAGCTCCTGATATAACCCATACCGGCGCTATCTAGCACTAGGGAGCTACTAATGCGTCTCGGGAGATCGGCTCTGGAGCGATAACGGGAGTCGGCCTGTTTATCGCTGCCTAACTTTGCTGGAGCATCCGTGACAAAGTTACCTTCACGGAGGGTGTGAGAAAAAAACAGGTTAAGTGGCCGAATCATGCTATGAACGATGCCCATTTGGGTCCAAATGCTGCAACAACCCGAGAACGCAGGGTTAGTGGCTGCTTCTATAATGATGCGAGAATCAGATTCGACCGAGATGTTGGAAAGGCCCATCTCTCTACAGTACTTCAGCCCGTCTACCATAGCTTGAGCTTTAGCGACTATGTTAGAAACCGGGCCATATGATTTGTGGAAAGCAAAGATAAGATGCCCCAGAGAGATTTGATAAATTAACTAGCCATTTCTACAACATAAGAATGTTTGGTGTGGTGATATTCCGATACTATAAACTGCCTACAAAAATGCAATTTCAGATTATTTTGGTATATGACAATTTCGCCGTACAACTAACAAGGTCTCCAACAAAAAGACCACCCTCTAAAAGACCATCATCGTCATCATCATCTAAGCCATATCCCAACTAATTGGGTCAGCATCCTCTAAAAGACCATCTGATGCATTTATTAGGACATAGGAGAATATGATTCTAGCTTGTCTTAATGCACTGAACACCTCAAGCTAAATGATGGATCTTGAATCTCCAGTAGTATTAACTGCCAATATTCTTTCCAAGACATCATAAAAAATTTCAACAGCTTCACAAATTGTTATTATCACGGCTCAATAAAGAGGTTACCAGCCCTACATGCTCCCCTCTCCACATGAACCATTGGACACAGCACACCTACCAACCTAGCAAGTGTATGGAAACATAAGTACTCAAATCAGCTGTCCCCAGTGTGTGAAGGTGTTTTTTTTTTTTTTTTTTTTTTTGAAATGAGTCAGTGTGAAGATGATCATACACCAAAATCAGCATGTCAGCCACCCCTATAAGAAAAGAATAGATAGTTTTAAGGAAACATACCAATGGTCCACATTCAATGTACATGTATCATGTATGGCCCACCTAATCAGCGGACCAGCATGATTTTTGCATATTGTCATATTCGTGGTAGGGGCCACCTTATGCACCATTCAGATGTCCCACACGATTGCGAGTTGGCATGTATGTTGTGCATAAAGGTGTGTGTCGGGCAAGCAAACCTCCTCGAAACAACTCATAATGCACACATGCACAAAGAGGATGGTTAAGCAATGTCCAAAACATTCAAAAAGGAGGAAGTGATTAAGGGTATAAGAGCCCTTCCTGTGTCCAAGGTCACTAATCAAACCTAGTCAATAGAAGCATACTGAAATACCATCTTCAAGACGAAATGCTTCCATGAGATTATTATTTTTATGACATTAGGGTGTCCCTATCCCATTTTGAGGCAAGACCATTCTCTACCGAGTTGCTAATGTCCCTATGTCCCAAGGTATCCCAAATCGGATACGTATCAGCCGTAACGGCCGATACGTATCGGTAACGGTGGTACCCGTTACGCGATACGGTGGTACCCGTAACGGTCAGATAACGATCACATTTTTTTTTGCCTTTTTAAGCTCCGTTTTTCACTTTTTTTGAAACCATTTGCTTCCAAACTCTCACTCAATTCTTCTACTACTATTTTCGACCAATCTTGGCTTGGTATTTGAGATAAAAATACATTTTATTACGGATTTTGTTGAATCGAAGCTCGGTGGGCCATTTTTCAGAAATTCGTCAAAAAAGGTATTTATAATTTTTTAATATGTTTTGCTGTTTTAATCATGCCATGTGATGTGTTAATCATAGTAGAACATATTAATGTGCATTTTACAGATTTGGGGTGCCATTTTATATTTTTTTCTATTTACGCATTAATTATGGCCCTTTTTTTTTAATTCAAAAAATTATTTTTTAATGATTGTTTTGCTGTTTTAATCATGTCATGTGATGTGTTAATCATAGTAGAATATGTTAATGTGCATTTTACAGATTTGGGGTGTCATTTTATATTTTTTTTTCTATTTTTTTTCTATTTACGCATTAATTATGGCCCTTTTTTAAAAAAATTCGAAAAATCACTTTTTAATGATTGTTTTGCTATTTTAATCATGCCATGTGATCTGTTAATCATAGTAGAACATGTTAATGTGCATTTTACATATTTGGGGTGCCATTTTATATTTTTTTCTATTTACGCATTAATTATGGCCCTTTTTTTTTTATTCGAAAAATCATTTTTTAATGATTATTTTGCTGTTTTAATCATGCCATGTGATGTGTTAATCATAGTAGAACATGTTAATGTGGATTTGGGGTGCCATTTTATAATTTTTTTATATTTTTTTCTATTTACGCATTAATTATGACCCTTCTTTTTTAATTCGAAAAATAATTTTTTAATGATTGTTTTGTTATTTTAATCATGCCATGTGATGTGTTAATCATAATAGAACATGTTAATGTGCATTTTACAGATTTGGGGTGCCATTTTATATTTTTTTCTATTTACACATTAATTTTGGCCATTTTTTTATTCGAAAATTCATTTTTTAATGAATAGTTTACTGATTTAATCATAGAATTTAATGTGTTGATTATAGTAGAACATGTTAATGTGCATTTTACAGATTTGTGGTGTCATTTTATAATTTTTTTCTATTTTCGAATTAGTGACTTTATGTTTTTATTTGCTTATATTGGACAGGTTTTGCCTTGGAGCTTCTTAGGGTTTAGTTAGAACATAAAATCATCTTTATTAACATAGGTCATACACTCATACTCATATCTAATTATCTAGTATCTACCTAAACCTAAAGAAATGTCTGGGTCTAGCCAACAACAAGTAAGTGAGGATATTGGATGGCAACATTGTGAGAGGGTTGGTGGTACTAGGCACCAAATGAAGTGTAAGTATTGTGATAGACTAGTGACTGGTGGAATTACCCATCTCAAACAACATTTGGCACATCGAAAGGGTCAAGTTGCGCCATGTAGTAGAGTACCGAAAGAGATAATGCTTTTAATGCAAGCTAGTCTGGATGAGTCAAAGGGTAAACGTGTTGCTGTACAAAAGAAGAAAGATAATATTTTGGATGTAGTTCGAAAGAAGGTGTTTGGTCTTGAATATATGGGCGTTCATGATGAAGATATTATTGATTCTGACGAAGATTCAGATCGAGAATTAACTATAGCTAAAAGAGAGAGCTTGCATCTAACTCATGAAGAGGAAGAACGTCGCTACATGTTTGGCATGCATGAGTCAGTGCGTGATACAGGGGGGGCAGTGGGAGTGGGAGCGGGAGTGCAACTGGAAGTGCAACCGCTTCGCCAGTGAGGGTGGGGGGGGGGGGGTAGGTTTGGTGGGTTACCTCGTGTGTTTGGGAGCCGACAACAGACATCTTCACGTGATGTCCCTATACGTTTGGATGAAGAAGTAAATGAGCCTAGGAGACCCTCTATTGATCCAATCCTGTTTAGAAAAGAATCAACTAAACAAATTAAAGAAGATAAAACAAATGTGGAGTAGAACTTCCGTTGAGAAATTAGGTAGAGCAGCAGCAAAGTTATTTATACATGCCAACATATCTCCTAACGTGACCAATTCTCCATATTGGCAGGTGGTAATTGATGCAGCAGCAGAAGCAGGTGAAGGAATAAAAGCTCTCACGGCTAAGGAGATTAGGGGGAAATGGACAGATGCAGAGTATGCGGATGTGAAAGCATACGTGGCTACCTTTAAACCTGTATGGCAAGCTAGAGGATGCACGATCATATGTGATGGTTGGACTGGCCCAACCAGATGCAGCATGATTAACTTCATGGTGTACTGCCACTTAGGAACTATATACCACAGGTCAATTGATGCCTCAGAAGTAACGAAAGATTCCAATTATATTACTGGACTAATGGATAAAGTTGTGGAAGAGATTGGAGAGGAGAATGTAGTGCAGATTGTGACAGATAATGAAGCATCATATAAGCTTGCAGAACATATATTGATGGATAAGAGAAAATATCTTTTTTGGTCACCATGTGTTGCCCATTGTATTGATCTTATATTGGAAGATATTGGGAAGAAGAAGAATGTTAAGAAAATGGTCGAAAGGGCAAGAGAAGTGACGACATTTATTTACAACCATAATTAAGTAGTTGCAATAATGAGAAAGTCCACGAAAGGACAAAAGTTGTTGAGGCCTGCGGCGACTAGATTCGCAACAAACTTTATAGCATTAGAGAGTTTATTCCAGCATAGGGGAGAGTTGAGTGAGATGTTCGCTTCCCGAGAATGGCTCAACACAAAATATGGGAAGAAGACATCAGGGACACCGGTTGAAGTTGCGAACACCATACGGGACAACAAATATTGGAAGAAGGTCAAGTCAATCCTAAAGGTGATGGAGCCCCTTCGTCTTATTGAAACCGACGAAACACCTATCGTGGGCTTCCTATACAATGTCATGAATAAGGCAAAGTTGGCAATTCAACGTAATTATAAAAGCTGGGAGTCTTATTGGAGGATGATCGACAAGAGATGGACAAGACAACTCCATCATGATCTTCATGCAGCAGGTTACTATCTAAATCCTAGGTATAAATATGCTCAATCATTTGTTGAGGATAATGAAGTTCATGTCAGGTTAAAAAATGTGATAAAGAGATTAGAGCCTGACTTAGATATGCAAATAAAGGCATTGAATGAAATAGATACATTTGGAAATTGCCTTGGTAGCTTTGGAGATGCTCTTGCACAGCATGCAATATCTAGGTTGCAACCGGCTGAATGGTGGATTAATTTCGGAGAAAGTACGAAGGCTCTCCAAAAAATTGCAGTAAAAGTTTTAAGTCAGACAACATCTTCATCTAGCTGCGAAAGGAATTGGAGTTGTTTTGCGTTTATTCATTCAAAGAATAAGAATAGATTGCAGACTAGAACATTAGATAGACTTGTCTTCATGCACTACAATACAAAACTAAGAATGTGACAACATCATAGGAGCATTACAGCTGTCGATGACAGAGAGTACTGTCCAATAAACTTGGACAATATTTATAATGAGGATGACCCGCTTCTACCTTGGTTGGAAACAAGGGAAAAGCAAATTGAAGAGGATAGTGAAGAATTGAAAATTGATGACCCATAAATACATAGAGCGCAACAAGAGAGTCGTGCAGATGTGTTAGACCCAGTAAGAGGGGCAGCGTTTATGCCAAGTACGGGTACGACTCAAGATCAACAAAAGAGTACGAGCAGTGGTAGCGTGACCGTGTCGGATGATGGTGACGATGACCCCCCTGCCCCTGGTGCTGGCACTTCTGGTGTTGCTCAACGCCCTATAGAGGCGTCTAGAGATAGCGATGCTGATGAACATTGACGAGGTGGTACATGAGGTCGGACTTATGAGTATACCAAGTCACAATACGGCCAGCAGGAGGAGGGTACATCTAGTGGTGCAGCGGGTCCGGGAGGTCCGGAACATCAGTAGGCTCATGGTCTTGGTTATTATGATAGATATTCTTATGGTCAATTGAATTATGATTATGGTGGTTATACTGAGCCTGTTCCATCACATTCATGTTGGAGTAGCCCTCCCGATCAATATCCATATCATTATAGATATTCAGATTCAAATCCAAGTTACTCATCACAACGAACACACTCTCAATCTCAAGATTCTCAACAGCATGAGTATGGGCACCAGTATGGCTATTCGACGGGCACTGGTGGATATCCTTACTTGGGGTCAGAGTCGTTGACTAGTAAGGATCAGTCATTCTCTGGTTTCGTTGATTTAGTATTTTCTTCTGGCACTGGATATTATGGATATGCAGCACCTACACCTATTGGACAGCCTCAGCCTGATGGTGACGATGATGATGATGTGGAGGTCGAGCAACCACAAAAAAGAAGATTTTCATTTTGGTGGTGACTTGTGATTGTGAGTATATATTTGTATTAAGGTAAGTATTTGCAGCAGACAGCTCACAGCAGTATTATTGCAAGAAGCCATGCAGTCATGCACACACTTGACACTGCCGAACTTGTATTTAAAATAGCTCCCCTGACAACCAATCAAGTAATCCTTAATCAAGTTGCAGGGGAGTATATCAGACACTACTAATTTTTTTTTTTTTAATATTCTTGACTTGAGGATGACAGGTTATAGACAGGAATCACAGTCACGTGCACAGGTATGTTCGAGAAATTCCTCAAAAATAATTGCAAACACCTAATGTAAGATATTTTCATATTACATTTATTCTAATATATCTATCATTGATAGTAGATAGTTAGAAAATTAAATATATGAATTTTGTAGTCAAATTCAGGTTATCTGGTTCATAAATTCATTAGACAGTCCGATGCAACTTCTCACCAAAGAGTGGACCGTTACACCACCATAAACATGTTCCAATTTATAAATGAATTCATATTTGGAATGTTTAGAATATTCTGAATTTAATCCATATTTTTTTGGCAAAAATAAAAAAAATTGCGTTGTTATGGCCTTATGGGCCGTTAAGCCCACGTATCGCCGTTACGCCCCCGTATCCATATCAGTTTTGGAGGTCACCGTTACGCCAACCGATACCGATACGGGACACCTTGCTATGTCCCCAAAGATTTTAAATGACATGTGGGATGTACAATCATAATCGGGATTGTGAGCAGACTATGACAAAAGAATCACGCTAATCAGATGATCTTAACCCTTTGAATGGGGCCATTTTCTTTTTCTTTTTTTTTTACAACCATCTATTGTTTACGAGCCATATATCACATTGTTAGAGTCATCAAACCAAAGTGATGTTTCCAAAATGATGATTGGACCTATTTTGATTCTCTGCTCAATCTTGATAGTCCATTTTTCATGCTATTGATCGGATGTTTAGGATCATCCGATTGGTATGATTTTTGCAATATAGCTTGATTCTAGTTGTATGAATGAATGAACAGTTTAAATCCATGATAGGCCATCCCACATGTCATTTAAAAGATTTGGGGACGTTGCTAACATACCCATGAATGAGGGGACGTTGCTACAAGTGACCCATCTGGTGTATCTGCTATTCGTGTGTCTAGGTCCACGCATCTTATCCTTTTGATCTGATCTTTGATACCAGCACCATTGATCACATGACTGGACAAGAATGTAATTTTCTTTCATATTCCTACTTTCCCCATTATATTAAATTGGGTGATGGATCCTATTTCAGAGTTGCTGGGAAGGGATCTTATTGGCTCAATTCTTCTTTAGAGTTACTTTTTGTTCTTAATGAACCATGTTCCATCTTTTCCTACTAATTTTCTTTTTGTGAGTGCTTTAACCGAGCAACTAAACTGTCGCATTACGTTTTTCCCTTCCCACTATATTGTTCAAGATCCACAGACTAAGAGAAGGATTCATGGTGGACGAGTGGTGTACCTACTTTTTCAGAGTCAGGTTTACATAATAATGAACGTGTACAACTTTGGAATACACACATGGATCATATGCCGGTCAAGTCACTTGGAGTTTTGTTTCCAAATAATTTAGCGAGAATGTTCACCTTCAATGTGATAATTATTAATTTTTTAAACACTGCCTAACCATTTATTCTTCTAGTGATAATAGTGTTACCTCCTACTCCAAGTACTTATTCCTTTGGTTGTAAATATTTCATTTAATTTCATTCATGATTATTCCCGTTTTACTTTGATATATCTTTTGTAGAATAGAAGTGAGGTACAATCAATTGTAAAACTGTTTGCCAAAATGATTCAGACAATTTGAGACTCAAATTGAGGTTTCCCAAGTTGATAATTCTAAGGAATACATGTCATGAGCAATGTTCAAAGTATTGGTATCGCTACAAGTTTCACTGGCCAGAGATACGGAAACAACATCGATATCGCCGATAATATCGTTGATAACTAGAAATGTGGGGAAACATGAGAAAAACGGTGGTTTTTCAGCGAAACTTCATGAGATGTTAAAATGTACAAATTTGCATGTTTAGAAATTTAAAAAAAAAATTGCAAAAAGAATGCATATATAATAAGTTTCCATTTAATGGAGCCTTAAAAGCATGTGTTGTTGTAAGAATTTAGTCCAACCATTCCATCCGGCTTATTTAACCATCCAAACATCCATCGATATTGCAAAATATCAATAACACATGATATTTCATCAAGAAATTATCAACAATTGGAAAGGAAACGAAAGAATATTGTGGTCTTAATATCGCATGTTGTGATATCGATAATATCCAGATATTATCAATATTATCAATGACAAATTGAACACTACATACAACCATGCGCCCATGGAAAAAAATTTGAAATAAATTTTTTTCTAATAAACAAAATTTTGATGATATTAATACGTTGGCGATATTATTGAAATATCGTAGATACACTTATGATACAATCATTACCTAGATTTTACGTAGTCGAAAATATTGGGAATACATTGGTGATATTGATGCATTGGCAATACAAGCGACACCTAGAACTTACATAGTTGCAAATATTGGCGATTACATTTGTGATATTGACACATTGACGATACATAGCAATACATTGCTAATACGTGAAATTTCCAATACTACCAATGTTATCAGTATGGCTACCTGTGTTATCGGTATCATTGAGCTGGAGATAAAGATAATATCGGAGATATTTCGAACACTGGTCATAAGATCTATAGTTAACTCTATGATCATGACATTAAATTCCAAACTTCTTGTCCTCACGCACCTCGATATAATGGAGTCGCTAGATACAGGAATCAGACATTCACTTGATACATGTTAATAGAGATGAAGGTTCCAAAGGCCTCCTACGATGAGGCAATTCTAACTGCCACTTATGCAATCAATAGGTTGCCTTCACCTTCACTTGGCAATAGTAAACCCCCTTCATATCTTAAAGCTCAATTCTCCTTTGTTCAAAATTCCCCCTAAAGTGTTTGGGTGTTTGTGCTTTGTTCATGCATTGGGACCTGACAGTGATAAGTTAGGATATCAATCTTCTAAATGTATTTTCTTTGGGTATGCATCAAGAGAAAAGGTGTCTAAGTATTATTCACTTGAAACGAAGAGGAAGTATATCTCAAAAGATGTCACAAATTTTAAGAATGTACAATACCTCATTTCAAGGGATACTGAACTTGCCCCTTCATTTGGTGAGGCATTTCTCCTTCCTATCACAGAAGACGGTCCTTTTTCATGTTCCTCGTGAGTCCATAGAAAAACCTCTTTAGGTACATATCCACAAGAAGAAAGAGAGAAATCTTCAAAGATGATCAACTACCGCCTCTCTACCACCTCAGAGCCAAAATAGGACAATTATTCTTTTCCTTCTGAGCCAATTCCCTCTGCAACTCCATCCGAGCTTCTGATTGCTCTTTACAAGGCTAACTAAGCACATATAGTTTCAGAGAGGATACAGAAAATATGATGTCCCAACACCCAAGGGAGCACTGAAAATACAAATATATCCTCTAACATTTATAGAACTACCCAAACTAATACTGTGAGCAGTGATATTACAATGCTACCCTCTAGAAAACTTAACATTTTGACAATTGGCAAAGTCTCCTCTATGTAAACCAAAACCTCAAACAAATATCCAAAAAGCTTCTTTTCACCTTAATTGCCTATTCTAGTGCCATAGTTTACCGTCTTACCATCAAATCTAACCATCGAGAAAAGCCACTTGTGCTAGATGACACATCAAAGGTGGTCATGAGATCAATGCATTCTGGTGACATCATCAATTAGTTATCTCCTAGATAGCTTTGATTCAATAAAAGTGAGTCTCATAGAGTGGGACAATACTTACATGCTTTGGATCATTGACAAAAAACTAAGTATGATTATATGCTCACAAAATGAAATCCACAAGGATAGTCTTTTGAAGAGTGTCTACAAGAGGAGACAATTGCAATCAATCTGCAAGTAAATCATGCACACATGTCATCTTGTGAGTGTCCATAGCATCTTTCGATTTATTTTATTTTTTTTAGAAGTGATTTATTTTGACAAATAAATTGAGTATGTTCATGTGTTCACAAAATGGAATTGAACAAATGGAATACACAAGGGTAGTCTTCCTTCTTTTTGGGATTAGATTATCCAACTGGAACAGATTTCAGTTGTGTACAATCCTGTATGGGGACAACAATTTGAACAGTCCAGATTGAAATATATGTATGCAGTATGCTCCATGAAAATGCATGCTAGATCATACATAAGGAAAAAGGGCAGCCTAATCTGACAAGCTAGAAATACAGGAAATGAAAAACCAAGATTTTGTTTTTAATTGCAGGCTAATACAAATCAGTATCTTACCCTCCTCAATGAACACGGAGAGACCAAAAACCTGTCGCCTTCAGCGGCGAGTCGTCCTCCTTACTGACCAGAAAGAAATTCTCCGGCTTGATATCACGATGCATCACCCCCATAAAATGGCAGACGTAGACCACATTGACGATGGAACGTCCGATGGCAGCAGCGGCACGCTCCGAGTAACTACCGTTGGCAATGATCCGATCAGAGAGATTCCCGCCAGAGCAGAGCTCCATGATTAAATGGATGTCTGGTGGTCCTCATACGCGCCCTTGAATTCGACAATGTTTGGGCTGGTCAGTGAGATGTTGCATGATGAGGATCTCTCGACGCACGCACTCTACGTTGCTCTTGTGGACAAGCTTGCGCTTGGAGATGGATTTGCAGGCGTATTTAAGGCCGGTAGACTTCTCAGTACAAAGATAGGTGACCCCGAACTGTCCGCGGCCCAATTCCCTGTCGAGAGTGAAGAAGGAGTTGACATCTGATAAGGATTTTGAGAGGATGGTTCCAGTGTGGGAGGATGTTGGAGGGTTTATGAGGGATGTATCAGAAAGGTGCGGTCTTGGTAGTGCTGCTGCTGTTGCGGTTGAGCTTTCTTTTGTTGTTGGATAGGAGGGAAGTTACCCATTTCGGGAGATGGTTTTGGTTTTCTTGCCTGCTTTGATTTGTGAGAGAAGTCTGCTCAAGACAGATATCTTGTTTAGAGACAGCTTTCCTGGCAATACATTCCGAAACAAAGGGTAGAGTGAGATTCGAAGCGTTTTCTAAGCTTGTTCACTTTGCTATGGGGATTTTCCAGAAATGTCCTCGATAGACAATTACTCGTTTTTATATAATGCGCGGGGAGTTTGAAAGGTTAGGGCATTATTGTAATTCGAAAGCTTGTTCGAAATTCGAACCGCATAAGAGAGCGGATTTTATACGCTGGCACATACACTTGCAATATATTCTCTCAATCGAAACCGGAAACGGATTAGCTGCTCCCCCTGCCACTAGCCAATGGCTGGTGGTCGGTGCCATGTGGGCCCACCATCCATTCCGTCCATCTATTTTTATAGATTATTTTAACTTATGAGATAAAAAATTGAGGAATATCCCAATCTCAAGTGGATCACATTACAGGAAACAGTGTTGAATTGGGGGCCATAAAAGTTTTGGATCAAGCTGATCTTTGTTTTTTCCGGGTCTGTATGACCTAATCAAGTACTGTGGGCCTTACGAGGATTTTAATGGTGGATATCCAGTCACTATTGTTTTCCTGTGGTGTGGTCCACATGAGATTTATATCCCTCTTATTTTGGCCATCGAGCCCTGAAATGATATGTAAAAATGGATGAACCGGAATGGATGAAACACATATATCATGGTGGGTATTACAGAGCATTTTCCTTGCATCCACAACGCACATCCGTTTTGAAAGCATATACAAATCTCATGTGAACCACACGACAGAAAATAGTGGTGATTGGCTGTTAAAAACTTCCTGGGAGACTTAAAGTCTTGCAACCAGCTGATATTTGGAGGCTCGCTTCATCCAGAAATCGGATTGCGTGATGAGTAACTCAGTAAACTCTTATCTTACTGAGTAAACTCAGTTGGGCCTACAGTGAATCTATTTGGTTTATCCACACCTTAGATCCGTTTTTCCAGATCATTTTAATGGTTGAGCCCAAATTGATGCATATTCAAAGCTCAAGTGAACCATACCACAGGAAACAGTGAGAATAATGATTTCCACCATTGAAATCTTCCTATAGCCCACAACTGTGTTTATTTGTCATCCAACCTATCAAGAAGATCACAAATATACATGGATGAAGGGAAAATTAAAATATCAACTTGATCCAAAGCTTTCGTGGCCTCCCAGAATTTTTCAATGGTAGATGTTCAATTCATATTGTTTCCTATGATGTGGTCCACTTCAGAATTTTATAAGCTTTATTTTTGAGCTCATGCAATAAAATTATCTGCTAAAATGGATAAACGAAGTGGATAAAATAAATAAATCATGATGGGCCCCACAGATTTTACTCAAGCTCAAAATTAAAACCATTTTGGGCACACGAGGATATATATATATATATATATATATATATATATATATATATATATATATAGACTACTATTAAACTAACTTGCAAACCCTAGATAAACTTGCACCTAGCATCTGCAATTGTTATTTAGATGCCAAGCGAATTTAAAGGTAAAACCCCTTGCTTCTCTCCAACAAGGCTATCGACCCGATCTAAAGATTGCCAACTCCCAGTCCCGCAGCAAGAGCACCCAAGAAACCATCTCCAAAACTCATAGCTTCGTTGCATTTAAATAAAATTGCACCTATATGCTGAAAGAAACCTTGACAGCCTGCCAAATGAAGATACTCAAGCCAAAAAATCTCTCACGAAGAAGATAAATAAATTGGATCCTTGATACCTAGTTACTAAAGCCAAAGAAAGCTACAGAAACAAAAGGGGAAGGAGGAGAACACTGGTGCTAACCCCAATATAAAGGGAAGCAAACTATCAGCCAGCCATTGACCAACGGACACCTGGTACCCCCTTTCGGCCAACCTTAGATTTGATGCTTTTTGATGGATCTTGGATGACAAAAATTTTCCAAGTGTCCATCATCAGCCAATAGATAACCAACAATTTTTTCCTATAAATTCGACCCCTAACTTTCAGTCTAGGGGCAACGAAGAAACAAAACGAAGAGGTAGTGTAGGACCTCAACAAGCCAAGCCAAGCTAGCTTGCCCCATCCAAAAGGGAAACTCTGTTGTCTATAGGCCCAGAAAAAGACACCTATGCCTAGATTTTGCTCAATGAAGATCAATTACAAAAACTCAACCCATCAAAAAAAACCAGCTAATTCAGGAGTAGGTAGTCTCATATATGAAATGCATTCGCACAGAGTAAACTGAGTAGGTTTGTAAATAATTATAGTATAAAATAATAGAAGGTCAAAAGTATAATTCTGAGTATCCTTAAATGAACTAAAGGACTATAGCTATTTTACTTAGAATTCCCGACAATATTTGAAAGATATACCAGTATGAGTTGGATGTTAAGTGTGGGAGATAATAAGTCTACTATAGGATGAGTATTCACCATAAGAGGTACAACGGTCTCTTGAGAATCCGAGAAACAAACTTGCATAATAAACTTGACAAATGAGTACGAGTTTATATCTTTAATTGTAAAAGACAAATAAATTGAATGGCCAAGAGATCTTCTATTAGAAGTACCATTATGTTCAAAGCCTGATTGTATCACTTTATTATGATAACGAAACCACCTTAGTGTGAACTTATAACAACATATATAATGAAAATTCAAAACACATTAGTCAAAGACATAATTATGTGAGACAATAAATTCAAGATGAAATCATTACTATCACTTATGTGAAGAAATAACTTGATTGATTAATTTACAAAACCTCTATCAAGAGAAGTGATATGGACAATATGCATGAATGGGTTGAAACTCTTTAATTAAAATATCCACTAGTGATAGAAATTTAACCTAACACTAGTAAATCACTAGTTCTTAGATTCAATAGGTAAAAATAAGTCATTGATACATGGTAAGTTTCAAAACTGAAATTAATAAGAACCTCATCCAATATAGATAGTGCTGACCATTATAGATAAAAAGTTGAGTCATAGAACTCTTAATTACGAAGTGCAATTTTAACATCAAGTGTCTAAAATGTAATAGAAACACTAGAAGGACTTCACTTATGTGAGCTTAGAGGTGATACTAAATTTCATTAGAGTTAGAGTTTCATTTGAAATCGCTTATGAAACAGGATAAGTATATGTCCATTAAAAGTGCTAAGCGAGTATAAAATTAGGAATCGCATATACACAAATATGATTATGTATGTCGTTTCTCTAACTCTCTCATTAAGGAATAGTTGGTTTTAAACCTATGCTACCAGAGATATTGGTAGGACCTTGAGACATTAACATAAAGGGAATGTTTAAATTGGAAGATATAATTTTTTTTATGTAGTATATTTGTTTAGATAGGAATTTCTATTATACTTATTTAACAAAGTTGGGGATTATAGAGATTTTATCTCAATTAGGATTGGTTAAAAAATATAATACAAATATTAAAATCATTGCACATGCACTTTTCTATACCTTTATTCAAAAGTGTTTGAATTTTATTTTCCCTCAAAAACTTTGTTTACAAAAGTAAAACTCTTTAAAAATTTTTAGTCTCACGTTGTTTAGAGAGAAGAAGGTTAACTTGCGTGTTCGAGTGCGGAGAGCGGGGTATTGGAATACACATGCGCGTGGTTGTACGGCTTGGGCAATGATGCTTTAGAGATGTTAGTGACGCACTTTGCATTTCACACATGCGTGGCGGCGCTTCCATGCGACCTATTGCGGACTGACGTGATTCGGTGCTAGTTGACTGTGCGAGTAGGCTAAGCCATTCTTAATTTGGCCATAGTAAGTCAGTCACAAGGTCAACCATTTTAATGATTGACCGACAGAAGTCTACTGATAAAAAACATTGATTGCATCGATCAATTGACAGAAATCAATCGTTGTAAATTACGTTTTGATCATTGGAAAGTTTCAGAATTCGACCATTGCTTCATCAGCCATGAAAAAACGGCTGATTCAGCTTATTTAAGTTTAAGTCACGTCTCTTAGTTAATAGACAACCATTTTGAATAGTTATAGAACACCATTTTGAATAGTTATAGAAACGACTATATAGAAATGTTTCTTTACAAAAACACAGCCTTTTATTATTTATAAAATCCAGTAAAACTCAAGGATAAATCATTTCTTGCAATGCTTTTTCAAGAGATTAAAATTTTCTGTTAAACTCTATCATTTTCTTTTAAGCATTCCAAATGGGTTCTATTCACAATACAGTCTGCCAGTACTGTAAAACTGCACACCAAAGTCCTTTATCATGTTCCTTTCATGATTGATTCACACATAACGATTGAGAATTATTGTATTTTGAAAGCAGTTCACTAACAACCTGGCATTGATCTCATATATGCTTGGATCTTGTTTGATGGTTTGGATTTTCTGCCTTTCTTTTTCTTAATACATTTTTACTAACTACAAGAAACATCACTTTTAGCAACGACCATTTTCGTCGCTAAACGTCAAAATTTCGTAGCTAAAACTGTTTAACGACGATAGTTTTCGTCGCTAAATTCGTCGCTAAAAGACCGATGTACAAGGCTTTTAGCAGCGAAAAATTCAAATCGCCGCTAAATGTGCAATTTTTAGCGACGAATATTTTCGTCGCTAAAAACATATTTAGCGACGAAACTATTCGCTGCTAAAAAACTTCAGTACTCTTTAGCAGCGACAATTTTTCGCCGCCAAAACAAATTCAAGCAATAAAATTTTTTTGCCATGAAGAAAATATGTCAGCGCTTTTAGCATCGAAAAGTTTCGACGCCAAAAAACTGATCACACTTTTCGCAGCAAAAAATTTCGCCGCCAAACAAATTTCGACGACTTTTACAAGCGAAAATTTTCGCCGCCAAAAAACTGCGAACACTTCCAAAGAAATGTTTCGCCGCCAAAAATAACTACCACAGCGAAACGTTTCGCCGCAAAAAAAAACTGGAAAGCCTTTAGCAGCGAAATAATTCGCCGCAAAAAATTCCACGCCTTTTATCTGCGAAAGTTTTCGCCGCAAAAAAGTTTACATGACTTTTAGCAATAAACTTTTTCACTAACTTGAAACAAATTAAGACCTTTAGCAATGAAATTTTTACGAAAAAAAATTCGACAACCTTTAGCAGCGAAAAATTTCGCCGCAAAAAAATATCGACGACTTTTTACATGACTTTTAGCAGCGAAAACATTTCGATGCAAGAATTAATTTCCAGCAAAAATTAAGTTTTTGGCAGCGAAAATTTTCGCCGCCAAACAAATTCCAAAATTTTGTAGCAGCAAAAAGTTTCGCCGCCAAATATAATTTCAAATTTTTAGCAGCGAAAATGTTCGCTGCGAAAAGGTCGTTCCACTATTAGCGACGAAAACTTTCGTCGCTAAAAGTCTTTTTTTTTTTTTAATGTACAGCCTAGAATTCCGCACAAAATTCCTGATAAACACCTGTTATCATCATATTAATCATAATATACACCTGTTATATAATATATTTTCATCATATTCACATTCACATCCAGCTAAACCCAAACATAAACTGCATTCATTCAAACACGTTCATTCACACATTAATACATATAAACTTAACATAATAAACAAATATACAAAAAAATCACAAAGATGAAGGCGGAGGTGGTGGAGCATCGGTGGGTAAACGTGCAGTGAAAGCCTCTAACATCTGCATCATCCGTCGCTCATGATCCACCCGGATCTCCTCTATCCTCCTCTCCTGCTCCTCCCTCGCCTCCACTTGGTGATCCTCCATCTTCCTCTCCCCTGCTCCTCCCTCGCCCTTGACTCCTCCATCATCTTCCTCTCCTGCTCCTCCCTCTGCTTGTCCAGCTGATCTTTGATGTCATTGACGACGACCCGTAGCTGCTGAACCTCTCTCTCTGCGGTATCAGCTCGACGTACGGCACTCTCGCCAACGACGATGGATCGGTGGAGAGCAGCTCTAGCGGGTGCCATGAGCTTGGCACCATGGCCAAACCCACGCACATATCCAGAACGGGTGCCAAGCACCTGACTCATGATCTCTGGCTCACTCCGCTGAGTACCATCGGGAGTGGGCTGACTGCGTAAAGTGTTCATCTCCTCCTGTAATAAAAACATATGAATTTTCTTAATAAATGACATGATTATAATTTAATACAATTAAATTATACAATGTAAAATTTTTACCCAAATCTCGTGGCTCTGGGATGTACCCAAGATCCCGTCGTCTGCCGACAATGAGTCCCTTTGTAGAAGTCTCAGTCGGGCTCTGACGTTGCCGGGACGGAATCATTACTGCAATCGAAAGAATAATAGAGTTAATATAAATGCATGGAAAGAATATATAAACGTAATAATAACCAGTACTTTCTTACCATGTCGTGACGAAGTCGTACGAATGACTTTGAACCAGCTACATGGTTCACTTCTAACTTTCCTCTGTTGTCGAATTTATTTTGCTCTTTTTCTCGAACACATTATTCATAATACATTGTTATTAATTGCGAAATTAATTATTACGCTAAGATATCGTAAATATGTAAATATTACGAAAAGAATCGACGAAAACCTATCTGAGTATCCGCGGTCCTCATCGGTCACGTGCAACAGTGCGAACTACGGCCTCCTCGTGGCTCACGCACCGCATCTTGCCGGTGTAACCTAGTGCGGTAATCCTTAAACGCGCTCCTTTATCATGTCGTCGACGGCATGGGAGATGTGCGGAACACTCAAATCAAAGTCAAATTTATCCTGTAATTTTGTAAATAATAGATTAAGACAATAAATTTATTAAGAAAATAACTTAACCGTAAGTGAACATTTATAAAATAAATTTTATTTAACTAAAATTTACCTGAAAGCGCTGACGGATGAGCTGCCGAACATCATCATCACGTCTCTCCAACGAGGTGGTGGGGGGGAATCGAGTTCGGCATAAGACACCGACCTCGACGTAAACAACATGGCATTGTTCCCAATGGTCTAATGCGATCCCTGTGGGAACTCTCTTGTCACCCTACCCTCACGCGTAAGTCGCTCTAAAAGTAACCCACGCGTGGGTCCACGTCCTCACGCTGGTCGACGACGCTGAACAGAAGTATGTAAGTCTAAACATAAACAGAAATCATTAAAAGAAATATGTCTAAACTTACATGCAGTGCCTGGTGTATGTGCGACTGAAGGATCAGACGCCTGCGATGCAATATGCGACGACGATGCTGGCTCCGTCGCATCATGGGTAGATCCAGTCTTGTGACGACGTACTCTCCCACCTGGTGCCATCACTGAATATGTGCAAACTACGAAATTTAAACAATGTCAATACAAGTGGAATATACTAAAACATTATACAAGTAGTGTTAATGGTATAATGCATTTGTGTTTATGCTCGGAGAGATGAATAAAATATGATTAGACCATTACACTATAATGCAAGCATAATATAATAAAACTGTAAACTTTAATCTATAACCATTGGAAATTCAATTACACATTGTCATTGTATATTAAATACACATATTTGTTGTAATATGAAACAACTATGAGATAAACTATCCAAGTACTCCTGCGTAAGTCATCGTATGCTTGAAGTGTATGTCATCTGTGTAAAGCATTAGACATTTTTATAGCTAACATGACAAATCCACAATAGGATAAATGATCCATCGGGACTCGATTCGGATGTGCAAGTGAGAGAGTCGCATCTTCCATATCTCGTTTCCCACGGTTATATATCTCCATCACTCTGGAATTTTTTACGAGATTGTATAATCTTTAAATCGAGTCGTCGTCGATATATTCCACTCTACACTCATCGACCGGACCGGATATCTCTATGGCCCTACCAGAAGAAGACAGGACCGAAACGTCCATCTGCAACAGCTGATGAAATACGTTGCGTGCTTCTGCTATGCTCCGATTTGAGGATGACATGATCAGAAATTGTCTCAACTGTAAATGTGAATTATAAACAAGTCAATAAAAGGAATTAATCATGACTTGTAATTTTCATGTATACATGGAATACATAAATTATTTGAATTGAAAAATGACATGTAAATCATGTGTACATTTAATAATCGTCGTCTATATCACTATCGCTTAGGGCTATTTCTTCTTCACCATCACTATCGCTGATTAGTATTTCCTCCTCATAGTCTCCAACGTTGTCATCAATGAAACCTGTATCATCTCTAACAATGTCTTGTATTAATGAGGCATCAACATGATCAGGTGGCACATCATCTCTGTCTAATTGCACCACATCAATATCAACACTTGAATCAGTCCTGTATCCCTAGATGACATGTCTTCTTGATATGCTTGTTCAACCCTAGACGTGTCATTTCCCCGTCCTCACTATCTTCAACCAGTGCAGGGAACGTCAAATACGTTCCTGGGCTTTATTTTCTGCACCACGTGCCAAGAGCCGCCTAACTTAGTGTCGGCGAGGTAAAATACTTGTTCGGACTTTGGTGGCGAGGACAAATGGGTCGTCCTTAAACCACTTTCGAGATAAATTTACGCTTGTAAAGTAGTTGTCAGTCTGTATTCCCAATTTCTTATTTCCAATGTCCCACCAATCACATCTAAATAAGTACACCCGCTTTCTCGTACAATAACTCAGCTCAATAATATCAGTCAAAATGCCATAAAAGTCAATTTCATCCTCCTCATTTGTTCCTTTTACAACTACCCCGCTATTTTGCGTGGTCCTGTTCTTCTCACGTTCTTCAGTGTGGAACCGAATCTCATTGACAATACAACCTGTATATCTAGATACACGTCTATCAGAGGCCACACGCCAGTGAGTATAGTGCATCAGACACATCTGCAGAGTTGGTTGTGCGCAACGTCTTTATCTATTATCATGTACAAAATATAATTGTTTAGTGATTTTCTTAGGTTGAAATAATGTGCAATACAACGGAAATTCGAAGTGTGGTGAGATACAATGTGAAATCTTACACGTTCGGCGAACCATTCGAACCGATCTGATGCATCCGATCATAATTTGTGGGGAATTTGGACTTCATCTCGTCTATGTGTTCACTACACATAAATGGCACGTCGTCAGCAAGAAACATTAAGATCATCGCATATAGGAATTACAATAATCGAGGGAAGACTTACTCCAAGTATGACTCTATTTCTTCACAATTGTGCAACACATACCATCGCGCCTTTGCTAGATCCCCAAGGTCCATATCTTGAAACGTCGGGGATCCTAAAGGACGAACGTTTTGTGCAAATATAGATATGAGTCCTTGTTCATCTTCTTGCCCTTCATCGGCATTCCGATCTTCTCGGTTGAATCTAGTCTCTATGCCACGAAGATACATGGAGCAAAATGTAAGGCACTCATTATCAATGTACGCTTGACTATCGACCCCTCCGGTCGTGCCTTATTCCTTACATATTGTTTGAGTGTGTGAAGGTATCGTACACAAACCACTTTGTGTTATATACGTATAAAAACATGAATATATGCGGTTTATGGAATGAAAAAAAAAAAAAAAAATTTCAACGGAGTTCTACCACCTTTCGATCGGATACATCCAACGATATTGTATCGGGCACATGCAAGCTTCACCTCGCGCGGTAAATGAATCGCTAGGTGTACCATGACATCGAAAAATGCGGTGGAAATATTCTTTCAAGTTTGCAAAGGATTATGGCAATGTCCCTCTCCGGTCTTTTAATAACATCCACATTCAACGATTTTGAACACAAATCCTTAAAGAATATCCCAGTTCAATCGGCGTCGCCCGATATCCTTACTCGGGAATCCACGAATCGCAACCGCGTAGGCGTTGCGAAGGACGTGACAATCATGACTTTTCATTCTGTTACCTTACAATCCGTAACGTTTACACGCCGAGATATGTTTGACGCATACCCATCAGGAAACTTCACCGATCTCAACCATTCACATAAACGCTTTCTCTCTAGTTTGGTCAACGTGTAGCAGTCTGCTTTGGTATAGTATACAATTTCCATGTGGTTGCAAGTGTAACTCTTTCCTTAAACCCATTTCTTGTAGATCAATCGAGCCTTGAAAGCTGTCTTTTGTTTTCTTCTCTATATTCATCAATCATTCGAAGACATTGTCACATATATTTTTCTCAATATGCATGACATCCAAGTTGTGTCGCAATTTCGAGATCACTCCAATAAGGCAACTCAAAAAAGATGCTCTTTTTCCTCCGGTTATAGTCCAATCGTACGTTTCCTCTTCTTCAAGTGCGATGCCTTACCAAATCTAACTTCTCCAATGTTACTCAGTTGTTGCATCACATCTTCTCCGGATAGCTCTTTCGGGGTGGCCTATGATCTTGTTTGCCATCAAAGATCATCGTCTTCCTACGCCAACTATGATCGCTCGGAAGGAAGCGACGATGGCCCATATAACACGTTTTTCTACCATGCTTCAATGACAATGAACAAGTCTCAATACCACATGTAGGACAAGCCAACTTGCCCTTCGTGCTCCACCGAGATAAATTTCCATATGCGGGAAAGTCATTTATTGTCCACAAGACATTTGCATGCAATCGAAATGTACGTCTGCAAATGTATCATACGTGTGTACACCTTGACTCCACAAGCTGGTTTAACTCATCTACTAACGGTCGCAAGTACACATCAATGTCATTCCCAGGTGACTTGGGTCCGAGGAATAAGCAATGACATCATGAAAAATGACTCCTTCATACACAACCAAGGAGGTAAATTGTAGGGCATAAGTACCACGGCCACATCTTGTCTGAGCTACTCATATTACCAAATGGATTAAAACCATCACTTGCAAGACCTAGTCGAACATTGCGAGAATCCTCTGCAAACCGGTCATGTTGCTTGTCAAAATTTTGCCGGGCTTGAGTCGCAGGGTGCCTCGAGTGTACTATCATCATGAAAGCGTTTCTCCTTATGCCACCTCATATCTTCAGTCGTCTTACGAGACATAAACAATCTTTGCAATCTTGGTTTCAATGGGAAGTACCTTAACACCTTTTGCGGGATGTTCTTATCCCTGGATTTGCCATACTTCCACCTAGACTCTCCACATTCTTGACACTCTTCAGCATCCTTATGCTCTTTAGATATAATAAACAATCATTTATACATGCATGTATGAGTTCATATCCAAGGCCCAAGTCTCGCATCAAGGATTTTGCCTCGTAATGGGACTTAGGCAATGTCTCACCGTCCGGCAATGCTTCTTTCAACAACTCTAGCAACATGTTAAACGATTTGTTACTCCAACGATTTATTGTCTTCAAATGAAGTAACTTTGTAAGAAAATTTAACTTGGAGAAGTTCTTACACCCCGGATAAAGTGGACGTTGCGCATCCCTCAACAACTTACTAAACTTTTCTGATTCGACATCACCCATTGGAGGAATATCTTGGCTACTGCTTGTCGCTACAAAATCAGTATCCGCAGCTGTTCCCCTAAACACATCCTCTATGATATCTTGCATTTCGTCAACGTCTTCATCCTCATCATCCGACACAATTGGATCAGCAATGACTTCAGTGGGCTCAACTCTATGGGTCATATCTTCACCATGATAGATCCACCAAGTGTAACCCTGGTCAATCCCAACTATGAACAAATCGTCCTCTACTTTGTCTAAAGTCTTAAATATTATGTTCTTGCATTTTCGACATGGACACCTAATCCTATTCCTTGAATCTGCCCGATTTCGTGCAAATTCCATGAACTCTTCAACCCCTTGTTTATACTCTGGGCCAAACCTGTTCTTAGCTCGCATCCAACTCTTATCCATGTCTACAATGAAAAGACTACAGTCAGTTTATGGAAATAGCTTTAAGATTATACTAAGTTATAGGTTTAGGTAATAGGCTTTGATTTTAGGATAAGGTTAAGGTTGTAAGTTTAGGTCATAGGTTAAGGTTATAGGTTTAGGTTAGGTTGAGGATAAGGTTATAGGTTATAGCTTTGGGAATTGAGAGGGTTAAGGTTGAGGCATTGGAAATCGGGTTGGGGTTCGGGATCGGGTTTAGGCTTGGGTTTTCATGTTTAGGCTTGGGTTTAGGGTAGGGAGTTGAGATTGGGATTAGGTGTAGGTTTAGGTTTAGGGATTTGAGAATAGGTTAAGGTTTAGGTAATAGGTTTAGGCTTTGATTTTAGGATAAGGTTAAGGTTGTAAGTTTAGGTCATAGGTTAAGGTTATAGGTTTAGGTTAGGTTTAGGATAAGGTTATAGGTTATAGCTTTGGGAATTGAGAGGGTTAAGGTTGAGGCATTGGAAATCGGGTTGGGGTTCGGGATCGGGTTTAGGCTTGGGTTTTCATGTTTAGGCTTGGGTTTAGGGTAGGGAGTTGAGATTGGGATTAGGTGTAGGTTTAGGTTTAGGGATTTGAGAATAGGTTAAGGTTTAGGTAATAGGTTTAGGCTTTGATTTTAGGATAAGGTTAAGGTTGTAAGTTTAGGTCATAGGTTAAGGTTATAGGTTTAGGTTAGGTTTAGGATAAGGTTATAGGTTATAGCTTTGGGAATTGAGAGGGTTAAGGTTGAGGCATTGGAAATCGGGTTGGGGTTCGGGATCGGGTTTAGGCTTGGGTTTTCATGTTTAGGCTTGGGTTTAGGGTAGGGAGTTGAGATTGGGATTAGGTGTAGGTTTAGGTTTAGGGATTTGAGAATAGGTTAAGGTTTAGGTAATAGGTTTAGGCTTTGGTTTTAGGATAAGGTTAAGGTTGTAAGTTTAGGTCATAGGTTAAGGTTATAGGTTTAGGTTAGGTTTAGGATAAGGTTATAGGTTATAGCTTTGGGAATTGAGAGGGTTAAGGTTGAGGCATTGGAAATCGGGTTGGGGTTCGGGATCGGGTTTAGCTTGGGTTTTCATGTTTAGGCTTGGGTTTAGGGTAGGGAGTTGAGATTGGGATTAGGTGTAGGTTTAGGTTTAGGGATTTGAGAATAGGTTAAGGTTTAGGTAATAGGTTTAGGCTTTGATTTTAGGATAAGGTTAAGGTTGTAAGTTTAGGTCATAGGTTAAGGTTATAGGTTTAGGTTAGGTTTAGGATAAGGTTATAGGTTATAGCTTTGGGAATTGAGAGGGTTAAGGTTGAGGCATTGGAAATCGGGTTGGGGTTCGGGATCGGGTTTAGGCTTGGGTTTTCATGTTTAGGCTTGGGTTTAGGGTAGGGAGTTGAGATTGGGATTAGGTGTAGGTTTAGGTTTAGGGATTTGAGAATAGGTTAAGGTTTAGGTAATAGGTTTAGGCTTTGATTTTAGGATAAGGTTAAGGTTGTAAGTTTAGGTCATAGGTTAAGGTTATAGGTTTAGGTTAGGTTTAGGATAAGGTTATAGGTTATAGCTTTGGGAATTGAGAGGGTTAAGGTTGAGGCATTGGAAATCGGGTTGGGGTTCGGGATCGGGTTTGAGCTTGGGTTTTCATGTTTAGGCTTGGGTTTAGGGTAGGGAGTTGAGATTGGGATTAGGTGTAGGTTTAGGTTTAGGGATTTGAGAATAGGTTAAGGTTTAGGTAATAGGTTTAGGCTTTGATTTTAGGATAAGGTTAAGGTTGTAAGTTTAGGTCATAGGTTAAGGTTATAGGTTTAGGTTAGGTTTAGGATAAGGTTATAGGTTATAGCTTTGGGAATTGAGAGGGTTAAGGTTGAGGCATTGGAAATCGGGTTGGGGTTCGGGATCGGGTTTAGGCTTGGGTTTTCATGTTTAGGCTTGGGTTTAGGGTAGGGAGTTGAGATTGGGATTAGGTGTAGGTTTAGGTTTAGGGATTTGAGAATAGGTTAAGGTTTAGGTAATAGGTTTAGGCTTTGATTTTAGGATAAGGTTAAGGTTGTAAGTTTAGGTCATAGGTTAAGGTTATAGGTTTAGGTTAGGTTTAGGATAAGGTTATAGGTTATAGCTTTGGGAATTGAGAGGGTTAAGGTTGAGGCATTGGAAATCGGGTTGGGGTTCGGGATCGGGTTTAGGCTTGGGTTTTCATGTTTAGGCTTGGGTTTAGGGTAGGGAGTTGAGATTGGGATTAGGTGTAGGTTTAGGTTTAGGGATTTGAGAATAGGTTAAGGTTTAGGTAATAGGTTTAGGCTTTGATTTTAGGATAAGGTTAAGGTTGTAAGTTTAGGTCATAGGTTAAGGTTATAGGTTTAGGTTAGGTTTAGGATAAGGTTATAGGTTATAGCTTTGGGAATTGAGAGGTTAAGGTTGAGGCATTGGAAATCGGGTTGGGGTTCGGGATCGGGTTTAGGCTTAGGTTTTCATGTTTAGGCTTGGGTTTAGGGTAGGGAGTTGAGATTGGGATTAGGTGTAGGTTTAGGTTTAGGGATTTGAGAATAGGTTAAGGTTTAGGTAATAGGTTTTGGTTTAGGGTTAGGGTTAGGTTATAGGTTATAGGTTATAGGTTTAGGGAATTGAGAATGGGTTTAGGTTATAGGTTTTCATGTTTAGTCTTTGGTTTAGGGTAGGGAGTTGAGATTGGGATTAGGTGTAGGTTTAGGTTTAGGGATTTGAGAATAGGTTAAGGTTTAGGTAATAGGTTTTGGTTTAGGGTTAGGGTTAGGTTATAGGTTATAGGTTATAGGTTTAGGGAATTGAGAATGGGTTTAGGTTATAGGTTTTCATGTTTAGTCTTTGGTTTAGGGTAGGGAGTTGAGATTGGGATTAGGTGTAGGTTTAGGTTTAGGGATTTGAGAATAGGTTAAGGTTTAGGTAATAGGTTTTGGTTTAGGGTTAGGGTTAGGTTATAGGTTATAGGTTATAGGTTTAGGAATTGAGAATGGGTTTAGGTTATAGGTTTTCATGTTTAGTCTTTGGTTTAGGGTAGGGAGTTGAGATTGGGATTAGGTGTAGGTTTAGGTTTAGGGATTTGAGAATAGGTTAAGGTTTAGGTAATAGGTTTTGGTTTAGGGTTAGGGTTAGGTTATAGGTTATAGGTTATAGGTTTAGGGAATTGAGAATGGGTTTAGGTTATAGGTTTTCATGTTTAGTCTTTGGTTTAGGGTAGGGAGTTGAGATTGGGATTAGGTGTAGGTTTAGGTTTAGGGATTTGAGAATAGGTTAAGGTTTAGGTAATAGGTTTGGTTTAGGGTTAGGGTTAGGTTATAGGTTATAGGTTATAGGTTTAGGGAATTGAGAATGGGTTTAGGTTATAGGTTTTCATGTTTAGTCTTTGGTTTAGGGTAGGGAGTTGAGATTGGGATTAGGTGTAGGTTTAGGTTTAGGGATTTGAGAATAGGTTAAGGTTTAGGTAATAGGTTTTGGTTTAGGGTTAGGGTTAGGTTATAGGTTATAGGTTATAGGTTTAGGGTGAGAATGGGTTTAGGTTATAGGTTTTCATGTTTAGTCTTTGGTTTAGGGTAGGGAGTTGAGATTGGGATTAGGTGTAGGTTTAGGTTTAGGGATTTGAGAATAGGTTAAGGTTTAGGTAATAGGTTTTGGTTTAGGGTTAGGGTTAGGTTATAGGTTATAGGTTATAGGTTTAGGGAATTGAGAATGGGTTTAGGTTATAGGTTTTCATGTTTAGTCTTTGGTTTAGGGTAGGGAGTTGAGATTGGGATTAGGTGTAGGTTTAGGTTTAGGGATTTGAGAATAGGTTAAGGTTTAGGTAATAGGTTTTGGTTTAGGGTTAGGGTTAGGTTATAGGTTATAGGTTATAGGTTTAGGGAATTGAGAATAGGTTTAGGTTATAGGTTTTCATGTTTAGTCTTTGGTTTAGGGTAGGGAGTTGAGATTGGGATTAGGTGTAGGTTTAGGTTTAGGGATTTGAGAATAGGTTAAGGTTAAGGTTATAGGTTTTGGTTTAGGGTTAGGGTTAGGTTATAGGTTATAGGTTATAGGTTTAGGGAATTGATAATGGGTTTAGGTTATAGGTTTGGGGTTATAGGTTTAGGTTAAGAGTGTGGTCCCTGCAAATACAGATATAAACACGGCTTTGTCCAAAGCCAGGCCCTTCCAATGCTGTCCATAGGAAATGGACAGACTTCACCATGGTCATAAACGGCGGTTCCCACCTTCCGGGGACCCCGCTCTTCCGGATAGCTCCGGCACATCAGGGTCTGCTCCATTAATCTCGAGCAAATACGAGATATAAACACGGCTTTGTCCAAATGGCAGGAGCCCTTCCAATCTTGTCCATAGGAAATGGACAACTTCATCATAGTCATACGGTTCCCACCTTCCGGGGACCCCGCTCTTCCGGATAGCTCCGACGCACATCCAGGGTGCTCCATTAATCTCGAGCAAATACAAACATAATCACGGCTGTCCAAATGGCAGCCCTTCCAATGTTGTCCATAGGAAATGGACGGCTTCATCATGGTCATAATGACGGTTCCCACCTTCCGGGGACCCCGCTCTTAGGATAGCTCGACGCACATCCTCCTCTGGTGGATCAATTCTAAACTAATACAATTAAATCCTAAATTAGTTACTCATCAAGGTTGGATAGATTGTAATACTTTCATATTCCCATTTAACCGTCCACGCCGAAAATCGGCGTGACATCTCCCCATGCCTCTCCGGATAAGTTGATCTTACGTTACATTCCGATGCCAAATATCTAAAACAATGTGAAGATATTTGACATTGAATACTGAACGGAAGAAACATATCTAGAGAGAAACGAAGAGATGGACCATGGATCGAGGCATGAACATTTAAATAGATTATATGAAAGCATATACCTTCCATCTAACCTTGAAGCTGTCCAAAATGGGACAATTTGAGCGATTTCTATGCCACCAAAAACACACCATATCTATGTATGGCCCCATAGAAATCCTCAAACGAGTAACTAATTATCTAACTTACAAAATTATAAATTACAAGTCACAACTATAAACTAACTAATCACAATACGAATTTAAGGCAAACAAGCTGTAATATACAAGCTCATGAAGGTTTGTAAGGACAATTATAGGCAACAGCAGATAACCATAGAACAATATAAGTTGCATTAGTAACAGAGCGTGTGGGCCACATTTTATTTGAACTATTTCAGTAGTCACTACTCCTTTATAACATTTATTTGAACTATTTCATTTCATTTCATCATTTCAAAGATGTTTTTCCGGTGCCTTTTGAGGACAAGTGCCCAAAGTATGCCCTTGGACATTCACTACGATGTGTATGATAGAAATGTCGTTTCCATTTCTGCAGAATATTGGCCAATCCATGGTTTATTTTTTGTTTTTTTTCTATCATACCTTGGGCACTATACAATGCATATTATTATGTATTGCCAATACAAGACTAAAAAAATCGAAGTTCACACAAATAAGGATGAAATGGATGAATGTGTTTCAGGTATGGAGCCAACCTATACATGCTCCAATATTGATATTTTGAACGTTGGCTACCATGACCCCTACATGTGCATAGGATAATGACATGACTAGAGGTTAACCTTTCCCCGTCAGAACATTTTGGATAACTTGTTTTTTCAATTTTGCAATATCTTGATGCTTTGCTCAAGCTATAAGAGGTTTCCTTGGTGTCTGTGCTTCTAGTGGATTTCAATGGTGAACCAATGTATTGCTTGTGATTCTAAAGAGTCACCTCTATTAGGGACCGTGTGCTACACGCTATTAGGCAAAAATACATCCAATCAACAATTTGATTCATTCATTTGTTTGGGACCATAATGGATTGCTTGTGATTCTAAAGAGTCACCTCTATTAGGCAATCATAACCATCCTATCCATGGCTTGGGAAAAAGGATGGCTACAGAAAATAAAGCCAAATTAATGATGGATTAGATCATCCGATCAGTGTGATTTTAGCATGGTAGCTCATGACATGTGTTCTGAACTTAATGAAAGAGTTTGGATCAATCTATTGGACTGCCTAAAAGAACCAATGCAATTAGGAGCATTATAACTCAGTGCTCCAAGTGCACTGGAGCATTTAGATATAAAAGTATTCCAACCCTTTAATGAGCTCCTAAAGCTTTCATTGAACTCACTAAAGAGAAGCAAGATCATTCATCTTACTATCTGAACATAGCAAATGCCCAATCTTGTCTCAAATGCCATGCATTTTTCCTACGAGTTGAGTTGAATCCATCACCAAGAATTATTAACAAAATGGCATGCTTGCATGACCCATCAAGCGATATTTTGCATGGAATCCGGTCACTAAATGGCTTGCTTGCATCCCGTAGGGAGAGAGAGACACACACACGAAAGAAAGAAAAAGAGGAATATTCCAAAGGAAAGATGCACTCATTTGTGTCTACCATGCAAGCTTCAAAAGCTTAACTAAGACTAGTGCTATCTTGAATATTCTAGGACTATCAGTACGTGGATTAAAATATTCTATCTTGCGGAGATTTCTCTTCCTTTAGTCTCCTTTGAGTGTTCCTATGACAGGATGATTTAGAAGTTAAGATGAAAAGTCTGAACTACCTTATATCAGTTGTGACTTGTGAGAATATTTTAAACTAGCAAAACTTGCCATACCACAAAGTCATGGATTTTGGGGCCTGGGCGTCATGGATTTCTAGCTTGGGTTTTACTTTTCGGCCCATCAATAAATTGGAATTCAAAATGAGAGCCATTAAAAAATGGGTCGGGCTTGGTACAACCTTCATCAAACACATGCTTATAAATAGTAATCAGATCCCGGCCCATTCAGCTTCAAGGATACATTTGGATTCAAGGAAAATCATGAAAATCCAAGGAAATAGAAAGAATCTTTTCTTATTTTTTCGTCATGGATTTTCAAGCACAGAATTTCAAGTGACCACGGAAAGAAGAATAGAATCCTCCTCTGGTGGAGGGATCGGAGAAAGCAATGGCTGATTTTGGGTTTTTGACATTAACGGTCAATTCTATTTTTTTAATAAATCAATTTGCCTTTTAAAACTTATATAGTAAAGTCGCATTTGAGGGAAGATGTCCTTGTAGAAGATGCGAGATACGCTTCGAGAACCTAAAGACGTGAAACGGATGAATTCGATTACCAATTCGGATGTCGGCATGGGCTCCAACTCTTGGACCAATTTGAAAATTATAGAGGTACCATTTTATGTTATTTCAGACCATAATGGTATTACCATGTCAATATCTCAACTCATATCAAACTTTCTGTAGACTGATGCTTTCTTTCATAAACATGTGCGTGTTATGACCCTTCCAAAACACCAATTTTACAGATTTGAAGAACAATTTATTTCTACTTACTGAAAATTAACATTTTTCCCTAAATGAGTTGAAAAATTAACAAAGAGGGCTTTCTGCGTTCTTAACAAGAAAATTGGGGAAAGTAAATGTATTATTTGCTTCTTTTTTAAAAAAATAAATAAATTTGAGAGGTGATAGTTGCTTAAGAGGGAAGCGAGTGGCGGTAGTCACACAGTGCAAAGGAAACCGTGATGTATATGGAATTTTGATTCGGATGGATCCTCTGTGTTTATAAAAAAAAAAACCAATTCGGGCATTTTCTCTGTTTTCGGTTCCCACTCACGAGAACACCCAATTGAATCTGAAAAACCCAATTGGGTATGCGAGTAGAGATTCTAGGCTTCTGCTTTTGTTTTTTTTTTTTCTTTTCTTTTAATAGCTCAATTCTGAAAAAAAACTCAATTCAAACCAGAAATGCCAAAAAATTGGAGACAGATCAGTTCATGACAATACAGATCAGTTCATGACCTGGGTCCAGGGATATACCTTTTTTTCTTGAAGTTCTTGCAATGGCGCCTCTCAATCCAAAGAACAAAGAGGGAAGCCGTGAGTCCGCGGATCGGGCACCGAGACAAGTCATTTTGTAGCTCCAATCGAGATGATGAAGGGTCCTCTGATGGTTTCGAGAGGTGATGAATCGATAGAGGGATAGGGAGCACGACACAGGGAGAGGGAGATGGAGAGGAAGAGGTAGCACGAGACAGGGAGACGGAGAGGTAGCACGAGATTGGGGAACAGAGGAAGAGAGAGAGAGAGAGAGAGAGAGAGAGAGAGAGAGAGAGAGAGAGAGAGAGGATGGGGATCGAATAGAGAGAGGGAGGAAGATGAGAGAGCTGGAGGGATCGGAGCGAGAGAGAGAGAGCGGGGGTTAGGGATTTCAGCATTTTGGGGTTTTTTGGGCGGGCGTCTGTATTTGGGCGCCCGCCCAAATTTGGGACGCAATGGGATTTGAGAAAAGTGGGCCCCACCATGATGCGTGTCAGACATCTACCCCATCAGTCGGATGCACCATCCCATGGTGGGCCCAGGGATTAAAAATGAAATCAATCTATGACTTGTATGGGCCACACCACATTTCCAAGTTGAGAGGGGTTACCCTCCATTAAAACATTCATAATTATTTTTTCGGCCCGCCGAGATGTGGTCCACAAATCTATCGTCTAAGTAACGCAATTTAAGCAATCAAAAAAGTGGGTCCTGATTTAGACGGACCTGACAATGATTTTTATTTCATAGCTGGCACATTGTTGGACTTTAAATTAACTGTCAGAATGAAAAACATCAACTGTCCGAATTCAGAAAACAAATGGCCACTAATCGGTGGTTATGATTGTTTGATCAAACTGAAATTCGATGATCAATTATCTAGATTGGCTCCCAAAAATTGGACATCTTGCTTTAAGCTATTATATGATAAGTTGACAATATCTTAGTACCAGTGTATCAAGTAACACACTCTCCCAGAGTATCAAATAACTCCCCTTGCGAATTCTACTAATTTTTAGTTTGGTAATCCGCGAGTTATTAGATCGCGAAAGTTGTTCTGCCAGCCTAATTTCAGGACAAATAAATCTAGGCATTACTTAATATACTCTTAGTATGTATTGATATTTGGTAACTCAGAAATCTTACACTATGGACAAGTCACAAGGTCATAGATTGGTGTAAACATTAATTCTAACCTCTCTTGATACATAAGACTCTTTTTTGTTGAAATGTCCACCAATTAAAAACCAAATAAGATGAACGTTTTGTTCATGACAAATCTATAATGGGTCCCATCATTTTGAGAGTTTGATTAGTTTGTAATACTTGTATGTCACCTAATCACTTTTTTTTAAAGTAATTTATAAGTGCTCAAGTCTTTTTCTTTTGCTTGAAAAGGCAATATATTTGAGCATCATCCGTTACACTCTTCCACTATATCATAATAATGGAGATAGCCTGGGCTCTGAATGCTATACATCATCAAGTAATTAATATGTATTTTTATGGCTAAAATGATCATATGCAAGGGTTGTAGCTTGAGTTACTGTAAGCTCACAATTTTTTTTAAAGAATAACCATGATTTTGTATGACGTCACACCGTTCGTTACTTGATTCAGCTCATGCAGCTCATGGAAGCGAAAGCAAAGCGGATTGCCTACCACCTCGGCACGAGAGATATTCTGTGCATAGCCTTGTGTGGGGCCCACAGGATGTCAGTGACAAATCTACTCCGTCCATCTATTTTGCAAGATCATGGTAGGACATTATTCTAAAATAAGCAAAACTCACGTGGGCCATACCGCACCAAACAGTGGTAATAACCTTACAAGTGGTTTGGATTATATATAAATGTTATAATCAGTTTCAGGAAAGTTTCAATGGTGGAAAATTACATTCCCTTTGTTTCATTTGAGGAGGCACATTTGAGTTTTGGATTTGCCTGATTTTTAAATTCTTATTTTAGTATTTAAAGATAAATAGACAAAGAGGATTTTTCAAGTCCATTTCTATGGACTCAATACATCCTTGATATATCTTGGTCACCACGCATGAGCCCAAAATTGTTAAATATGCATAGCTCAAGTGGACCGCATCTCCATGGGAATTGTTAAATATACAAGGAAGTTTCGGTGATAATGACACCCACCATTGAAACCTTTCTAAGGGCCACTGTGATATATTTTTACCATCCAACCTATTCATAAGGTCATGTACACGTAGATGAAGTGAAAAAAACAAATATCAGCTTGATCCGACACTTCTCCAGCTCTGAAGAAGATTTTAATGTAAGACGTTCAATCCCCACTTTGTGGTCTACTTAATCCTTGTACCCACCTCATTTTTTGGCTCATACCTTAAAATGACCTTAGAAACATGATGAACGGCATAGATAAAACACTTACATAATGGTAGGCCCCACAGAGCCCCTGCCCTAACGGATTATCGTTTGGGCGGGGTAAGACGCAATCCGCGTCCCTGACAACACATTCCCGCAATGACCAGGAAGCGGATTGGCTGGTGAACCTCACATCAGCTGTATAGCTGGCGTACATACTCGTCATGTGAAGACGAGCGCCTTCAGCATCCTCGAGCTCTCAGTTGTACAAATCGTACAAAGGAGATCAAAGTTACATGGCCCACAATGTTGTATTTATTATATCCATACTCTTCATTCATTTTTAGAGACCATTTTAGAGCATTAGAAAAACCAAAAAAATAACAATGAGGATAGTGATTTTCATTGTTAAAACATTAGTTGGACGTTTATTTTCCATCCAATCTGTTAATAAGGTTAAAAATACATGGTTGAAGAGAAAGAACAAATTTTATATTGATCCAAAACTTCTGTAACCCTAAAAGGGTTTCAATGGTAGACGTTCAATCTCCCACTTCTTTTTGCAAGTGTGGTCCAATTGATTGTTAGATTTGTCTTTTTTTGGCTTAGGGTTTAAAACGAGCTCTCCAAGGGATGGACGGTTTGGATATAATACATACCTCATGATGGGAGCAGAGAATTTGCACACGTCAATACACCTGACTATATAGGCGGTGTGTGGTACACCACCGATCTGCTTCCCAACGCCGAGGGAAAGGATGAGAAATCGGTCGACTCGCCTTTCCTCTTTGTTAGGTCGTTTTTTTTTCGTTCTGTTTTTTTTTTTTTCGTAACGTAGCGTTACACTCGGTGTAGGTAATCTTGCATACGGTCCATTTGTGTTGAGAGCTCATTTTAGGGCATGATCCAGGAACTTCACGAAGACACGGATGTTAGGAAATTCAATTTTCACTCATGGCATATAATTGCAAGCGTTCCCGCACTTGTTAAAATTAAATGACACTATCGGTGCCACTGTCCTTAGGCAAGACATAACCATGATTGCTTGTTGAGTGGACTGCTACTGAATTAGTTTAGTGGGTGTTTACACAAAAATATATAATGATAAGACATCTACAAAAGTGCGCGTCTTGCACGAATTACCTCAAACTTACAATACTTGTTTATTACCAAATAATTACGAATGTTTTCATGGAGGGTAACCCTTCTCAACTTTTGTATGTGGTGTGGCCCACAATTATCACAGATTGACTTGATTTTTAATCCCTGGGCCCACCATGGAATGATGCATCTGACTGATGGGGTAGATGTTTGATACACCTCATGGTGGGGCCCACACTACTCTCCCCACTGTGGAGATTTAAAATAAACAGTACGATGAGCATTACGATAGTTTCAACGGTGGAAATCACTCTCCCTGCTGGTTTCTGTGGTGGGGTCCACTACATCTTTTTATCTGCCTCATTATTTGGCTCATGACCTAAAATAATATCTCAAACTGGATGGACGGTGTGGATACAACACATACATCACAGTGGGGCCCACATTTATGGGGTGACGTCACTTCAGTAGCCAAGAAGCTACAAAACATGGTGCAGCCCGCCCGCCCGCCCGCCCGTGAGACTCTCTCTCTCTCTCTCTCTCTCTCTCTCGTGCCTTCTCCCTCCTCTCGCTATCTAACTCTCTCTTCTTCTCTCTCTGATCTCTCTATACGATCCTATCTCTGTCTCTCTCTCGCATCCTCTCCCTCCTCCCTCTCTCTGTCTCTCTCTGATCTCTCTTGCGGTCCGTTGCCGAACGCCCTACCCACGCACGCGCTCTCTCTCCCGCTCTCTCTCTCCGAAGATCGGTTGCAGGTCATTCACGACAGTGAGGTATCTCTCTCTCTCTCTCTCAATATCGATTTAGGGATTTGGGGTTTGAAGTACTCAAGGATTTGGGGATTTAGGGCGTGTTTGGGCAGTGGGATTAGAAGGGATTAGGTGGGGTGGCAATTGGTCCTGTGCCTAAATCACTCCATGTTTGGCAATGGGCCCCATGATTGGAAACCCCCTGGATTCGGAACCCCCATGATTAGAAACCCCCTGGATTCGAAACCCCTGGACTGTTTGGGAGCGTGGATTTGGAACCCCCTCAATTCGGAATGGGAGGTGTTCCTCAATATGCACAATCAAATTGAAATGCAAACATTCAGTTTAAATGTTTCCTAGTATACATAATAATATTTTACCCTTAAAATTTGGAGACAGATCCTCAATATGTATGTGAAGAAAGGGAATTTCTATGTGATTGATTATCTCCACTTCAATACACAGAAATTTCTCTTAATATGGATTTTCTTTTATTTTGCCTTTGTTTATTTGTTGGATTTTGACATACAAGTAAAAAATTGTTTATTGGGTTTTCTTTCTTTCCTTCTTTTTGTATGAGTGATTGTGCATTTATTCATGTGTGGATGTATCCTGTGAGAAGCTAGATGAGTGCTTGTGCTAATAGTGTGATGGGACCATTATAATCTCTACAAATAAAAGATCATTTGCAAATTAGCCCGTGTAGCCATCCATGAGTGGGATCTACTAGATGAATGTTTTTGGATCACCATGTGGTTGGTCAGAAGGACAATCCTCATGGGTGAGTTCCTTAGCAACCAATTCTTGAATAGATACATTATTGCAAGGGAAAACGGGTTCTGCTTTTCAAGCTAACCGCTGGTCTAGAAAGCATGAATTAGTTGAAGAGAAACTACGATAGGTGTGTGAACGAGCCTTGTAGATGTTAACTATTAAGTGGAGAAGGGACAGTGGGAGGTGAATTAGTTGAAGAGAAACTACACTTTACTGTTCTAATGTTTTGGCTACATATTGCTATGCATTTGCTGAAAGTTTTGTTCTACCATTTCTACGGTTAGAGACTGAATGGTGTGATATACATTAACAAAATGTCGTGCTTTTGTGGCGCGCTAGTGCTAGTGTTACATTGAGTACTCAAAAGAACTTGCTGAATCAAATTGACTCAATATTGGTGATCTCCATAGCAGTGTGTAACCCAAAACTCTTACATGTTCGTTGTGTAACCCAAAACTCGTGTGGCCCACCACATGTCCGTATGGAATCCACTCCCTGGGATGTGAGCCCAAATGTGAGACAGATCCAAAACTAAGATGGGCCATGCCACAAGAAACGTTTGGGATTTAACACCCACGGTCAGTGTTGGATGGAATATTTTTGGATCGGAATGATATTTTTGTTTTTCCTACATCCAAATCAGCTTTTTGACCTATTTATAAGTGTAAGTTGATTGAGAGAAAAGCAGATTATGATCCTGCAGCTAAAATTACAGATAAATAGGTCAATGAAGTGTTTTGGAATGATATATTTTTAGTGAAAAACAGAGTTGCAAGGAATACATTTGGAATCCTTAACTGATTTGCTCACCTCCACATCAATCTCCAATCAGATGGCCTTCATGGCTTTGACCCCAGAAACCCCATTTGCTCAGCCAAGACATGTACATTGTCACTCCAATCAGATGGCCTAGCAGCCAAATCCTCCACCTCCACATCAATCTCCCGTTGTTCTTCTTCCCCTTCTTCTAAATTCCCTGCAATCAGCTCCCCATTCAGTAATTCTTCCCACAAAATGTCATTTGCGGAACACGAATCCCAGTCTGTGGCCAGGGATAACTTCAACGGTTGGAATTGTATTAGAACTGCTTGAGTTGTTATCCATGGCGAGAAAATAGCATCTCAATCTCTGTTTCAATCGCAACTTCTTCCTCGCCACTGTCGATGTGGGTAGCTAACGGCCCAGAGCACCCATGGCCGAGATCACTTCCTCTTGCGGGTTCTCGAACACGCCTCCCAAAAACCCTTGATTTGCAAACTCCCATCGATCTGGATCAACCTTTCTAAAACCCCAGTAACCATCGTTTCATACAGGTGCAGTTGAGATCCGTAGTAGAGATAGGGAAATGTAGATGATCAGGATTCTGTTGAAACAAGATAGACATGTTTTCTCGGATTCAAACTCACAAGCGATTTACAAATATTGAATTAAGGGAGAAAGATCTATGCAATTAAACAATAATAAAAAAGAACCTGTAGACTCAAATACACCAAAATTTGAAGAATTGTTAAAGAATCTTCAAGAACACCAATGTCACAAATATCTAGTACTTTCAATTGCAAGCATTCAACATCGAAGTTTCAAGAATTTGGGAACTGTCGAGAAAGAAGAAACATCTGCGATATCAACAAAATCCTCTTCAAAGAGCTTACTATAACTCGTGGATTTCGTTTCAAATATATGGAAGATTCATCGAGAGAAATATTTGCAAGACCCAAGAAGCATTAGCTAACTGAAATCTCAAAAGCCATCAAGCACCACCAAGTCGAACATTGAGAACATTGAATTCAAAGGTTTCGATGGCGAAACTTGAACCCAATTGCAGATTTTTCTCTTTTTTTTTTTTTTGGAAAGATTCAATTGCGAGAATACTAATAACGATGTCATGAAAGTCTAGAACACTCCCAATTCCTCATTTGAGTATTTGGACTCCAATAAAACAATAACAAAAAAGAAAAATGCAAGACCAACTCTCCAAATTCAATATCTGAGATGTCCTAAGGACTCGAGAAAATAAAAAATGAGAACGAAAATCTGCAAAACCAACTATTCAAATTCAGAATCTGCCTTCAAAACTCAAGAAATCAAAATTAAAACATTTTTCAAAATAACTCATGGATCCATTCAAAGTACTCACATTTCAGTAGTAAACTAAAATATATGTAAAACCCACAATCATTTCTTCACAAGAAACTCATCACAAAACACGAAAATTTTCACATTTGAATATTTGAGTTCCAAACATAAAGAAAGAAAACGAACTCCAATCAATCATAAAACTCCAAAATCAATAGAAATAACTAGCTTTAAACCTCCCATCAAAACCTAACAACACTTTTAAAGCATCACCATTATAAATGGATCAGATCAGATCTTTATGTGTCAGATCGATCCTTAACAAATTGAGTCATGGTATATCCAAATCCCATACCATTACAAACGGATCCGTGTTCGGGATCTGAATTGATCCGATAGATCCGATTAACGATTCAAATCCGATTTAAAAGGATTGAATTCGGATCGGATCGATTCAAGATCCGATCACATTGATGACCCTATAACCCACCATCGCATTTTGTGGGACATACTGAATGGCACCACTTATGCAAAATGCACATGGGTGGGCGTATTCCATTCCATTCCTCATTCTGGGGTATGACCAAACAGGTCCTTTTGTTCCTCCAAAATGCATCCAATTTATGCCATGAATTATGGGTTGTATGCACTTAATCACAAAGCACAGGTTAATTATGCATTGGGTGTTATATTTGACTGACCAACAAAAGAATCCCAGTAAAATGAGGATACAATGGTTCTAAAATATAAAACCGGCATACTTTCTTTCTTTTTTTCGTAGGCAACACCATTCAAAAAAAAAAAAAAGATAAGAAAAAAAGAGAAAAAAGATGGATTTCCTAATTTGGTTGGAAGAAATTGGTGTGTTTTTACCTTCTATTGGGTACTTTTAGTAACCGAAATTCAAAGGTTGAAGCAATAGATTAGTAATTGAAAATCAAAGGTTGAATCAATAGATTAGTAATTGAAATTTAAAGGTTGAAGCAATAGATCCATAAAGGTTAGCACTTTGCATCAGTAATTTGGTTAACACATTGATTAATCAAAATCAAATAACTAATCAACCACCTCATGGATGGCCTAATGGTAAAAAAATGCATCCATTACCTGTTTATAACTTCCATCATTCCGATTTTATTTTCATCTGAACTACTGTCCTAAACTTTTCTTGGGCCATCCAAAAATAGGTCACAGATCAGATAATTAACTTCTGATCAACACCATTTTTGGGGATGGCTCATCCAAGAGGTGGTCCATGAATTGGACAGTAAGGATCTGTTACCAAGTGTATTACATTAAAAGGAAACAAGGTGAATTTTATTTACATCTTACAAAATATAGTCTGGCTAAGGATTTGGGAACAAAAATAGTTAACCATCTTTGGTTTGAGAAAGCAATGGCTGAAGGGAAATGCCTACCAGAGAGTCCAGTGGAATCTCTAATCCAGATGTTTTGGTTATTGTAGAGTTTGATTAATGGACATTTTTTTGAGAATTTTGATCATTGTATTGCATTTCAACCATCTATTATACTTCCAATGATCTGAAGTTAGAAGATCAAATTAGTGTAGATTTTTAGTTTATGATCTATCAAATTAGTGTAGAGTTAATGTGATCCAAATCAATTTAGCTTCACCAATCTCACATACGTATGTCTTAGCATGTGTGTCCATGTATAGTCAAGACATGTTCTTGTATAAATGATAGTACACAACTACACATTATCCACAAATACATAATCCACAAATACTACACAAGGGATTTATATATATATCTTACTACATATAGATTGTCACACCATTTTAATCCTTGGTTTTCAATGACAGATGGGGTTCATGGTCCAATAATCTAAACCCATGCATGTTTGTCCCAACAGCAGATGGACTACGCCCAACAATCTCCTCGGTAGGACAATTCCGTCGCATCAATTTCTGGCTTCTAAATAAAAGGTTACGTTATCTTCTCTCACTCATGTACTATTTCACATTATGAAAATTTCAAGTAAATTGTACGAGGTTTACAGTAATCTGGGAGATTAGAAAATTTTCAAGTATGTGCATTTCAGTCTGAGTTATTTCTCTAATGACGATAGCCTTGAGAGGGTTGATACGAGGGATGAGTTGATTGCAAGAGGCCGATTAAAACTATATTGGGTTATCTTGCTGGTCTTGAAATGATTATGTCCGGCAAGATAACCCACTATAGTTTTAATCAGCCTCTTGCAATCAACTCATCGCTCGTATTAACCCTCCCAAGGCTATCGTGATTAGAGAAATAACTCGATTGAAATGCACATAATTGTAATTTTCTAATTTCTAAGATTACTGTAAACCATTGACAATTTACTTGAAATTTTCATCAGCTGTAGGTCATATGGTATAAAGAGCTTGTCCGTCTCTACCAACCGAATATAAAACACTATCTCAATGGCAAATTTTCAACCTATGAATCTTGTGTATATGAAAAAATGCAATAGAAGTGGTTAATGCTTTTAATTATTCAATGTCTAACTACTATCCATTGTAGGGAATTTGTCGATGAATAGTCTTCAAGATTGGTTTTCATTCATAAAAAAAATAGATGCCTACCTTGTTTTTAAATGTATTTGCTCGATATTGATGGGAGCGGACCGGATGTGCGTCGGAGCTATCCGGAAGAGCGGGGTCCCTGGAAGGTGGGAACCATTTGTTATGACCATGATGAAGTTTGTCCATTTCCTATGGACAACATTGGAAGGGCTGGCCATTTGGACAAGCCGTATTTATGTATTTGCTCGAGATTAATGGAGCAGACCCGGATGTGCGTCGGAGCTATCCGGAAGAGCGGGGGTCCCTGGAAGGTGGGAACCGCTGTTATGACCATGATGAAGCTGTCCATTTCCTATGGACAACATTGGAAGGGCCTGGCCATTTGGACAGGCCGTATTTATGTATTTGCTCGAGATTAATGGAGCACTGACCGGATGTGCGTCGGAGCTATCCGGATGAGCGGGGGTCCCTGGAAGGTGGGAACCGCTGTTATGACCATGATGAAGCTGTCCATTTCCTATGGACAACATTGGAGGGGCCTGGCCATTTGGACAGGCCGTGTTTATATCTGTATTTGCAGGTACCACACCCCTAACCCTAAACCTAAACCTTAACCTAAACCTTAACCTAAACATAAATCTAAACCTAAACCTATACCTATAACCTAAACCTATACTTATAACCTTAACCTAAACCTCTTCTCAAATCCCTAAACTTATACTTATAACCTAAACCTAAACAAAAACCTTAACCTATAACCTATACTTATATCCTAAACCTAAACTTACAACTTTAACCTAAACCTATACTTATAACCTAAACCTTTTCTCAAATCCCAAAACCTATACTTATAACCTAAACCTAAACCTTAACCTATAACCCAACCTAAACCTATACTTATAACCTAAACCTATTCTCTAATCCCAAAACCTATAGTTATAACCTATAACCCAACCTAAACTTAAACTTAAACCTAAACCTATAACCTAAACCAAATCCTATAACCTATAACCTAAACCTAACCTAAACCTATAACCTTAACCTAAACCCAAAACCTAAACCTTAACCTAAACCAAAGCCTATAACCTTAACCTAAACCAAAACACGTAACTTTGAACTTTAACTTAAACCTAAAACCATAACCTAAACCCATAACTTATAACCTAAACCTATAAACTAAAACCTAAACCAAAACCTATAACCTCAACCTAAACAAAAACCTATAAACTAAAACCTAAACTTAAACCTATAACCTAAACCAAAACCTATAACCTAAACCTAAACATAAACCTATAACCTAAACCTTAACCTAAACCTAAAACCAAAACCTATAACCTAAACCTAAACCTATACCTAAACATTAACCTATTCTCAAATCCCTAAACTTAAACCTACACCTAATCCCAATCTCAACTCCCTAACCTAAACCTAAACCCGATCCCGAACTCCGAACCCGATTTAGTAAACCTAAACCTAAACCAATTCTCAATTCCCTAAACCTAGACCTTATAACCTAAACCTAAACTCGAACCTAAAACTAAACCCAATTCTCTAAACCTAAACCAATTCTCAATTACCTAAACCTTTACCTTATAACTTAAACCTAAAACTCTTGAACCTTAAACCGAACCTAAACTTATAACCTTAACCAAAACAAAACCTATGACCTAAAACCTCAACCTATTACCCGTAACCTAAACTTATAACCTATTACCTACCATTCACCTAAACCTAAATCCTAAACCTTAACCTATAACCTAAGACCTAAACCTAAAACCTAAATGTATTCTCAAATCCCTAAACCTAAACTACACCTAATCCTAATATCAACTCCCTAACCTAAACCTAAGCTTAACCTTGAAAACCCAACCTAAACCCGATCCGAATCCAAACCCAATTCCCTAAACCTAAACCCAAACCAATTCTCAATTCCCTAAACCTATACCTTATAACCTAAACCTAAACCCGAACCTAAACCTAAACATAAACCTATAACCTAAACCTTAACCTAAACCTAAAACCAAAACCTATAACCTAAACCTAAACCTATACCTAAACATTAACCTATTCTCAAATCCCTAAACTTAAACCTACACCTAATCCCAATCTCAACTCCCTAACCTAAACCTAAACCCGATCAGAACACCGAACCCGATTCCGTAAACCTAAACCTAAACCAATTCTCAATTCCCTAAACCTAGACCTTATAACCTAAACCTAAACCCGAACCTAAAACTAAACCCAATTCTCTAAACCTAAACCAATTCTCAATTACCTAAACCTTTACCTTATAACTTAAACCTAAACACGAACCTTAAAGCGAACCTAAACTTATAACCTTAACCAAAACAAAAACCTATGACCTAAAACCTCAACCTATTACTCAGTAACCTAAACTTATAACCTATTACCTACCATTCACCTAAACCTAAATCCTAAACCTTAACCTATAACCTAAGACCTAAACCTAAAACCTAAATGTATTCTCAAATCCCTAAACCTAAACCTACACCTAATCCTAATATCAACTCCCTAACCTAAACCTAAGCTTAACCTTGAAAACCCAACCTAAACCCGATCCCGAATCCAAACCCAATTCCCTAAACCTAAACCCAAACCAATTCTCAATTCCCTAAACCTATACCTTATAACCTAAACCTAAACCTGAACCTAAACCTAAACATAAACCTATAACCTAAACCTTAACCTAAACCTAAAACCAAAACCTATAACCTAAACCTAAACCTATACCTAAACATTAACCTATTCTCAAATCCCTAAACTTAAACCTACACCTAATCCCAATCTCAACTCCCTAACCTAAACCTAAACCCGATCCCGAACCGAACCCGATTAGTAAACCTAAACCTAAACCAATTCTCAATTCCCTAAACCTAGACCTTATAACCTAAACCTAAACTGAACCTAAAACTAAACCCAATTCTCTAAGCCTAAACCAATTCTCAATTACCTAAACCTTTACCTTATAACTTAAACCTAAACACGAACCTTAAACTGAACCTAAACTTATAACCTTAACCAAAACAAAACCTATGACCTAAAACCTCAACCTATTACCTGTAACCTAAACTTATAACCTATTACCTACCATTCACCTAAACCTAAATCCTAAACCTTAACCTATAACCTAAGACCTAAACCTAAAACCTAAATGTATTCTCAAATCCCTAAACCTAAACCTACACCTAATCCTAATATCAACTCCCTAACCTAAACCTAAGCTTAACCTTGAAAACCCAACCTAAACCCGATCCGAATCCAAACCCAATTCCCTAAACCTAAACCCAAACCAATTCTCAATTCCCTAAACCTATACCTTATAACCTAAACCTAAACTCGAACCTAAACCTAAACATAAACCTATAACCTAAACCTTAACCTAAACCTAAAACCAAAACCTATAACCTAAACCTAAACCTATACCTAAACATTAACCTATTCTCAAATCCCTAAACTTAAACCTACACCTAATCCCAATCTCAACTCCCTAACCTAAACCTAAACCCGATCCCGAACCTGAACCCGATTCCGTAAACCTAAACCTAAACCAATTCTCAATTCCCTAAACCTAGACCTTATAACCTAAACCTAAACCTGAACCTAAAACTAAACCCAATTCTCTAAGCCTAAACCAATTCTCAATTACCTAAACCTTTACCTTATAACTTAAACCTAAACCTGAACCTTAAACTGAACCTAAACTTATAACCTTAACCAAAACAAAAACCTATGACCTAAAACCTCAACCTATTACCTGTAACCTAAACTTATAACCTATTACCTACCATTCACCTAAACCTAAATCCTAAACCTTAACCTATAACCTAAGACCTAAACCTAAAACCTAAATGTATTCTCAAATCCCTAAACCTAAACCTACACCTAATCCTAATATCAACTCCCTAACCTAAACCTAAGCTTAACCTTGAAAACCCAACCTAAACCCGATCCCGAATCCAAACCCAATTCCCTAAACCTAAACCCAAACCAATTCTCAATTCCCTAAACCTATACCTTATAACCTAAACCTAAACTCGAACCTAAACCTAAACATAAACCTATAACCTAAACCTTAACCTAAACCTAAAACCAAAACCTATAACCTAAACCTAAACCTATACCTAAACATTAACATATTCTCAAATCCCTAAACTTAAACCTACACCTAATCCCAATCTCAACTCCCTAACCTAAACCTAAACCCGATCCCGAACTCCGAACCCGATTAGTAAACCTAAACCTAAACCAATTCTCAATTCCCTAAACCTAGACCTTATAACCTAAACCTAAACCCGAACCTAAAACTAAACCCAATTCTCTAAACCTAAACCAATTCTCAATTACCTAAACCTTTACCTTATAACTTAAACCTAAACTCGAACCTTAAAGCGAACCTAAACTTATAACCTTAACCAAAACAAAAACCTATGACCTAAAACCTCAACCTATTACCGTAACCTAAACTTATAACCTATTACCTACCATTCACCTAAACCTAAATCCTAAACCTTAACCTATAACCTAAGACCTAAACCTAAAACCTAAATGTATTCTCAAATCCCTAAACCTAAACCTACACCTAATCCTAATATCAACTCCCTAACCTAAACCTAAGCTTAACCTTGAAAACCCAACCTAAACCCGATCCCGAATCCAAACCCAATTCCCTAAACCTAAACCCAAACCAATTCTCAATTCCCTAAACCTATACCTTATAACCTAAACCTAAACACGAACCTAAACCTTAACCTTAACCTAAACCAAAACCTATGACCTAAAACCTTAACCTATTACCTATAACCTAAACTTATAACCTATTACTTACCATTCACCTAAACTTAAATCCTAAACCTTAACCTATAACCTAAGACCTAAACCTAAAACCTAAATGTATTCTCAAATCCATAAACCTAAACCTATACCTAATCCTAATCTCAACTCCCTAACATAAACCTAAGCTTTAACTTGAAAACCCAAACCTAAACCCGATCTCGAACCCGAACCCGATTCCTTAAACCTAAACCCAAACCAATTCTCAATTCCCTAAACCTTAACCCATTCTCAAATCCCTAAACCTAAACCTACACCAAATCCCAATCTCAACTCCCTAACCTAAACCTAAACATGAAAACCCAAGCCTAAACCCGATCCAAAACCCGAACCCGATTTCCTAAACCTAAACCTTTACCTATTTTCAAATCCCTCAACCTAAACTTACACCAAATCCTAATCTCGGCTCCCTAACCTAAACTTAAACCGAACTTGAAAACCCAAACCTAAACCCGATCCCGAACCCAAACCCGGTTTCCTAAACCTAAACCTTAACCTATTCTCAATTCCCAAAGCTATAACCTATAACCTTAACCTAAAACCAAAACCAAAACCTATAACCTAAACCTATAAGCTAAAACCTAAACCTAAAACCTAAATGTATTCTCAAATCCCTAAACCTAAACCTACACCAAATCCTAATCACAACTCTCTAACCTAAACCTAAACCTAAACCTAATCTGGAAAACCCAAACCTAAACCCGATCCAGGAACCCGAACCCGTTTCTAAACCTCAACCTTAACCTATTCTCAATTCCCAAAGCTATAACCTATAACCTAAACCTAAACCTAAACCTAACCTAAACCTATAACCTTAACCTAAACCCAAAACCTAAACCTAAACCTTAACCTAAACCAAAGCCTATAACCTTAACTTAAACCAAAACACCGTAACCTAAACCTTAACCTAAACCTAAAACCAGAACCTAAACCTATATCCTAAAACCTAAACCTAAACCTATAACCTAAACCAAAACCTATAACCTCAACCTAAAGAAAAACCTATAAACTAAAACCTAAACCTAAACCAAAACCTATAACCTCAACCTAAACAAAAACCTATAACCTCAACCTAAAGAAAAACCTATAAACTAAAACCTAAAACTAAACCTAAACCTAAACCAAAACCTATAACCTCAACATAAACAAAAACCTATAACCTAAACCAAAACCTATAACCTCAACCTAAAGAAAAACCTATAAACTAAAACCTAAACCTAAACCAAAACCTATAACCTCAACCTAAAGAAAAACCTATAAACTAAAACCTAAACCTAAACCAAAACCTATAACCTCAACCTAAACAAAAACCTATAACCTCAACCTAAAGAAAAACCTATAAACTAAAACCTAAACCTAAACCAAAACCTATAACCTCAACCTAAACAAAAACCTATAACATAAACCTTAAACTATAACCTATAACCTATAACCTAAACCTAAAACCAAAACCTAAACCTATATGCTAAAACCTAAACCTAAACCTATACCTATACCTAAACCTTAACCTATTCTCAAATCCCTAAACCTATACCTACACCTAATCCCAATCTCAACTCCCTAACCTAAACCTAAACCTAAACTTGACAACCCAAGCCTAAACCCGATCCCGAACCCGAACCCGATTTCCTAAAGCTAAACCTTAACCTTAACCTATTCTCAAATCGCTAAACCTAAACCTACACCAAATCCCAATCTCAACTCCCTAACCTAAACCTAAACCTAAACTTAATCATGAAAAGCCAAGCCTAAGCCCGATCCGAACACGAACCCGATTTCCTAAACTTAAACCTTTACCTATTTTCAAATCCTTCAACCTAAACCTACACCAAATCCAAATCTCAACTCCCTAACCTAAACCTAAACCTAAACTTGAAAACCCAAACCTAAACCCAATCCCAAACCCGAACCCGTTTCCCAAACCTAAACCATAACCTATTCTCAATTCCCAAAGCTATAACCTATAACCTAAACCTATACCTAACCTTAACCTATAACATAAACCTAAAACCAAAACCAAAACCAAAACCAAAACCTATATCCTAAAACCTAAACTTAAAACCTATAACCTAAATGTATTCTCAAATCCCTCAACCTAAACCTACATCAAATCCTAATCCCAACTCCTAACCTAAACCTAAACCTAAACTTGAAAACCCAAACATGATCCTGAACCCGAACTCAATTTCCTAAACCTAAACCTTAACCTATTCTCAATTCACAAAGCTATAACCCATAACTTAAACCTAAATCGAACCTAAACCTATAACCTTAACCTAAACCTAAACCTAAAACCAAAACCTAAACATATTACCTAAACTTATAACCTATAACCTAAACCTATAACCTAAACTTATAACCTATAATCTAAACCTAAACCTAAACCTAAACTCCCTAACCTTTGTTATTTTTTGTTTATTTGTTAATGTTAAATTTATATGTATTTATGCGTGAATGAATGTGATGCGAGATAAGATTGTTTGTGTTTGGATGAATGTAGTTTAGGTTTGGGTTTGGTTTTTTCAGTTTATTTGGATGTGAATGTCAATATGATGAAATATATTATATAACGGTGTATATTAGGATGAATATGATGAAATATATTGTTAATGTGTGTATATCGAGAATTTTGTGCGGAATTTTGAAGCAGTACATCATAAAAAAAAAAATAAGAATTTTAGCAACGAAAATTTTCGTCGCTAAAAGCGAACATTTTTAGCGTGAAGATTTTATTTTGCTAAAACATCTTTAGAATTGTTTTGTGCGAATATTTTATTTTGCTACAAATTTTTTTAAAAAAAAAAAAAAATATACGGTTCAAAATTCGGCACCAAATTCCTGATACACATCTTGGATTTTTTTTTTCATATACAGTTCAAAATTCCTCACAAAAAAATATCCAGGATTTTTAGCAGCGAAACTTTTCGCTGCTAAAACATCTTGAAATTATTTTGCCCGCGGATATTTTCACTGCTAAAAGTTTTTTTTTCTAAAAAATATATAGTTCAAAAATCGGCACCAAATTCCTGATACATATATAGGATTTTTTTTTTTAAAGTTATTTTTTTTCATAAACATTTTAAAATTAGCTCAAAAAAATATCTAGGATTTTTAGCCGCGAAACTTTTCGCTGCTAAAACATCCTGGAATTAATTTGGCGGCGAATATATTCGCTGCTAAAAGTCTTTTAAAAAAAAAAGATATATACAATTCAAAAATCGGCACCAAATTCCTGATACGCATCCAGGATTTTTTTTTTTTTTTCATGTACATTTCAAAATTCCGCATAAAAAAAAAAACATCTAAGATTTTTAGCAGCGAACATATTCGCTGCTAAAACAAACTGGAATTGTTTTGGCGGCGAATATTTTCGCTGCTAAAAGTCCTAGATATCTCGCAAATCAATTTGTTGGCGGCGAACAGTTTCGCAGCCAATAGTCTTAGAAATTTTATTTTGCCGCAAATATTTTCGCTTTTAAAATCTTTTGAAAAATATTTTTAGCAGCGAAAAATTTCGCTGCTAAAAGTACTGTATAGTATTTTTTTAGCGGCGACAACTTTCGCAAGTAATAATCTTGAAAAATTTATTTTGCCGCAAATATTTTCGCTGCTAAAATCTTTTGGAAAATAGTTTTAGCAGCGAACAATTTCGCTGCTAAAAGTCTTGCATAGTATTTTTTTGTGTCGAACATTTTCGCCGCTAAACGTTTATATTGTTTTGATTTAAATTAATATCAATGTGAATGTGATGAATATGATGAAATATAATTGTTAACCGGAGTATATGCGAATACTGTATGTATTTTGAACTAGAGTAAATTTTTTAAAAGCAAAGTTTTGGCGACGATAATTTTCGTCGCTACAAGATGTTGAGTTTTAGCGGTGATAATTTTATTTGCTAAATGAATGTATCCATGAAATATTCGCCGCTAAAAATTGTTTTCGTCGCCGCCAAAAGTCTCATCTTGTAAAGAAATTTATTCGCATCGATTACGCATTTAACGGTGAAAATATTCGTCGCTAAAAAGTGTGGTTAGCGACAATTTTTCCGCCGCTAAAAGTTTCGTCGCTAAAACCTTACTTGTGGCGACGAAAATATATTTTCGTCGCTAAAACCGTACTTTTTGCGACGAAAATATATTTCGTCGCTAAAAGTGACTTTTGGCGACGAAAATAATTTGTGTCGCTAAAAGTTTTATATCAAACTGCTAAAAGAGACATGACTTTAGTTTGTTATTTATTAGTGAAACGCTCCCTTTATGAGTGCCTAGATTGGAAGTATTAGGCCACCTAAGCTATGTTAGACGTCTGTACTGTCTATCGCTGGAAAATCTTTGGGCCCCACCACGATGTTTGTGTTTTATCTTTTAGCTCATTTTATGTTTTATCTACACCATCCATTCATTTTTTTCGGCTCATTTTAGGGCATGAGCCGAAGGTATTTGTGCTTTCCCTTTATGGAGGTCTTTGTGACCCATTCAACAGGTTAGATGACTAATAAACATTACAGTAGGAAGTTTTTAATGGTTTGCATTCAATCACAGCTGTTAACTATGGTGTGGTCCACCTGAGATTTTTATCTACCTAATTTTTTGGCTCATGCCTGAAAATGAGCTGGAAAAATGGACGGACGGTGTCGATAAAACACATACATTATGGTGTGTCCACAGAGCTTTTACAGTAACAAATAGTACCTACATTGAGGGGCTGTGTGCTCCGCAATCAGACTCTACCGACGTCGGTGCTGTGCGCCACGCTACGCAATCTGAGTCCGTCAATGAGTGTTGGAACCACTTTAGTAGGTAGGACCCACCAACGAATAAGACATGAACGGTCCACTATATACAATCATTGAAAAATGGACTCAAATACAAAACATCGACCGTGGTATGATTATATTTGTTCTTAAATCAATGAATGTGATAGTTTGTGAAAGCTTATATGTTTCATGGCCTATTTACAGTGAGACCTACCATTTGAACGGTTCCGATCATCCGTACACATGATTCGACTAGCGACTACGAAAATTGACTAAAACAAGTTATAAACCAGCCAAATGGTTAGATAAGGAAGATAAAGGGTGCGATTTTCCTACTACTGTTTGACCTGTAGCGTATGAAAATCTGATCATCTGGACCATCCATCTAGTGACTACCATTTTGGATTGGCCGTGGCCAGAAGGCATACTGATTTGACTGTCCATCGCATCTGATCAAAGGACTTCTTTTCCGTTGAATGTGGACTCTTGACTATTCTCAAATCCCATTCGGTAGAAACATTTAATGTGGTAGATTGACGATTTTTTGTTTCGCGGAAAACTGGATCAGTTTGTCGCCAACCAACAGCTTACACCTGGAAACGGATTCGCTACTGACCCTGCCACTAGCCAATGGCTAGTGGTCGGTGCTCTGTGGACTCCACCATGATGTATGTGTTTCATCCATGCCGTCCACCTATTCTTCCAGATCATTTTATTGTATGCTCCCAAAAATGAGGTTGATCCAAATCTCAAGTCGACCTGTTGATTGAACGGCCACAGTTAAAAACTTCGTTGGGACAACGAAAGTTTTATATCAAGCTGATATATATTTTTTCCCTTCATCCAAGTTGTATGACCTAATCAACAGGTTAGATGTCAAATAACCATTACATTAGGCCCTGGGAGGATTTTAATGGTGGACATTCAATCACTACTTATTTTCCCAGGGTGTGGTCCACATGAGATTTAGATCTACCTCATTTTTTGGATCAAACCTAAAATTATCTTTCAAAATGGATGGACGGTGTGGATAAAACACATACATCATGGTGCGGTCCACATAGCACCGACCACTAGCCACCTGGCTGCATGCAGCGTCACTAGCCAAACCGCGTCCCTCTCTCCCAGACCGACCCATCAATGGTTATTGGTTAGTCTTCCGTGCATTAAGCACTCTAATCGGGTGATCCATGTCCTTCGAATCTGCATCATTGACGGTTTCGATTTTCATAGTCAGCTTGAGGGCCATGATTAGACGATTACGATCTTGGCATATTTTTGTTATCATGGTCCATCCATGATGGGCCCAAAAGTAATGGCCGATAAATTAAGTATTGGTTCATTGCAATGGACCGTAGACTGCCGTTATATAATATAAGACAAGATTACATAGACGGTCCACCGCTATTTTAACTGATGTTGGCTAAACCACTATATAAATGGAACGTACGCATCTCAATCAAGACCGTCCAAATTGTAAGGCCTTCAGTGGATGGACTATAGCCCAACTTTCAAACGATCTTAACCACCAAGTGGTGTCTATTAAATGGATGGTTAAAAGTAACAAAATTTAATCAGTTAGAGAAATGCTCCAGTGATATCAGAACAGTACAAGTTGTAGTGCTTGTTGTTGCTTTGGGACACTTAGACTGTCTATTCCATTGATCTGGACTTTTCATTAGGTCCAGCGCAAATTTCATGGGTTACCATGCAAACATGGCACTGATCTGACAAATATAACAGTTTGATCAATCGTCTTCAATTTGGACAGTCCTGATCATTCAAAAAAAAAAGAAAAAAAGAGAAAGAAATGAAAGGTTGATCCATTTGTTAGGAGTCATCATCAATGCTTATGATTCTGTAGAATCACTTCTATTAGGCAATTGTAGCCATCCCATTAATGGAACGGAAAACGAATGGCTATAAAAAATCCAAATCAAGGAAAGATTAGATGATCTGATCAGTACGGTTTTTTTGTTTTTAATTTTTGCATCATAGACCATGGAAATGTGTTTTAGGCTTTATGGACAGTTCAGATTGATCGATTGGACTGTCCAAGTGAACCGATGCAACTACAAGCGCTGCTTACGAGAGACTGCTAACAGCCTAACTGGTTGGACTGTTAATTTTTCTTCCAACCAACGAATATTTTTCATTCCATCATATTTCTGCGACATCCAACTCCGTCCAAAAGGTTGGCCCACCACGAGGATCCCCTTATTAAAAAAATCAGCCTAATCCACCCATTAGGTAGCCCACGGCAATATTTCTTTATCTTATCAACGTTTATCCATTATCTTGTATGGTGTAGCCCACCCCATGAGTGAAATGGGCTGATTTTTTCAACAGGTGATGGTGTGGCCAACACATTGAATGGGTCGGATTTCATAAACACATCAAAGGATGGAACTGTTGGACGGAAATTCCCAACTGGTTGGATGTGAGCATTTCTCGTATAATAATACAGAGAAATTTACGACTGTGGCCCCACGTTTTATCCATTGGATATTCTTGGAGTTATACAAACTTAACATACGCACTTAAACCTCCTCGTACGAACGAGAAATACCAGGACGAAAATACCCCTCCTTTTCACATAAACGGATTGGCTACTCCGCCTGCCACCCACCAATGGCGGATCGTCGGTGGACTGTGGGCCCCACCATGATGTATACTTTTCATCCATGCCGTCCATATATTTTTCCGGATCATTTTATGTTATGAGACAAAAAATGAGGTATATCCAAATGTTAACTGTACCATTACAGGAAACAGTGTTGAATGAGCATCAACCATTAGAAATCCTCCCCCGTCTAAGTTGGGGCCCACTGTGATGTTGGTAAGAAATCCTCCCTATCTAAGTTCATTCATAGGGTCACAAAGACCTGGATGAAGAGGTAAAACAAATTTCATAATGATACAAAACTTATGTAGCCTCTAAAAGGGTTTCAATGGTAAACGTTCAATTCCCAACTGCCTTTTACAGTGTGGTCCACTTGATAGTTAGATCTATCTCGTTTTTCGTCTCAATCCTTAATATGAGCTCACCAAATAGATGGACGGTGTGGATATAACACAGACCTCATGATGACCTACAAAAAAAAAAAAAAAAAAAAAAAAAAAAAAAAACACAAGGACTGCCGCAGCGCAGTCTGGCTGATTTTATTTATTTTTATTTTTTTTTCACAGGGAGAACTTTTTCTCCCTTATATTTTTCTCTAATACATAATTATGTAAATATGTATATATAAGTATATAAAAATATTTTTAAAAATATTTTTCTATCTTTTAGTTCATTTTTTTATTTATGTATTTAAAAAGCATATCTCCTAAATTAGAATGATTTTTTTTTTTTTTTAAGTTTTTTGTTTACACACCCCCACACACTCACACTAGTGAAATTTCACCACCTATGGATACTCGAACACTTGACCGAGTGTTGAAACTCCTGAGAGTCTACCACTTGAGCAAGAGTAAGGATCCAAACTAGAACGATTTACTTAACATACCACATATGATTTTGGGGTAGGAGAAACTAATTTAGCCAACCAACTTAGTTATTTTCCAAGATTTCATTGGGTCGATGGTCAAAAATCCATTTCAGTGGGGTAAACAAGAAATTGAGCGGGGCAAGCATGAAAATGAGCGGGGCAAACATGAAAATGAGCAGGGCAAACTACGAAATCAGCGGGGCAAACTAGAAAATCAGCGGGGCAAACTAGGGAGGAAACATGAAAATCAGCGGAGCAAAAATGAAATTGAGCGGGCCAAACTAGAAAATCGGCGGGGCAAACTAGAAAATCAACGGGGCAAACTAGAAAATTAGCGGGGTTAACTAGAAAATCAGCGGGTGTTGAGGCTCGAATATTGCATATTAGACCCCAATTATTACATGAATTTAAGAACATGACACTGCTTAATGGTCTATTTTAATCGTGTTTATGTTACAGGTTGGATTCGTAAGCATGGATTGGAAAAGAGTATTAAAAGCATAGATTTGATGCTCTGAAGTCACCAGAGCATGGGACGGACTCCAGAGGACCAAGATTGAAGAATTTACACGCCAGGGGTCTGAGGAAATCAAGCCGTTCACATTGAAAAGTCCCAAAAATGGTCCAGAATGCAAGATCACATAGTTCTAACCATCAGATTGACACGAAACTTCATACATGGCCTGGGGACCATAAATTAACCGTACATGAAAAATTTCAGCAATGGAATATCTCTGGAAGTAGCCCAACGGCTAGATCAGCTATAAAATCACGATTTGGGGCCCACATGATACCTGGATATGCTTCAAATTTGGTCTCAACCCCTTAAAAAGAGTGATGGAACGAATGGTTGGAGCGGATTCCGCGACACACCAGAGTGGACCCCACATGTGCACTGTGCGTGCATAATGTGCACGTGCACAAGCGGTGCACGAGAAGACTCAATGTCGGTCAGCGGGCGCTGACCGACTAAAAACTCCAAATTTTTAAAAACGGACAGCGTCTTACGCAGTCCGGCCGTTTTTCAGTTGTGGGGCCCACTCATCCTCTGTTTTGATGATCCGAACAGTTTAAGTGCCTCAGGGGGTGGCAACGACCCTGACCTAGGTGATCTTTCGAGACCATGCAAGCTGTTGTGAAATCCTACCCGTTAAACATCAGATGGACGGTGAAGTAAACGAGCTCGTGGGCCGCACCAATTTTTCTTATAAAAACACTCCTTCCCGGATGGTTTTTCATCCTAAAATCAATGGACGGATTGGATTTCTGTGTTTACATCGATCACAGTGTCAACATCAATGACGGAGAGGTTTGCGTCGGCTCTGTTCGCAGACAAAACTTGCGGCTGAAGCTTGTGGGCCCCACGAACTCTCCGGTTCAATGATCCGAACCGTTCAATGGTCTCAAAAGGAGGGCATTACCCTCACCTAGGCGTCGCTTTGCTACCATGCGAGCTAGTGCAAGATCCCAGGCGTTAAACGGAGGATGGACGGCAGAGTAGACAAGCTCCTAGGACACGCCGATTTCACTCCAAAACAGTCCTTTCTCGAATGATTTTTCGAGGAGAAGCTGATGGACGGGAGGGATTTCTCACTGAACTACAATAATGGGCCCCGCCATCATCTCAGCGCAAGAGCAGAGGCTCTGTTTACGCGCCCGTGAAACCCGGCAGTTTCAGAATCTTGTGGGCCACCACCTTTGTTCGGTTAGCAAATCCAAACCGTCCATCATGTAAGGTGCTCAAAAAACGTCCCAAGGACGTTCTCCTTTTCAACAGAAAGCGGGGAAGATAGGAGCTTTCTGCCTCTGTTTTCGGTGCGGAAACTACATGCACGTGGCTGCGTAGACTCCAACCGACTTCTCTGTTGCATATGGGGCCTTCTCCACCGCTTCTCCAGGACTAATTTGAACTTCCCATCCACTATTTTTTTTACAACTATAAAAGAGATGGCTGGAGAGAGAGAGAGAGAGAGAGAGAGAGAGAGAGAGAGACAGGGAACGTGGGAGAGACAGATAGACAGTTGTTTTTTTATTTCTTTTTCTTTTTATTTTATTCTGTTTGTTTGAGAGATCTAGCCAATCATGGTTGGCTAAACCTCTTAGCTAGGGCTAAGAGGTGAAGCTTGTAGCGTGATGGGGAATTTCTACGGCCTGGATTTGTGATTGAATGGATGTTGATCTCAGTTTGATTTTAAGGAATGCTATTAGTTTTTAATGGTTTGTTGTGACTGACATTACAATAGATCTGCAATGGCTTGAGTATTTCTTTTTCCCTTCTTGTAATTATGAATCTAGGATGCCCTGTTGTTCATCACCGTCCCTTGGACATGGTGGAATGACAGAACTCTTCTCGACATTCATACATCACTCAGATTTGTTGTGGATTGGTTTAATCCTGTTGTTTGTCTTGTCTCATGGGCATGATTTTTTGATGGAATCCATTCTAATTTACACATGTCTGATCTCTTGAAAACTAGATTAAATGAAGTTCAGAATTGAATTACAGGTTATATTTTTCAATTGGATGAAGATGGGACTCGAAATCCAGTTGAGTTCATGAATCAAGCGTAGATCTCCCTGATCTCTACAAGTGGATCCTCTGAATCCCTAGTTTCCCTCTCTCTGAATTCTTTAAGCTTAGATTAATATTTCACCATTATTCCTCAAATTCACTTGATTTAGATTGCATCTTATTCTAGTTCTAGTTCTGGTTACTTTCAGATAACGTATAGGTTTCAATCCCTGTGGATTCGACCTCGGTCTTATCGAGTTATTACTACATCACAATCCTGCACTTGGGGAGTGAACAAGTTTTTGGCGCCGTTACCGGGGACTGACGGCTACGATTTTCTGAAATTAATTGGTTTTAGAATTAGAGTAAGATTAGGATTTTATTAACTTTAGGTTTAGGTTTTTTTTGATTTATAGAAACTAACCTATTTTCTTGTTTTGTAAGATTCTAAGATAAAAACTTCTAATTAGGTGATATCTTTCTAATTTCTCTACTTTTTCTATTTTAGGCATAGGGTTGTATTTTCTATTTTTAGGAATTCTTCTCAGTTTAGAAACTAACTTTCTATTTTCATCTTTGAATTTTCTAACTTTAGAATATCTATTTTTAAGAACTAATTTCTTTTGTTTTCTTTTGCAGGATCTTAACATAGGAATTTCTAATTGGTACCTTCCTTCTAACTTCTCCCTCTCTTACTTTCCATACTACTGTAGGATCCTTTCTTTTATTTTACTTAAGATTAGATTCAGAGTTAGGGTTTCACCATGTATATAAATGAGTGGGCACGACAGTATGTTGAGATAGCTTATGGAAAACAGCCTACGCCTCAAAATTTTTCTAAAAATATCTTCGAGAATCAATTGGAATATGATGCTCCACTGATTAAGAAGTCTTTCGGTGATTATCTGCGGGAGAATAATTGTATTCCACGAGTTAAGAAAACAGTACATGATTATTGGAATGATGACGCGTATCAACTCCCGACAGATGACCCGTATGGTTTCGATCAGTGGAAACAGAAATATGTCGAGGTTGAGTCAGTAAAACAACATGGTAAGAACTCTCGTGGATCAACCACTTTTTAATATTCACCAGAAATGATCCAAGAGAAGTCATATCCGAGTTACACAGAATATATTACTGGTATGAGGAAATTAGTAGAAGCACTTGAATCACGCCTTGATAGGCTAATGGAGACTAATTCATCCCAACCGCAACCCATTGATCTTGTTGATTATTCCTTTGGATTCCCTACTTCTAATGAAATAACGGAGGCTAGTTCGTTTCAACTACAATCCAATCCAGAAATACAATGCAAGAAAAGTAATCCTCACTCACTTTTGACAAAATCTAGAATTTGGAATGAGGAGTTGGATTCCATTAATAAGCATACGGTTCAATTCCCCAATGAGTCGATCTCAATGATTGTTCAAAAGAATGGGGAAGAGATATGGTTGTCTTTCAAATATAATAATGATGACACACTTCAATCACATGACACACAGGATCTCAATGATGAGGTTAAGGTTAGTTTATTCGAACCTCAACCGAATTTAAGTATAGAATGTGAGGAAAGCAATCCCATCCCAAGTGTGCACTGCATGGAAGTAGACAATGATGCGTATTGGGAAGATGATCATGAATGTGCAACCCAAATTTCCCTGGAATCAATCTCAAGTTTGGTCCAAGTCAATGATTAAGACGTACACGAAGTAGTTGGTCATAATGAGCCACTCCCCTCACTTGACATGTCTGATTTAAAGGTAGAGGATGGGCCCCTTACAACCGACCCTTCTAACTCTTGTAAAACGTGTTTGGACCACTCCTCTGAATCGAATGATGATATGATTCGAGAGATGGACGAGCTACTCGATATGACTCTTGAATTTGAAACCACCCAGTTGAGGCCACCATCTGAACTGTTGAATAATGATGATTCAATGCCTCTTCTGAGTAGTATAAATGAACAGAGTCCGCACAACAATGCTTCTTACATTGACCCTCAATCTGTCTGTGCAGGGCTGGAGCAAGAGAGCACACCTCCGTTTACCTTCAAAGACGATGGATTCCTTGGGCAGATCATCATGAGCTTTAATGTGGAACATAAGTCATTCTCAACTAAAATTTTCAACTCTTTGGATGATTGTTTGACACACTTTGCAGATTCAAATGATCCCATGATAAGAGACATAGTGAATGCCTTGCAAGACAATATCTCGGTAGTCATCACTGACCGAGAGAACCCTTACTCTGAAGCCCCTTCCTCCCTAGATCCTCACTGTTTACCATTAAGGGAGGAGGAGCTAAAAATTGAACCGAAGTCTGACACTTCGGAATGTGTTGAGACTACACCACTTCTTGAAAATTTTTCTCAATATGATCTGCTTGTAGTCTCTGATTCACCATGGGATACTAACTTCGAAACTTTTTCTGACACAGGTGAATCATATATACGTTGGATACCTCAGGCGAATCAACGACAAATTTTTAAAGAGGTACATAAGTTTCTCTGGAAAGTCAAGCTCCAGGGCAGCCAAACCTATTGCAAAAAGGGCTTTTGGATGATCCTATTGAGAAACCTACTGAGAAATTTGTCATGATATTGGCCGAAAGAGGAACCTTGCGCATGACTTAGTAGTTTTTCCCTGCTTTCTTAGGACTAGGGTAGTTTCCTTTATGTTGTTTTAAGATAGACGGTAAACTTAGCGCTCCTGGGAGGCAACCCATCTTTTTAATTTATTTCATTTTTCTAGTTAGTTAGCTCAATGTTTGTGGGTAACATTACTGCAAACCCTCACGAGACTACAACTCGTCCACTAGGGGCAATCGAGGGGTTTAAAGGCTTGTTGCATACGCTAAATGCAATCGAGAGCACCTGCGAAAGTGGTATAGGTAGGAGTTTATTCTTGTTATTTGTGTTTTACTTTCGATTGGTTTCACTCTTGTGCTGACCCGCTCTCATGTTAAGCTCTCTATGGAAAAGTCTCTCTCGACTCGTTACCCAGGTACTATCTTCCCATCACTTCTCATTTACTTTCGTTGTCCCATGTGCATTGCATGCTTACATCTTTTACATTGAGGACAATGTAGATTTTAGGTTGGGGGCAGGAGATTAGGTAACCAAATCAGTGTTTTTCTTAGTCTTGAGCAAAAATTGTGAAAATTTTTAAAATTTTCTGGACTTTCTAGTGAATTCGAAGTGATTTGACGACCATCTTTGATTTAGAATTTCAGGATATGGAAGGTTGGTGATTTACTACTCTTGGATTCAGTAGCTGTTAGATTTCACAGTTAAGTTGAATTGTTAATCCATGATTAGAAGTTGTAAACATTGATTGAGTCATGATTTCACAGGACACATCTCGCTTACACATTAAGGTTTCAGTTTCATATTGAAGGATTAACTTGGTAATCACTAAGCATGAAAGGAACCAGCCTGAAATATTTTGCTATCAGGGTATGAAGAAGAATTGAAAAGGTTGGGCAAATAATCTTCACCATAGGTTTGCTCCCTATAAGTGTAGATTTAATTCCCCATGGATGATATGTGAAAAGGGTTGGGTGTACGATCTTCACCATAGGTTTGCTCCCTATAGGTAAGGATTTGATTCCCCTCCTTGACATCACTTTAAAAAAATAAATAAATAAATAAATAAAAATCAAAAGCTGGAAGAAAGAAAAAAGATGATCTGTAAGACACATTTTTGTTTAGGTTTTGGGTGTCCTGAATGCTTTTGTTGGTTACCAATGATATCATGAAATAACGGATCGAATCTTAATGATGATAAGCCGAGATCTGACTATACACTCATGGAACTCAATGTTTATAATTTTTCTAATTGATGGATTAATATTTTGAACTTGATTATGAAGTCTACCATGCGCTTGCCTCTAGGAGAAATAATTCCCAACATTCATAAATCTTAGATTTCTCGTATCTGAATCGTTTTTCAAAAAAAAAGATATTAAATAATAATAATAATAATAATAAAATCACTTGAGTTTATAGAAATTGTCCTGTAAATCTCAACTTATTTTTCGCATACTTTGCTCGGGACTAGCAAAATACTAGTTGGGAGTTGTGTTGAGGCTCAAAATTACATATTAGACCCCAATTATTACATGAATTTACGAACATGACACTGCTTAATGGTCTATTTTAATCGTGTTTATGTTACAGGTTGGATTCGTAAGCATGGATTGGAAAAGAGTATTAAAAGCATAGATTTGATGCTCCGAAGTCACCAATTCATGGGACGGACTCCAGAGGACCAAGATTGAAGAATTTACACGCCTGGGGTCCGAGGAAATCAAGCCGTTCACATTGAAAAGTCCCGAAAATGGTCCAGAATGCAAGATCACATAGTTCTAATTAACCATCAGATTGACACGAAACTTCATACATGGCCTGGGGACCATAAATTAACCGTACATGAAAAATTTCAGCAATGGGATATCTCTGGAAGTGGCCCAACGGCTAGATCATCCATAAAATCATGATTTGGGGCCCACATGATACCTGGATATGCTTCAAATTTGGTCCCAACCCCTTAAAAAGAGTGATGGAACGAATGGTCGAAGCGGATTCCGCGACACACCAGAGTGGACCCCTCATGTGCACTGTGCGTGCATAATGTGCACGTGCACAAGCGGTGCACGAGAAGACTCAATGTCGGTCAGCGGGCGCTGACCGACTAAAAACTCTAAAATTTTAAAAATGGACAGTGTCTTACGCAGTCCGGCCGTTTTTCAGTTGTGGGGCCCACTCATCCTCTGTTTTGATGATCGGAACCGTCCAAGTGCCCCAGGGGGTGGCAACGACCCTGACCTAGGTGATCTTTCGAGACCATGCAAGCTGTTGCGAAATCCTACCCGTTAAACATCAAATGGACGGTGAAGTAAACGAGCTCGTGGGCCGCACCAATTTTTCTCATAAAAACACTCCTTCCCGGATGGTTTTTCGTCCTGAAATCAATGGACGGATTGGATTTCTGTGTTTACATCGATCATAGTGTCAACATCAATGACGAAGAGGTTTGCGTCGGCTCTGTTCGCAGACTGAACTTGCGGCTGAAGCTTGTGGGCCCCACGAACTCTCCGGTTCGATGATCCAAACCGTTCAATGGTCTCAGAAGGAGGGTATTACCCTCACCTAGGCATCTCTTTGCTACCATGCGAGCTAGTGCAAGATCCCAGGCGTTAAACGGAGGATGGACGGCGGAGTAGACAAGCTCCTAGGACACGCCGATTTCACTCCAAAACAGTCCTTTCTCGAATGATTTTTCGAGGAGAAGCTGATGGACGGGAGGGATTTCTCACTGAACTGCAATAATGGGCCCCACTATCATCTCAGCGCAAGAGCAGAGGCTCTGTTTACGCGTCCGTGAAACCCGGCAGTTTCGGAATCTTGTGGGCCACCACCTTTGTTCGGTTAGCAAATCCAAACCGTCCATCATGTAAGGTGCTTAAAAAACGTCCCAAGGACGTTCTCCTTTTCAACAGAAAGCGGGGAAGATAGGAGCTTTCTGCCTCTGTTTTCGGTACGGAAACTACATGCACGTGGCTGCGTAGACTCCAGCCGACTTCTCTGTTGCGTATGGGGCCTTCTCCATCACTTCTCCAGGACCAATTCGAACTTCCCATCCACTGTTTTTTTTACAACTATAAAAGAGACGGCTAGAAAGAGAGAGAGAGAGACAGGGAACGTGGGAGAGACAGATAGGCAGTTGTTTTTTTTATTTCTTTTTCTTTTTATTTTATTATGTTTGTTTGAGAGATCTAGCCAATCATGGTTGGCTAAACCTCTTAGATAGGACTAAGAGGTGAAGCTTGTAGCGTGATGGGTAATTTCTACGGCCTGGATTCGTGATTGAATGGATGTTGATCTCGGTTTGATTTTAAGGAATGCTGTTAGTTTTTAATGGTTTGTTGTAACTGACATTACAATAAATCTGCAATGGCTTGAGTATTTCTTTTTCCCTTCTTGTGATTATGAATCTAGGATGCCCTGTTGTTCATCATCGTCCCTTGGACATGGTGGAATGACAGAACTCTTCTCGACATTCATACATCACTCAGATTTGTTGTGGATTGGTTTAATCCTGTTGTTTGTCTTGTCTCATGGGCATGATTTTGTGATGGAATCCATTCTAATTTACACATGTCTGATCTCTTGAAAACTAGATTAAATGAAGTTCAGAATTGAATTACAGGTTATATTTTCCAATTGGATGAAGATGGGACTCGAAGTCCAGTTGAGTTCGTGAATCAAGCGTAGATCTCCCTGATCTCTACATGTGGATCCTCTGAATCCCTAGTTTCCCTCTCTCTGAATTAATTAAGCTTATATTAATATTTCACCATTATTCCTCAAATTCACTTGATTTAGATTGCATCTTATTCTAGTTCTAGTTCTGGTTACTTTCAGATAACGTACAGGTTTCAATCCCTGTGGATTCGACCTCGGTCTTATCGAGTTATTACTACATCACAACCCTGCACTTGGGGAGTGAACAAGTTTTTGGCGCCATTGCTGGGGACTGATGGCTACGATTTTCTGAAATTAATTGGTTTTAGAATTAGATTAAGATTAGGATTTTACTAACTTTAGGTTTAGGTTTTTTTGATTTATAGAAACTAACTTGTTTTCTTGTTTTGTAGGATTTTAAGATAAAAACTTCTAATTAGGTGATATCTTTCTAATTTCTCTATTTTTTCTATTTTAGGCTTAGGGTTGTATTTTCTATTTTTAGGAATTCTTCTCAGTTTAGAAACTAACTTTCTATTTTCATCTTTGAATTTTCTAACTTTAGAATATCTATTTTTAGGAACTAATTTCTTTTGTTTTCTTTTGCAGGATCTTAACATAGGAATTTCTAATTGGTACCTTCCTTCTAACTTCTCCCTCTCTTACTTTCCATACTGCTGTAGAATCCTTTCTTTTATTTTACTTAGGATTAGATTCAGAGTTAGGGTTTCACCATGTATATAAATGAGTAGGCACGACAATATGTTGAGATAGCTTATGGAAAACAGCCTACGCCTCAAAATTTTTCTGAAAATATCTTCGAGAATCAATTAGAATATGATGCTCCACCGATTAAGAAGTCTTTCGGTGATTATCTGCGCGAGAATAATTGTATTCCACGAGTTAAGAAAACAGTACGTGATTATTGGAATGATGACGCGTATCAACTCCCGACAGATGACCCGTATGGTTTTGATCAGTGGAAACAGAAATATGTCGAGGTTGAATCAGTAAAACAACATGGTAAGAACCCTCGTGGATCAACCACTTTTTAATATTCACCAGAAATGATCCAAGAGGAGTCATATCCGAGTTACACAGAATATATTACTGGCATGAGGAAATTAGTAGAAGCACTTGAATCACGCCTTGATAGGCTAATGGAGACTAATTCATCCCAACCGCAACCCGTTGATCTTGTTGATTATTCCTTTGGATTCCCTACTTCTAATGAAATAACGGAGGCTAGTTCGTTTCAACTACAATCCAATCCAGAAATACAATGCGAGAAAAGTAATCCTCACTCACTTTTGACAAAATCTGGAATTTGGAATGAGGAGTTGGATTCCATTAATGAGCATACTGTTCAATTCCCCAATGAGTCGATCTCAATGACTGATCAAAATAATGGGGAAGAGACATGGTTGTCTTTCAAATATAATGATGATGACACACTTCAATCACATGACACATAAGATCTCAATGATGAGGTTGAGGTTAGTTTATTCGAACCTCAACTAAATTTAAGTATAGAATGTGAGGAAAGCGATCCCATCCCAAGTGTGCACTGCATGGAAGTAGACGATGATGCATATTGGGAAGATGATCATGAATGTGCAACCCAAATTCCCCTGGAATCAATCTCAAATTTGGTCCAAGTCAATGATCAAGACGTACACGAAGTGGTTGGTCGTAATGAGCCACTTCCCTCACCTGACATGTCTGATTTAAAGGTAGAGGATGGGCTCCTTACAACCGACCTTTCTAACTCTTGTAAAACGTGTTTGGACCACTCCTCTGAATCGAATGATGATATGATTCAGGAGATGGGCGAGCTACTCGATATGACTCTTGAATTTGAAACCACCCAGTTGAGGCCACCATCTAAACTGTTGAATAATGACAATTTAATGCCTCTTCTGAGTAATATAAATGAGCAGAGTCGGTATAACAATGCTTCTTACACTGACCCTCAATCTTTCTGTGCAGGGCTGGAGCAAGAGAGCACACCTCCGTTTACCTTCAAAGACGATGGATTCCTTGGGCATATCATCATGAGCTATAATGTGGAACATAAGTCATTCTCAATTGAGTTTTTCAACTCTTTGGATGATTGTTTGACACACTTTGCAGATTCAAATGATCCCATGATAAGAGACATAGTGAATGCCTTGCAAGACAATATCTCGGTAGTCGTCACTGTCCGAGAGAACCCTTACTCTGAAGCCCCTCCCTCCCTAGATCCTCACTATTTACCATTAAGGGGGTAGGAGCTAAAAATTGAACCGAAGTCTGACACTTCGGAATGTGTTGAGACTACACCACTTCTTGAAAATTTTTCTCAATATGATCTACTTGTAGTCTCTGATTCACCATGGGATACTAACTTCGAAACTTTTTCTGATACAGGTGAATCATATATACGTTGGATACCTAAGGCGAATCAACGACAAATTTTTAATGAGGTACATAAGTTTCTCTGGAAAGTCAAGCTCCAGGGCAGCCAAACCTATTGCAAAAAGGGCTTTTGGATGATTCTGTTGAGAAACCTACTGAGAAATTTATCACGATATTGGCCGGAAGAAGAACCTTGCACATGACTTAGTAGTATTTCCCTGCTTTCTTAGGACTAGGGTAGTTTCCTTTATGTTGTTTTAGGATAGACGGTAAACTTAGCGCTCCTGGGAGGCAACCCAGCTTTTCAATTCATTTTATTTTTCTAGTTAGTTAGCTCAATGTTTGTAGGTAACATTACTGCAAACCCTCACGAGACTACAACTCGTCCACTAGGGGTAACCTAAGAGTTTAAAGGCTTGTTGCATATGCTAAATGCAATCGAGAGCACCTGCGAAAGTGGTATAGGTAGGAGTTTATTCTTGTTATTTGTGTTTTACTTTCGATTGGTTTTACTCATGTGCTGACCCGCTCTTATGTTGAGCTCTCTATGGAAAAGTCTCTCTCGACTCGTTACCCAGGTACTATCTTCCCATCACTTCTCATTTACTTTCGTTGTCCCATGTGCATTGCATGCTTACATCTTTTACATTGAGGACAATGTATATTTTAGGTTGGGGGTGGGAGGTTAGGTAACCTAATCAGTGTTTTTCTTAGTCTTGAGCAAAAATTGTGAAAATTTTTAAATTTTTCTGGACTTTCTAGTAAATTTGAAGTGATTTGACGACCATCTTTGATTTAGAATTTCAAGATATGGAAGGTTAGTGATTTACTACTCTTGGATTCAGTAGCTGTTAGATTTCACAGTTAAGTTGAATTGTTAATCCATGATTAGAAGTTGTAAACATTGATTGAGTCATGATTTCACAGGACACATCTCGCTTATACATTAAGGTTTCAGTTTCATATTGAAGGATTAACTTGGTAATCACTAAGCATGAAAGGAACCAGCCTGAAATATTTTGCTATCAGGGTATGAAGAAGAATTGAAAAGGTTGGGCAAATAATCTTCACCATAGGTTTGCTCCCTATAGGTGTAGATTTAATTCCCCATGGATGATATGTGAAAAGGGTTGGGTGTACGATCTTCACCATAGGTTTGCTCCCTATAGTTAAGGATTTGATTCCCCTCCTTGACATCACTTTAAAAAAATAAATAAATAAATAAAATCAAAAGCTGGAAGAAAGAAAAAGGATGATCTGTGAGACACCTTTTTGTTTAGGTTTTGGGTGTCCTGAATGCTTTTGTTGGTTACCAATGATATCATGAAATAACGGATTGAATCTTAATGATGATAAGCCGAGATCTGACTATACACTCATGGAACTCAATGTTTATAATTTTTCTAATTGATGGATTAATATTTTGAACTTGATTATGAAGTCTACCATGCGCTTGCCTCTAGGAGAAATAATTCCCAACATTCATAAATCTTAGATTTCTCGTATCTGAATCGTTTTTTCAAAAAAAAAAATAGTAAATAAAAATAATAATAATAAAATCACTTGAGGTTATAGAAATTGTCCTATAAATCTCAACTTATTTTTCGCATACTTTGCTCGGGACTAGCAAAATGCTAGTTGGGGGTTGTGTTGAGGCTCGAATATTGCATATTAGACCCCAATTATTATATGAATTTATGAACATGACACTGCTTAATGGTCTATTTTAATCGTGTTTATGTTACAGGTTGGATTCGTAAGCATGGATTGGAAAAGAGTATTAAAAGCAAAGATTTGATGCTCCGAAGTCACCAGAGCATGGGACGGACTCTAGAGGACCAAGATTGAAGAATTTACACGCCAGGGGTCCGAGAAAATCAAGCCGTTCACATTGAAAAGTCCCGAAAATGGTCCAGAATGCAAGATCACATAGTTCTAACCATCAGATTGACACGAAACTTCATACATGGCCTGGGGACCATAAATTAACCGTACATGGAAAATTTCAGCAATGGGATATCTCTGGAAGTGGCCCAACGGCTAGATCAACCATAAAATCTTGATTTGGGGCCCACATGATACCTGGATATGCTTCAAATTTGGTCCTAACCCCTTAAAAAGAGTGATGGAACGAATGGTCGAAGAGGATTCCGTGACACACCAGAGTGGACCCCACATGTGCACTGTGCGTGCATAATGTGCACGTGCACAAGCGGTGCACCAGAAGACTCAATGTCGGTCAGCGGGCGCTGACCGACTAAAAACTCCAAATTTTTAAAAACGGACAGCGTCTTACGCAGTCCGGCCATTTTTCAGTTGTGAGGCCCACTCATCCTCTGTTTTGATGATCCGAACCGTCCAAGTGCCTCAAGGGGTGGCAACGACCCTGACCTATGTGATCTTTCGAGACCATGCAAGCTATTGCGAAATCCTACCAGTTAAACATCAGATGTACGGTGAAGTAAACGAGCTCGTGGGCCGCACAATTTTTCTCATAAAAATACTCCTTCCCGGATGGTTTTTCGTCCTGAAATCAATGGACGGATTGGATTTCTGTGTTTACATCGATCACAGTGTCAACATCAATGACGGAGAGGTTTGCGTCGGCTCTGTTCGCAGACAGAACTTGCGGTTGAAGCTTGTGGGCCCCATGAACTCTCCGGTTCAATGATTCGAACCGTTCAATGGTCTCAGAAGGAGGGTATTACCCTCACCTAGGCGTCTCTTTGCTACCATGTGAGCTAGTGCAAGATCCCAGGCGTTAAATGGAGGATGGACGGCGGAGTAGACAAGCTCCTAGGATACACCGATTTCACTCCAAAACAGTCCTTTCTCGAATGATTTTTCGAGGAGAAGCTGATGGACGGGAGGGATTTCTCACTGAACTGCAATAATGGGCCCCGGCATCATCTCAGCGCAAGAGCAGAGGCTCTGTTTACACGTCCATGAAACCCGGCAGTTTCGGAATCTTGTGGGCCACCACCTTTATTTGGTTAGCAAATCCAAACCGTCCATCATGTAAGGTGCTCAAAAAACGTCCCAAGGACGTTCTCCTTTTCAACAGAAAGTGGGGAAGATAGGAGCTTTCTGCCTCTGTTTTCGATGCGGAAACTACATGCACGTGGCTGTGTAGACTCCAGCCGACTTCTCTGTTGCGTATGGGGCCTTCTCCACCGCTTCTCCAGGACCAATTCGAACTTCCCATCCATTGTTTTTTTTACAACTATAAAAGAGACGGCTGGAAAGAGAGAGAGAGAGACAGGGAACGTGGGAGAGACAGATAGACAGTTGTTTTTTTATTTCTTTTTCTTTTTATTTTATTCTGTTTGTTTGAGAGATCTAGCCAATCATGGTTGGCTAAACCTCTTAGCTAGGGCTAAGAGGTGAAGCTTGTAGCGTGATGGGTAATTTCTACGGCCTGGATTCGTGACTGAATGGATGTTGATCTCGGTTTGATTTTAAGGAATGCTGTTAGTTTTTTATGGTTTGTTGTGACTGACATTACAATTGATCTGCAATGGCTTGAGTATTTCTTTTTCCCTTCTTGTGATTATGAATCTAGGATGCCCTGTTGTTCATCATCGTCCCTTGGACATGGTGGAATGACAGAACTCTTCTCGACATTCATACATCACTCAGATTTGTTGTGGATTGGTTTAATCCTGTTGTTTGTCTTGTCTCATGGGCATGATTTTGTGATGGAATCCATTCTAATTTACACATGTCTGATCTCTTGAAAACTAGATTAAATGAAGTTCAGAATTGAATTACAGGTTATATTTTCCAATTGGATGAAGATGAGACTCGAAGTCCAGTTGAGTTCGTGAATCAAGCGTAGATCTCCCTGATCTCTACAAGTGGATCCTCGAATCCCTAGTTTTCCTCTCTCTGAATTCTTTAAGCTTAGATTAATATTTCACCATTATTCCTCAAATTCACTTGATTTAGATTGCATCTTATTCTAGTTCTAGTTCTGGTTACTTTCAAATAACGTACAGGTTTCAATCCCTGTGGATTCGACCTCGGTCTTACCGAGTTATTACTACATCTCAACCCTACACTTGGGGAGTGTACAGCGGGGCAAACTAGAAAATCAGCAGGGCAAACATGAAATTGAGCGGGGCAAACATGAAATTCAGCGGGGTAAACTCGACAATTAGTAGGACAAACTTAACAGATAATTTCATGGCTTGAGCCAATAAATCTAAAGGTATCCAATGTTCAAATGGACCACACCAAATGAAATTTTGAATTGAACTTCTAATGTTGATCATTTCTTAGGGGTTACAGAAGTTTTGGATCAAGCTTATAATTGTTTTTTCTATTAATCCATGTCTGTATAATCTGATGAATAGGTTTGATAACAAACAAACATCATTGTTGGCCCCACTATGGTTTCAACGGTGGAAATCATTATGCCCACTGTTTCTCATGGTATGATCACTTGATCTTTTAATACGCTTCAATTTGGGGCTAAACCGCTAAACTTAGATGGAAAAACGGATGGATGACATAAATATACTACATACATTCAATGTGGGCCCGCTGATTTTCTAGTTTGCCCCACTGATTTTCTAGTTTCCCCCGCTCAATTTCATGTTTGCCCTGCTCAATTTCATGTTTGCCCTGCTCAATTTCTAGTTTGCCCCACTCAATTTCATGTACGGCCAAAAGTTGGGTGGGTTCAACCCGACCGACCAGTGACTGACCCGACATTAGGTTGGGCTCGGGCTAAATTTATCGGGTCCGATCTCAAGCTTGGGCTATACAAACACCAACCCGATAAAACTTATGTTGGGCTTGGGTTGAGTCTCAGGTTGCCCGACCCAACTCGAACCCGATCAATATATTAGTTACTTATAAATTATAATTGAGTGTGGATTGTTTGTGTAGAAGGTACACTAGTGTTGTCGGGTCTCATTTGTCCACGTCATTTCCAAGGACTCAAGCTAACAAGATATGCCAGATTTCTCTCTCCTAAATAGATTGTGTGCTATGTTACATGACTTTTTAAAGGAGTAGTCTTATATTTTAGCTTGGTTTTTTAAAGAAAAAAATGAAGTTCTTTATAATGAATAATCACTTATATAATTAATAAAATCATAGATACAAAACATAAGTCCATATAGCAATCCCATGGATCTTAAGACAATCCACTGACAACACCATCATTACCTTGAAATCCATGCCATCCACCCTAATACCATTCAATCCCTTCCAATCCACCCGGCCAAACAGGCCCTAAGTAAATCATTCTAGTTTAGGAGATATGCTTGTTAAATAAATAGACAAAGAAATGAATTAAAAGATAGAAAAATATTTTTATATACTTATATATACATATTTACATAATTATGTATTAGAGAAAAATGTAAGGGGGAAAAAGTTCTCCTTGTAAAATAATAATAATAATAATAATAATAATAATAATAATAATAATAACGCAGATGCATGACAAGATCATTGTCGAACCAATGTAGTACCACGGTAGTTTGTAAATTATTATTTTTTGAATGTGTTGCTTTTGTGGGTCCCATCATGAGGTCTGTGTTATATCCAAACCGTCCATCTATTTAGCGAGCTCATATTAAGGCTTGAGACGAAAAATAAGACAGATCTAACTATCAAGTGGACCACACTGTAAAATGCAGTGGGGAATTGAACGTATACGGTTCCTGAAGTTTTGGATCATTATGAAATTTGTTTTTCCTCTTCATCCAGGTCTTTGTAACCCTATGAGTGAACTTAGACAGGGAGGATTTCTCACAAACATCACAGTGGGCCCCAACTTAGATGGGGAGGATTTCTAATGGTTGACGCTCATTCAACACTGTTTCTTGTGATGTGGTACACTTGAGATTTGGATATACCTCATTTTTTGTATCATACCATAAAATGATCTGGAAAAATATATGGACGACATGGATGAAAAGCATACATCATGGTGGGGCCCACAGACCACCGACGATCTGCCATTGGCGGGTGGTAGGCGGAGTAGCCAATCCGTTTCTTTGAAAAGGAGGGGTATTTTTGTCCTGGAATTTGTCGTCTATACGAGGTGTAAGTGCGTATGTTAAGTTTGTATTGCTTCAAGAATATCCAATGGATAAAAGGTGGGGTCCACAGTCGTAAATTTCTCAATAATATGATAATATCCCAAAGCTACTGCGAGCACTCAAGAAATTTAAAAAAAAAAAAAAAAAAAAAAAGAACAAGAAGAAGAAGAAGAAGAAAAGAAAAAGGAGAAATAAATAAATAAAAGCAAAGCTGTGTACAAAATTCCAAAACCCCCTCTCTCCATCCTTTCATGCCTCCTCACATGTAGCTCTTTTACAATCTGCCGTGGGCAAAGATCCAAGAACTCCAACCTTTCACTGCTCCTCATAGCTCCTTCAGAACCTGCTTTCGGCAAAAGCCACAAACCCTCTCTCTAAGTCATTCCTCCTTGTGCCTCTTTCAGAACCTGTGAACTGTAAATCGACCATAAAAAACAGGAATACATTACCTATGAATTTTGACTAGAACATGCCAACTCACTTCCATAATTGGATCATGTCGCCATGAGAAACTGACTCAGTCTTATTATTATTATTTTTTTGTGAGTTTTAGGTCGAACATATCTCTTTCATCTTAGGCCTACTTGTTTGCCTATTTGTTTTTCAAAATCACTTGTAAATGAGGGGAAAATGGTAATTATTCATTCATTTGAATTTTGTATGAAATTCGAAGTCATTTCAAAGGGAAATCGAAAGTGATTTCCTGAACCATTTTCAGGAAGGGTTGAGAATCCAACAACACTATATCTCTATCTCCTGCGTAAATATCCCTATAGCCGATGCTATGTCTTCTCCCATCCAATGTTCTGCCGGTAAACATCATTTTTACACTCACGCCTCCTCCCATAATTATAAACTAAGCAATCATTTTCCTTGCTCTTCCTCCATCATCTCGCCCACTTCCAAGTCTGATGGAAACAGGGATGTAGATCGACAACTTTTAGGTAATGGCCATCCCCTTTAAATACTCCTCGATCTGTCATTATGGTGTTCATATATCCATGGTATTGTTGGAATATTGTCCAAACCAAACCAGTCCAGATTAATCTAAATCTATTCTCCATGGTATTTTTCAGATTCATTCAAATCCATTCTGTTGGGATGCCTTGCACAAACCTTAGGATCTAGCCTCCCGAAACAAACCAGAATTGTGGATAATAAAGCAATGAAATAAATCAAAGCATCAATCACACACCATACAAGAGATTTTTATGTGAAAAACCCTCAAAGAGGTAAAAACCACGGGATCTCGTCCAGATCAACAATCCACTATGAAGTAGAACGTTACAATCTTCTTCACTCACGCAGGAGTGGATAAACAATAAGAGAAATAGAGAAAATGGAGAGATCTAACCGATTATGAGGACATAGAAGCGCTGAGATATAGATTGCACAGTAGAAAACCTCCACGAGCAGAACCTCCCTTCTATAAGCTTCCTCTCTCTCTTTCTCCCTCTCTCTCACCTTTGATAGCCCTAAACCCTTTAACAAATCACTTGTAAATCTTTAGGAAACCCTCTTGCTGTTTGTGTGTGTGCCTAGAAAAAATCATAGGCAACCCCTTTTATAGTTTTGGAAAACTCCTTTCCGCATCCCTGTTGCGAAAGGACTCAAATCCGCAGTTTCGTGCAAAATCGCGGAACAAACTGCGTAACCTTCGACTAGTCGAGACATCCCTTCGACCAGTCGTAGGTCCCCTTCGACCAGTCAAACATTCCTTCGACCAATCCTAGCTACAGTAAAAAAACAGCAACATTACTCGCTGGACTTTGAGTCAAAGTTACGACTCGAACCTTCGACCGGTCGACCACCAACCTTCGACCAGTTGAGCAAAGCTCTCGACCAGTCGAAGATGGGTCAAAAACACCGATCAAATCTCTCCCTTTTTGACCCAGGAGGGATCCACCTTCTTCAAGCCAGCCAGGTTTCTACAAACCTCAAACTTGCCTTTAAGTAAAGCCTTGGTCATCATGTCTGACCCATTATCGTCCGTGTGGACTTTCTCAAGCTGTAACACCTTTTGTTCCAAAGTATCCCTGATCCAGTGATACCGAATCTCTATGTGCTTTGACTTGGAATGCTGACTTGGATTCTTGCTCAAGTGTATAGCACTCTGACTATCGCAATAGACCACGTGCTCCTCCTGCTTTAGGCTAAGTTTCTGTAGGAACCTTTTTATCCAAAGCATCTCTTTACATGCTTCTGTGACTGCAATGTATTCGGCCTCTGTAGTCGACAATGCTACGACCTTCTGTAGCTTGCTCTGTCAAGAAATCGCTCCCCCTGCAAACATGAACATGTACCCCGATGTAGACTTCCTGGAGCCTATGTCACCTGCCATATCTGCATCTGTGTAGCCCTCTAACACAGGTTTTCAGTCACCATAGCATAGGCTCAACTTGGATGAGCCTCTTAAATACCGTAGTATCCATTTCACCGCTGCCCAATGCTCTTTGCCAGGATTGGCAAGGTACCGGCTGATAACACCAACCGCATATGCTATGTCTGGGCATGTACACACCATAGCATACATCAAACTTCCTACAGCTGATGCGTAGGGTATTTTCTGCATCTCTTCCACCTCTGCCTTCGTATTGGGACACTGCCGGTCACTCAATCTGAAGTGACCATCCAATGGGGTACTGACCGGCTTCGCTGCATTCATATTGAACCGCTCTACGACTTTCTCAATATACCGCTCTTGTGACAGCCAAAGCTTCCTGCTGCTTCTGTCACGGGTTATCTCCATTCCTAAGATCTGTCTAGCCGGGCCCAAGTCTTTCATCGCAAAAGACTTGCCCAATTCCTGTTTCAGCCTGTCAATCTTCTTGATGTCCTTTCCTATGATGAGCATGTCATCAACATATAACAGCAGAACTAAGAAATCACCATCTGAGAACTTGCGCGTGAACACACAGTGGTCCGACTCCGTCCTGTCATGCCCATGTTTCAACATAAACGAGTCGAACTTCTTGTACCATTGTCGTGGAGCTTGTTTCAGCCCATACAAGCTCTTCCTCAGCCTACACACCATATGCTCCTTACCCTTGACTTCGAACCCCTCTGATTGGTGCATGTAGATCTCTTCTTCCAGGTCACCATGGAGAAAGGCAGTTTTAACATCTAACTGCACTATCTCCATATCCATGTTAGCCGCCAACCCAAACAACACCCGTATGGATGTCATCTTCACCACTGTTGAGAATATCTCCTCGAAGTCTATGCCTTTCCTCTGACCAAACCCTTTCACCACAAGTCTGGCCTTGAACCTCGTCTATGAATTCTTCTGCTCAATATTTTTTCTGAACACCCACTTGTTGCTCAAAGTTTTCTTGCCCTTAGGCAATTTTACCTATCATAGGTGTGGTTCTTATGCAAGGATTCCATCTCCTCTTACATAGTTTTCAACCACTCCCCTTTATGCTCGTCGTCTAGGGCCTTAGAATAATATTCTGGCTCTCCCCCATCAGTTAGCATAATGTACTCATGCGGTGAGTACCTCTTGGACGGCTGTCTGTCCCTAGTTGACCTCCTTACTTGTGGCTCAACAGGTGGATCAAGTGGGGGCTGCTCCCCTGGTCTATCTTCTGAAGGAACTCCCTCGTCCTCTGCACCTTGTTGTACTCCCCCATCATCAGGCACCATGGGAGGAGTAATCAGATCCATGTCCTCTAGCTCACCTGAACTAGGCTGATTCTTCTTTGGCTTACCAATGTCTTCTATACACTGATCTTCAAAGAAAACCACATCTTTGCTCCTGAGGAGCTTCTTCTCGGTCGGATCCCATAACCTGTAACTGAATGTTTCATCACTGTACCCTAAGAACACACACTGCCTGATCTTCATATCGAGCTTGGACCTCTCGTCCTTTGGTACGTGAACGGATGCCCTGCATCCAAATACCCTGAGATGATTGTACGATGGATCCTGTCCAGTCCACACCTTCTCAGGTACTCCATTCAACGGGGCTGATGGAGACCTGTTTATCAAATACACCGCCATGTGCATTGCTTCTCCCCAGAACGTCTTGGGCAACTTCGCATGGGATAACATGCATCTGATTCTCTCAACAATGGTACGATTCATTCGCTCAGCTACACCATTATGCTGGGGGGTCTTGGGAACCGTCTGTTCATGCCGTATACCCAGGGACTTGCAGTACTTGTGAAAGTCGCCAATGTATTCACCACCATTGTCAGTACGGATGCACTTCAATGATCTACCTGTCTCTCTCTCGACCATAGCATGAAACAATTTAAACACACCAAAGACCTCGTCCTTGGATTTCAAAGCATAAACCCAAACCCTCCTAGATGCATCATCTATAAAAGTGACAAAATACAATGCCCCACCCAAGGTTTTTGTCCTCATATGACCACAAACATCAGAATAAACCAAATCTAATTTATGCACTTTATTAACATGAGAAGCAGTTTTAACAAATGAAACTCTATGCTGTTTCCCTGATAAACAATCAAGACAGGTTTTGAGAGGTATACCTGTCACGTCTGGAAGAAGTTGCTTCCTCGCTAGTAGCTAAAGCCTTTTTTCACTCATGTGGCCTAGACGCCTGTGCCACATGTCAATAGTTGAATCTTCCGCTGCGTTCAACCCACCCTTGCACATATTGACACTTGCCTTGTACAGGGTGCAACACTTCTTTCTTCTAGCCACGATCAACGAACCCTTGATGAGCTTTCATCGCCCACTAGCAAACCGGCTTTCATAGCCATCATCATCCAGCCTTCCCATCGACATCAAGTTGAGGCGAAGATCTGGGATATGCCTCACATCCTTGAGAACTAATGTGCAAACCACATCAGTTTTCACACAAATATCACCGACTCCCACGATCTTTGATACGCCAGAATTTCTCATCTTCACAGTCCCATAGTCACCTGACTTGTAGCTTGTGAAGGAGTCCCTGTGTGGAGTCGCATGAAAAGAAGCTCCTGAGTCTATCACCCAGTCGGTGTTCTGACTCGTAGCCGTGAGACATACGTCATGATCTGTAGAAAGAATAACTGTCATGTCACCATCTGAAGCGACCGCAGTGGAATCAGATTCATCTTCCTTCCCTTTTCCTTTCTTATCGTTTTTCTTACCACGACATTCATGCTTGTAGTGGCCCTTCTTGCTACAATTCCAGCATTCAACATTTTTGCTGTTATTTGACTTGCCTCTTGATTTATCTCGGGCCTTCCCGCCCTTCCTGTTCTTTCCTCTCCCCCGTTCCTACATCACAAGAGCCTCTTGCTGAGTAGACCCCTGAGACTTCCTCCTTGTCTCTTCATTGAAGAGACAGCTAGTTATCTGTTCTATGGATATCTTTTCGTCTGGCGTGGAGTTACTTAGAGACACCACCAATGTCTCCCAACTGTCAGGCAATGAACTAAGCAATAGTAAAGCCTGCAATTCATCATCCAGGACCATCTTCATAGAGGTGAGTTGGTTCACTATATTGCTGACCTCATTCATGTGCTCGGCCACAAAACCACCATCCTTGAACTTGAGATTCACAAGTCGCCTTATCAGAAATATCTTATTACCGACTGTCTTCCTCTCATACAACCCTTGTAATTTTAGCCATAGGCTTGCGGCTGAGGTTTCCATAGACACATGGTGGAACACAGAATCATCCAACCATTGTCTAATAAACCCAACCGCCTTTCGGTCCATCTTCTTCCAATCATCATCAGTCATATCCTTGGATTTTTCTGATATGCCTAAGATTGGAGAATATAGGTCCTTACAATAAAGCAAGTCCTCCATCTTAGCCTTCCATATGGTCCAGTTAGAACCATTGAGGCTGATCATCCTTGAGCCACCTTCCATAATTCAAACCGATCCTACCCGTTCAATGAACTTAGCTCTGATACCACTTTGTTGGGATGCCTTGCACAAACCTTAGGATCTAGCCTCCCAAAACAAACCAGAATTATGGATAATAAAGCAATGAAATAAATCAAAGCATCAATCACACACCACACAAGAGATTTTTACGTGGAAAACCCTCAAAGAGGTAAAAACCACGGGACCTCGTCCAGATCAACAATCCACTATGAAGTAGAACGTTACAATCTTCTTCACTCACGCATGAGTGGATAAACAATAAGAGAAATAGAGAAAACAGAGAGATTTAACCGATTATGAGGACATAGAAGCGCTGAGATATAGATTGCACAGTAGAAAACCTCCACGAGCAAAACCTCCCTTCTATAAGCTTCCTCTCTCTCTTTCTCCCTCTCTCTCACCTTTGGTAGCCCTAAACCCTTTAACAAATCCCTTGTAAAGCTTTAGAAAACCCTCTTGTTGTTTATGTGTGTAAGACCCGTATCCTAGTTTGTACTGTTCCGATGAATCCTGCGATCCTTTTCGTCAAAGTCCGGCAATCCACGACTGATAATCGACGTTGCGATCGATCGTAAGTCACATCCTTTAGATTCGAGTCGGTTTAATCCGAGACCTATATCATTGCAACCGCACCGTCGTCGCGGTTCTAACGCCGCGACTCACGCACCGATCCGATACCCTGACTAGAAGTTGAGAGCCGACGTGTATTTCGAAGAAACGCCGCGCTTTTACGATCCCGAGAGAATCTCTACAACATGTCAAATCAATCCAATCAATCAAATCAATCCCATCAATCAATCAATCACATCAATCAATCAAATGTCAAGTACACATCACCTTTCACTCCATCCCCAAGCAACCACCAAGTCAACTCTCTCTCACCCTCTCTCTTACACACCCATACCTAGTCAAGTACACATCACTCCATCACTCACCTCACATCACTCACTCACATCTCCTTACAACTCTCTCTCTCCCTCTCATTTCCCAACACATTCCAAGCCAAGCAAGAGCACTCCCACGTCCAAGCTCCCAAGTGAGAGAAGAGAGAGTTTGTGTGGCCCACTTTCCTCATCCCAAGATCTCCCATCCTAGCCATCCATTTCTCATCTCCACCATCGAAGAGGAGCACAAGGAGATAGGCTTCCCAATAGACCAAGAAGATCAAGTGGTGGGTGCTTTATAGGATAGGTTTTTCATGTTTTTATGATGGGCCAAGTGGGACCTACCGATCAATGGTGTGGATCTCACTTTGGACCCTAAAATGTGGCCGATGGCCCACTTTGATTATTTTTGTGTATGATTGGATGCAAAGGAGGGCCCATAGTGTCGGGGTCTCTCCATCACACGTGTGTCCCGCTCTTTTTCTCCCTCTCTTCCTCACTCTCTTTTTCATTTTCTTTCATATGATGATGATGTGGCCATGTGGTCCACTTGGATGGACCCCACCATGAAGTATGTGGATTATCCAAGCCATCGGTAAGAAGGGTCCACTTCATATGTGTGAACCCACACCATCAAATCATTTGGTGGCCCACCTGGGTGGGGTCCACCTTGAATGCATGTGTTATACCCAACTGTCCAGCGTCCCAGGGACGCTGGACGTAAATTGCAATGGTAAAACACAAATATTTGCTTGGTTTTACCAAGCTTTGGAGTGGGTGCTCATGTAGGCCTCACCTTGATGAATGCATTCAATCCAAGCCGTCCACCATTTTTCCCAGACCATTTTAGGTGTTGAGCCAAGAAGAGAAACTGATCCAACTTTCTGGTGGGCCAAACCCTTGAAATCAGTGATTTTCACCGTTTAAATGCACCTAAATTCTTCTACACATCGAAAAATATCTGATATTGGACTTGTTGGGTCCATCTCAGGCCATGGAAATCAGTAGACGGGGTGGATTTGGCTGAAGTAGGCCCCACACGTGAAAAACCTCAAAAATTCAGATTTTCAAATATATATATATATATATAAAGACAAGAAGATCTTGCCGCCATCGCAGCAATGAGCCGCTGAGGCGCAGGGCGCTACTGCGTGCTCTGGCAAAGCGTCCCGTTAGGACCCACGGCCCCTCATGTGGGCCCCACCATGATGTATATTTTGTATCCATGCCGTCCATGAGGTGGACCACCCCCTGAGGTGGATCCCCTCCAAAAAATCAGTCAGATCTAACGCTCGGGTGGCCCACATCACCAGAAACAGTGTGAATTGAACTCTACCATTGAAACCCATTTTTGGGTCCACAGCAGTCTCGGATCAAGCTGGAATTTGTTTTTCCCCTTCTTTCAGGTCTGTGTGACCTTATGAACGGAGTGGATGGAAGATAAGCGCTATGGTGGGCCCCACGTGGGACCCACAGTGATGCATGTGTGTAACCGTCCACCGTCAGTGGACGGTGAACCCTTGGACGCAAGTGTTTTATCCACACCATCCCTCTGGACGGTGGACGTGTGACCGTGCACGTGTGTGCGTGCATGTGTGAGTGTGCACATGTGTGTGCATGTGGGTGTGCGTGCGTGTGTGAGTGTGCACGTGTGTGCATGTGTGTGTGAATGTGCACATGTGTGTGAGCGTGTGTGTGAGAGTGTATGTGTGTGTGTATATATATATATATAATATTATATTCTTAATATTGTATATATATATTATATATATTGTATTATAAATATATGGTGGACCCCACCTTGGTTTATATAAGGCCCAAGTGTTTTAGGCCCACCTTGATGTGTAATTGTGGCCGTTATTGAGCCCACCTTGATGTGTATTTGTGGCCATTGTTGAGGCCCACCTTGATGTATATATGGCCCATGTGTTTAGGCTCATTCAATGTATTTGTGGCCCATGTTACAAGGCCCATTGTGATGTATTCAAAGGCCCATGGGATATGGCCCATTGCAATGTACATAAGGCCCCTTTGATGTGGCCCACTTGATTTATAAAAAGCCCATACGATGCGGCCCATTTGATGAATATAAGGCGCATGGGTCGAGGCCTAACAGGATGTCCTTAGGGTCCATTGCAATGAGGGATTCCTCCATAGTGTGTGTAATAATGTTTGATGACAGGTTATGCCTTGGGAGAAATGTTGGTTTGACGTCCACGTTGTAAGTATAGTGTTGGTTAAATGTCCACATTATAACTCTCCCGACCCGTTGATAGGCCCATACTGGTTATGTGTAGGCCGTCTAGGCCCATCTTCGATATAAGGATAGTTTATTACTTTATAATATGCTTAGTACACTTCCATGATTCATGTGCATACGCATCATATGTATGCTTGATATGAGGAATGGTTGATCATAGCATAAGCCGTTGGGCTGAGGCATTTACGGGACTCCTTATGAGACGGAGTGCCCCACATGATCGCATGGTACGCGTGAGATTGCTGCATGATTGTACGGTGTGACTCATGCATCTTGCATATGTGTGACTTGATCACTGCACGCCCTAGCGACATCAAGGCCGTGGCTCCACAGGCACATCGTGGATAGCCGTATCGGATATTGGAAATACTTTGTTCTAGCACTGTGGGCACTTAGGATGTCCTTGGGTGAGAGTCCCAGAACCTTTTTGGTACCAGGAGGTGCTCCAACGTCTAGACCGAGTGGCTACACGAGCGCCCGAGTGCCGAATACCAGTAGGCCGCGTCTCCCACTGTGTCGTAGTCGGTTGGAAAGGGGTGTGGCCTTATCCGCCTGAGTGAGGGCTATAAGCTAGGCTGAGTTTGACCAGCTCGCAAATGTGTCCGCTATCGACGAGCCGGGTAGGTATTGGTAGACTACTGGTCAGGCGGATAGTGTGGTCTCTTCCACTTGCTTGACTGTGCAGCTAGGGAGGAGGCAGTCAGTGTGAGGTGTATTAGACCCCGGTGATATCCAGAGAGGAACTGTACTGATATGTGTACTTGATGAGTACTAGCACGCTTGCTTTGCATCTCGCATATGACATTTGGCTACATAGGCCTCGCATCGCATGGCCTTGGTATGGCCAATCGCATTCATATCTTGCATTACATGGCTTTGGTTCAGTTGATAGTATTCATGGACTTACCGCACATTTCCGCATTACTCTGATGTTATACACTTGACACTCGCCTCGTGCACACACTTACACCACCCTCTAAGCTTTTGTAAGCTTATGCACGATCGTTGCGTGCAGGTAGCGTTGGTCAGCAGCAGCGCTGAGGCAGGAGCGTGAATCAGATCATTTTGGAGCCTTTTGACTATACTGTATTTCCCTTTCCGCATTGTACTTAAAAGTTTTTGTTATAGTGGATATGTGGTGTTGTTGTTTATGACTTGGTTATGCTTGTGGTTATGCTCCATTACAAAAAAAAAATCATACTAAAAATCCTCCTTGTAGGATCCCAGGATCGGAAGTTTGGCGTATGGGCGCTGGAAGCGAGAATGGGGTACTACGGAGGCTGTCGGCGCCGGATTCGGCGATCGGGAATTTTGTGAGCCCGATTTCCGAGTTTGGGGCGTGACAATGTGTGTGCCTAGAAAAAACCCTAGGCAACCCCTTTTATAGTTTTGGGAAACTCCTTTTCGCATCCCTGTTGCGAAAGGACTCAAATCCGCAGTTTCGCACAAAATCACGGAACAAACTGCGTAACCTTCGACTAGTCGAGACATCCCTTCGACCAGTCGTAGGTCCCCTTCGACCAGTCGAACATTCCTTCGACCAATCCTAGCTACAGTAAAAAACAACAACATTACTCGCTGGACTTTGAGTCGAAGTTACGACTCGAACCTTCGACCGGTCGACCACCAGCCTTCGACCAGTCGAGTAAAGCTCTCGATCAGTCGAAGATGGGTCAAAAACACCCATCACATTCTTGACGCAAGGATGAATGTGATGAGGTCGTTCACTAGGATAAATACTTCGAATCCACGAAGCTTCTCTCGGCTCCTCACAAAGACTTCTCGAATCCACGAGGAAAAGGCAAGAAAATAGAAAAGAAACTCTATAAAATTCATAATTTAATTGATGAATGAATTAAACTAGTTTGCAACCCTTTAAATAGGGATAATAAGTCATGGGAGAAGTTTCAGAATCAAACTACAACTAAAACTCCTATAATTCGCAACTTACTATTTATTGACGGTTGCTCTCTACTAGTGCGCATGGTTTTTGGCTAAAAATAGTAAGTGTCCTATTTGGGTGAACCACGCTGTTCTCCTAATTATTCTAAGCACTTTTCATGTTGGGCGCAACTTCTAAAGCCCAATGGATGAAGAGGTATACTCGAACTAAAACTTATTATAAATAGTAAAAACGAAATTGAAACGGGATTTCGACCGTCGATCTTGTGGTATTTCACAAATTTGGCATGCACAACCTAACGTGGTGGGGTTGAGTGGCTAAAGTAGCTCGTCCTACCCCAAAATCATATATGGTATGTCCGATAGCTTATTTCAGTTTGCAAGATACGTCTATTTTAAGTTCTGACAGTCCAAATTACCTCCACTTCCAATCGGGTCTTTTCTGATCCATCTTGGCCATGGAACTGGCCGCGACCCGCTCTACATCAATTCTGCTTGGTATTTTCCAAATTCATCCGGATCTATTCTCCTCGGTAGTTAAGAATGGAGGTTGTTGGTTTTCCAATGCTTCGGAAATATGTTTTTTTTTTATATAAAAAGTACTTAATGTTATTATCCTTGTCTCATATAGACTCATCTATAATGAGGGCATTTTGATATTTTTAAAAGATAGTAAACATCTATATAAATGGTTGTGGTGTTGTATGTTGAATGTAAGCAAGCAACTAGATAGTGTTTTAAAATACTCTTTCTATTTGTGGTGTGTGTACAATCATAAGGCTTAGTAAAGCCAATAAACTGGTATCAAAGATTGGTTCGTTGAAAGATGGCCACCACAATCCAGCCATAGATTTCAAAGTTGTCTAAGGACAACTACAAAAATTGGTGCATCCATATATATATGAAGGATCTATTCGGGTCACAAGATCTATGGGAGATCTTCACCAATGAATACGTAAAGCCCACTATGGTGCAAGAAGCCACCCACTCCGCTATGCAAAAGGCCACCCTCATATATCAAAAGAAGAATGACAAAAATGCATTGTTTCTTGTCTATCAAGGGTTGGATGCGAATCCACCTCTGAAAGGATCACCGAAGCAACATCAAGTAAGCAAGCATGAGAGATACTAAGCACCATCTTCAAGGGTGTGGACCGTATAAAGAGAGTCCGACTACAAACTCTTAGAGTCAAATTCGAGACCGCTCACATGAAGGAAGGTGAGAGCATCTCAAATTATTTTTCATGACCACTCATTATTGTTAATAACTTAAAAAGAAATGGTGAAAAGACTGATGACATTCGTGTCATTCAAAAAGTGTTTCGATCCCTCACAACTAAATTCGAACGTGTGGTTGTGGCGATTGAAGAATCAAAAGATGTAGAAAATCTCACCGTTGAAGAGTTGATGTGATCGTTACAAGTTCATGAGGAACGAATGTAAAAGAATACTGGATTTATGATTTTAGAACAAGTCTTAGAATATAAGATGACTCTAAATGAACAAAATGATGGTCATACATAATATGGGGGCCGTGGCCCTAGCAATCGTGCAAGAGGTAGAGGGCATGGATATAATTCAAGCCATCTATAAAATCAACAAAAGTTTGCCAATTTCCGTGGAAGATGAAATGGTAATGGCCTGTTCATGCGTGGTCATAGAAATACTTGGGATGTAGTGAAAACCTGAAAGAATACCACTTGTGAAAATAACCAGCAAAACCAAACATAAAAGAGATATCATTGGTAAAAATATTTGAAAAATAGAAAAGAAAGAAAAAGAAAACAAGACATTCGACCCTAAGTTGAGTTCATATCTCCAAAGCAATGCATGAAAAACGGTGACGTTTTAAATAATTAAAGCTGACATAGACTTAGGATTTGGACTTTCCATTACATCGATAGGAAATTAACCATCGAACCCTCGACAATCAATCTAAAAAAATCACAAAGGAGAACGGGGCAGAGTCAAAGCGTCTTTTCCTTATAATCCCATGCATCAAAATGCAAACTTAATGGACGGTCTGGATCAATAAATGATCTTGACTATCCATTTTATAGGCTATTGATCAGACAGTTAAAATCATAAAACATTGGTGTAATTTTTAAATGATACATCATAAAAGGGGTATTGAACCTAATGGAGGGTCTGGATCAATAGAATGGATTGTCCAGGTGTCCTGATGCAAATAGGAACACTATTACTTACAGTGCATCATTTCTCATACAAACCCAACTCCATCCACCAACTCAACTCATCAACTCCTCTCTCTCTCTCTCTCTCTCTCTCAATAAAGCAATATCCACTACAGTACTCCCATCTCTAACACCTCGTAACCACTCTCCTCTATCAATGGCCCTTCCATTCATCATCCTAGCCATCACATTTTCAATCCTTGCTTTCAAGCTCTACCAACGGCTCAGGATCCGTCTCCCTCCTGGCCCACGTCCATGGCCCGTCGTAGGCAACCTCTACGACATCAATCCCGTCCGATTCCGTTGCTTCTCCAAATGGTCCCAAACCTACGGCCCGATCATGTCTGTATGGTTTGGGTCCACGTTGAACGTTGTCGTGTCCAGCTCGGAGCTTGCGAAGGAAATGCTCAAGGTGCATGATAAGCAACTGGCCGATCGCCCCCAGGACCCGATCAGCAGCTAAGTTTAGCCGAGATGGGAAGGACCTGATATGGGCTGATTATGGGCCCCACTACGTTAAAGTGAGGAAGGTTTGCACGTTGGAGCTCTTCTCTCCTAAAAGGCTAGAGTCTCTGAGGCCCATCAGAGAAGATGAGGTGACTGCAATGATCGAGGCCATCTACAGAGATTGCACCAATCCAGGTATGTTTTTGTATGTGCTCATGCCATATACCAAGCTTTGGTGTATACGCGTACCGGATCATCTCTCCATATCTATGTCTTGGGCATGTAGAGTATCCACCACTGATCTGGACCGTACATCTGCTCCTCCTCATCCATCGTGGGCCACTGTAAAAAAGTTGAACGAATTTGGTGGTTCTAACCGTTTGATGGTTGGCCTTTCTGTGGTAGCTGTCCATTTTCAGACTATTGGTTCATCTCATCAAAGAATCGGCATGCTGATGTGGGTCCCACTAGCTGGCCGGTTCAGATCAATGACTGGACATTATAATGATTCTTGAGGGTCATGGAGAATTAGGTGGAGATTTTACTAGATGGACGGTTGAGATCATTGATAGACCATCCTTTTTGTCGGCCGTTGATCTAATTGTTGGGGCACTAGATGAATAGTGGCGATCCTCGTCTGTTGAAAGAGTTGGCCACACAGCTCGAATGTATGGTAACTGACATGCGCTCGGAACGTATGGGTAGAGCCGGGCATCGAGTCGAGTCGGACGAGTTAGGGATGACCCGACTTCATCCGGTTTTGAAATAGGCCCGACCCGAACTCGACTTGGTACTGAGTCCAGCATGCCTAAACCGATTTGAATTCAGGTCTAGCCTACACTAATCCGGACCGAGTCTGACATGGTAAAAAGTACCGAGTCAAATTGAGTTGGTACTGATTCAAATCGAGAGATGAGGGAGGGAGGGTAGAGGACAGAGACGAGGACGATGGTGGGTGGCTGTCGGGCTTGGAAGAGGAGCGTGGGAGGGAATGGAGAGGAGGAGGGTGGTTGCCAAACTTGGAAGAGGAGGATAAGGGAGGAAGAGAGAGTTTGGGATCGGGTCGAGGTGGGGTCGGGTGCAGCATATAAGATTAGATATACTTAAAAATTAAGATTTTTTTATTATATATACTCAAATCCGAGTTGAAACGGTTTCAGATCGAGTCGAGTCTAACTGGATCAAGTTTCGGGTCGAATTACTAGGTAACTCGAACTCGGCTCGGTTTGACTTTGGATTGGGCAAGGCCTACCCGGTTTGGACTGACTCACTTATTCGGTTCGAGTCGAGTTAGGTCCGAATGAGTCGGACGAGTCGAGTTAGGTGAATCGAGTTAGGCGAGTCGAGTCGAGTCGAATCGGTGCCCATCTCTATGTATGGGATCACTACCCTTTTTTGACACTAGCCCTATGCTTGCCCTTAGGCATTGGGCGGGTTCGAAGGACCGGACTACAGTACAACCACCGCAAGAGTGATTTAACAATTTGGACCGTCCATCCAGACAAGCCTACTGCAGATGCCAAATTATTAAAAATACAGATGGCTTGAATGATCGATCCTAGCCATTGAGTTCGTAAAAGCGAAAGTGGGAAACCAAATGATTAACAATAAAATATTAAGTGGGGAATTTTTTAATAAAGTGGTGGATAGGTTGTCTAATGGGCAATATATTAGAAAATATGCCATCCATGATAGGAGCCACTAGATGGATGGATCCGATTGATACATCCTCCTGCGACGTGTACAGTAGAGAGATAGCTGTACCATATTCCAGATCTACCGTAAATTCCATCGGGAAGAATCGTAACTGTTTTTTTTTTTTTTTTTACTTTCTTTCTTTCTTCTTCTTTTCATTTTAGTATTCATTTCTTTTCTTATCTATAACTACAGACTGCATGGGCAGACCTGCAAGAAGCAAAAAAATCTCATTTTTACCATTTGTTTTAACGGACCGGAATTCTCAGCAACACCTGTTTCATGCAGCACTTAAAGCATCCAACCTCAATCCACTCCGTCCATCAGATTTTATCCTTGATTCTAGGGTGTTGGGGAAATTTTCATTTAAATCCAAAAATCAGGTGGGCCACACCAGAGAAACAGTGGGGAAGGTATTCCAACCATAGGTTTGCGTGCGGGGCCACCATGGAGTTTATCATTTATCAAATCCATTAATCAGATGTAACTCACTAGGATGAAGCGAAGATAGAAAAATTATCCTAATCCAAAACTTAGGCCGGCCATACCTCATGATCTTAGAGGTTAGAAGAAATTTTAGATTGCTCTACTTTTTTATTTGCCTTAGTTTTTTTTTTCTCTTTTATACCAATGGTTCAAATAGGGGTTATCATCTGACAGACGGAGTGGATTTACACACAGAACATGGAACGCTGCACAATCTTGGGTGTTTTATGCGCGGCTTTGTTGCCATACTCGTGTTTGCTCTCACCATGCAGAAAAATGTTAGGGCCTGTTTACTTTTCAACTTATGTTTTATGGAAGTGAATGAGTTAATTTTTTTAGCTTAGAGCTCGTTTGCAAAGCTTCCGACTCCATGGATTACTTTTATACAATTTCCACATGCAAAAGTTGTGAGACCCACTGTGATGTATGCATCTCATCCACACCATCCATTCATTCCTCTAGCTCATTTTAACGCATGAGCCCAAAAATGAGGCAGATCTGAAGCTCAAGTGAAACACACCATAGGAAATGGTGTGAATTGAACACCTAGCGTTGAAAACTTCCTAGGAGACATAGAAGTTTTGGATCAAGCTGAAATTTGTATATATCCTTCGTATATGTGTCAGCGTGATCTTATGAAGAGGTTGGATGATTAGATCCCTGTGGGTTCTATGAAGATTTTAATTATGAACATTAAATGTCACTAACCCCGGCTATTTCTTGCGGCGTGGCGTACCTGAGGGTCCATCTGTCTTATTTTTGAGCTCATGCCTCAAAATGTGATGGTAAGATGGACAAATGAGGTGGATAACACGCAGACATCATTACAAGATTCATAGATTTTAACTGTATCCAATCCCTCTTTGATTGCACGCAATTTATGTTTTTGGGAGGCATAACTAAGTAGTTATTTTCCTCTCAACGATTACCTTTGAAAGGTCATTATTAGCTATTTACCCCAGTTTTTTATATATATATATATATATATATATATATATATATATATATATATATATATATATATATATATATATATATATATATATATATATATATAATTGAAGAAACAAATACCCCTTAAGTTTGGTAAGTTTGGTAAATATATTTAGAAAAGTAATTCATGTGTTTTATATATATATATATATATATATATATATATATATATATATATAGGGAAAAGGTACTATGCGCTCGAGCGTAAAGCGGTCGTCCGTGAGGTCGAGCTGTGTGGGCCCCACCGTGATGCCTTTTGAACATCGGCACTGTCCACCAGATGAACCATTCCATGGTGGGCCTGGACGGCCCAAAATCAAGTCAATCCGTGACTTTAGTGGGCCACACCACATACAGAAGTGCAGAGGGGCCGTGCACCATTAAAACATTCATTACCATTTTTGAGGGCCCACGAGATGTGGTTTGCAAATCCAGCCCATCCATTTTGTGTGTCCCACTTGAATGAGGGTTCAGACCAAGTTTCAGGTGCATGGAAAACTCAGGTGGGTCCCACCAGTGCTTTTGTATGTTTTTAGCATGTATACTTATGGTTTAGATGGTATGGCCCACCTGATACGGCTGATTTTGGGCCGTCCAAGCCCACCATGGAATGGTGCATCTGGTGGACGGTGCTGATGTTCGAAAGGCATCACGGTGGGGCCCACACAGCTCGACCTTACGGACGATCGCTTTACACTCGAGTGCATAGTACCTTTTCCCATATATATATATATATATATATATATATATGAATGCTTAGTTGTGCACCAGTTCGCACGAAACTCGTGCGAATTTTTTCGAGAACTCATCATACATGATGTGACTCCAAAATCTGAACAGTCCACATGAAACAACACCTCATTAGACCACCTGGTCCCAAATTTTACTTTGATCCAAAACTTTGGTGGGCCATGAAAAATGAAAATAGTTTCCTTCCTTAATTTGTATTTCCTTTTGTTATGGCCCACCAAAATTTTAAATCAGGGTGAAAATTTATTCTTTAGGGTTTCATGGGATTCCGCATCACATGGACCATTCAAATTAGACTCCTATGACACGTGTGTAAAGGTGCGCATGTGCATAGGTGCGCAGGTGAGCATGGCTCTCTCTCTCTCTCTCTCTCTCTCTCTCTCTCTCTACACACACACACACACACATGGAGCTTTCATGCTCACGGGAATTGCATGTTATCCGCAGCTAGGTAGCTATTGGACGGTGCTCTATGGGGCGATTATGATGTATGTGTTTTATCCATGCCGTTCATCTAATTTTTCAGATCATTTTGGAACATGAGCCCAAAAACAAGGTAGATCCACCACCCCACAAGGAAAAAAGTGATGATTGAACACCTATTGTTAAAAACTTCCTTGGGCTCGCTGTAACATTTATTTGCCATCCAATATGTTCCTTAGGTCACAAAGACTTGGATGATAGAGAAAATAAAAATATCCAATTCGTCCAAAACGTGTGGCCCTCGAGAAGTTTTTAATGGTGGGCATTGAATCACCATTTCCTGTGGTGTGGTCCATTTGAGATTTTGATATACCACGTTTTTATGTCATGCTCTAAAATAAGCATTCAAAATGGATGGATATCATAGATTAAACACATAAATTATGGTGGGGCCCACAGAGTATCTTGCAGTAGCAAAAATGTTGCATGCTCAATTTCGTTAGTTGGTGTGATCTGGTGACTCTTATTCCAGTGCGCATAAATGTTGTGTGTGGTCATGCTTCATGTGGTGTGGTCAACTTGAGCATTCGATGTACCTCATTTTTGGGCTCATGTACTAAAATAATTTGTCCACAAATATGGACGACGTGGATAAAACATATAAATCACTGTGGGTGCCGAAGAGGCCCCACAGGAACCGTCCATTTCTATCTAGGTCTGGGTGAAATCAAATTGCTTACTTAATTACTCCGTAGGCTTTTATCATGCTGAGAAAAACTATGTTGGGCCCACCATGAATGTATGTGGTTTATCCACACGTCGTCCATCCATTTTTCCTGCTTATTTTATGGGTTGAGCCCAAAATTGAAGTATATCCAAAGCTCAAGTGGAGAACAGCTTATTTTATTGGTTGAGCTCAAAATTGAAGCATACACAAAGCTCTGGTGGAGCACACCACAGGAAAAAGTGTGAATTTAATGTCCACCTTTGGAAATTTATTGGGGTCAAAGAAGTTTAGGATCAAGCTGATATTTTATTTATGTTTTCCATTCATCCATGTCTCTTATCTAGTAAAATGGATGAACTAAGTGGATAAAATAGGTAAATCATAGTAGGCCCCACGGAGTTTACACAGTATAGCAAGCGTACTTAGTTGCTCAATACATATCAGCTTTCGGACATGATGGGGTGGTACCCATGCGTATGTGGGAAGCGGATTGCGTACTGAGTAACTCAGTACGATAAGCGTATTGAGTAAACTCTGCATTGTATCCACTCCGTCCATCTCTTTTAACACATAATTTTAGGGCTCTATCCCAAAAATGGAGTATATGCAAACCTCAAATGGACCACACCACTGGAAACTGTGTGAATTGAACATCTGCCATTGAAAAATTCTTGGGGACAACCGAGGTTTTAGATCAAGTTGATATTTGTGTTTTCCTTTCATCCATATCCTTCTGATCTTATGAACAGGTTGAATGACAAATAAACATCACCAAGGGCCTTAGAAAATTTTCAACGGTTGAAATCAATAGTTCCACTTTTTCCAGTGTTATGGCCCACTTAAGCTTTGTATATGCATCAATTTTGGGTTGAACCCATAAAATGATCTGAAAAAACAAATGGATGGCGTGAATAAACGACATGCATTCATAGTGGGCCCAACTGATTTTACTCAGTACGATAAGAGCGTACTGAGTAACTCAGTACACAATCCGATTTCTTGTGGGAAGCGGATTGCGTACGGAGTAACTCAGTACGGTAAGCGTATTGAGTAAACTCCGTGAGCCCTTATGTCATTCATGCATTGTATCCACTCCGTCCATCTCTTTTAACACAATTTTAGGGCTCTATCCCAAAAATGGAGTATATGCAAACCTCAAATGGACCACACCACCGAAAACTGTGTGAATTGAACATCTGCCATTGAAAAATTCTTGGGGACAACCGAGGTTTTAGATCAAGCTGATATTTGTGTTTTCCCTTCATCCATATCCTTCTGATCTTATGAACAGGTTGGATGACAAATAAACATCACCGGGGGCCTTAGAAAATTTTCAACGGTTGAAATCAATAGTTCCACTTTTTCTAGTGTTATGGCCCACTTGAGCTTTGTATATGCATCAATTTTAAGTTGAACCCATAAAATGATCTGAAAAAACGAATGGATGGCGTGGATAAACGACATGCATTCGTGGTGGGCCCAACTGATTTTATTCAGTACGATAAGAGTGTACCGAGTAACTCAGTACACAATCCGATTTCGCGTCTGGAAGGAGATTGCGTACTGAGTAACTCGGTACGGTGAGCATATTGAGTAAACTCCGTGGGCCCTTGTGTCATTCATGCATTGTATCCACTCCGTCCATCTCTTTTAACACATAATTTTAGGGCTCTATCCCAAAAATGGAGTATATGCAAACCTCAAATGGACCACACCACCGGAAAGTGTGTGAATTGAATATCTACCATTGAAAATTTCTTGGGGACAACCGAGGTTTTAGATCAAGATGATATTTGTGTTTTCCCTTCATCCATATCCTTCTGATCTTATGAACAGGTTGGATGACAAATAAACATCACCGGGGACCTTAGAAAATTTTCAATGGTTGGAATCAATAGTTCCACTTTTTCCAGTGTTATGGCCCACTTGAGCTTTGTATATGCATCAATTTTGGGTTGAACCCATAAATGATCTGAAAAAACAAATGGACAGCGTGGATAAACGACATGCATTTGTGGTGGGTCCAACTGATTTTACTCAGTACGATAAGAGCGTACTGAGTAACTCAGTACACAATCCGATTTCGCGTCTGTGGGACGCAGATTACCTTTTGACGCTGCCTGTTGCTAGGTGGTAACTACAAGTTACTATGTGGGGCCCACCATGATGTATGTGTCTAATCGACGCCGTCCATCCATTTTGAATGGTTATTTTAAGGCATGACATAAAAAAGAGGTATATCCAAATTTCAAATGGACCACACCATAGGAAACAGTGGTGATTCAACGCCCACCATTAAAAACTTCTTTAGGCCATAAGTTTTGAATGAACTGGATATTTTTGTTTTCTCATCATCCAAGTCTACATGACCTAATAAACAAATTGGATGAAAAATAAACGTTACAGTGGAACTTAGGAAGTTTTTAATGATGGGTGTTCAATCATCTGTTTTCCCGTGGTGTGATCCATTTGAGATTTGGATCTACTTTCTTTTTGGTCTCATGTTTGAAAATGATATGAAAATAGATGAACGATATGGATAAAACACATACATTCCCGTAGAGCACAGTCCACTAGATACCTAGCTGCGGACAACGTGCCAATACCGTGAGCTCTGGCGACGCTGGCCAATATTTTTGAGACTCATTCCCAATACTGTTGCCAGTTAGTGTAATCTAATAGCTCACGTGAAAGAAAAGCTCCGCGCAGCGTGTTTATATATATATATATATATATATATATATATATATATATATATATATATATAGAAAAGGTCAATTCGCTCAAGCTGATTTTAACATCCCATGAGGTCGAGCTGTGTGGACCCTACCGTGATCCGTTTCAAACATCTAACCCATCAGTCCGATGCACCATTAATCTATTGTGGGCCTAAGTCTCAAAAATCAAGTCAATCCGTGACTTGTGTGGGCCACACCATATATAGAAGTGGGAAGGGCCGTGCACCATTAAAACATTCATAACCAATTTTGAGGGCCCACCGAGATGTAGTTTGCAAATCCAGCCCATCCATTATGTGTGTCCCACTTGAATGAGGGTTCAGACAAAGTTTCAGGCGCATGTAAAACTCAGGTGGGCCCTACCAAGTGCTTTTATATGTTTTAATGGTGTCTTCACATAATTGTAGATGGTATGACCCACCTGAGTTCCCGTATGCGGCTGATTTTTGGGATATCCCATAATTTAAAAGGTACCCATCAAATGCATGGTGTTGATGGACGCGGATTGCGTCCTACCCCCGCCCGGACGCTAATCCGTCCGGGCAGGGCTCTGTGGAGCCCACCGTGATGTAACTGTTTTATCCTGCCGTCCAACCATTTTTTCAGAAAATTTTAATATGTGATCCAAAAAATGAGGCAGGTCTAAGGCTTGAGTGGACCACACCAAAGGAACCAGCATCGATATGACACCACCGTTGAAACCTTTCTAAGGGCCAACGTGATGTTTTTTTTTTACCATAAAACCTATTCATGAGGTCAAGTAGACGTAGATGAAGTGAAAACACAAATATCAGCTTGATCCGAAACTTCTCTGGCTCTCAAGAAGCTTTTAATGGTGGACGCTCAATCCCCACTTTGTGGTCCACTCAAGCCTTGGACCTACCCCATTTTCTGGTTCACATATTAAAATTTTCTGAGAAAATGGTTGGACGGCAGGATGAAACAGTTACATCACGGTGGGCCCCACAGAGCCCTGCCCGGACGGATTAGCGTCCCGGCGGGGGTAGGACGCAATCCGCGTCCTGGTGTTGATGGCCAAAACACATCACGGTGGGGCCCACACAGCTCGACCTCACGGGAGCTAAACGTCAGCTTGAGCGCATTGTACCTTTTCCCATATATATATATATATATATATATATATATATATATATATATATATATATATATATATATATATATATATATATAGGCATGCTAACATAGGCACATGCACACCCTTGCACACATGTCATGGGCGTCTAATCCGAACGGTTCATGTAATGCGGAATCTCATGAAATTCAAAAGGAAAGATTTTCACCCTGATATAAAATTCTAGTGGGCCATACCAAAGAGAAATGTAAATCAAGGGAGGAAACTGTTTTTTATTTTTCATGGCCCACCAAAGCTTTAGATCAAAGTAAAAATTGGGCTTAGAGGGTTTCATGAGGTGCTTCTTCACGTGGACCGTTCAGATTTTGGATTCACATTACTTACGATGAGTTCTCAAAAAGTTTACACGAGTTTCGTGCAAACCAGTGCGCAGTGAGCATTCGGACATATTTAAACTTGCTTCCCCTGTGCTTCTCTTCCACGGTACATATCGAAGGAGGTTCTTTCTCATTGTTCATATCAAACAAGGCCGCCACATGTACTATCTGCATCTAAAGTGGAGTTCACACATAGACGGTCCACATCAAGTGTCTCCCCACATGATGGATGATCCCATATTAATGTGGGTCCTCTTAATGGATGGTCTACATGAAAGGTCGACATATAGTGATTAATAACCCACATCCAAAGTGGGCTGCTAAGATGGACGACCCACTTCAAAGGTTACACATTGAACAATCCACGTCAAAGATAGGCTCCACATGATGGACAATGGACATTGAAGTTGGTCCCCACATGATGGACGATTCATATCAAATGTCGGCGGCCCCAATTGATGAATAACCCACATCCAAGGCGAGCCCCACATGGTGGGTAATTGAAGGTAGACACATATGATGGACAATCAACATCAAAGGTGGGCACATATGATGGACGGTCAACATCAAAGGTGGGCTTCATACACTGGGCAATTAATAATGGTGGGCTCCATATGATGGATAATCTACATCAGGGTAGGCATCACATAATTGATGGTCCACATCAAAGTTCAGCCCTAATGATGAGTGACCCATATCCAAGGCGGGCCCTGCATGATGGATGTCCCGCAATGGAGGTGGGTTGGGGGCCGCATGATAGACGGTCCACATTAAAGGTGGGCTCTATATGATGGGCATGGATATTGAAGGTGGGGCCCACATGATGGGTGACTAACATCAAAGGTGGGCCTTACATAATAAATGCTGCACATTGAAGGTCAACCCTAACGATGAGTGACCCACATACAAGGCGGGCTAGGCCCTGCATGATGGATGGCCCACATGATGGACGGTCCACATCAAGGGTGGGCTCCATATGATGGGCATGGATATTGAAGGTGGGCCCCACATGATGGGTGACCAACATCATAGATGGGCCCTACATAATGAATGGTGCACATTAAAGGTCAGCAGCCCTAATGATGAATGGCTCACATCAAAGGTGGGCCCCACAAGATGGATGACCCACACAATGATTGGTTCACATTAAGGTTTGGCCCCACATGATGGATGGTGGATGTGAGTGGGATCAAATAGAATTGAGGGATAATTACTTATGATGTTGGAAATCAAACATGCTCTTTTACTTTCCGGCTAATAAATGTGTTGTTTACCAAACATATTTATATGTTGAATAAGTAAAAACTAAGATAAGCAACTTATGACACAAGTACATTATCTAAAATAACTTATAACAAAAACACCTCCATAGTGACTCATCTCTTCGCATGTGGCATTGGCATAAAACTATTCAGTCCATGAAAAGTGTGGGTCCCATCATGGATGGATCCCATATGTAAAATCACACTAATCATACAATCCTAACATTCCAATGATTATATATCAAATAAATGGTTAAAAGTAAAGTAATGAGTGGTCCAAATTCAAATAGAAGTGGTGCTTATGCATGATTTGACTGTGTTAGATCTAGTGGCATAGATGATGCCACGTGACAACGACATCTCAATAAAAGATAAATAGGTTGTCGACGAAGTAATAGGGTGATACCTTGTGGAACCGCCAATTCATCTTCCCAAATGATCGCTCTATTGTTTCGTCGATCCTCCAAAATTCGAATCAATGAGCGCTACCATATGGAAGTCATCAGTACGACTCTCCATAAATGCATCTATGTTTCTTCATATTTTGGTCAAATGCGAAGATAAATGGGGGCATCGTTTACACTTAATCCGACTGTATCAGATCTAATGACATAGATAATATCAGATCTAATGACATAGATAATGCCACATGGCGAGAAAATCTCAATAAGTGACAAACAGAAGATCTTTTCAACTGCTCTGACTATCGAATGCAATCAGCATTCGAAAAATTCATGAGTAGCCCAAAAAAGGTAAGTAAAGCTGGCTACTGTCAAGGGATATGTCTAACACATCTCACTCATATAATAGAGTTAGGCGGCCTCATGGCTGATAATGGGTAATGATTGAAATATGATCATGGCTAATAATGGATATGACCGATGTACTATAAAATCATACAAAAGAGACCCTTACAACTAAAAGTGCTCAAAGAGCTATGAAGTGATATAACAACAATGCCAAGTTAGTCGAATTTCACACTGTACAATGCACATTCAAGTTGAAGAAACGATAATGATTGTCTACATGTGGTGGCTTGTGAAGAATTTTCACCCACGTAGTAGATTGAAGGCGTGCACACAACCAATGGTCAACTCACAATAAATAACCAATACACATGGCGTTAAGTGATAGACCGTAGCTATTTACGGGTGTAAACAATTATTTACACGTCAACAAATGTTAAGCGTGGCTACGAAGATCTCTCTAGCAACCATCAAAATTCTATAGATAGGAAGAAGATCGAAGAGCTCTGAGCCCTTGCTAACCCAACCCAACACAATACAACTCCACAATATAATGCTGCTTACCTTAGTTTAGCTTCTAGCTTAATGCTTAGTGTATTCTAATCCATCTACATTCCTACTATAGACTAGCTCTTGCTTAGTTGTAGTGTAATCCAGTCCACTTACACTACTACACTAGACTGGCTTTAGCTTAGTTTTAATGTAATTCCCTTCATCTATGCCCAAGTCATGAGACCAAAGATAACCTTGGCTTTAGGACCTCGCCATCTATGCCACAATCACCAAATTTCCAATGATTTCTCTTTAATTTGTAAGTATTTATTTTTTATGAATGCAATTTCTTTTTATTTTGATTATTCTCATGTTGAATTGTTAATTGATCGATTACCTCTATCAATCTAGGAAAAAATTATTTCGGTTGAAAGTAAAAAAGAACTTACTAGAAAGACAAACCCTCTTATTTACAAATCGTCTGGTCTTTATTACAGATGGCTAAATAGACGGCCAAAGCCCTAGGTTCTCGGTCTCTTGGTCTATCTCAATGCTTGGGGTCAATGGTGTTCAGTTTGGATCTAGCCACATCAAGCACTAGCACCCTGACATTGCAAACAAACATATTAACGGCCGAATTTCAAGCCAAACACCTTCTTTAATCATGTAATTACCTGTTAATAATATAAATATTACTTTAATTTAATAAAGGCCATTTATTGGGTATGATCCATCCATGATGGGGAATAAGTCCAATGGTCTGGATCAACAAACCATTAGGCCCATATGTACAAAATTTTACAACAATAAGGAATTCCGTGTTATACACTAATTGAGAAATTGGACTCTTAGGAGCCCATTTGTGTGCCAATTAAAAATGAGTTCAACTCATTTTATTTAATTATCATTTTTAAGTGGCCACGAACCATTGAATTTAATTACAATAGACAACTTGTGGCATCAAAAACTATTGTGAAATAGAGAGAGAGAGAGAGGGGGAGTTGTCATGTTTTAATTCCTAATTTCTAAATTCTTCAATTAGGCCGCCGAATTTGGCACGTTTTTCTAGTCCAATTTTAAGCATTTTCATGTAGTAGCTAACTAACACTCAGCTTGAGACTGGGTCAGTGGGTGGTTCCAAGTTGATCCAAGGCGGTTATTAACAAGGTGGACCAATTATTATTATTATTATTATTATTATTTTATTTTTTGTTATTATTTCTATTGTAAAAATAAATTACTTGGTTTCTCTAAAAAGTTATAGATCTGCCCCTAAAAACTTGCCCAACCATTTTGACTCAGCTAGGTTACTCGAGTCATGCACCGTTTGACTCACGAACCGGCCCAAGTCCCGTTCATCCCTGATTCTCCTGACCCAGTTATCAGCGGGCTGAGTTGACCAGATTGAGTCTCCAGTCAACTCGCCGGGTTTGCAAACTTTGTAATATACTCTAATATAATTTTTTAGATGATTTCAACTGATACAAGAGAACTTGGACAAGTTCATCCTAAGAAAGAAATGTGAGGAGTTTTTCATTTTTGCAGACAAGTTTGGAAAAAGGGTGGTAGTCCGAGACTATTCTCAGCAGTGGCATTCAACAACATTACTAGGCTCGCATTCGGTAAGCGATTCGAAAACTCGGAGGGCATTATGGACGAGCAAGGGATCGAGTTCAAGGCCATTGTTGCAAATGGGTTGAAACTCGGTGCGTCACTCACTATGGCGGAACACATTCAGTGGCTTCGGTGGATGTTCCCACTGGAGGAGGCGGCGTTTGCAAAGCATGGGGCCCGCAGGGACCAACTCACCAAAGCTATCATGGATGAGCACGCACTCGCACGAGAAAAGAGCGGTGTGAAGCAACATTTCATCGATGTGTTGCTGACCCTCCAGGACAAATATGATCTCAGCGAAGACACGATCATTGGACTGCTTTGGGTGCGTAAAACCATCCTTTTAATGCCATTTTTCATTTTTTTTTTAAATTTTAATTAATATGATCATGTCCCTAACTTTTTAATGAATGGTCCATTTCATAAATTTAAAACATGAAAACTCCACTCAACCCGAAACCCAGTCAAGTCGACTCAAAAACTCGGGCGAGTTTCTAAAAATGTACATTTTTTATGAGCTTTTTAATATTCTTCAATATCTAAAAGTGCAATTAATATAAAAATATTGTCTGAGTTTTGCTGAGTTGAGTTGAGTTTTATTGGGTTTCTACCAATTTTTGAGTCGGATCGAGTTTTGACCAAGTCATGACCAGATACAGTTTTTCTCAGGTCTGGTTCAAAGCTGGTTGAGTCGAATATGAGTTTTTCTTGAATTTTTAACTATTATCATCTTTGAGATGCTAGAGGTCCATATAATATAATCCCACTAATCAGATAATCGAGGACTTAATATCATCCCATTGGTGGAATTTTGAAGACATGGCCCATTAAATGGACGCTTCATATGATAATATGTACATTGGTCAGATGGTAAACATGTTTCATTCACAACCTTCATTTCTAAGTTTATGCTGTCACTTGATCAACGTACGTTTTTTATATGCAGGACATGATCACAGCAGGCATGGACACTACTGCGGTATCAGTTGAGTGGGCCATGGCAGAGCTGATCAAGAACCAAAGAGTACAAGAGAAAGCCCAAGAAGAGTTGGACCGAGTCATCGGGTTCAATCGAGTGATGACCGAGTCGGACTTCCCAAACCTCCCCTACCTGCAATGCGTGGCTAAAGAGGCCCTACGGTTGCACCCACCAACACCCCTCATGCTCCCCCACAAGGCCACTACCAACGTCAAGATCGGCGGCTACGATGTTCCCAAAGGCTCCAACGTGCATGTGAACGTGTGGGCCATTGCGCGTGACCCAGCTATGTGGAAAGATCCATTAGAGTTCTGCCCTGAGCGCTTCCTCGTGAGGACATTGGCATGAAGGGTCATGATTTTCGGCTACTACCGTTCGGAGCAGGCCGACGGGTTTGCCCTGGGGCCCAGCTGGGGATTAATCTGGTCCAGTCGATGTTGGGCCACCTCTTGCACCATTTTCAGTGGACCCCACCAGAAGGGGTCAAGGCTAACGAGATTGATATGTCGGAGAACCCGAGGTTGGTCACATTCATGCGAGCCCCACTAGAGGCAGTCCCAATCCCACGGCTGCCTGCACAGCTCTACAAACGTGTGGCTGTAGATATGTGATTTTTTTATTTTTATTTTTTGTTCTGGTTTTTGGGAAGGTTTCAATGATTTGGATTTGAATGTCTTTCCAAGTGTGAGAAATGATCTAGTGCTTACTGTTCTATTACTGGGTTGATCTAGACGGTATGTTAGGTTGTCCACACATTCCAGAGGTTATCGTGTAAAAATCAACCCAATTGACCGTTCAAAACATTTGATCAGTGTAATAGAAAATGGATGGTTTGGATCTTTTTTAATATAAGCAATCAACAATTTGAGCCGTCTATTTGTTGGAGCTCATAGTGGCTCACTTATCTTTATGCAAAATCTTATTCATTATTTCAGATTTATTCTATTCTGATAATTGCAGGTTGAAGTATTATTGCCCATGCTTATGGGTACGGTGTCAATGGTCCGGGTTAGGGGTGGACCATGCTCTGTAAATCCCGGCTCACATTATTCAACCTAATGCAAAACCTAGATCAAGCCGTAATGGGCCAAAATAATCCAGCCCAAGTGCAGCAAAGAGCGGATTTACCTACTTCATTAAGGATTAGGTGGCCCCATAAAAAATTAATGGTGGGAGTCCCTCTCCCTTTTCAAATCTTTTAGTAAAAAAAATTGTAGGATAGCAAACCCTTGATTTTTATGAGGCCAACCACGATATTTATGTGAGATCTACTATGACCATTACATTTGCAATCCTACCATGAGCTAATGGTGAAAAATTAGGCGAAACTATTATTCAGGTGGGTCAAACAATTGTAAGGAACCTCTACCCTTGATTCTTATAAGGACAACCATGATGATGATATAAAATCCACTCTCCCCGAGACATCATTATTTAGACATAAGGCCCGAAAATCAGGCTCACATCCGATTCATGTGGGCCACATAAAATGAAATAGTTCAGAGGTAGAGCATTGTTTTGTATACTATTTCTAATCGTGTGACCCACTTAAATTATGAATACAGATCATTTTGGTGCCATACGTGTAACATGGTTTGACACACCTGATGATCGAGGTGGATTGAACATTAACATTACAGTGGAGCCCACCCAAGCCGTGATCCACTTTACTAAAAATCACATGAAGAAGCTCTCCTCAGACAGCCAACCACGTGAGCGTATGAAATAACTTTCCACTAGAACCCGCCCCACCCACTATGATTATCATAAAATGTGTAAGCCTATGTTAAGCCTGTAGACAAAAAACAAGGTGACTCCTTATTTAGGTAGGCCATATCAAGTGAAACAGTTAGGAGAGATACATCAACCCTTGACATTTATAGGGCCCACCATTATGATTATATAAAATCCACTCCAATCATTAGATACCACAACAAAACTTATGCATGGGCCCAAACATCTGAGCCATCCATGATTCAGATGCACCAAATGAAGGAAAATAGTGTGGAGGGTGAGCATTACCATGTGCAACATTTTCAATTGTGTGGTCAACTTTGAAACACGATGGGGTTGTTTTCTAGGCCCTGGGCCTAACATGGGTTGATAGTGAAATTGTACGTGGTGTAAGATACATGCCTATGCATAGAAGGTTGGCAGAGTTATATAATGAAAGCTATATCCTAAAAGGGGAGAGGGATGATTAGGATCAAATAATTTTTTTATCAATTAAACGTACACAATTGCTTACCTAAACTATTATGAAAATTTAAACTAAGTAAAACAATTTAACACTAAGGCTTTCAAGTTAATATTGGGTCCAATCACATAGACTACAAATGATATTCCAATTCAAGCAACTAGTCTATAAACAAGATAATGTACATGTGCGTATAATGTGATAACTATTAACTCCTACCATTCATCTCATCATGCATACATATAATTCATTAATCAATCACATAAGCATAATTAAACAAGTGCTCAAAATATAATCTTAAACACATGCATATATAAACTTTCAATTTCCTTACTTCACTCTTGGTAGATGCACTCAACTCATAAGTGTATTGGATTTCACTATTGGAGGTTTTAACTCAGGTTCACTTCTAACCTCTACAAGTATGCACTCTCGACGAAAGCTTACACAAGAATTTACCCACGTAATCACCCGTATCGGTGGCCTATGCAAGGACTTTGTATGTACACAGCTGTATCGGCGGCCTACTAAAGGACTTACCCACATACATACCTGTGTTGGTGGAGTACAAGGACTTACATACTCACCGATTCTATATAAGAATCTACGTGAGCTATATTACAAACTTTGCACTTAATTCTACACAAGGAAGGAGCGTGTGAACTCTTACAATTTGACAATTAACTTATCGGATTAATCCCCTTTTGTAACGCCTTCTCGGGTTGCTTGATTGTTGCTCTCCCGTGCTTCAATCAATTACCCTTGTTGCTCCCCCGGTCGTTGATGCCGATGTTTTACTAAGACTTTAGCTCAAAGATCAAACACATTACATATAATGCTCCATTGAGGTGAATAAGGTGATGGGAGTTTGGTAGAATCTTATACAACTAATGAAAAGTTGAACTCATAAGAGATTCTCATTGATGGGTATTTTAGAGGTTGATAGACATAGGATTTACCAATAGAATCGGTGTCTAAACTCTAGAGAATGATTGGAGATCATGATCTTCTTATAGAGGAGCATGGATTGCTCATTAGAGTGAAAAATCAATAGAAGAAAGTATGAATTTCATTGAGATAGAGGCTAGAAAGTTTGATAGAGCTTAGGATGCATTAAGGTCTCTAAAATGCTAAAATCCATCATATCCTAAATATCTGAATGCAATATATATAACAAAAATGTTCCAACGAATCTCTAACAGCTAAGCTCAAGCGATCAAGCGTGACCCTCGTTCGATCGAGCTAGGCCGAAAATCATCTAGTGAACCCACTGGACTATTTTGGTCATATTCGATCGATTAAGCTCAAGCACTCAAGAGGAATCAAAGTGAAAAGATAGACGTTGTGAAGGAGGGGGAACTTGGAGAAATACTCAATCCCCTCACTGTAGATCTCCTTCAGAAGGGTTAGTAACTGTGAGTAAAAATTACAAAGGCCATGGAGTTCAAGGTCCGCAGTAAACAGAAGTAGAAAGTGCAAAACAAATTCATTAGGGGCTGACCTTTTATGTGGACCATCCATTTATGTGGGGCTTGACTTGATGTGGGCCATCCATCAAGTGGGCCCCAACAACTTGTGGAGCTCACCTTTGGTATAGACTGTCCATTGTGTGGGCCCCACCTTCAATGTGGGCCATCCATCATATGAGGAGATTGGCTTGGATATGACCCCTCATCATGAGGGGCTGTCCTTTGTGTGGACCCGCAAGTAAGTGGGCCCACTTAATTTTAATTGTCCATCATGTGGGCCCAATTCAATGTCCATTGTCCATAATGTGGAGCCCACATTTAATGCGAACCATCCATCTTGTAAGCCCACCTTCTATTCAGTCATCTTTGAGGGGAGGTACAGATGTTAAAAAAAGTAAAATGATAGAAATTTTTTTATGATAGTTGTAAGCAACTTTAAGGTGTTAAGTTACTTTTATAAAGGTTCTTATCAAATCATCTTAAAAAGATAACTTTTTTAGTGCCATAAGTAAAATAAAAAATAATTAATAATTAGAAAATAAAAATAAAAATTCATGAGGTGGTACACCAACAAGCCATTAGAGATCATTGATCCAAAACGAATAAACTCCACTGCATTCCAAACAACTTAAACTAGAGTGAGTTTTTTTTTTTATAGAAACATAGGTTTAGATAGTAGGCGTTACCCAAAAAGGTTCAATCTAAGGTGGATGAACATTTGGACAAGGCAAATCAATGGAAACAGTTCCCACATCCAAGTGAAATACATATAAACTTAAATCATCTGGCTTTGTAAAATAGATGCAATCCCTTTTCATTCTCGAATCTGTCGTGGAGCAAGATATAGTACAGTTCTCGCCCAAAGTGAGTGAGTTTGTAATAGAAACATAGGTTTTAGATGTTGTTAAAACTGATGTCTTAAATTTGTCTGAGTTGGTCGACCAGTCGAGGGACTGGCTCGACTAGTCGAAGGTCCTTTCGACTGTCGAAGTCCAACAACTATGTATTTGGGATCTTCGGGACGCTTGACCAGTCGAGGGACATGCTTGACCAGTCGAATGGATCCTTCGACCGGTCGAAGCCTTGGCTCGACTAGTCGAAGGTTACACAGACTGCGAGCGAACTGCATAAATTTGAGGCGATTTTTGGACTTTTCCAAAGTCGATACGTAAGGGGTATTTCCTAAACTATAAATAGGAGCCTCTAGGGCCTTTCTAAATAATTTTAAGGCTTCCTAAAAGTATTCCAAGGGTTTCTAAAAGGGTTCTAGGGTTATCAAAGGGTGTAGCAAGGGTAAGATTTGAGGTTGTTCGAATCGGGTAAGTCTTCTCTCTTTGTAATTTCTATTTTCATAGTGAATTTATGTTTCTTTGTGCCGTGGTTTTTTTCCGCAAAGGTTTTCCGCGTTAAATCTTCGTGTTTCTCTTGTGATTGCTTGGTGCTCTTGGATTGCTATCCTAGATCCAAATTTGTGTGATTTCGTAGTTCAAATCCCTAACAAGTGGTATCAAAGCAATTGTTGAGGCATATATCTGAATCCGCATAATTAGTAATAATGGGAAACGATAAGTTTGATATTAAGAAGTACTCAGCAAAAATAATTTTGAGTTATGAAAGGTTAAGATAATTAGCCTATTAACCAAGCAAGGCGAGATCAAAGCTCTTGAGGAGCGGAAATCTACCATGAAAGAAGAAGAATGGGAAAACCTTAATAGTAATGCTTTAGCTTCTATCCAATTATTTCTCACGGATGAGGTTCTCTATAATGTTTTGAGGGAGAAAATTGCGACTAGTTTATGGGCAAAGTTAGAGAACATCTATACAAAGAAGTTCTCTGAGAATCGCCTACACTTAAAGCTACAGTGTTATACTTTCAATATGGCAGAGTGTGGAGATTTAAAAGCACAAATCAGCAACTTTAATAAATTGATGTGTAAATTGCTGGATATGGAGGAAGTGGCCAAAGATGAGGAACATGTGTGTATATTGTTAAATTCTCTTCCTGCATCGTATGAGTCATTTAAGGACACAATGTGCAGTGCAAATAAAACCCTAAGTGTCGATGATGTTATCTCACCCCTTCAAAGGAAGGCTATGAGAAAGTTAAACGACGACATGGGGGCATCTTTCGATGCACTGATTACGATGGGCAGAGATTCTGAGCGAGGTAGAGGATCTTCAAGACCTATATCCAAATCCAAGGGTAAGGGCAAAGAGAAATTAAAGTGTTGGAACTATGGGATGTCTGGACACATGAAAAAGGATTGTCAAAATTCTAAAGCGAATAAAGAAAATTCAGCGACTTCTTCCGAGGAGGCCAATGTTGTCACATCTGATGAAGAAACAAGTGGTGGTGATGTTCTGTTTGTTTCCATAATTGGTCACTTATATGATAATCATAAAGACGAGTGGATATTTAACACAGGGGCATCATATCACATGACTCTTCATTGGAGTTGGTTCACCAGTTACAAGGAATGCGATAGTGGACAGGTTTTTATGGGCAATGACAATGCCTGTAACGTTGTGGCAATTGGTATAGTGAGCATCAAGATGTTTGATGGGATGGAGCGTACCTTGACTGATGTCAGGAACATTCCTGATATCAAGAAAAGTCTGATTTCTCTTGGTACACCCGAGGCTATAGGGTGCAAGTTCACCGGTATTGATGGTGTCCTTAAAGTTTCAAAAGAGGCACTCGTGGTTATGAGAGCGTAAGGTACAGACACCTTTACAGGTTGATTAGGAGCACTTCGGCACGTGGAGCGGCAGCAGCTATTGCAGACTTCACGTCACTACATATGTGGCATGCTCGTCTGGGCCACATGAGCGAGCGGGGCATGAAAGTACTTTCTGATCGATGTTTGATTCCAGCCTTTAAATTTTCTGATTTAGATATATGCAAGTATTGTATATATGGTAAACAATCTAGATTGTCTTTTAAATCTAGAAAACATGTATGCAAGGGAGTGCTTGATTATGTGCACTCTGACGTATGGGGGTCATCGCCAAAAGTTTCCATTGAGGGGCTATCATGGTTTGTTTCATTCATAGATGACTACTCCAGGAAAGTTTGAGTTTACTTCATGAAACGTAAATCCGAAGTTTTCACCATATTCAAATAATGGAAGGCAATGGTGGAAAAACAGTCAGGGTGAAAAATAAAGGTTTTAAGGACTGATAATGGTGGAGAATTTACTTCCATTGAGTTTAATGATTATTGCAATGATGAAGGGATCATTAGGCACAACACAGTGCGCCACACGCCCGAGAAAAACGGTGTGGCTGAGCGAATGAATCGAACTCTCCTGGAGAAGGCCAGATGCATGTTAAGTAATGTTGCGTTGGGCAATGACCTATAGACAAAGGCCGTTACCACGGCTTGTTTTTGGTGAACTGGTCTCATTCAACCGCAATTGAATGAAAAATCCCAGAGAAAGTATGGAGTGGTCAGAAAATCGACTACTCGGATATACGCATATTTGGTTGTGAGGCTTACTCTCATTTACCGTCGGTCGAGAGAGATAGACTAGACCATAGAGCCAAAAAGTACATCTTTGTGAGCTATGGCATTGGTGTGAAAGATAACAGGTTATTTGACAAGGTCACACACAAGGTCATCACTAGCCGTGACATCAGATTCGATGAAAACTCCATATTCCGAAAGAATGATCAAGATGAGCAAAAGGAACCTGAAAGGTTAATCGTAGACGTCCAGATTGACACAGGTGATACTCAGGCAGGGACAGATGCACAGACAGGGGTACAGGAGCCGGTGGAGCAGTCACTTATGTGAAAGAACCCACCGCTTGATCGCGGGTTACCAGCAAGATACGGGGACGACTCTAATATTGCATATACCCTCATTATAGATGAGGGGGACCCGTCTACTATTCAGGAGGCTCTTGATGAGCCTGATGCAGAAAAGTGGAAGGCGGCTATGGATGATGAGAGACTCGTTGCACAAAAATCATACATGGGAGCTGGTGAAGCTACTAGTGGGTCGAAAAGCGATCGGATGCAAGTGGTTATTCAAAAGGAAGCAAGATAAATACAAAGCAAGGTTGGTAGCAAAGGGTTATGCTCATAGAGAAGGAATCGACTTCACAGAGATATTCGCCTCGGTGGTTAAGTAGGTGTCTATCAAATTAATGTTGGCGTTGGTTGCCCAATACGATCTCAAGCTGGAACAGATGAATATCAAGACTGCATTCCTACACGGGGAGTTGGAAAAGCAGATCTACATGAAGCAACCACACGGTTACAGAGTTAAAGGGGCAGAGAAAAATGTTTGTAAGTTAATGAGGTCGTTGTACGACCTAAAACAGTTGCCTAGGCAGTGGTATAAAAAATTTGATTCTTTCATGGTGAGTCAGAAATTTACTCGGAGTGAATATGATGACTGTGTCTATTACAAGACACTGAGTAATGGTAGATTCATCGTCCTAGTACATCGTCCTAGTATTATATGTTGATGATATGTTGATCGTCAGTCATTATATGTCTGAAATCAACGTACTGAAGACTCAGTTATCAGGGACATTCGAGATAAAAGATCTAGGGGCAGAAAAGAGGGTTCTCGGAATAGATATTCATAAATACAGGAAGAAGAGCAAGTTTTGGTTATCACAGGTAGAATACCTTAAAAAGGTATTGATCATGTAATGGACCAAGCAAAGCCGGTGAGCATACCCCACACGGCTTACTTCAAGCTTTCCTCATAACAATGTCTTAAATCAAATGAAGAAAAGCACGTTATGTCTCATGTGCCTTATTTGAATGCGGTTGGTAGTTTAATATATGTTATGGTCTGTACGAGACTAGATATTTCACAAGCAGTCAATGTTGTGAGCAGATACATGTCAAACCCTGGCAAGCAACATTGGGAAGCAGTGAAATGGCTACTTCGTTACATTCGAGGTACTAAAAACTACGTCTTTAACTTTTGAGAAGATAGGGACAAAGTTGGCAGGGTTTATGGATTCCAACTACGCAGACAATGTGGATTCCAGAAAATTTACTTCATGATACTCGTTTGTACTAGCAGGTGGAGCAATCAGTTGGATGTCGAAGCTTTAGGTCGTGGTGGCTCTTTCCACGGCCGAAGCAGAATATATGGCAGTGACAGAAGTATTAAAAGAAGGTGTTTGGCTCAGAGGCATGATAAATCAGTTGGGACTTCAGCAAGAGGCCGTGCTAGTTAACTGTGATAGTGAGAGCGCTATCAATTTGACTAAAAATTTTGTTTATCACTCACGTACTAAACGCATTGATGTTTGTCACTACTTTATCCGACAGGTGCTCGAGGGAGGAGGCGTAATAGTGGAGAAGATTCACGCCAACGTGAATCCAGTAGACGTGCTCACCAAGGTCGTTCATATAGAAAAGTTCAAGTTTTGTGCAACTTCTCTGGGCTTGGCGATGGCGTAAAAGAAAGACGAAGTGTGCACGAGAAGCGTTGATTGAAGTTATAATGCAATGCAGAGATAAGAGAAGAGCAAAAGAAGATACAGTTTGAAGATTGAAGACATAATGAAGATTGTTGTTAAAACTGATGTCTTAAATTTATCCGAGTTGGTTGACTAGTCGAGAGACTGGCTCAATTAGTCGAAGGTCCCTTCGATTGGTCGAAGCCCGCTCGACTCGAAGTCCAGCAACTATGTATTTGGGATCTCCAGGACGCACGACCAGTCAAGGGACATGCTCGACCAGTTGAAGCCCTGGCTCAACTAGTCGAAAAGGTTACGCAGACTGTGTAAATTTAAGGCAATTTCCGAACTTTTCCAAAGTCGTAAGGTGTGTTTCCTAAACTATAAAAAGGAGTCCCTAAGGCCTTTCTTAATAATTTTAAGGCTTCCTAAAGGTATTTCAAGGGCTTTTAAAAGGGTTCTAGGGTTATCAAAGGGTGTAACAAGGGTAAAATTCGAGGTTGTTCGAATCGGGTAAGTTCTCTCTCTTTGTAATTTCTATTTTCAAAGTGGATTTCCGTCACTTTGTGCCGTGATTTTTTCCCGTAAGGATTTTCCATGTTAAATCTTTGTGTTTCTCTTTTGATTGCTTGGTCTTGGATTGCTATCCTAAATCCAAATCTGTGTGATTCTGCATCTCAAATCCCCAACATTAGATTGCAGGCATTACCAAAAAAGGTTCAACCCAAGGTGGACGAACGTTTGGACAAGAAAATTTCATGAAAATAGTTCCCCTATCTAAGTGAAATACATATAAACTTCTATCCTTTGGCTTTATAAAATAGATGCTATCCCTATTTATTCCTGCATCCGACCGCGGAGCAAGATAAAGAACAACTCTCACCCAAGAACAACACACGATCACCTAGAGTATCAACCTTTACCCAAGTCATTCTATCAAAATCCATCTTGTGAACCTCAACTATCGGAACTTGTGATACAAAAAGAAGTTGAATCCACCGAGCTAGAAAGATCTCACCACAGGATTCCACCAGAAAAAGATTTAATGCTTCACACATTGGGGGTGATTTTGGTCCCTTTGGTTCCAACCATATTAATGGTGGATTGGCATTGACATCAATAATTCCAAACTTATCTTGTGAACCATAGGCATATAATTTTCCATTGCAGGGGACCACTTGCCAAATGAAAGTTTCCTCTTCTGGAATTCCATACATCCGTTTGATCCATTTGACACCGCCCAGACAACAATATATTAAAAAAATAGTTGAACGACCAATGGATAAAATTGCACAATCAAGGTCAGTTGGAAGCAAAGAGGGAATAAAATGTGAAAAATGGCATGGACCTAAATATGGTACTGGGTTTTCTGCAATGAGACAAAATTGAGAAGAAAAAGGTCGCCACGAGTTTTATCCAGCATCACTAACCAGCCAAAGTATGAGGCGAGACAATATGTTTGGTGCATCTCAGGTATGTTTTTCACATTGTAACTCCCATTAGATATGTTGAAGATGGTTTTGGTTCTTTCCTGTTTTCCATGAGAAAAGACAAGCCATGGGGCTGGTCCATGGGAAGGCAGGTGGGAGTTTTTGGCTTCCATCTTCATTACCTGCATAAAATAGCCAAAAATAAAAAATAAAAATTTATATCGAGTGATGAGAAAGAACAATGTTCCTCAGCCTTTTCAATATCATTAGACCATTGAGTGTTAGATGTTCAACCCATAGTTTAAAATCTTAAAAGAACTCAACCCAACCGAAAAAGGGATGACTGAAATACTCGTTTGCATCGAGTTTCTCAATGGCTTGTAAAATCTTAAAAGAACTCAACCCAACTGGAAAAGGGATGACTGAAATACTCGTTTGCATCAAGTTTCTCAATGGCTTGTAAAAAACTTGGCCTAGTCAAGTCAATTTGGAAATTCGAATGAGTCGAGTTCTTGTTCAAAATAGTGGATCTGCATAACAGACAGGGCAAATTGGGTTGAAGGGATGGATCTGCAACTAGATGGTGTTGTTCTTCTCTTCCAATCTTACTCCCTCTTCTCTTTCTTTCTCTTCTTGTCATCCCACTTTTCTCTTTATTTCTTTCCATCAGAGTGCTACATAATAATGGGTACAAAGAGAGTTGCTTTTTACTATGGCACACTGTTATTGTTAATAGACTGACAGTCATATAAACTGTACCGTATCACACATTCATTCAACTTAAATCATAGAAAATTTAAAATTTAAAATAAAAAAAAAAAAAAAAAAAAAGGAACTAGGAAACTAATGTCTGATTTAAGGTCATGTCCTTTATAAATTAGAATGGTTGGCTATTTGACACTGGGATTAACGTGATGAGGTCGATCCCCTTCTTCCTCAAGGATAACTACTTCGAATCCACGAAGCTTCTCTAGACTCTTCATAGAGACTTCTCAAATTCACGAAGCTTCTTTGGACTCCTCGCAAAGCCTTCTCGAATCCACGAAGCTTCTCTAGACTCCTCACAGAGACTTCTCGAATCCACGAGGAAAAAGCAAGAAAATAAAAATAATATTCATGAAAATTCGTAAATCGATTAACGAGTCTACAGCTCTTTAAATAGGGATACCAAGCCTTGGAAAGATTTTTGGAATTAAACTACAACTAAAACTCCCTAAAATTTGTAACTTATTATAAATATAAATTATTTATAGTAAGTGTCCTATGTGCCTTAATCACGTTATTCTCCTAATTTTTCTAAACACTTTTCATATTGGACACAACTCCTAAAGCCCAATGGATGAAGCGTTACAATCAAACCAAAACTTACTAAAAATAGTAAAAACAGAAATAAACAGGGAATTCGACCGTTGATTTGATGGAATCTCGCAAATTCGGCTTGGGCAACCTGGCTATGCCGAGTTGGTTGGCTAAAGTGGCTCGCAAACCAGGATTGTCCATTAAACGGGCATGCATGCATTTTTTTCTAAATTTTTTCCCGGTGGAAACGTTAGTGTTTTCCACCATTTTCACAGCACGGATTTTCCACCTAAGTGAAACATTAGAACCAAAAAATTATTGTGTATTATGAAGTTCTCACAAAGTGTTGTAGGTGAACATTTTGTTGTCTGACGTTACTTTTGGAGAAAAACTTCGATACTTTGGAAGACTAATCTGCACACATGCACTAAGATATCATATATGTGGCACAAAACTAAGATAATTTGAAATATCTATATTTTGATCCACAATTTAAATGGGCCATGAAAAATTATATTGATTTTCTTCTATAAATAAAAGATTAAGCACACTCGTCTTAAACTCCTGCAACACTGGTTTCAAATCCTCTTGGATGCTCACAGGCTCCATATATTTTTCCTTTTCTACTAATGTATATACATCTCCTGTTTCCTGAGATTGTTTAACGAAATCATGTTTGGGTACGAGAGATTGTTCCTGAACTTTAGAAGTCTTTGGTTGGTTCTCCATTTCCATAGGGACGAGGATAATCTTTCTACCGCTTGTAGAAGTTGAAGAATCATCAGAATGAAAAGATTTCTTCGAAAAGGAACGGAATAATTGAGCAAATGGTTTTTGGGAAGGGAAAGAAGACGATCGGCAAGAAGCAGGTTGTCTAGGTTTATCCATTTAGCCAATTAAGAGGAGTGGAAAGAGTGACTTGTCAACAGAAGAAAAGCCAGATGCCTGATAGATATGAACAGTGTGTAGATGAACTGCAACGAAGAGGTTGCCACAGATCCCATCTCTTATTTAGATAAACAGATTTATAATACTCTTTTTAAAATAAAATTAAAAAAAAAAAAAAAAAAAAAAAAAGAACAAAAATTTAAAAGATCTGCATAAAAGAGTAGAATACCTTGGCTCTGATACCAGAACTGCATAAAACAGTAGAATACCTTGGCTCTGATACCACTATCATCAGGCACATTCAACCTGATTACATGATCATCACATTGGCTACTTCTATCTCAATCAATTGATTTATTTATCCCAATAAGAACTGCGATCTGTTGTATTTCTTCTTCAATCTCCATCATGTGTACAATCTGCTTTATGAGCATGGTCATTCCTACAGCTATTTGAGGTATGTGGTAAGCAATATCATCGGGATTTGGTTTTTCAACATCTTTCAACTCCTCTTTGAATGCTTCCACATTGTCATCATCTACTGCAACTGAAGATTACTCTCTTCTCCACTTTCTGATAAAATGTAAGGTATGGTTGGTTGGATTCCTGCCATACCATGGCCATTACTGTATCTTTCTACACAGAGACTATTGATAAGTTGTCTAGGCCTACCCATCTGATCCATCACGTCAAAAGGCATCTCATCTCATCTTGTTTTGCTTGATTCAGCCCTCCTCTGCACATGACCAAACCATCTAAGTATACTTTCCCTGATCTTATTATCTATTGTTACTACTAGGTTCCCTTGAATGCATTCATTTCTATCTCTCCTCCCTCTCTTATTACTCATGCGTCTCAACATCCTCATTTTAGCAACACTCATCCTATGAACATTTTCTTTAGCTGCCCAACAATTCTGTCCCATAAAGCATGGGAGCTCTTATAGCTATCATATAATATTTCCCTTTCAGTTTGAGTGGTACATGATGATCACATAAACACCAGAGGCATGTCTCTATTTCTTTCACCTAGCTTGTATTCTGTGGGCAGCATCCTTCTCGACCTTTCCATTCTCATATTGACCGATGGGATCGACAGTAGTTATTTTGGGAAACTTCTTGGTCAGCAATCAACTATGTATCGTACTATTAGATTGGACTCGATTGTAATCAATCCATGTAATAGTCTACTACATTATGCCTATGGAAGTTGTGTAAATCCTAAACCAGAATAAAAGAAGAAGGTTGCATCAGGTCAGGGTGGCATTTGGTGTTAAACTTATGCTATAACTTCTATTATGAATTGAAAGCCAAAAAATAAATGGTTTAAAACAAACAAACAAAAACAATGGACAGTTTAGAAAATAGGCCAAATAATGGGGATGGCTAAGTATTTCCACTTGGAAGGATTTTTTGGGGGTCCCTCATTGTCCATTGGTAGTGGATCTTTTAGGTGAATAGTTCGGGTCTCTGAATATGGTCCTCACTTTTAGATGATGGGCGCATCAGGTCCCCTAATGTAGCATTGTGACAAATATTGCTGAGATTTTGAGAATTTTAGAATATTTTCATGAAAAAATTGATTACACAACATTGTCATGATAATATCTAGAGCTGTACACGAGCCGAGCCAAACCGAGTTTGACCCAAGTTTGATTTGGCTTGTTTATATGACACCCTCTATTCAAGCTTTACACTAGCCGAGCTTCAAGCCTATTCTTATTCTTTGAGCTTGGTTTGGTCTAGATTATACGGGCTTGAGCTTGGTTTGGTCCAAATATCCGACCAAGTTTGAACAAGGGTCAACTCGTTTTTTTTTTTTTTTAACAATATACATAATATGACATTTTTTATACAAAGATTACACTACAAAATAACATTAAAAAAGACATTAAAAACTAACAACACTAAAAAATAACATAAAGTTTAATATTCCCCATAAGACAATAACAATGAACAAAAAGTTACGACTTAAAACACAAGCATATTTGAGTCTCGAAGTTCCCAATCACAAATAGCCATGATCAAAGTAATATAAGTACATGGAATGAACATCTCAATGAAGGTAAAAAATGGACAATCATGCTGATGCAATTCCAAATCTCAAGTGGGCCATACCACTGGAAATAGTGATCATTGAACGACCACCATTACGACTTTCCTAGGGTTTACCATAATCAGTATTCACCATCCAAACCGCTGATAACGTTACACGGACGTGGATAAAGGTGATTGACCATGAAATACTTTGTGTGGGCCATAAAAGTTTTGGATCAAGTTGATATTGGCACTGATGATTTCAATTGCAATTGTTCAATGATCAATGTTTCATGTGGTATGGCCCACCTGATTTTTGGATCTACTTCAATTTTTGGCCGATGCCATAAAATGAGCTAGAAAAATGGATGGACAGCGTGGATATGCATCACAGACATTGAGGTGGGTCCCACCACAAGAAAATAGTATGATTTGAAACTTCTGTCCCCCAACAAGTTTGGATCCTGTGTTGTGGTCCATCGGAGGTTTGGATCTTTCTTATTTTTGGTCTCATATCGTAAAATGAGCTCGAAATTTTGATGGACGATTGGATAAAACACTTATATCATGGTGGGGCCCACAAAGCTTTGACACTAGCTACATGGCAAGTGTTGACGTCACCAGCCAATTCGAATCCCGCTTTAGTGTACATAGTAAACTTTGTGGGCCTATGTATTATCTACGTCGTCCATCCGTTTTTACATATCATTTTAGGACATGATCCAAAATTGAATCACATCCAAAGCTCAAGTGGACCAAATCCGTTTTTACATATCATTTTAAGACATGATCCAAAATTGAATCATATCCAAAGCTCAAGTGGACCAAATCTGTTTTTACATATCATTTTAAGACATGATCCAAAATTGAATCATATCCAAAGCTCAAGTGGACCAAACCACAAGAAACAATATGCGATCATGTATATGTATTATGTTGTTTTTGCATATCATTTTAGAACATGATCCCATAATTGAATCATATCCAAAGCTCAAGTGGATCACACCACAAGAAACATTGTGCATACAATCTACGAGCCGAATCAAGCTAAAAGCCAATATTGCCTTGGTTTGAGCTTCTTTTTTTTCTTTTTTCTTTTTTCTTTTAAATTGACTCTGAGGCTTAGTTTCGTTTGAACTTCTATTCAAACCCATCCAAGCCCAGCTCTAAATTAATACCACGATATTTTCAAATTTTCTGTAGTTTCTAAGTTTTTTGCAATTTTAACATGAAAATTATCTCAATATTAAAATATTTAATTTATACCGTATAATTTAGAATTCCAAAATTATTTATGTATTTTTACTGCAAAATTCCTAATGAGACTATATTTTACCAAATAGTGCCTCCACAATTAGAAATGAAATAAAGGTACTTTTTGAGGGATGAAATTACAAAAATACCCTCAGTTTTTCTTTAAAAAGTAGTGAGCTCAAAACTTGTGGGGCCCATGTAGTAGGTGTATAACATCTAACCCATTAAACGTATGCACCGCACCAGGTGATAACATGAACAAAACATCAAGTTGATTAGATCATAAGATTAGCTACACTTGAATTAGGTTATTTTGAACGGCGAACATTATTTTTATGAATTGACCCACCTTAAGATTGGGTGTGCTATAATTTTGGGTAGTCTAATAATAATGCTGGTGTGCATCTATTAAACAGGTTGGATGTGAGATATATAGCATGTGGACCTCACAATTTTCGATTTCCACTTTGTTGTATAGAAAAATAAAGGAGGGCAATAATGTAGTATCTCGTCTTAAAAAGAACAGCCCTGGAATGCCTCTTACTAGAGGCAGTATTTGGTAAAATCAAATTCCTTGAAGAATTTTGTGGTAAAAATTCCAATTATTTATTAATTTATAACAAAGATCTTTAAAATTGATTATTCTCAACCAAATTTTCTACTAATATCCGGAGAAAATGTCAAAATCTAAATCTCTCTTGCGAAATTCTCATCCTCCGGAATTGCCAAGAAGATTTCTCACTACTTTCCATTCATCAGGTGGGCCACAAGCATACATTGAGTAGGAGCATCAGCTATATATTGATTCAAGTATGTAGCCAGCTTGATGAATGGAATATCTTAGTTTTTGTTATAGGCAATCTTTATGATTTGACCAACCATTTCACCGCTTGGATGTTCTACAAAATTGAAACGTCAGGGGAAATAAAAACTCTATGTTAATTATTAAGTTAAACATACACGCAGATGGACAGGGAGAGGGGGATGCATGCTACACAGCGAACGTAGAGTAGGGTTGTGGGTGAAGCAGATTATATGCAGAGAGAAGGGGTGTGGGGCTACTTGCTTGCATGGCAAGAAATGTGAAAAATCCTATGTTGGAAATCCCTATTAAATCTCAAAGTCAACCGGGACGCTCTTTACAGAGCACAGAAATAAGGGTTCGCGCCAATCCCTCCCTCTCTCTGGCATCAGGATGTTTTCCTTTGAAGATGTTCAGAGGCCATCAGATCCTCCAAACCTTGGAAGTTCTCATTGGTGGGTCATTTTTTCTTTGGACAATACTACAGTAGCCGTCTTATCATCTTGGGGTGCAAAGGGCAGCTCCCATGCTGGAAGGGTGGTTCTTGATCATCATTGTTTTGTTAATCAGTTTCTAATGAAGAAGAAATGGAAACATGATTGGTGGAAGATATCAATCATTTTCTTGAGCAGCCATTAGGGGTAGTTTGGATGACTGGAATTTCTTGGGAAGCAAACTTACAGATGGTGTTTGGGGGAGGAAATTCACTTGTAAGTCATTTACAAGCAAAACTACTAGGAAACTTCATGGGGCTAGGGGTGCAAAACTGCTAGGAAACTTCATGGGGCTGGGGTTAGCAGTCACTTCCCTGCAGGTGACTTGCAGCTAAAAGTCACTTACAATTTAAAAACTTACAAGTGTCCAAACGTCCCCTTAGATAACTTGTACCACCATCACTATCAGTGTTGTGTATCAACCACCAGTCAAAATTTCTGGATTATCAAAGTTTTTCTCTTCCACTCGCCCGTTACTTTTTGAAGCACTTTGCATGTGGGGCCATTGTGGGGTGCGTCTCTCTGTGTGTGCGTGAGTGCAAGTGCCATCCAGCTCATGCATTAGGTGAGCTTCACCATGACGATGAGATGCCCCAAAACTCACGACTATCCAATTATTACATGGGTCACACCATAGATAACACTGGACAAACCTCCAGAAAACTTTATATTCATTTGGTGGACCACATGATGGTTGGGTCAGCCTAAACTTTCATGGTGGTATGAGCCTTTTGGACCGGTTCAATAGCATACAGACTGCACACACCATGCATTTTAGAATAATCTTATACTAAATGTTCTCAAGGACTTAAGCAAGTATTATTACTATTTTATTATAAATTAATTAGAGCATTGGGCATATAAGTAAATAATTTATAATATAAGTGGGTTTGGGTGACAGCTGGGCCTACCTGCCCATTGCTATCCATAGCAGGAATTGCAGATGTTGGCAAGTCAGGGAATACTGTTGATAGTAATGGAGTTTTATATGTTGGAAGTGAGGTTAACCGAGATCAATGCTGGAATTTGCAGTCTGAGCAGAATAAATTGGGAGGGGCTTATGGCTTCATATAGGGGCATACAGAAGATTGATGCTCTAGATACACATACTGAGGTGGTTGGAGATGCAGTAAATCAGACTGGGCCAATAAATGTGCAGAATAAAGGATTTTTTTTTTTTATTATTATTATTATTATCATTATTATTATTAACACATGCACCCAACACACACACGCCGTAGTGAGATTTCACCACACACACGCGCCATAGTGAGATTTCACCACACACACACACGCCGTAGTGAGATTTCACCACCTATGGGTATCGAACCCAAGACCCTGTGTTGAAACTCCTTAAGAGAGTACCACTGAGGTAACGACTTGAACCCGGAATAAAGGGTTCAGTATATTATAAGTGATCAAAAGATATTGCATTAACCCAGCCAGCTGAAAAAAAGCAGTTATGGAAAGAAATGTTTGTGACAATTATTGTGAGATGATTAAGAGTATAAAGTATATGGATCAGATTCAAACATGACGTGCTCCGGTATCCTCCCGGTTCATCAGATAGAACTTTTTCCTTGCTCCTCCCCCAAGGCAAGGGAAATAGTTCTATCAGTCCCATTTCCAGTTCTGGAAGCAGTGAGTTTCTTGTAGTACTGTGGCAAGCAAGGGGAAGCAAAGGACAGTTAAGGCTGGGAGCTTCTACCTAAGTGAGTTGAGGGGGAGGGGTGATTACACACTTCAGATTATGTTGTTCCTCATCAGGGATGGGCTATAAATCCCATGTTGCTAACTGATTCAGTGTACTCCAAGGTACATGAGCTAATTCTATCAGCTGGTCATTGGCTTCTTTGTGGGGAATGTCATTGCAAATATAAATCCGGAAATCATCTGGATTCTAACGCTATGATAGAATTTTGAAATGTATTGGATGGTGTTGGCCTGATTGATGCAAGTTTCAAAAGTTTACTTGATATAATAACCAGTATGGGAATAGGCAAATATGGCTTGATCAGATAGGCGATGTTTAATATGAAGTGGGTTCGGTGAAACTCGAGTTTAACCGAATCATTTTCCTTTGTTTTTCTCCTTGCAAGATGATTCTTGTAACTTCCTCAAGCCATTTAAAGTTCTAAGGACGTGGACCCTTCATGATGGTTTTCTTGAGTTTTTCGTCTTTTTATTAGTCAATTGGAATATTACTGTGGTTGCATTCTTGTGATGTTATATTCTTAAAGATGACAAGGTTAAAGGAAGCTCTTAAAGGTTGGAAAAGAGGCAGTTGAAGGTAATGTTCTGCAGGCTGAATATGCATTGCATGGTGACAAGGATTCAATGGGGGATTTTCTGTAAGAGGAAGCCAAGCAGCAGTTGGCCAAAATTCAATCAGGAAGAAATTTCTAAAAATAACCAGAAACAAATGACTGGAAAACGTGGGCAGAAACACAATTTTCCCATGCTTCAGTGGTAGAGAGAGGAAGAATCCACATAGTAGAGTTGCAAAGTGACCAGTCTTTTTCACTTATACCATACCCTGTTACGCTTGGCCTTGAAAGGGGCTCATCGATGATTTGCTTTTGCTTGAGTTCATCATCTACAAGACAAGGAACGCTGTTAGATATGTATGATTAACAAAATAAAATTGAATTCTGGGCTTAGTGTTGAAGATCAGACTTTGATTGCAAGAGAGGTCATTAGAATTGTCAATTACATTCTTACTTTTGAAGTATGTGCTCTAGTGCAGTGTATTATTTATCATATTCCTAAGCTGGTATCTAAGGAATACTGATGCTTATGAGACATCCTGATTAAGTTAGGTTGGCAACATTTAATATTCCAATTGATAGTGTGCCAAGCCAAGAATGTATCTTGGGAATTTTTTCTTTCCTGCTAGTAGACATTTATTTAACGCATGTTTTTTTCAACAGTGTGTGTTCAATTTATGGGCTTGAAGATCCTTCAGGAAGTTACTAGTTCCTTGCTTGCACTTATTCCTAAAGTGGAGAATCCATCCAAGTTTTTGGAGTTTAAACCAATTAGTCCATATAATTGCATCTATAAGATATTTTGAAAATCCTTACTCAGTAGGATTCTCCCTAAACTCATATCAAATGAGCAAGGTCCCTTTGTTAGTAGAAGAAGCATTTCTGAAAATATAGGATTGGCCCATGAGATGGCGAGGGAGTTGGATTGGCCTTTTTTCCCCTCATTTCCTCATTGCGAATGATACACTGGCTTTTGTCGAGGCAAATGAAGCTCCTTTAAGGTTATGCTAGTGCTTTGGTCAACTGTTTAACTAGCATAAGAGCAGCTTTGTTACATAGGAAAAAGTTTTCCGAATCGGACTCAAATTATTGCCCATACCACTAACTTAAAGAGATCTTATCTTCCCATTAGATATTTGGATGTTCCACTATCCAAGGTTCACTCTTCCATTGTTCGTGTCTGGTTGATTGGATGGTTTTTGTCCCCGTTGCTGCTGAAGTACTATAGCCTATAGCATATCGAATCTGTGTTTGCAATTTTTCTATGGGGGAGAAGCTGATGGAATTTAATAAGAAACATTGTATTCTCAATAAAAACCATTGTGTTGGATGAAAAATGATATGCTACACAAAGTACATGAAGTGATCGCATTGACGTGTTGCTGGAGTTGCAGCCAATAGCTCTAATATTTAGAGTTTACACGACGTCTTGGGTGAGGGTTTCTGCAACATGCAGTGGATGATGGTTACAGACAAGGTTTGTTATTGGTGACATTTGGTTTGGTGTTGATCTGCCTAGGGATCACATTGCACAAAATCACGATGTAAATACTGATGCTCTTGTGAATGAGTTTCTGGAAGAGGATGCGTCTAGGATCTAGATAACCCATTCAAATTGATGACTCAATTTTAGATGTATATAGTCCAAAATTAAACAAAGAAGATGATAATAGCCATCTAATTTTTTTTCCCTTTTGAATTTGAACCACTCACTATGTTACTTTTAACTATCCACTTGATAAATATCTAATTGGAAAATTATGATTGCTTGGTGGAGGAATGATGAAGTCCAAAAGGCCATTAGTGAAGAACAATCATTTTTCTGGGCCTCAAAAGTAACTAGAATGAAAAAGAATAATATATATATATATATATATATATATATATATATATATATATATATATATATAAATGCCAAAAGGAACGCTAAGTAGTAGCTGAGGCTAAACTTAAGGCATGATCTGTGTAATCGATTAGGAACAAGAGAAGGTGATAAAGATGTCTTCAAACTTGAAAAAAGGAGAGAGAAGGGTAGGACCTAGGTTATGTTAGATGCAATAAGAGTGATGACTAGATGCTATTGGTTAAAGGCAATAAAATCAATGAAAGGTGGAGAAGTGATTTTCAAACTTGTTAAATGATGACTGCTCCAGGAGCATCAAGATAAAAGGAGTCATGAACAAAAATGACACCAACTATAGATACTTCCGTAGAATATCTGAAGTAAAGGAAGCTTTGGGAAATATGAAGACAGTAAAGGCCCTAGCTTTAGATGGTATACTGGTAGAGATTTGGAAATGCACATGAGATACTAGTTTATTTTGGTTGACAATGTTATTCAACAAGGTTGTAAGATCATGGAAAATGACCAATGAAAGGAGGAAAGGTGGGGTTCCTGTTTAGAAGAATAAAGGAGAAACTGACAAGCAAGTTTAATCTGACTAATAAATTTAAACTTATTAGTCATAGTATGAAACTTCAGGAGAGAGTAAGGAATGAGATGAATGTATCAGAAAGTAAGTTTGGATGTGCTAGGAAGGTCAACCATTAAAGCTATTTTCCTTCCTAGACAATTGATGGATAAATATAGAGAGAGGAGGAAAGACCTCCACATGGTTTTTATTGACTTCTAAAAAGTATAAGATAAGGTCGTTAGTGAGCTAATCTAGTGGGTGTTGGGAAAGAAAGGAGTTTCAAAAGGATAAATTGACATGATTAACACATGTGAAGACCAATAGTTGAGAGACAAGTGAGTTTCCAATTAACGTAGGCTTACTCTGGTGATTAGCATTGACCTGTATCCTTTTGCATTGGTATGAATGAGTTAATGAGGCATTTACAAGAAAAGGTCTGGGGGTGTATGCTGTTTGTAGGTAACATAATTTTGATTGACAAGATGAGGGAGTGGATAAACACAAAGCTAAATCTATGGGTGGTGCTTTAGAACCTAAAGGTGTTAAAATTAATTGCACTAGAACAGATTATATGGAAATGGAATAACAGGATGCAATCATGTTAACAATAGAAGTGGAAACAAGGAGTTAGTTAAGATTGTTGACTTGGAAGAACCCTGGGAAACTTTAAATGGCAACTTCATCAAAGAAATGGCCTGGGAAGTAATTGGGGTGCATGGCTCAAAATAGAGAGGCATGTCATGGAAATTGTTAAATGGAAGCAGCTGGAATGTGGATGAGTAACATTAAATACATACAGCTCATCTGGATGAAATCCAAGGCAAGGGGAAGGGGGTGGCATTTGCAGGGATCACAACAGCAAAATGTTATTCACATTCCATAAATCCTACAGCATGGTTTCCAACTCTGTTGTGGAAGCTAGAGGGATATTGGACGCCATCAGCCTATGCAGGTGCCTTGGCCTTCTCAAAGTTAAGAGTTGAATCTGATTCTGGGATGGTTGTGGACTGTCTAAAATGCCCTAGATCAATTGTGCTGTGGAAGCTATGATATATCATAGAAGATATCAAAGCAGAAACTTTTAATCCAAGCTTCAAATTTATGCATATCTTTAGGGACCGGAACTTGGTGGTGGAATATCTGGCCAGCCTCAGAAGCTCCAATCCAGGATTCATAATATATAGATTGAGGCCCATTATTCATGGGAAATCAGGGGAGCTCTCTCCCTTTATAGAGAAGGTATTGGAGAGAAGGTATTGGTTCCATGAGAAGGCGATGAAACTGGCCCTCCTTGTCTGCTCTGTGTGCTATTAATTGGGTCTCAGTAATGATGATTCCAGACCTTGTAGAATGCAGGCCTGGCCCTGTCTCTCCCCCATCCGCCTTTGATTGTGCTCTTTGTCTCAGCTTTGTATTGCCTTATTTTGGTGTTGATCTGCTCTCAGTTGGAGCTATCTACAGCATTTTGTAGCTGAATGTTGTTCCTAGTTCTAATGCTCGTTGAAGCAATGTGATCCCAATGCTGATGGTGCATACTCCAAGCTCCCTTCGCAGTGAAGCTCCGTCATGTCACTCTGGTTGTTCCATGCTTCTGCCACGCCCTCCTGTGTTTTTGGTGCTTCCAGCTCTGTCAGATCTGATTGTGATCCTCTAGTTAGCAGGCTGGTCCTCAGCCTCTCTCCCAGGCCTCTGGTAGTTGCCAGCATTGTGACTCTGTTTCAGTACGAGGATGGTAGAGTGTGGCATGGTGTTGTGGGTGGTTCATAATGGCTGGTTATGTGCTGCTGCAGCACTAATAGAGGTCTCTTGTTGTCTCTTGTGTTCTGTTGATCTGCTGTTGGGTTATAAGGATTCAGGCTGAGGTAAGCTAGTTTTGTTCTGTTGCAACAGAAGCAGGTCTCTCACCTTTTGTTGCTCAGGAAATGCTCACTATGGTGTGTTGTGCTAGGTCTCAGCTGTTGTTCAGCAGCAGCATAGGGAGGAGAACTGCTGCTTGGGTTTACGTGACAGTTGGCAGTGGATGTGAGATGCCTCGGTCTAAATGTGAGGGGTGTCATGTTTTGAAGATCTGGAAGCTTTTTTTTTTTTTTTTCCCCCTTGATTGACAGGGGTGGTTGGGAGGGATTCTGGTTGCAGGTGGCGCCGCCATTGTTGGTTCAATATCATGATTTTTTGTGCAATGTGCTCCCACAGCAAGTGTGTGTGTGTGTGTGTTGTAGGTGGCGCTGCTGTTGTTGGTTCGTTATCATGATTTTTTGTGCAATGTGCTCCCACAGCACGTGTGGTGGAGTTTTATGTCATTGTTGCATACTAGTCAAATTGAAGGGGAAATTTAGAGGACATCTACAAGACCAGACATGCTTCTTGGGATAAAGTGTTGGGAAGTCAAAGGAATAATCTATTCATAGGTTAAGCATAGCTAAAATGAGATAAGAGATGGATGAGTGCAAATATGATGAAGGATGAAGAATATAACTAGAGATGAATACATTCGAGGGAACTCAAAAAGGTAATGAGATTAGGGAAAGTAGACTTAGATAGTTCGGTTATGTGCAACCAATATTGTCAAATGGCATAAGCGATTTCATGCAACCCAAGGGGGTAGTGTGCCTATGCGATAGCATAATCACATATGAGATGGCACAACTCCCAAACTTTTTTTTAATTAAAATGAAAAATTCAAGGAAAAATAGAAAAAATAAAATAAAAATTATGTACTCTCTCTCTCTCTCTGCGAAGGCCTCCCACTAACATGTTGCTACATTTTTTTTTTCTTTTTGGTACAAAAGTTAACATGTTGTTGCTTCATTAAGAAAAAAGAATAGAAAAAAAAAAAAGGGTTTTTTCTTTTTGGTACAAAAGTTAACATGTTGTCGCTTCATTAAGAAAAAGAATAGAAAAAAAAGGGAGAAAAATGAAAAGAACGTAGGAGAGGCCTTGCACAATGGAAGCCCTTGTCGAAACATCCAATTTCTCCAATGCCAGTAGCTCTTCCTCGTACTCTTCAATGTTCTAGTCACAAAGGCAACCTTTACTAGTTTGCAGCAACTAACCCATTGTCATTTACAACAACACATTATAACTTTACAGCTAAAAATTTGTACTGCTACTAATAGGTTAGTTTTGATGGTGCTTAGGATGGCATATTTGTAATTTACAGTGAATTGATCAGTGATTGCTGAATATTCATTTGACAAGAAAAGAAACATTATTTAGTGGCATTTTAGTTTGCCATTATTGGTTTTTATGCTCTTCTTTCTCGATTATCGTTATCATGACTGTGCTCAAAACATAAGTACGAGATTATGAAAATCCTTCATAAAAACAGGCATGTCTATGGAAAAATTGGAGACTTGGTGTTAATGGTGCGAAGGCATTAAAGAAAACAGATTGGAACTTTGTTTGCATAATGATTCTAGATGTTCTGCTGATGTGGTCTTAATGGAGCCTGTTTTAAGTGTTAGGATTAATGTTGTTCAAACTAGCTGCACTACATTCCAGAGAATGAAGAACTATGCAGTTAAGTGCTGGATCATGCCTAATTATATTTCTCTCTCAAAAAACGTTTAAGATATTTCAAGAAAGGATGCTTGCAGAATGACATGATGCACCGGATAAGCAGTTGCAGATTCTATATGTGCTGCTAGGGTTGCTTCTGGTATGGTCCTAAAGGAGCCCGGCATAAGTAGTGTTAGTTAGCCATGCAATATTCTAGAGAACAAAGAAGTTTAAGCAGAGACGACAAAGGTATGGTTGCTATTACTTTTATGGACCCACCTGCATGGCAATGTGTCAAGAGCTGAGGTATTTCTTCATAGCCTGTGCGGGCAATGCATCAGGAGTGAAGGGTTTGGCCTCGAGAGAAGAAATTTGATTATTTGTGAAGGAGCTTTTTAGGTCTAGTGATTGGAGGAGATTCCATGTATGTTTTAAAGTAGCTCCAGAGAGGTTGCTGAGGTTGCTCAGAACAATAGAATCCTCCTCCCTCCCTAATGAAATTGGTGACACTATCTCTAGGCTAACATTTCATTGCCCATATGATAGTGGGCGAATGTTGTTGTGGACATTATAGCTATGGGAAGTATTTCCCATTCTACCCTTTTCATCAGGAAATCATTCTTTGCATTGATTCATCTTTCTCTCATTCTTTCACAAAATTTCTTGTCTTTTGAGAATCATATCGTGCTTATTTTATTTCCTGCTGTCAGAAAATATTTCTATAATTGCATTGATCACTCCACATGTAATCAGCGGATTTATGCAATATCTGTAGCCATAAGGTTGTGGTAAGTTCGACATTTTTTTTATCTTCAAATCTCTGTCAAATTACTTAGAATTGCTCATTGCAGCTTCTTTGGGAACTTGAGGTTTTTCATGGTTCTTAACATGTCTCTATTTATTTTGTGTTAGCCTCCAACGCATGCTGGAAGCTGGTTGTGACCGCCTTTTATTAAATTGGAGCATCTGCGGCGGTGCCAGATTTGAATTTGCTAATTTTTAATGTACCTTAGATTGGGTCCCTTCAATAAAAAAGATCACTCGATGTCATCGATTCTTCTCAAGCAAACAGAGGAAATCCCAAATGACTTCAAACCCTAGCAAGCAAAATATTGTGAGGTTAATGGTGAGGCCAAGATAAGCAATCCACAGCATATCCTTGAATGTACTATGAATAGACAGTTTCTTCTTCTGACTTAATTGTAAATATAGTGGGGTTCGATAACTGTTAACATTTAAATATTTGCACCTTCAGAGAGTTGGATTGAAATAGTACCCAATAGAAAAGGAAACATTTTCGCTTAAATGGGTTTCTCTCTCTCTCTCTCTCTCTCTCTCTCTCTCTCTCTCTCTCTCTCTCTCTCTCTCTCTCTCTCTCTCTCTCTCTCTCTCTCTCTCTCTCTCTCTCTCTCTCTCTCTCTCTCTCTTTTTTCTCATTTACTTTTTTTTTTTCATGAATGCTCCCAACCCTTCCCTCTCTCTCTTGGAGTCTGAAACATCACTTATTTCATTTTCTAATCTGTCATTCGCATTTACTGGTGAAGAGACCTCAAAAGCCAGATAAAGAGATTGGCAAAGTGTGTGTGTGTGTGTGCAGTTATCCCTTTAAAATCCAACCTCATAGAAGAATACGCCATTGAGGAAAAAACTCTTAATAACCTCACAGGAGGAGACATTACTGTTTAAGAAATTTAAAAAATAAAAAATCCTACCATTTTCTTTAATTCCACACACCAAATGATAGCAAAAGCAACACATGTTCCCTTAGAGAGAGAGAGAGAGAGAGAGAGAGAGCCCTAGAATGAGGTCCCTTCTCATTTAAACTTGAGTAAGGTCTTTCCTCGCCAAGCTTAAGACAAGTTCGAACAGTAGAAAACTAGAAATGGTTCCAAGCATCCATTAGAAACTGGCAATTCAAAACAGATGGTCAACTAACTCCACGTAATCACAATGCAAAGCAAATGTTCAAGAGAAAAATTCTCTACGAGTTGTCCAAAGTTGAGATTTTGCCATTGCAACCTATGAAAATTGGTTGAAAGATTAACTAACCAGGTTTTTTCTTCACTGTAACTAGCCAATTTTTTATAATAAGCTACAGCAAGGACCAATGAACAATGAGGCCATAGACCCCATTTAACTTGAGCAAATAAGGAGCTAAATCATGTAATCACTACAATTATCAGTAACAACTTGATGCAAGACATGAAATTAAATATGACATGCAAGAGTTCAAGCTTTAGATTATACCAATTTTAAACAATCACAAAACTCCACATCCTACATATGATCAAATATTCAAAAAGGAGAATCTATGGGGGTCCAAGCCTACACAAGTTTAGGGCTAGATCAAATAAAATTATAAACCAAACAAGCCCAAAGGAGTGTAAGATTCATCCACTCTTACAAATGATTGTTCCCCAATTCAAGAGATTCCCATGTTCCAATTCGGGGGAAAATCTAGGGTTAGCAAACTTGGAGATAATTGAGATTGGGATTCTCTTGGGTTAGGGACCTAGAATTAAGGCTACAGAGGAGGAAAATAGAGGAAAGATAGAACCTGAGATAAGCCACGTGCGTAAACAGCAGCTAGCCCTGGGCGCACGTGCGTGACCACTCATCTGCACGTGTGTAGGGCCCACAAAGTCGGAAAGCGACTCTTAGGCTAGGATCGGCCAGGGTAGGATTGCTTCCATGCCAAATTTCATGTCAATCCGATGCACGGTTTGTGCGTGGTGCTCCACCGAAGTTTCAGCTCCTTTGATGGATTAAAATCTGAAAATCTGTTGTAGAAAAGAACTTCGGTACGAGAAAGGGTGAATCTGAAGATGGGAGGATGTAGAAGATGATGGATGTGGGGTGTAGAAGTGTAGATGATTTGGGATGGTTGTGGCTTCATACCACGGTAGTTAGCCATTCGAGGAAGGGAGGGTTCATACCCAATTCGATTCTTCAACCCAAAGAGATAGAGAAGAAGAAAAATGCAGAATTTTTATTCGTAAACTTCATTGAAAAATACCTACATGGGGTTGCTTATTTATAACAAAACCCTGAACCCCAAAAGACAACTTTACCCTTGTGCCATGTTCGCACACTAATATTAAAGCTGAAGTAAATAAAATAATAAATAATCTACGCAATCAAAGTCATTCATGATGTTTCTAATCACGAGAATAGTCAAGACTGAAAATCCTAGATCATTTAGGATAGTGGGTCACGATCATGAGATCTGATGGTAGAATCTATATTGATTGGGTCCACTCCAATGCTTCATAGCACAACCCTTAACTGTAAGGCCTTCCAAAAGTATCGTCGTCGATCCAAATAAAAAATGGGTCTCTCCTCCTCGAATATATGCGTAGGGTGGGGGCGTCCACATGATGTCCCCATCAACTCTCCCCAGCTGCGAAGATTTCGTCACTTGCTAAACAAAACTCCTGAACCGCTCCAAGATGTCAAGATCAAGTCTCTGAAACTCCTCCTCAGTGAGCCACGTATTGTCTGAAGCTAGGCGTAACTTCCACTTGACAAGGAACTTTTGAAAGCCGTCATCCAACGTCAATACTGTTTAATGGTCTAGAATATCCTTTATCTCCTCTTTGGGTGTGGGAAGGGAAGGTATGGGAGGTAGAGGCAGGGAAGATGGGTCAAGAATGGGCCATGGATCAAGGGAAAGGTCTGGGGAATCAGGATGGTTAGGTGAAAGGCTGGACAATGTGTCAATGGTCCCCTGAAATGCAACTAGATCCTTCACATTGAATGTTAAACTAATTCCCATAGAATGTGGAAGATCTACCACATACACATTGGGACCGTTTTGTTTTATAATTTTGAATGGTCCAGCGTTACACGCGTATAATTTACGAACGGCTCCCTGAGGGTACCAATCTGGCTCGATGCGGACCATCGTAGTCCCCTACATTGAATTCCTTGAATCGTTTATGTTGGTCTGCAGAAATTTTGTAATGTTCATTACTAGTATTGATCTTTCGTCTGATTTCTTGATGCAATGAATGAATATGATGTGCAAAGGACTCTGCAGACTCTGATGGCCTATGTGACAGGGACATAGGGACAAGATCAATAGGCTTCCTAGGTTTATAACTAGTAACGACTTCAAAAGGACTTAAAACTTCTGGATCTATTGACAGAACTATTAAATACAAACTCGGCGATAGGTAGTGAAGTGTCCCACGTCCTGATGTGCTCCCACTAAACACCTGAGCAAATTTCCTAGGCTCCTATTGACCACCTCAGTCTGACCATCGGTCTAAGGGTGGTAGGCAAAAGAAAATTGGAGCCTAGTATTCATCATATGCCATAGTATCTTCTAAAAATAACTCATGAATCGCACGTCACGGTCAGACACTATAGTTTTAGGTAACCCATGAAGCTTGACCACCTCACTAAAGAACAGCTTAGCAACATGAGATGCGTCAGAGGTCTTCGAACAAGTGATGAAGTGGGTCATTTTAGAAAAACGGTCTACGACAACAAATATGAAACCGTGTTTCCAAATAGTCTTTGGAAGCCCAAGCACGAAGTCCATACTGATGTCCTGTCAAGGGGCGAATGGAACTGGCAAAGGTGTGTAAGCCCCGTATTCTGCTTTTTCTGCTTTGCCAACACTGCCCTATAATTTTGGCTACGTCTCGCTTGAGGCTTGGCTAATAGATTTTATCCTCCACTAGGGCAATGGTCTTGTCTCGACCAAAATGACCCGCGATCTCTCCTGAATGTAACTCCCAAACAAGAAAATCGCTTAGGGAGGTGCGAGGTATGTACAAACGGTCACTCCTAAACAAATATTCGTCCAATATCAAATACTCACCGCTAGCCCCTGACGGACTCTCTAACAACGACGCGCACACAACTCCAAAATCTGGGCACTCAAAAGTATTCCTCTCTGACACGCTTTAGCCCTGTGACTTTGACACTCATGGAATTGAGTAACGCAACTCGACAACTCAACGCGTCGATGGGCTTATTCTCTATATCGGCCTTGTGCTTAAGCACAAAAGTGTACTCTTGAAGGAACTGGACCCACTTGTCTTGCCCAGGGTTTAATTTCTTCTGAGAGTTTAGATATCTCAAGGCCTCGTGATCCGAGAACAAGACGAATTCTTGCGGCAATAGATAATGACGCCAGTTGCCAAGGATTGCACTACCGCATAGAACTCTTTCTCATAGGTGGAGTATTTTTGTTTCGCCTCATTCAGTTTCTCACTAAAGAAGGTGACAGGGTGCCTTTCCTGACTAAGTACTCCTATGCCGACTCCTGACAGGTCGCAAATGACCTCAAAAACTTTCGAAAAATCTGGAAGTCGCGTTACTGGAGCTTTAGTCATCTTGACCTTTATCTCCTTAAAGGCCTTCGTGGCTGCCTTCTTCCAATGAAACTCTCCTTTTTTTATGCAATCCGTGCTGGGAGCCATAATGAAACTGAAGCCTCGAATGAACCGTCTATAGAAGATGGCCAAGCCGTGAAAGCTGCGCACCTCGTGAATACTGCGCGGTTCAGGCCAATTGATGATTGCCTTGACCTTCTCGGGATCGGCCGACACACCCTCAGCTGACACAACAAAACCTAAGAAGATAACGCTGCTAAATATAAATGCACACTTCTTTATGTTGGCGTACAATTTTTCGGCTCTAATAATCCCACAAACCTGCCTCAAATGGTTGAGGTGTTGTTCCTTGGTCATGTTATATATCAGGATATCATCAAAATAGATGACCAAGAACTTCCCATGAAGGGCCTCAACACTTGGGTCATCACACACATGAAGGTACTTGGGGCATTAGTTAGCCCAAAAGGCATGACTAGTCACTCATATAGCCCATCCTTCGTCTTGAAGGCCGTCTTCCACTTATCACCAGAGCGTAGACGGATTTGGTGATAACCACTTTTGAGGTCAATTTTTGAGAAGATAGTAGTGTTGGCCATCATATCCAACATGTCATCAAGACACGGAATGGAAAACCGATACTTGATTGTGATTTTGTTGATGGCCTTACTATCAACACACATCCTCCATGTGTCATCCTTCTTAGGTGTAAGAAGGGCAGGCACTCATGCTTTCTTGAATGAAACCCTTTTTCTAGGTGCTCATCAATCTCTCTCTTTAACTCTGCATGCTCCTTTGGGTTCATTCTGTAATAAGGGAGGTTTGATAGAGTTGCCCTAGGGACTAAATCAATGGTGTGTTGTATATCCCTCATAGGGGGGAGCTCATCCAGTAGATCATCAGGAATGAAATTACGAAACTCATCCACTACTGGAATGGCCTCAGTGGGTAACTCTACACTAGCCTCTAGTGCACTTTCCCTAGCCACAAAGGGCGTTCACCATCGAGTCCGATTCAGTCTCTCGCTCAAAGTCTTTGGCATTTAGAATATGGAGAGGCTTAGACTTGGACTTCGATTCCTTCAATTCCTTCAAGTCGCTCACACCACTCTTTGTGGTGGACTCCTTTCCAGTCGTGTTCTTGGGTAGAAGTAGATTTAACTTGACTTTTTTGCCCTCAAACCAAAATGTGCACACATTCGAACGACCAAATATGGTGACATCCCTGTCATAGAGACGGCCTACCTAAAATGATATGGCCAACATCCATGGGAACAACATCACACCAAAGTGTCTTTATATTATCCAAACTGAATAGGAACAAGACAACGGTGCGAGACTAGAATGGAAGCCTCATCAACCTAAGACACTCTATAGGGTTGAGGATGGGCTTCAAGCTTCAAGCCCAAACGGCTCACAGTGCCAAATGATGCCACATTGGCACAACTACCACTATCCATGATCATCTTGCAACTCTTATCACCACATTTTACGTAGGTATAAAAGATCGTGTTGCGGCGCCAATTGTCGGTATTCTTTGCTTGGGCAAAGGTGCAACACATAACTACAAGGGTCGCAGACTCTTGCACTCCCTCTTCCTCATCAAAGAATCTCTGTTGGCTCGTATTCTTCCCCTTCACCGTCACTTTCTGGGAGCATTACTTCTACTTGCCTATCAATAAAGAACACCTTAGTGCCCTCTTTCGTGCCACACCGGTGAGCAAAGTGACCAAACCCCTGACATCTAAAACACCTAGTCGCATTGCTTTTGCGCGAGTTAGACCCGACAACCCTTTTACCCTTATCATCGTTGGGCCTAGACTGAGAACTACTGGAAGGCTTGTATTGATATCCAATGTTAGGCTTAGCCCCAGAAGGGTTGGCCTTAACGCCAAAATTACGAAACTCAAACCGCCTTCCCACAGATGCTTTGAGGTATTGCTCGACCTCCAACACTACTTGATACATCTGTTCAAGAGTGTACATGTCCTTGGCGAGCAACTCTCTCATAATGTCAGAATGGAAGCCCATCTTAAATCGAGTAAGACTGAGTATCGGATCCTCTTTAACTTCATATCGGGTCAAGTACTCTTCGAACTTCTCAATGTATTCAGTCACACTCATGAAACCTTGTCGAAGAGACTGTCAATTTTCAACCAACCTCAAGTGATAAAAGAAAGGGAGGTACTTCTCCTTTAGAATTTCTTTCATTTCTCCCCAATGGACTATTGGGGGCTCCCTCAACCTTCTTTTCTTTCGCTCCACAGTAGCTCAAAACCTCTTTGCTTGGCCTACAAGCTTCATCTTGGCAAATCGGACTCGACGAGCATCCGACATGTCGTACCATTCGAAATAGTGGTCCATGTCCGCCGACCAACCTAGAAAAGCTTTAAGGTCCAAGTGGACATTAAACGTAGGGGCCTTTACTCTAACTCCCTTGAGGAGTTGCGCATCTGGGTCATAATGATCATGATGCCCCCTCGTGGGGTGAGTGCACGGGTGCGCGCCTATGACTATTTCCTTGGCCACCCTCATTCCCTTGTCTATCTTCCTGACCACCTGCCTGAGATTGGGCATCTTCCCCAATGGCGGGGTTTACCCGGGTGGAGGTCTCTAGTTGGGTAATGCACACATTAAGCTTATCCAAGCGTTGGTCAATACGTTGTTCCAAGCGCATACTCAAAGACTCAAACTGCAGGGTTATGTTGTTCATGGACTCTTGAAATTACTCCATGTTTAGCGTAGGGTGTAGCAAACCAAAACCACGATCAGTACGTGTGGGCATACAACCACTCAACTCAAAGACCCTCTAATGCAACTATATGCATCTAAATGGGACTAAATGATCCTATAGGACTCTATATGAAGGAAATTACACAATGCTAATAAAATTCCAGCAATATAACTGCCCAAATAATTTGTTAACAGAAAATTCAGCCATGAAATTTGTAGGTTTTCTGACAACAGAAAATTCAACAGCCCATATTGTGAATTATGGGTCCTAAACAGCCCTATATGAGAAGATTTGATGCATAATGGACATAATAAACTAACCCTAAACATGCAATGCATTCCCCTATAAAAACCTAAGCTTTGATACCAAATTTGATGCAGGACATGAAATTAAATATGACATGCAAGAATTCAACCTTTAGATTATACTAATTTTAAACAATCACAAAATTTCACATCCTACATACGATCAAATATTCAAAAAGGAGAATCTATGGGGGTCCAAGCCTACACAAGTTTAAGGCTGGATGAAATAAAATTATAAACCAAACAAGCCCACAGGAGTGTAAGATTCATCCACTTTTGCAAAGGATTGTTCCCCAATTTAAGAGATTCACCATGTTCCAATTCGGGGGAAAACCTAGGGTTAGCAAATTTGGGGATAATTAGGATTTTTGATTCTCTAGGTTAGGGACCTAGATTTAAGGTTAAAGAGGAGGAAAGATAGAACCTGAGATGATCCACGTACGTGAACAACAGCTGGCCCTGAGCGCACGTGTGTGGGGCCCACAAAGTTGGAAAGCGACTCTTAGGCTAGGATCGACCAGGGTAGGACTGCCTCTATGCCAAATTTCATGTCGATCCGATGTACGGTTTGTGCGTGGTGCTCCGCCAAAGTTTTAACCCCTCTAATGGATCAAAATCTGAAAATCTGTTGTAGAAGAGAACTTCGGTACGAGAAAGGGTAAATCTGAAGATGGGAGGGATGTAGAAGATGATGGATGTAGGGTGTAAAGAAGTGGGGATGATTTGGGTTGGTTGTGGCTTCGCACCACAGTAGTTAGCCCTTCAAGGAAGGGAGGGTTTCGCACCCAATTCGATTCTTCAACCTAAAGAGATAGAGAAGAAGAAAAATGCATAATTTTTATTCATAAACTTCATTGAAAAATACCTACATGGGATTGCTTATTTATAAGAAAACTCTAAACCCCAAAAGACAACTTTAACCTTGCGCCATGTGCGCACACTAATACTTAACGCTGAAGTAAATAAAATAATAACTAATCTACGCAATCAAAGTCGTTCATGATGTTTCTAATTACGAGAATAGTCAAAACTCAAAATCCTAGATCATCTAGGGTAGTGGGCCACGATCATGAGATCCGATGTTAAAATCTATATGATGATCGGGTCCACTCCAACGCTCCATAGCACAGCCCCTAACTGTGAGGTTGTCGTCATCGATCCAGATCGAAAATGGGGCCCTCCTCCTCCTTGAATATGTGCATAGGGTGGGGGGCGTGCGCATGATGTCCCCATCACAACCGCTGGTGCCATTGCCATTTAGAGCTACTATCGTTGCAATTCGAGGAAGGGGGGCAATCCAAAATACATTGACAATCCAAGGGCCTAATATTTTGCAAACAAAAGAGCCTTCCTATTCCTTCGAGTGACCAAAAACCAAGTCCTTATAGGTATCTCCCATCCTCCTTTGAAGCCCTTCAACCATAATGACTGCCGTTAGTGTTCTAAGTGCATGCCATCCATGTGAGGTTTGCTATGCCTACACTCATTTAGGGGCCTTGTGATCAACACCAATAGGAAAGGAGAGAGGCTTCCCTTGCCGGACGTTGCAATACCGTCTATTGAGGAGAAAAGGGATGATTCTTCCCAATATTTGTTTATGTTGTATGCGGGAAGAAGAAACTGTCGACCATCTGCCCATTCATGTTGAAGCCCTGAAGGACTGTGATTTCCTTTTCTTAGGTGTTTAAGTTTGTCTGCTATCTCAGCAGACCTTTCCATTGTAGCTGTAATCTTTTTTCATCTTTTAATATAATCGTCATCTTTCAAAAAAAAAATCCCATCCATTGAGACATGGGCTTCACACTTCATGTTAGATCTTCGTCAATGTCTATCTAAGCCCAGCAGCAAGTGAAACCTAGACCCCATCTCTGCCTGACTGGTCCATTGATCCATGTTGTTCAGTAGACATGTGCCACTGTGCATATACAATGCCCTATAGGGTGGGGGTTCAAAATGTTAGCAAGTATTAGGTTAAGAGGATAATGCATGATGCAACTAAACCATAACAAAAAAAAAAAAACCCACTGATCCACTCCTCTCACCAGTGAGAAATAAAATTCGTCAATACATGATATCTCCAAGGATACTGGCGGTAATGGGTTATATTCTCTTGACGCAATGTAGGGTTAGATCTTACAAAGGGCATTCAGCAAAGTATTGACCCCATGCCTAGCCAAAAACTAAATTAAAATCAGTGTTTTATATAACTTACACTATGTAGCATGTAAATTATACTATGTAGCTTAGCATATGCTAATTTGCATATGCTACTTGAGCACATAACCTACGCTACATGCTAGCTATTTTTCAATAAAATATTAAATTTGATTAATGATTTGAATGGTTTTTGACATTTTTATATTTTCAATAAAAAATTAGTTAGTGTTAAATCAGTTAATTTGTCATTTCTTTATCTCTAGTCTTAGACCTATTTTTCCTATTATTTTATGCTATGTTTGGTTACATCAAATATGAAACACTACACATTATTCAGAGTTTAAAACATTGATTAAAATATAATAACAATCCATCAGTGAAAGCACACAGTCCACTTGTCCATCAGGTCCACCACCTCTTGTTTGTCCTTTGTCTAAAAAATTGGGCTGATTCAATACTGAGGTGGGCCACATCATAAAACTATACATAGAACCTCTAAATTCACGTGGTATGGGCCACTAGAATTTTATAAATTCCTAGACAGTGGGTCCTACAAAAAGATATATATATATATATATAAGGGCGGATTTCTCGGTCCAACTATTTTCTATTGTGTGCCGTGAATACGAGGGATGCAGATTCTTGTATCCCTAAGCTGTGGGGCCCACCATAATGTATGTGTTATATCCACTTTTGCCTGCCCTTTTTAGGGCATAGGGCATATCCAAAGTTCAAGTAGGCCACACCATGAGAAACAATGAAGATTGGACACCCACCATTAAAAACTTCTTGGGGCAACTGAAGTTTTCGATCAAGCTGATATTTGTGTTTTCCCTTCATCCTGGTTGGAGTAACCTTGTGAACGGATTGGATGACAAATAAACATCACGGTGGACCCTACGAATGTTTGAACAGCGGGTGTCAATATCCTCACTATTTCCTGTGGTGTGGTCCACTTGAGATTTGGATTTGCCAACTGGTTCCATGGTGGGTGTTTCCTTGACCATGGGGCCCACCTTGATGTATGTGTTGTTTATCTACACCATACATTAGTTTAAACAACTCATTTTATGGCACGGTCCCAAAAACCAAGCGTATCCATATCTCGAGTTGTCCACACCACAGGAAACAGTGATTACTGACCACTAAAAACTTCTTTTGGCCTACAAAAGTTTTGGATCAAGATGATATTGTACCTTACCTTGGTCTAGGTCTTGTTAGCTTATCAACTGGTTGGATGGCAATAAAACATTATGGTGGGCCCTAGGAAGTTTTTAATGGTGGGCGTTCAATCACCACTACTTTTAGTGGTGTGGTCCACTTGAGATTTACATCTACTTCATTTTTGGTATCATGTCAAAAAGTAAGCAATAAAAACTCGTGGATATACAACAAATGCATCAAAAGTGGCCCCACAGTTAGGGAAACACCCACTACAAATGTTACCTAGCTATAACACCTAATCCGTTCCTGTTTGGTGCATGGTATTAGATGGGATTAGGAGGTATGGAATTGCATTTGGTACTATGCAAATTCCATCCAGTGTTTATAACAACTGAAAAGATTAGATTAATCCCAGTATCACATATTCCAATGCCAATGGTGGATATTGCAGGATTTTCAATGGATTTCAAAATCCACTACAATTGTGGGCCCCACATTGATGAGCGTGTTTTATCCACATCGTCCATCCATATGTGCCTTCTACACAAGACATTCAAGCTGCACATGCACACAAGTGACCAAACTCAGTTGTGAAATGTGATCCGTTGATTACAATTCCATCCCATGACGCAGACTTCACATAATACAACATATTTCTCAAGGGATGAATTTAATCTGAAACATAGGATTGGACGGTGAAAATGCAATAGTATTTCCAGACATGTAATCACGATGTTAATTTCATACTATTTAATACCAATGTTTAAACAGATTCACTTTAACAGACACCCCTCCCCTCACTCCTACCAATCCTCTCCCCCAACACTCCCCTCACTCCAACCAATCCTCTCTCCCCAACCAATCCTCTCCCCCAACACCCCCTCACTCCAACCAATCCCCTCTCCCCAACCTCTTCCATCACTCCCCGACCCTGCTCTCCCACCAATCTCTCTCCAGACACCCCCTTCTCTCCTAAACCTCTCTCCCTCTGTTCCAACCCTCTCCCATCTCTTGAACTTCTTGTCTCTCAAGAAGTGTCAATATGCCAGCGAAATCCAAGAACCCTAAGCAATCCTCCAGACCCCTTGACTATACCTGCAACCAATGCAAAAGTCATTTCAATCACTTGACTGAGCTTACAAAACATCAATGCAAGAAAACGCAGGGCAGCAAGAAAACGCAAGGCGGGAGAAGGAGGCAGCAGCATCAGCCGCCAGGACGCAGGTAACTGCATGCATGGCATTGCAAACCACCATCCCCAACCTATTCCATCTCTCCCCTGACCTCTTCCATCTTTCCCTCGACCCTTCTCTCCCCCAACCTCTCTCCCAACATCCCCTCTCTCATCATGTCCCGCCCAACCCTCCCCTCACTCCAACCAATCCTCTCTCCCCAACCTTTTCCATCTCTCCCCTGACCCTTCTCTTCCCCCAATCTCTCTCCATACATCCCCTCCCACTCCTAAATCTCTCTCCTCTGTCCCAACCCGCTCCCCATCTCTTGAACTTCTTGTCTCTCAAGAAGTGTCAAGATGCCGACGAAACTCAAGGCATCCTCCAGTGACCCTAAGTATTTCTGCAAGCGAAGCTCCAAGAAGTTCCATCACTTGACTGAACTTACGGAGCATCACCAAAAGTGTGGGAAAACGCGGGGCAAGAGACGGAGGCAGCAGCGCCAGCAGCCAGGAGGCTGGTAACTGCTTGCATGGCATCGCCGAAAACCATCCCCAACCTCTTCCATCTCTCCCCTGACCTCTTTCATCTCTCCCCCGACATCCTTCCCATCTCTCCCTCGACCCTCTCCCCCTCTTTAACATCTCATCCCCATATACCCCAAGATGTCAAGTCCAAGATTTGTCACCCTGTTCCTCTCCCACCTCTTTAACATCTTCTCATCTCCGAGGGTATATACAATTGTCAAGATGATGACCGTGATGCAGTCCAATATTGATTGCCATCTTTTCAGGTGTCTTTTTTTTCTTGAGTACAATCCAATTGTTTCTTTCTTCATTTAGCGCTGTGATGATCACTTTGCAAATATGAGTAATGTGATGTGTGTGGATGCAAATTTATATTGTGCTTTTTTCTTGAAAATGTGTATGGACGAGATGTGACAAAGAGATTTTTTCTTTTTTGGAACCAATCTGGAGATTAATTGATTTTCACAATTTCATTTTTTTATCATGAGAAAATATAGTTGCATTTTCGCTTCATTAAGACCCTATACAAAGGAAATTTGTTATGTGCACTTTTTTTTTAGATCTTATGATTTAAAAGTGTGTATTAAGGGCTTTTTAACAATCCCCATGTGTTTCATTAAAAAATTCACCATTTTATATGTTTCCCAAAAATGTGATAAATTATGCAATACAAACGATATATCCCGTGCGATAACCGATACATATCTGTATCCCAAGGGTGCGATTCGAACATTGTTGACAACATTGGTCATGAACACTTTACCTATCATCCTCTCATGTCATTCATCATCTCTCACATGCCTATACAATCTGATTTTTCTAAGCGTACACATCTCTACACATGGACACACATTTCAACATGGCACAGGGACATTGAGCCATGCATTATGTGGGCCCACTTCATACGTGACCTAGCCCAAATATTAGGCTGGTCTAATCATCATGCTGAGGAAAAAGAAGGGTCAGAAAATCTCTTTGTCAACATGTTGCACCATACACAATTTTCAAGAAAAAAAAAAAACACAATATAAATTTGCACCCACACACATCACATTACTCATATTTGCAGAAAAAAGTGATCATCACAGCGCTAAATGAAGAAAGAAACAATTGGATTGTCTCCAAGGAAAAAAAAAAAAAATCAATCAATCCTTAGAAGAAAAATGCATCACGGTCGTCAGCGATGTTGTGCATCTTTGTTACACCGCCTTCCTGGTGGTGTTGTCAGAAGATGACTCTAGCAACAGCCGCAGAGTACTCACGAACACCGGGTGGCTTAGAATCTTGGACTTCAGCATCTTGACAGTTGTATACAATGTTTCAAATAGCGCAGAAGTATATGAGGGATGAGATGTTAAAGAGGTGGGAGAGGGCTACGTAGATCCCAAATAGCGGAAAGGGGATGCGCAGGGACGAGGGTCATAGAAGGGTCGCTACATGACTATATATGGAAGAGCGTCGTGGGTAAGCTAGATGTATTTTTTACTATTTTAGTTTTTTTATTATTTTTTCACGTTTTCTTTGTTTCTAATGTTGAGGAATGTAACACTTGTATTGTACTTGATACTTTTAACATATGAAATTTTTATTTCTTTTCATAATTGTGACTTGTGGTTTCAATTAGACATTATTAATTAAAGTGGTTTGCTTAGGAAGTTGTTGATGTGATAATTATTTGATTTGGCTTATGTATGTGGATTGGCTTTTGATAAATGATAACTAATAACTTTTTTGAACATGCTTATAATTGATTAAATGAATCATCTTTTAGGCATTTTTATATTTTTCCCTTTTTTCACTATTTATTATATTTGTCCTATTTTTAAATTAAAAAATAGAAATATTGTTGGGACGCTACATGAGTATTTACGCTAGGAGGAGGGGAGGGCTAAGTGGAAGATCAGAAGGGTATTGGAGAAAAAAAAGGTAGATGAGAGATCAGATGTTAAAGAGGTGGGAGAGGGCCAGGACAGATGGGAGAATGGATGTTGGGACAGAGCTTGAGGGGAGAGAAGGGTTGAGGGAGAGATGGAAGAGGTCAGGGGAGAGATGGAAGAGGTTGGGGATGGTTTTCGGCAATGCAATGCATGCGATTAGCACCGCTTCTCCGGCGACCGATGCTGCCTCTTCTTGCCTCCGTCTCTTACCCCGTGTTTTCCCGTTTTTTGGTGATGCTCATAAGTTCGGTCAAGTGATAGAATGGCTTCTTGGAGCATTCAACTGCGTGAGAAATACTTAGGATCCTGGAGGATGCCTTGAGGGTTCGTCGTCATCATTGACACTTCTTGAGAGATAAGAAGTTCAAGAGACGGGAAGCCGGTTGGGACAGAGGAGAGGTTTGGGAGAGGGAGGGGATGTCTGGAGAGAGATTGGGGGGAGAGAAGGGTCAGGGGAGAGATGGAAGAGGTTTGGGAGAGAGGATTGGTTGGAGTGAGGGGGAGGGTTGGGGGGAGGATGGGAGGATATTGGGAGAGGGTTGGGAGTTGGGAGGAGAGAAGGGTCGAGGGAAAGATGGAAGAGGTATTAAGATGGAATAGGTTGGGGAACATCATAATTACATGCATGCGATTACTGCGTCTGGCGGTGATGTTGCATTTTCACCATCCAATCCTATGTTTGTTGCCTCCTCCCGCCCTGAGAAATTGCCATTATGCATTTTCTTGCATTGATGTTCTGTAAGCTCAGTCAAGTGATTGAAATGGCTTTTGCATTAGTTGCAGGTATAGTCAAGGGGTCTAGAGGATTGCTTAGGGTTCTTGGATTTCGATGGCATATTGACGTTATCTTGAAACAAAGAAGTTCAAGAGATGGGAGAGGGTTGGAAAGAGGGAGAATTTTGGGAGAGAAGGGAGTGTCTAGAGAGAGATAATGGGAAATAATTATCGGGGAGTGATGGAAGAGGTTGGGGAGATGATTGGTTGGAGTGAGGGGAGTGTTGGGGGAGAAGATTGGTAAGAGTGAGGGGAAGGGCGTCTGTTGAAGTGAATCTGTTTGGACATTGGTATTAAATAGTATGAAATTATCATCGTGATTACATGTTTGGAAATACCATTGCATTTTCACCGTCTAATCCTATGTTTCAGATTAAATTCATCCCTTGAGAAATATGTTGTATTATGTGAAGTCTACGTCATGGGATGGAATTGTAATCAACGGACCACATTTCACAACTGAGTTTGGTCACCTGTGTGCACGTACAGCTTGAATGTCATGTGTAGAAGGCACATATGGATGGACGATGTGCATAAAACACGCTCATCAATGTGGGGCCCACAATTGTAGTGCCCGAGAAATCCATTGAAAACACGCAATATCCACCATAAACATGGAAAAGTGAAATGGGATTAAATCTAATCTATTTTAGTTTTATAAACAGGATGGAATTTGCATAGTAAAAATGCAATTCCAACCACCTAATCCAACATCGATACCATGCACCAAACAGGAATAAGAAAGGTGTTCCCATCACGCTAACATTTGTAGTGGGTGTTTCCCTAAGAGGGTCCACTTTTGATGCATTTGTTGTATATCCACGAGTTTTTAAACACTTTTGGCATGATACAAAAAGAAATGAAGTAGATGTAAATCTCAAGTGGACCACACTATTCTGCTCTCGAAAGTAGTAGTGATTGAACGCCCACCATTAAAAACTTCAAGGGCCCACCATAATGTTTTCATCCAACCAATTGATAAGGTAACAAGCCTAGGTGGTAAGATAGATATCATCTTGATCCAAAACTTTTGTAGCCCAAAAGAAGTTTTTAGTGGTCAATAATCACTGTTTCCTGTGGTGTGGACAACTCGAGATATGGATACACTTGGTTTTTTGGACCATGCAATAAAATGAGATGTTTAAACTAATGTATGGTATAGATAAACAACACATACATCATGGTAGGGCCCACAGAACTTTGCCTTAAAATGACCTGACAAAATGGATGGATGGTTTCATGCCCTAAAATGACCTGACAAAATGGATGTATGGTGTGGATATAACACATACATCATGGTAGGGCCCACAGAACTTTGCCATGTCAAGATGGTACCTACCCAGGTACCTTTGAGAAATACGACCGTCCACGTTTCCCCGAGTAAAAGAGCTTCGGGTGAGCTGTTACCTGATAATACGTTAGTAGATGTTTCCCTAACCAGGGGCCCACCTTGATGTACATGATATATATCCAAGTTGTCCATCAGTTTTTCCAAATCATTCTAGGGCATGATCCCAAAAAGGAAGGAGATCCAAATCTCAGGTGGATTATATCGTAAGTGATTGAACGCCCACCGTTAAAAACTTCTTGAGGGCCACAAAATTTTTGGATCAAGCTGATATTTGTGTCTTCCCTTCGCCCAGGTCTATGAGACCGAATCAACAGGAAGGATGGTAAATAAGCATTACAAAGGACCCTAAGAAGTTTTTAATGGTGGGTGTTCAATCACCATTATGTCCCATGGTGAGGTATGTCCCATGGTGAGGTCCACCGTAGATTTGTATATGCCTCATTTTTAGGCTCATGCCTAATATTGGCTCACATAATAGATGGATGGAATGGATAAAATACATACATCACGGTGGGGCCCACAGAGTTTTTCCTGCACCAAGAAGTACCAAGGTGGGTACCAATGGTATCACTGCCGAATTTGAGTCCTTGTAAAACACAGGGTTTCGGCACCGTGTTGATGCGGCGAAGTTTTATGGGCCTCACCATGATATGGGTTATATCCATGCTGCCCATCCATTTTTTTCATATCATTTTAGGGCATGGCCCAAAATTCCAAAGCTCAACTGGACCACACCACAGAAAACTGTGGGGATCCAACGCCCACCATTGAAAATTTCCTAGGGCCACATAGGTTTTGGATCAAGCTGATAGTTGTGTTTTCCTTTCATCCATGTCAGTGTGACCTTATGAATAGGTTGGATGGCAAACAAACATCATGGTCGGCCTTAGGAAGGTTTCAACAGTGGGCGTCATTATGATGTGGTCCACCTGAGATTTGGATCTGCTTTTTTTTTTTTGTAGGCCCGTGCTCTAAAATGAGCTAGAAAAACAGATGGACGATGTGGATATACAACATATACATCAAGGTGGGGCCCACAGTCAGGGTCACACCCACCTGGCTAGAACTGGTTCATTGAAGACTATTTTTATAGTTTGTCACAATGTTTAAAATGGTGGCGACTCATCTATCATGTACATTGCATTGCACAGATGTATGCCTATCCAAACAGTCCAAACTGTGGGTCCTGTTGTAAATGGATCATAGGCTCAAAATCAAGGTCATCTAGAGATCTAAAAATTCAATTTGTGATTGTCAAATGGATGGTTAAAACTAAATTGGTTAAAATATAATATCAATGTGCTAATCGGACGGATTAAAATCATCCAATCAGTATGATCTTCGAGTTATTTCTCCATCTAAAATGGAGTCCATCAATGGTGTGGCCCGTCACACCAATGCGCTTTGACCACAGAACTAAAGGCCGCATGTAAAAACTAAAAATCTAAACATATAGTGCATATCCTTGGGACAAGTATCATCTACCTGCCTCCTTACACAATCAATTCATATTAATGCACATGGCAAACATAAAAATCCATATCATTCATCTACTTGGCTTTATTTGGTGGGGAAAGTATTAAAATTTTATTGGATTGCGCAAAGATGTGCCAAATTTGGAGGCATGACAATAAAAAGTTTCGTCTTATGCTCAACCAAAGGTAAAAATTGGGACAGTAGGAGCAAATCTGATAAATTTTCAATTTTCAGACATTTGTAGTTTGTGTTTGCCAAATAAGCTTTTGTGAAAAGAAAAAAAAAGTACTAACTTTCAGACATTAAGACTTTTTTCAGATAAATTACCAAACAGATTTGTCAGTACTTATAAGTACTAAAATTCAGCACTTCAAGTTTTCAAGGGTTAAATTAATTCTGAGACCTTATTTTTCAGTTTACCAAATGACACCTAATTCTTTTCATTTTAAATAATCTAAATTAACTAGGGTCCCAGTCCAGAAGGATCAACACAGGTCTGATGACTTTTGAATGGTTGGAAGGGCAGTTTTTTTTTATGACAACCGGGTGTCCCCGACGCCTTTTGAAGCGAGACTATTCCCTGTGGTTGCACACAATCACCCGCCAACCACGTGCATTTAGAACAAACTTTCCACCAAAAAGGTCCAGGTTTCAAAAAAAAAAATTTGTTTAAAACTATAGTTGCATGAAGCATGAAACAGAGACGATAGATTCAAGTGCAAGAGCATCGAAGCGCTTGTTTCAAAATGTTAGCAAGTATAAACAGTAGGAAGCAGGATTAGGACAGTGATTCTGAAAACGCAACTCAAATCAAGAGTGGTGCCTGATTAGAAGGATCTTGCAACTAAGCTTAAAACCTCAAAAACATCATTCAGATTGGGTCTGAACTGGTAGTTGGACTGGTTTGAATGGCTGGTTTTTAACAAAGACATTATCACAACTATTTAAAGATGATGATTGTGTCACAATTTAAAATTGTTCAAACTGGGGGTTGAACTGATTTGAAGTTTGAACAAACTGGCATCTTCATAGGTCCTGCCCTATCTCCGGTTTGTTTTAAAAAAATTGGTTATCAGCATGGTTTTAAGACTCGGATCAACTTGTTCAGTCTCCAGTTGAGTCGTGACTTGGAGTAACTCTAGCTGGGGATTGTCACACGTGAGGGGTGCTTGAGGATGTATGGTGGCATATGTGACACAAGCGACACATTAGCACATTTGATACATGTGGGCACTTGAAGGTATATGGTGGCACACGTGCATATAAACACATTGGCACGTGTGGCATGTCATCAAATGTGGCACATATAAAGTGATTGAAAATGGATAATGGCACATGTGGGAGGCAACCGAAAGATGGATTTTGGTACATGTAGCATAGTGACACATTTATGATGCAACAAGAGAAGGAAAATAGAAAGTTGGCACATGCAGCACATGTTAGACGCTTAAACATGTGGGGCCCAAGTGAAGATGGATGGTTGCACATGAAGCATTGTGGCACGTGTGCTACACAACAGAAGATGGGCAATGGAAATCGTCACATGAAGCGCTTACACCATCTCTCATCTTGAAAAAAAAAAAAAATCGAACGATCAACAATTCTACCCATTGTGGGGACTGAGAAATATGAGAAACCTTCACATTCGAGAGAAGATCTACATTCAATTTATAGTGAGCCTCGAAACATATCGGAAGAGAAAAGGAGTGAAGTGCACCATCCACTAACGAGGAAAGGCATCTAGAGAGAAAGTGAAGGCTCCAGCAGAGGAGATTGATTGCGTCGAAGATGCATCTGAGGAAGGAGGGTGGACGTTGGTGAAGAGAAGGGTAAGAACTAAGAAGCGAGAAAAATCCAGGACCCCATCTCCAAGGATTTCCAATCCTATTCATGCAAAATTTCCTGGCAGGATGGGAAGAGGCAAATCTTGCTCATAGCTTCCACCGTTTTGGGTCTATTATGGAACTTGTCATCCCAAGGGATTGAAAGTCGAAGCATCCAAGGGGTTTCGCCTTCACCCGCTTCAAGTCGTAGGATGAACTATGAGCCATAGTAAAAAATCCTAATGGGAAAAACTCTCTAGGGCAAGTCTATGGTAGTCCAGAAAGCTCAATTTGGAAATTGATATGCTCATTAATGGGATCCAACTCTCTCGACAACGTCAAAAGCAGTTAGGATCACCTTTTCATTGGATTGTATTTTCACAGAAGAAACAAAGAGTTTCGTCAAAACTCAAATCTAATTTCACAGGAGATCTCATGCTACCAATGGGGAGGAAGATCAGGGGGAGAGAGCCTATAGAAAGAGGAAAATCAAAGACTATCTGGGTTCCAAATTTTCATGGTTGAATTTTAGAGGTCAAAGAGAGGGATCAAAGACAAGAGAATGATCAACTTGAAACTGGGAGTAGAATATTAATACCAAAAAAAATGGGCATGGTCGGGGGAGATGAGAAGGCCTCTAGATTAAATTTAATTTCAAGTGATCATGAGTAGGAGATCATTCTAAGAGGATAATCTTATAACATATTATTGGTTCGCTTCTCTAAATAATATCTTCGCATTGCTTATGGCATGCTACCAGATTGGGAAGGAAGATGCATCATTAAGCCCATGGGTGGGGAGTTGTTGGTCTCTGTTAGGCCGAACTTCAACATTAATTGAATAGTAGTAGTTGGTAGTTTAAAGATGGACCAATGCTGGAAGTTCGTCGTTGGGAGGAGATCCAATATTTTGGAGAAGTGGAGGTGTGGTTTCTTCTTTGGGGAATCCCTTTGGAGTTGTGGATCAAAGACATTTTCAAGGTGCTTGGATCCTGCCTGGGAGCAGTGGTAGCATTTGATCCCGCGACAGTGAATGGAGATGAGATCAGTGTTGCTCGTAGCTATATGAGAAAACAACTAATCTGAGATCAGTGTTGCTCGTAGCTATGTGAGAAAACGAGTAATCTAACCGGATCCTAAATCAATTGATTTATCGGTAGGGAGTGAAAAAATTTCAATAGGGGTGGTGCAAGAGAAGTTTCAAGGGACTCCATTCAGATGGATCGAGAGATGGCGGTCGATGCCCAATAAATGGTAGCCATGGCGAAAGCAAAGAAGATGGACTATCTATTTTCGTCCCTCAGTGAGTACCGGAGAAGGTAGCAAAGGAGAACAACACATGAAAGCCAGGTTCACTCATGCGAGATAGGGTTGTGATGTTACATGGTAATAAACTCGGTACTCTAGGGTCAATCCGCAATGATCGTACCGACATTTTTAGTAGCGACGTGGCTACGTCTGGACGTGCATCAGTCCCATAGCAGTGTTTCGACAATTGTCCCACTGTCTGGTAATGAACAAGGATCGAGTCGAGCCTTTCGTTTGGGAGCAAGGTTGGACGCCACCTGCCTCTCTTCCTACAGATGTTGGTAGCTCTGGAGCTAGATCTGCGCCAAACCTATTGCTTCGGAGTCCTCCATCCTCCATCTCATCGACGCGTGGAGTCTCGGAATGCAAGGATGATTGCTGCTTCTTAGGTTCGACGTCCAAGCCTAGCCCGTTTGGTGTCACGAGTGGTTTCAAAGTGCCGCACATGTCCCCATGCTCGGAGTGTGCCAATTCTAACTTAATTGAATTGGCACTCATCGTGCCACTCCGAGGAGACGATTGTGTACAAGGAGTGTTCTGACCCATAAAGCGTAAAAGGCCCTCATGCATAAAGCTATCGACCCTAATTTTGTTCTTCATGAATTGCATTGCTTCCCTTTTTCAATGTAGAAGCTTCTTGTCCAAGCTCTTCTCCAACCCCCAGAAGATCGCCCTCTACAATTTCTCTGTTAGAGGCCCCCAAACTCCATCAGGATGGAAGAACAACATAATTGAGGGGCTAAATCCCGCATTTCAAAGGAGAATTGTTTAAAGCAAAAAGAAAAAAAATTTCATGAAAAAGAAAAAAAACAACACAATCTCTTTCGATGATGCTTTTGACATTATGCCCCTGCAAGCAACGAAAGAGATCCCAGGTTCTCCGATTGAATCGATCCCTATGGCAGCTCTCCCATCGCCCCTTGAAGTAGGTTCTGTGTCCGGAGAAAATCAGGCATGGTTCAAAGTTATGCTAGAGCGTGTGGGGAAGTCGGTGGGTATGTCGTTTGGGGTTGAAGACAATGATGTGGACGCATTCATCAATTTTATCAATGATAGAAGCCTTAACAAATCTGCCTCGACTCGGATCCATAAGGATAAACAAAAACTTCCAAGAGGTTGGAGGGAGTTGCTAAGACTGGAAAGCACGGTGAATAACAATGCGTATGCCACTTGTAGCGAAGGCAAAAAGGGTAGGGGATCTCGTCATGGGTATCAATGAAAATCTTGTGTTGGAACATTAGAGGACTGGGAAGCCAAGGCAAGAGAGCTAAGGTGAAACAAGTTTGTAAGAAATATAAGATTCAGATTCTTGCTTTGCTGGAAACAAAGTTGGTTTCCTTCGATGACAGCATCATGCGATCATTATAGGGAGTCAAAAACAAAGGTCGGGTTGTGTTAAAGGCAAAAGGATCAACAGGAGGGGTGTTGGTTGCTTGGAATAAGGATGTTTGGCATGCAGAGGAAACTTGGTCCAACGGGATAGAAAACCCAGTATTGGCAAGGCTGAATAGGTTCGTCGTGTCTGGAGACTGGTTAGATAAATACCACCTTGTGAAAACGAGGGGTCTCCCTCGTATTTCTTCTGACCACCGTCCCATTCTGTTGGAAGTCCAAGTTGATAGTTGGAGTCCCAAGCCATTTCAGTTCGAACTGGTCTAGTTAAAAGAAGAGAACTTTTGTGACCTCGTTAAATCGTGGTGGCAATCTTGTGACATTTTTGGCACATCAAGGTTCTGGATGGTGCAAAAACTCAAGTTCCTCAAAGCAAAACTTGTTGCATGGAGCAAAGTATTTTTTGTCTAAAAAATCAGTGAAGGTAGAACTGATGAGATATTTGCTTTAGACATTAAGGAGGAATCTAAGGCTCTTTTTGAAGAAGACAGAAGTAGAAGATTGTCTTTATCAGCAGAATACTCCAAGTACCTTAAGGAAGATGAAAATATGTGGAGACAACGATCGCGGGCTTTATGGCTTAAAGAGGGTGACGAGAATACAGCTTTCTTCCATGGAATTGTAAGCGCTCAAGCTAGAGTTAATCATATCAGTAGCATCATTGTAGATGGCATCAAGCTCGAGAAAAGAGAGGAAGTTTGCTTAGTGATAGTTGATTTTTTTTCAAATTTGCTATCTTCGGATGGGGATTTGCATCCCTCGCTAGATAATTTTGTTTTCCCTTGTATCTCAACAGAGGATAGGGACCTTTTAGAGAAATCGATGTCTGAGGAAGAAGTAAAGGAGGCTGGCAGCTCGTTGGGAAGCAATAAGGCGTCGGGGCCCAATGGATTTCCGATTGCATTCTTTCAAATTTTCTGGGATATGGTTAAGCAGGAGCTTATGGAATACATTAAGGAATTTTTCCTAAAGGGTAAACTGACAAAAGGATTGGGCGCTACTTTCGTAGTCTCAATTCCTAAGAAAGGAGTTGAATCTCATTCAGATTTTCACCTATAAGTCTTATCGGAAGCTTATACAAGATCTTCGCGAAGGTGCTAGCTAACTGACTCAAGGCAATCCTAACTTCAATCATATCGGAAAACCAAGGAGTGTTTGTAGCTAATAGACAGATTCTGGATATTACTCTCCTAGCTCATGAGTGCATTCATTCAAAATACAAAGCAGGAAGGAAAGGGGTAGTGTGAAAGCTAGATATTGAAAAAGTTTATGACCACGTTGAGTGGAGCTTCCTAGAATACATGTTGAAAAGAATGGACTTTGGCGAAAGATGGATTTCTTGGATAATGTCCTCTGCCTCTTTCTCAAATTTGGTGAACGGTTCACCAAAAGGATTCTTTAATTTGTCTCAGGGTCTAAGATAAGGAGACCCTTTGTCTCTTTACCTCTTTATTGTGGTGGCAGAGACCCTCGGCGCCATGCTTCGAAAGGGTCAGGAAGCAGGTCTCATTGCAGGCTTTGCTCCTTCCCCATCTGGGCCAAAGCTATCTCATCTTCAATTTGAAGACAACGCATTGCTTTTTTGTGAAGCAGAACTGAAGTTGATAATTTGTGGAAAATTATGGCCTGCTTTCAAGTTTTCTTGGGGTTAAAAATCAACGCTTCGAAGAGTGAGATGCTTGGCATTGGCACCTCCAAGGAAGAGCTTTCTAATCTCACAAAGGTTTTTGGATGACGCACGGCTTCCTTCACTTCCACCTTTTTAGGGTTGCCTTTGTTCTTGGGTAGACCTCAGAAACTTGTGTGGAACAGGGTCATTGAGAGATTCCAACGGAAGTTATCTAAATGGAAAAGCAGACACTTGTCCATGGAAGGCAAAATAACTCTTAACAAGGAGGCTCTTTCGAATCTTCCAGTATACTATGTCCATTTTCAAATGTCCAAAATTTGTTTTGAACACACATGAAAAGTTGCGAAGGGACTTTTTGTGGCAAGGGGCAAAGGAAAAATTCTAATTCCATTTGCTTGAGTAGGATGATGTTTGTAAACCTTGTGCCAAAGGTGTGGGAATTAGAATCTTAAAAGATGTGAACTTTGCCCTCCTAGGCAAGAGGATTTAGAGATTCAAAACAGAATCCGGAAAATTATGGAGGGATGTTATAGCTGCAAAGTACGGCCTAGAAGCGGGCGGATGGGTGACCAAGAGAACATCCTTACATCGGGCTTTGGGGGTATGGAAATCCATTTCCCTTTTGGCCCCTTCAGTGATATCTAGCTTGTCTTTCTCCCTCGGGGATGGCTCTAGAATTCGTTTTTGGGAAGATAGGTGGTGTGGAAATAGAACTCTGGCAGAGGATTTCCCCTTTTTGTTTCGCCTAGCCCCATCGCCCAGCATCTATGTAGCTCCGTGCTTTTCTTTTAAAGGTGGTGCTGGATCTTGGCGTCCCCCATGCCGTAGAGGTCTTAGCGACGAAGAGGCTTAAGTTTTCGCAAGTTTGTTGGATATGCTTCAGCCTTTCCAGCCTACCCTTGATGTTGCTCTCAGGCATGTTCTCTGTCAAATCCCTCTATTCGATCATTCATGATGAAGCTCTCTTGGATCATAATGCCTATTTCTGCAAGCAATAGAAGATGGACAGTGGAACATTCGCATATGCGACACGTGAGGCGACTGGACATAGGCGATGGCAGATGTGTTTAGTTTTTGAGAAATTCATCTTCCTTCAATTGTAGGAAAATGCTTTAGAGGTGAAGGTCACAAAATCAATTTGTCCAGTTTTCAACAAAAAGAGAAAATGAGAAATGATATTTCCCATTAATTCCTAACCAAAAAAAAAAAAGGTCTTCACAAACAACGGAAAGTGGTGTTTGCTTTCCTTTCCTTTCCTTTCGACAAATTTAAACAGATTGAATATATATATATATATAAAGGTGATTAAAGCAGCCCTTGTTTCTAGGCCAGCAAACATTGGGAAGAAGTTGTTACAATTCCCAATGATTTAAGGTCTTGCTTGATTTAAGGCCTAACTTGACATGTTCCATTAATCCTATGTTCATGTCACGAACGGACAACTTGAACTACAGTCGGAAGTTCCATCAGTCATGCCATAGATTATAACCAGAGCCCTAATCTTTGGTGACACATCACACATGAGGAACTCACTATCAGTACCAGTATATGAAGAGCCCAAATTCCAGAGTGGGAAGAGGGGCGGATCGGTATTCATCGGTAGATTTAATGTCGATGTGATATAAATATATCGTTTTTTCAAGTAAAAATGATGATGAGTAGCAAGCAAATGGACGAAAATCCGAAGTATAGATGCAATTTTTGTAATAAGAATAGGCTTAATTTTCAACGGATCATTAAAAATCTGATAGCAAGCCTACCTTTCCTTTCAAATCAAATCGCATCTGAAGCGTTTGCAGCAGCAGCAGCCGTCGTCGCCAATAGCTCCCTCTCTCCCTGTCTCTCTCTTCTCCCTCTCGCTCCTTCTCCGTTCTCAGATCTGTTGGAGCTCTCCAGGATGGAAGCGGATTGGCTGGTGTACCACACACCACCGATCTGGCTAGTGTAGATACGTGTCGTGCGAAGACGAGCGCTGCCGCTCTTCGAGCTCAAGTTGTACGAACGGTTCAAAGGATATCAAAGTTATATGCCTCCAAAATGATGTATTTATTATATCCACACCGTTCATCCATTATTCGAAATCATTATAGATCATGAGCCTAGAAATGATTCATATCCAAAGCCTAAGTAGACCACACCACAAATAGAAGTGGGACAATGATTCTCACCATTAAAACATTTGTAGGGCCATCATAATGTTTATTTTCCATCCAATTTGTTACTAAGTTAAGATAGAACTGAATGAAGAAGAAAAACAAATATCATATTGATCCAAAACTACTGTAACCCTTAAAGCGTTTTAATGGTAGAAATTCAATCCCCAACTCCTTTTTAGAGTGTGGTCCACTTAATCTTTTGATCTATCTTATTTTTGGGTCAAGCCTTATGACAAGCTCCCAAAATGGAACGACGGTTGGGATATAGAACATACCTCATGATGGGACCCATAGATCTTAGTGACGTCAGCACATAGTTATATTGGTGGTGCATGGAACATCAGCCAATCCGCTTCCGTCGAGCATAGGAGGCGCCGTTTAGGTGCAGCACTGGACTCACCTGAAACGGTGCAGGCCCTACTGTAGGGCCCAACTTGATGTATGTATTTTATATCTACCCGGTAAATCCATTTTTACATATCATCATTTTCGGGCATGAGCCCAAAAAATAATCATATTGAATTCTCAGGTTAACCATATTATAAAAAACAATGATGATTAAATGCTTTACCATTAAAAAAATCTTAAGCCCGTTTTATTGTTTTCCATAATTCTTATTTACCATCAACCTGTTGATAAGGTTATAAAATTTTAGATAATGGAAAAAATTAAATATCAATTTGATCCTAAACTTTTAGTCTATAAATATCGTTGGGGTTAAGCCCTCTATACCGACCATACCACCTTCAACCGAGGATGTGCCAGTTCAAGTGGCCCGTGAAACATTAAATTTGAACAATATCCTAACACTTAATACCGGGACTAAGAAGGGGCATCGAACTCTCGAACCGTTTCTCCTAAAGAGGTAACAGCTGCACTCCGGGATATATAACTAAATATCAAACATGTTCAAGAATACAGAAGAACCCAAGTTGAACAATTACGTATTCAAATCGAAAACACTAACAAATACATTACTTTCATTTTGTTGTGTCCTTGAATGAACTCAATCCCTAATAAACTTTATTGGGAGGAACCATTTTTGTTGAGATTTTATGTGAATTTTGGACGGCAAGGTCTAATTATCGGATCAAGATTGGCTTGGTTGAGTCTAATAAATAAGGAGCTAACGTCCCTCCCTAGTTGCTTTCTTTCTCTAGCCAAAAGATTGTGGGGCCGGCCATGACACACCATGTTGACTATGTTAGATTTACTATGCCTATCCATGTTGAGAAACCATTTTAGATCATACGCCCACAATCAGGTTAGATCTAAGGCTTAGGCAGCCACACCACATCAAACAAAAGGGGATTGAATACTTACTATTAAAGATTTCATAGGGGCCATGGTAACTCCCGTATGAAATTCAACCCATTGACAATAATAATAAAATAATATAAATAAATAATAATAATAAGAATAATAATAATAATTAATATTTAAAAAAAAAAGTGAATAAAAGAGTTCAAGAGAGGCAACGCCCCAGTTTCTTATCTTCTTAAATTAATAATTGTGGGACCCACCATGGACTCCACCCTGTTGTTCTGTGAAATTCACAGTCTAATAGCCTCACCAGCTGATAATAGGTTAAGGGCCTTTTAAAAAATAGGCTGATTCAAATCTCGAGTGGACCACACCATAGGAAGCAATCTTAATTGAACGTCCAACGTTAAACAACTTCCTAGCTATCACCCAGATGAGTATATTCAGTATTCATATCTCTCATTTGGTGGGGCCCTCTGTGGCCCACATAAGTGTACATGTGTTATCCACTTTGTCTGTCAAGCAAGCGACCCTCAAAATGTTGCATATCCAAAACTCATGTAGACCACATCATGGTAAACAATGTTGATTAAACACCTACCATAAAAACCTTTCTTAATGTCTATTAGATAATAGGAGCCAACATAGTGCGTGTGAGCCACCTTGAAGTATGGAGTATCCAACCATCTATTTATTAGGTCAGCTCATTCTAGAGCATTATTATAAAAATAATCTAGATCCAAACTTCATGTGGGCCATAGATAGAAAAAAAGTGATCATTAAACGTTTGTCGTTGGAACCTATCCAAGGTCACCTTAATATATGTATGTGATGACGATCCACTTTGTCGGCTCATGAAGGGTGGCTAAGCCTGATAATGAGATAGATCTAAAGCCCGATATGTCGAGCCCACTTAATTAAAGTATCGGGCAATTAGTTGACTTTACTAATAAGCCCACTTAACTAACAAGTGATAAGTCCATTAATCATAAGGCCCACCTAGAGTAAAGCTTTGTGCACCTCATAGTAGAAATTGTGTGGAGCCGAAGTCATTATATATTGGAATATCTGTCTTGTGATCTATATGCATGGATACATGAACTTATATACTGTGTATGTACTTGTGTGTGTAAACTTTTAGGGTTATTATTGTGGCAGACGGGACTCGAATTGCATGGACGCGGATTGCGTCCTACCCACGCCCGGACGGTAGGACGGGCGGGCAGAGCTCCGTGGGGCCCACAGTGATGTGAGTGTTTTATCCACGCCGTTCAACACTGTTTTCAGATAATTTTAATATGTAAACCAAAAAATGAGGTGGGTCCAAGGCTTAAGTGGACCACACCAAAGGAACCTACATGTCGATAATGACACCTTAGCCAATTGAAACCTTTCTAAGGGCCAACATGATGTTTTTTTTACCATACAACCTATTCATAAGGTCATGTAGACGTGGATGAAGTGACAACACAAATATCAGCTTCATCCGAAACTTCTCTGGCTCCTAGGAAGTTTTTAATGGTGTACGTTCAATCCCCACTTTGTGGTCCACTTAAGCCTCGGACCCAACTCATTTTTTGATTCATGTATTAAAATTATCTGAAAACAGTGTTGAACGGCTTGGATAAAACACTCACATCCTTGGGACCCATTTATAAAAGGTCTGCAATCTCTTCTCTGCGGACGGATTTATAAATAGGTCTAATGGGCGGGGACCAGTAGGACGCAATCTGCGTCCGAATTGCATAGTGTAGCACATCGTAGAGTCCACGGTACTTTGTGATATTGGAAAATATCTGTAGGCCCGACCATGATGTATGTGTTTTATCCACATCGTCCATCCAATTTTATGGATCATTTTAGTCTATGGGCACAAAATTGAGGCAGATCCAAATCTCAGGTGGACCACATCACAAGAAACAATGGTGATTGGACGATCAGTTTGGAATCAAGTTGACATTTGCATTTTCTCTTCATCGGTGACTTTATAACCTTATCAATTGGTTGGATGGCAATTAAAAATTACATTGGGCGTAGTAATGTTTTAATGGCGGGTGTTCAGTCCCCAATATTTCCTGAGGTGTGGTCCACTTCATATTTGGATGTGCCTCAATTTTTGTTTTAATATGAACTTCCAAATTGAATGGACAGCATGGATTAAACTCACCCATCATGGCAGAGCCAACAATATTTTTATTAGCATAAGGTGCTAAAGTAGGTGTTGTATGATACATTATGCAATCGTAGCAGGTATTGAAAAAAGAATGGTACTTTGTTGCAAACCGCGTGGACATGACCATGTAGCCCACCTGATGTATACATTGTATGTCTACACTGTCTATCCTTTTGCGAGCTCATTTCCTAGAATCAGAAAAACCAAAAAATAAAAAAGCACTTCCAACTACCAGGTTGACTACACCACATGAAACCGTAGCAACAGTAGTTATTGATAATTACAAACATTTGTGGGCTACAAAAGTTTTAGATCAGGTTAATATTTGTATTTTACTTTCATCCGTATCCGTGTGACATTATCAATAATAGCTTAAATGGCAAATAAACATTACGGCAAGAAGTTTTCAATGGTAGCCGTTCAATAACCACCATTTCCTATGGTGTGATCCACGTTAAATTTATATCTACTTCATTTTTGGGATAATGCGTTGAAATATTCTGAAAAAATTGAATGGAGGGTATAGATATGCAATACATAGATGGAGGTGAGCCTACGGTCACAGTTCCACGACATCATTAGATCGGTCGCAGTCTCGCGAACTGCAGCTTTGAGTGGCCACCCTGACGTATGAGTTTTATCCATGTCGTTCATCCATTCTTACGTATCATTTTAGGATATAATTTCAAACCTAAAGCAGATTCAAGGTAAAGGTGAACTGCACAATGGAATTAAACTCTTACCGTTGAAAATTTCTTTTGGCCACATAATTTTTTAATGGGGCTGATATTTCTGTTTTCTCTTCATACAAGTCTATGTAACTTTATGAATACCCTAGATGGCAAATAAACATCATAGTGTGCCTTAGAAAAGTTTGAATGGTGAGGATCATTGTCACCACTGCTTCCTATGGTGTGGTCCACTTGAGCTTTGGATGTAACTAACTTTTAATCTTATCCATAAACGGAAAAATGGATGGACGGTGCCGATAAAACCCATACATCACTGTGGCCACTCAAAGCGCCTACCCGTCATTCCTAGTCGGAGACTGGCAGGACGCAATGGAAGCGGTTTAGCTACTGAACTCAACAGTAGTCTGGCTAGGGGTGTACACGGGTCGGGCCAAGTCGAACTGGCCTCAGCCCGTCTAGGCCCATTCAACACCCGCACCAGGTCCGAACCCGACCGGGCCTGGTCACTGGGCCAACATCTCCAGTCCGAACCGGGCCCGAGGCGAGTTCGGGCCGAGTTCAGGCTAGTTTCGAACCTTCGAATTCGGGACAGTTTCGAACCTTACAGCAAATTAATGGGAAGGGCTTTGGCAGGTAATCCGCGTCCCATTCAGGACATTCTCCATCTAATGGGCCCTACAATTTGGATGGTTCACATTGAGAAGATCAAATACCATAGTTATGGTGGATGAGACACCACAACTTAATAAACGGTGGAAAACTATCACCGTAGTATTCTACCTTAAGAGTATGAGACAAAGCAACCATGTACATCTCCCATATCAACCAACGCGATTGGTGTAATTTTGCAAATACAGCTAACCAAAATGTCACTGTTAGAGCGTCAACGGTCCATATTAATCTGCACACATCAAAGTCAAGAATAATCCACTCCGTGCAAATTTCTTTATGTGTTCCATCTGGGAGATCACACATAAAATGGACAGTTCTGATCATCTGAAAATCTTTGCATGTGGGCTCCAGTAGGATAACACAAATTGTTGACCCTGACTATGAAAGACAAAATTCATAAAACCAGGGGCCTAAACATCCAGAAAAAAGGTAAAAGAAAAGGGGCGCCCACTTTTCTCTATCTAGGAAGAAAAGGACAAAAAATGTTTTTTTTTTTTTTTCAACAATCAAAACACCTACTCATGAATTGAGCAACAAAACCAGCCATGATCGGATTAAAGAGAATGATGAAGAATCGCATAAAACAGAGGATTGAGAGCGTACTTACCAATGCGAAATTTGCTGGAGAAGGAGAGATCTGTGAATGCAATGGAGCTTCTGAGAATCTTTTTTACGGAGGAGAGAAAGACTCTTCGGAGGGATTTGAGTTTTCAAAATCCAGACACGGAAAATGTCAGCCGATGACGAGAAAGCAGGGGGCTAAACAGATGAGGAAATCGGATTACATAGTAACTCAGTTGGGCCTACCTTGAATGTATGTAATCTATCCACGCCGTCCCAGCAGTGGACAGATGAGCAGAGACGAGCAGCGGACGGACGGACGAGCAGAGACGAGCAGCGGACGGACGGACGAGCAGAGATGAGAGAGAGAGTGAGAGTGAGAGTGAGAGAGAGAGAGAGAGAGAGAGAGAGAGAGCGATTTGGTGGGGCCGCTGGGGCCGGGCAGGGAGAGGGTTTCGTGGGGCCGCTGGGGCGGGCGATTTCTCAAAAGGGGGACAGGGAAAGATAGGGTTTGTTTTTTAAAACAGGGTATATATACCCTAAGTGCGAGTCGGGCCGGGCCGAGTCGGGTTTCGGGCCGAGACGGGCCGAACTGGGAGGTATCCGAACTCGGCCTGAACTGGCTTTCGAGCCTAGAAAATTAGCCCGTCCTAACCCGAACTCAGTTTCGGGTCAGGTCAAGTCGGGCTTTTTCAGGCCCGGTCGAGCGAGCTAACCGGGCTAGCCTGGTTTGTGTACACCCCTAAGTCTAGCTAATGAAGTTATGTCACCATGTTACGTGGGACCCACCGTGACATATGTGTTGTATTGTTTTCAGCATGAACCAAAGAATAAGGCCCCACAAAAACAGTGGGGATTGAACGTACGCCTACCAGTAAAAACATTTTTGGGCCGTTAAAGTTTTCGATAAAGCTGATATTTGTATTTTCCCTTATTCCATATCTATGTAAACTGATAAACAAGTTAGATCTCAAATAGACATCATGGTGGGCCAGGAAGTTTTCAACGGTGGGTGTCACTGTCCCCACTATTTTATATGGTGAACTCTGCTTGAGATTTAGACTTGTCATATTCTTTGTGTCATGCCATAAAATGATCTCTCCAAATGGATGGACGGTGTGGATACAACACATATATCATGGTTGGCCCACAACGTGGTGAGGTCACTTCAGTAGCAGACTCGCTGCTGCCGGTTCCGTAGCCAAATAGCTACCAAAGTGATGTCACAAGCTCTATGGACCTCACCATGATGCATGTTTAGTAACGATACCGTCCATCCATTTGGAGAGATCATTTTATGGCATGGAAAAAAGAATGAGATATACCTAAAGTGGACCCCAACATAGAAAACAGTAGGGACAGTGATATCCACCGCTCAAAACTTATTAGGTGCCACAGAAGTTTCAGATCAAGCTTATATTTTTGTTTTTACTTCATCTATCTCTATGTTAACTTATGAATAGGTTGGATCTAAAAAATACATCATGGAGGGCCTTATAAATGTTTCAACGGTAGGTGTGACTGATCCCACGGTTTTATGTAATGGGTCCACTTGAACCTTACATCTATCTCATTCTTTTGCTCATGCCATAAAATGATCTCTACAAATAGTTAGATGGTGTGGATATAAGACATGCATCATGGTGGGTCCACACAGCCTGGTGACGTCACTTTTATAGCCATTTGGCTACTTACCTTGTCAATATATAATCTACGTTCAGATTTGGCATAGCTGCTGAGGGAAACCTATGTTGTCAGTGGCTAAGCCTGTAGCTACAAGACGATGGACTGCCTGGTTCGGATCCACTGCTTGAATGTTCAGTTCTCTATTTTGGGGTATGGAGAACTGAACTGATCTGTAAGCCGATTCATAGAACTGAACTGTGGATCCAAATCACGGAACCAAACCGTGGAACCGAACTTGGAACCAAACTACGAACCCTTTGATTATTTGCATATTTGACTAACGATTTATGGTTTACAATGCACCATTTTGATTGTTTCTATAAATGTATTTTTGCACACCTTATACAGTATCAAAACTATTCATCAAATGGATCACAACATGAATAGACATGGGCTAGGTTATAAAATAAAACATGCAATTGAACTGAATTTATAAAAAGCCAAGAACCGTGGAACTGACCGGAATTGAACCTGTTTAAACGGTCCAGTTCCAGTTTGGTTCTAGGGTGCTAACGGTCCGGTTCCGGTTCCGAATATCCTAGAACCGTTAGAAACAGTTCGGCTCCAGTTTCACCCAGAACCGAACCAAACCAACCCGTGTGCGCCCCTATACTCCTTGTTAACAAAAGAAAATTATAAAATTTATTCAGCTTCATTAATTTCCCATGTGAATGCCCAATCAAGATCCATGTAACAGGAATCTTGTTTCCATGAAACAGATGATCCGGAATCACTCTAAAATACAGTAGCTCCACGGAATTTATTCATCCGTAAGCTGGCAAGAGGATTGCCTGCCGAGTTACCCTATGCACTTAAGTGTACTGAGTCAACTCTTTGGGCCATCATGGATATATGTATCTTATTTGCACCGTACATCTGTTTGTTAAGATCATTTTAAGTCATAATTCCAAAATTAAATCATAGCTCAAATGGACCACACCACTAGGAATAATGATATCCACGATTAAAACCTTCCAGAGCCCACAAAGATATTTAATCGTCATCCAACCTGTTCCTAAGGGCACACTACACATGGATGAAAGGAAAACACAAATATCAGTTTATCTAAAACTTACATGGCTCCCCATAAGTTTTCAATTCACACAGTTTTCTATGGTGAGGTCCACTTGGCCTTTGGATGTACTTCAATTTTTGGCTCATGCATTGAAATGAGCTGGTAAGATGGATGGACGACATTAATAAAACAAATAATTCACAATGAGCCCCACATAGTTTACTGAATTGGCTGCTTTTCTAACTCAATCTGTATCTTAGCACGGACATCCTCGATGGAGGAAGGGGATTGCATACTCAGTAACTAGTACGCTTTGTGAGGCTCACTGTGATTTTTGTATCTTACATGTGTTGTTTACCTATTTTACCCACTTATTTTAGGGCATGAGACCAAAATTAGAGTATATCTAAATCTCAAATGGACAACACCTAATGAAAAAGTGTGAGTTGTGAACAACTACAATTGAATATTACTAGGTGACCACAAAAATTTAGCATTAAGCTGATATTTGTGTTTTCCTTCCGTATATGTCTTTATGACGTTATTGGATGACAAATAAACATTGCTGTGGGCCTAAGAAGGTTTCAACAGTATATCGGCTGTTTCATGTGGTGTGGCCCACTTGACCTTTGGATATGATTCAATTTTCTGCTCATGCTCTAAAATGAGATGAAAAAACCTATTGTTGGCATGGTTAAAACAGATGCATTTATGGTGGCCAGTGAGTTTCCTCATTACACGATCTCTTACCGGAGAGAGTGGATTAGGTGAGACTAGGACTCACCCAAGAGTTGCTACCCTTACGGTGGGGTTACCGTGGGGCCTGCCTTGATGTATGTATCATGTATTCATGCCGTACATTTGTTTTTCCAAACTACTTTAGGGCATTATCTAAAAATTTAAGAAGATTCAATTATCACGTGGACTATACCATAAAAAACAGTGGATCCTGCCTAAGGGTGCACCTTACTGTTTAAGGTAGTGTTTATTTACTATCCAATCCGTTGCTAAGGTCACGTAAGTCTGGATGAAAGGGAAAAAACAAATATCAGCTTGATCTAAGACTTTTGTGGCCCATTAATGGTTAATCACTACTGTTTTTTATGATACGTTCCACCTGATAATTGTTTTTTATATTTTAAATAATGTCTCAAAATGCTCTTAAAAAACAGATGAACTGTGTGGATATATAATAATTAAATGCATCAAGGTGTGCCGCAATGTAACCCCACGGCAAGGGCACACCGTCTTGAATGAGGCTGGGTCTCACCTAATTCGTTATTGGTGGGTCGTCTACTATGATGAATCCGAGTATAAAAGGGCAGCGTATTGAACACCCACAGTTGAAAAAATCTCGACGCCGTACAACATACGTTTTTGATGAAACTGATATTTGTGATTTTACTTCATCTATGATTATATGATCTCATGAACAGATTAGATGACAAATAGACATCAGTGTTACCTAGAAAGGTTTCAAGAAATCGTTATTTCCACCGTTTCAATGTGTGGTCTACACTAAGCGGACTGGCTGGTGTAGCACGCACCAGCGATATAGCTAGTCTGGGCACGTGTGGCGCGAAGCCGATCGCTAACACTTCTTAAGCTCTCTTGGGAAAGGTTCAAAGTAGATCAAAGTTACATATCCTTAAAACTATGTTTTTATTATATTCACACAATTCATACTTTTGGCGAGGCCATTTTACAGCATGAGCCAACAAAGAGAAATTTCCGACTGTACGACCCATTTATGGCCCATTTTCGAGACGAAGCCCACCTCATTTTACCTACCAAAAATAAGCCCCAGCTGTACGGACGCCCTCCCAAAGGTCGAAAATGCCGCTGCTTTTGCCTTCAAGCGGATCGGCTGCTGCTCGAGAAGACGAGCGCTGACGCTCCTCCAACTCTTGTACGAACGGTTCAAAAGATATCAAAGTTACATGGGCCCACAGTTACGTATTTATTATATCCACAACGTTCATCCATATTTCGAGATCATTTCGGAGCATTATCAAAAAAAAAAAATCATATCCAAAGATCAATTGGACCACACCAAAAAGAGCAGCGGATAAATTGATTTTCACCGTTAAAAATTTTGTAGGGCCCACCATAACATTTATTTTTCATCCAATCTATTCATAAGGTCACAAAGACCTGGATGAAGAGGAAAAACAAGTTTCATAATGATTCAAACCTAAAAGGGTTTCAATGGTAGACGTTCAATCCTCCACAGCCTTTAACAGTGTGGTCCACTTGATAGCTAGATCTGTCTTATTTTTCGTCTCAAGCCTTAATAAGAGTTCTCCAAAAATATGGACGGTTTGGATATAACACATACCTCATAATAGGACCCACAAAAAGCGGTGAGGATTACAACAACAAAAAATAAAATTAAAAAAATAATAATAAATAAATAAAAATAAAAAAAGGAACTTAGGGCTACGGGTTTCTATTACTATGGATAATAACGGTAGCAATAGCCTTCGTCCTTGCCATTTCAATATGTCCTTTTATATGTATCGAAGGTCTTTCAATTAATCGAAAAAGGTCAGCACTGTCCAGCGAGTCTGCCTCAAAAATCTTGCAAGTCTGCCTCAAAAATCTTGCAATCTTTTATTAATTGAAAGTCTTTCGATTAATCGAAGGTCTTTGGAAAAAGATATTATACCTTTCGCTACGGATTATAACCGTAGCCATAACTATAGTCTGTGCCAATCTATAATTTTTTTTATTTATTTTTATTTTTTTACATGGAGAAGTTCGTTCTACCTACAATTTTCTCTAATACATATTTATATAAATATGTATATATAAGCATATAAAAAAATTTCTCTTTTTTTTTTCATTTCTTTCTTTATTCATTTAACAATAATATCTTCTAAACCAAAATTAGTTACTTTCTGTACCCTATATGATTTGGGGTAGGAGAAGCTACTTTATCCAACCAACCTAGTTATTTTTCAAGATTCCATCAGGTTGATGGTCAAAAATCCATTTCATTCACTTCACGGTCAATTTCAATCAGTTCGTGGTCAATTTCGCTGATTTCATTTACTTCATGGTCAGTTCTTGTAACGCCCTGAAAATTAGGGGTCGAGCAAAGCTCAGCTCCCGAGTTCTAACACATCACTTATGCAACATAGATAATGATGATTATGATGAGAGCATTGAAACATGAATGAGATTATACCAAAACAGCATATCATACTCCAGAGACAGTTAATTGCAAGCGGAAGACTGTAATAGATGTATAAAATATATAAACTATGATAAGTCTCCAGAGTGTGATAATATTACCAGGTTAATGAATGACAAGTACAATTTCAAAATATACAAAATTGTGTAAGGTCATCTAGTCGACATCCATGTAACTCCGTCGATCAAGACACGGCTCACATGAAGCTGCCAAAAACAACATATACAAGAAAGCATCCTTGTCATCGCAAAGGTCCGGCTCCGCCTCACAAGCATCGCCATCACCTGCAGCTACAACAAGGTCTGGTTGGTGTGCACAATACCATCCCATAACGTGGGAGTGAGTAGCTAACTCAGTGGAACAATAAAGCATAGGTTAATATGTTATCAATTCAGTCAAGCAGTAATGATAAAGCAGTACAATCAAACAATCCTAACTACTCTTATTAATGCAAGGATAAAATGTAGTCATGATGCATGCCCTTGTCAAACCACCCTCATGCGACATCATCTTACGTTCGCGGTATGCGTTCATCCCTCAGTGCTCCACATCTTCTAGGCACATGCAGTGCTATGTTATGAGCGTAATTACCGAGTTATTATTAGTCCTTTTCATATAGCAGTATTGGAAAACTAAGGTACCTCCCTTATATCATTCCCAAATAATGATCCATTCTAGGGTCGTCAGTCCTAGATAATCTCATACGATGGTGCAGTTCTAGGTCGCTGCAAAGGGTTGCCAGGGCTGTTGCACGTACTCGTTGCACTGCTCCCCCATCACCTTATCAATGTAGGCCTAGTTTATACTCTGTTACTACGGGAAGACTGGTTGCCTCACCGCAGATTTAGAGTATGCTCAAGGTCACTACACCGGGCACGGTCAGGGCTATTACATGTACTCGTTACACCACTCTCCCATCACCCATCAAAACAGTGTAGGCCGACACCTCGAATACAGTGTCTCATACCACCATATTCGGCTCACGAGTCTGGGTTGCTCACTGGTCACTACGGGGAGACTCGTGGCCCCAGTGTAGGCCAACAGCTCGACCACGGTGTCCCATACCACCATGCCCAGCTCATGAGTCTTAGCGGATCAAGGTACCAAGGTTAACGGAGTTGCACTGGTAAGTTTGGTACATTAGGTTTAAGCAATGACGTCCAAACATGATGAACATGCATTAGACAGATCGGGTTACTTGACGAGCTCGACTAGCACGAGCGCACAACTAGCTGAACGACATGAAGTGCATAAGAACTCCGTGTGGCCTAACCACTGCCGACAACCGACGTGCAGCTCGGGTTTGTCAAACACGTCCTTCGTGGCGAATGAATCTCAACCACGAACTCAAGGCATGTTACTGATTGCCTGGACTAAACAATAGCCCCAATCACATTCAATTACGGATAGGTAAAGCAGTAATGAATCAAGATTTCAAATCATACAATCAAAGTCTGATATTGTTCGCTTAAGGCTGTCAGGGCTGTTGCACGCACTCGTTACACCACTCTCCCATCACCTTACACGGCTTTGTTTTTGCAGTTTATGGAATACAACTTAAACATGAATTTAATCATATGCATTACATAGATAAACAGACATTATAATATACGGTACATGGAGGAAAGCATACACATAGTTAAAAGGAGTTGAGAATCATATCTCAACACCCTTATATATTGCAATTTACTAACTACTTACTCATTCAGACAATTTTACAAATACTTAGACTACACGTTATAACATACATGACGTAGGTTGATCACATAGGTATTAAGCCAAATCCTTTCACTAGGAAGCTACCCCATTTATAACACGCGTGTACCCACGGCGGATAGTTATGTCAAGTATGAATCCAAGTCTCATATTCATTCAGTCATTTCCACAAACACTTGGGCTACACACTTTAACATATATAGCGTATATTGGTCGTGGCGTGATTTAGGGCAAGTCATTTCGCTAAGGAGTTGTCGCATACATTCAAGCATTAATCAAGACAAATAATCATGTTAAGCACAAATCCGTATTTCATACGTATATGGTATTTTCTACAAATACGAGGAATACAGTATATTCAACATAATTAACGTATATCTGAAAAATGAAACGGACAGCACTTTGTACATGTGCAATAGCATCCACATCAGTAATAAATCATTAACTGACATTGAAAGCCTTGAAAACCATAACCTATACGTCTAAAGTCCGCACCTTTTGCCGGTAGACGCGAAACGAAAACAGTTTGAACACAACGGCTTTGTCTACTGCACAACGACAACCTATAGCTATTCCACCTTCTATTCTAGTTGAATCTCCAAAACAGGTTAGGGTTAGGATTTCTTACCTAAGAACGAAGCCGGAATCGCCGGGATAGCGATTGAAAAGTGGTGGTTAAGCACGTAGATCGGCATGGTAGAATAGCAGGAAGATTCTCCCACAACTCTCACACTTTCTCTCTCTTCTCTCTTAGAGTTTTCTCAAATTCGTATGGGATGAGAGAGTGAGGGTTTAAGGTCCTTATATAGGCTAAAAACTCTCCAAAATAGACTCAGGATCAAGGTATACTTAGGTTATGTCCAAAGCGGGTCTGTTCCATCTCAACGAAGCACTTCTGGAGCCTCCCCTTGAGCCAAAGGTCAGACTTAAGCTCACTGACTATGGATCTAGGTCGAGTTAAGTTTTTATTTCAATCGGGTTTCCAGATCGCACGTGATGGACCAGTTTCAGTTCAACGGTCACAGAATCTCGATCAGGGTTACAAGTATACAGACATGTATGGGAAATGTTTCCTGATCCGAGAGTGTATTTGGGTCGGATTTCGACGGTCTGATTGCTTGTATTTGGCCCGCAAACATCAAGTCTCAAATTACTTAAATTTAATTTAATTTCTAAAGAAACCCAAGCTTTCTCACATTCCTCGCTCCGGGCTCAAGCGAATAACCTTGGGACACTATCTAGATTTGACTTCCGAGATGGTTGTCAAGCCCAGCAAGGTGGTCCTAATTCTATAACCTCGTATTATTCAGACTTTCGATGTGCGGTCCAGATTTGATACGGGATTTTGTGATGCTCCCGAGAGCAACTGGGTAATGAGATTGATCCTAGAGTTTAGGGTAACCTAGCGTCACTGATTCTACAAGTTTTGGGTCTTGTAGATCGGATTTAAAGTGATTAGTACGGATTTCGTATGTGATCTAGTTTAACACTTAGTTAACTTTATCTAATTTCTAAAGGATTTAGTCCTATAAGATTTCTGTCTGAGGTGGTACTTGGGCCTTTATAGTTTGTATATAAAGTGATCCAAGTTATTAATACTCAACTGAATCACGCCCTAGTTACAACAGAAGAAGGTCCTAGGGCAGGAGAGGCTAATGTTCCAAATAACCTATTCGTTTTGTGGGGTTCCATAAGGGTAATGGTTAAAAGCCCATTTTATTTATGTATTTACTATTTACAATAATTTATAGTTTAAGTATTGTTCTTCATCACCTAAACTTTAAGATTAGTGTCTAATGTGTAAGTACTTAGAAAGATTTAAAGAACGAGGTAGTGAAAGGTGAGATTTGTGAAGGAAAGGGGTTAAAAATCAATTTTAGACTTTGGGATTGAGTTCTGACAAGTTAAAGAGGTGTTAGGATTGACTCATTGCCTCAGGACGACTATCTCCAGGTTGGTAAAAATTCGGGATGTTAAAAATTAGCTTCACTTCACAGTCATTTCCATGCATTTCACAGTCATTCCCGACAATTCCGTGTTGATTCACGGTTATTTCCACGCATTTCACGGTTAATTCCCTTCACTTCACGGTCATTTTCACGCATTTCACGGTCAATTCGCTTCACTTCACGGTCATTTCCATGCATTTCATGGTCATTCTTGGCGATTTCGTGTTGATTCACGATCATTTCAACGCATTTCACGGTCAATTCCTTTCACTTCACGGTTATTTCCACGCATTTTCACGATCAATGCGCCTCACTTCACGGTCATTTCCACGCATTTCACGGTCAATTCGCTTCACTTCACGGTCATTTCCATGCATTTCATGGTCATTCCCGACGATTCCGTGTTGATTCATGGTCATTTCATCGCATTTCACGGTCAATTTCTTTCACTTCATGGTCATTTCCATGCATTTCACGGTCAATTTGCTTCACTTCAAGGTCATTTTCATGCATTTCACGGTCATTCCCAGCAATTCCGTGTTGATTCACGGTCATTTCCATGCATTTCACGGTCAATTCCCTTCACTTCACGGTCATTTCCACGTATTTCACAGTCAATTCACTTCACTTCACACCGCCCATTTCCATGCATTTCACGGTCAATTCGACGCACTTCACGGTCAATTCACTTCACTTCACAGACATTTCCATGCACTTCGTAGTCAATTCACTTCACTTCACCGTCATTTCCATGCATTTCACGGCCATTCTCGGCGATTCCGTGTTCATTCACGGTCAATTCGACGCACTTCACAGTCAATTCACTTCACTTCACGGCCATTTTCACGCACTTCGCGGTCAATTCACTTAACTCCACCGTCATTTCTATGCATTTCACAGTCATTCCCGGCGATTCTATGTTCATTCATGGTTAATTCGACGCACTTCACGGTCAATTCACTTCTCTTCACGGCCATTTCCACGCACTTCGCGGTCAATTCACTTCACCGTCATTTCCATGCATTTCAGGGTCATTTTCGGCGATTCCGTGTTCATTCACGGTCAATACGACGCACTTCACGGTTAATTCACTTCACTTCATGGCCATTCCACGCACTTATGGTCAATTCACTTCACTTCACCATGAAGTGCGTCGAATTGACCGTGAAGTGTGTCGAATTGACAATGAATGAACATGGAATTGCGGGGAATGACCGTGAAATATATGGAAATGGCCGTGAAGTGAAGTGAATTGACCGTGAAGTGCATCGAATTGACCGTGAATGAACACAAAATCGCCGGGAATGACTGTGAAATGCATGGAAATGACGGTGAAGTGAAGTGAATTGACCGCGAAGTGCGTGGAAATGGCCGTGAAGTAAAGTGAATTGACTGTGAAGTGCGTCGAATTGACCGTGAATGAACACGGAATCGCCGGGAATGACCGTGAAATGTATGGAAATTACGGTAAAGTGAAGGGAATTGACCGCGAAGTGCATGGAAATGGCTGTGAAGTGAAGTGAATTGACCGTGAAGTGCGTCGAATTGACCGTGAATGAACACGGAATCGCCGGGAATGACTGCGAAATGCATGGAAATGACGGTGAAGTGAAGGGAATTGACCGCGAAATGCGTGGAAATGTGCGTGAAGTGAAGTGAATTGACCGTGAAGTGTGTCGAATTGACTGTGAATGAACACGAAATCACCGGGAATGACCGTAAAATGCATGGAAATGATGGTGAAATGAAGTGAATTGACCGCGAAGTGTATGGAAATGGCCGTGAAGTGAGTGAATTGACCGTGAAGTGCATCGAATTGACCATGAATGAACACGAAATTGCCGGGAATGACTGTGAAATGCATGGAAATGACCGTGAAGTGCATGGAAATGACTGTGAAGTGAAGAGAATTGACCGTGAAGTGCAGGGAAATGACCGTGAATCAACACGGAATTTTCAGGAATGACCGTGAAGTGCGTGGAAATGCATGAAAATGACTGTGAAGTGAAGTGAATTGAGCGTGAAGTGCGTGGAAATGACCGTGAAGTGAAGGGAATTGACCATGAAATGTGTGGAAATGACCGTGAATCAACACAGAATTGCCGGAAATGACCGTGAAATGCATGAAAATGACCGTGAAGTGAAGCGAATTGACCATGAAATGCGTGAAAATGACCGTGAAGTGAAAGGAATTGACCGTGAAATACGTTGAAATGACTGTGAATCAACACAGAATCGCCGGGAACGACCATGAAATGCATGGAAATGACCGTGAAGTGAAGCGAATTTATCGTGAAATGTGTGGAAATGACCATGAAGTGAAGCGAATTGACCGTGAAATGCGTGGAAATGACCGTAAAGTGAAAAGAATTGACCATGAAATGCGTTGAAATGACCGTGAATCAACACGGAATCGCTGGGAATGACCATGAAATGCATGGAAATGAACGTGAAGTGAAGCGAATTGACCGTGAAATGAGTGGAAATGACCCTGAAGTGAAGGGAATTGACCGTGAAATGCGTGGAAATGACCGTGAATCAACACGGAACTGCCGGGAATGACCGTGAAATGCATGGAAATGACCGTGAAGTGAAGCAAATTGACTGTGAAGTAAATGAAATGAGCGAAATTGACCGCGAACTGATTGAAATTGACCGTGAAGTGAATGAAATAGATTTTCGACGATCGACCTGATGGAATCTTAAAAAATAACCAGGTTAGTTGGCTAAAGTAGCTTCTCTTACCCTAAAATCATATAGGGTACGTCAAGTAACTAATTTTGGTTTAGAAGACACTGTTGTTAAATGAATAAAGAAAGAAATGAAAAAAAAGAGAGAATTTTTTTTATATATGCTTATATATATATTTATATAAATATGTATTAGAGAAAATTGTAGGTAGAATGAAGTTCTCCATGTAAAAAAATAAATAAAAATAAAAAATAAAAAAAATTTCATAGATTGGCACTAACTACCATTATGGCTACGGTTATAATCCGTAGCTAAAGGAAAAATACCTTTTTCGATTAATCGAATGACCTTCGATTAATCGAAAATTGCAGGATTTTTGAGGCAAACTTGCTGGACAGTTCTGGACCTTTTTCGATTAATCAAAAGACCTTTGATTAATCGAAAATTGCAGGATTTTTTAGGCAAACTTGCTAGACAGTTCTGGACCTTTTTCGATTAATCGAAAGACCTTTGATTAATCGAAAATTGCAGGATTTTTTACGCAAGCTTGCTGGACAGTTCTGGACCTTTTTCGATTAATCGAAAGACCTTCGATACATATAAAAGGACATATTGAAATGGCAGGGGTGAGGGTTATGGCTACGGTTATTATCCGTAGCGATAGAAAGCCTCGTGGCCATAAGTATCTTTTTTTTAAAAAAATTATTATTATTATTTTTTTATTTTTTCCTGTTATAATCCCCACCACTTTTTGTGGGTCCTATTATGAGGTATGTGTTATATCCAAACCGTCCATCTTTTTGGCAAACTCTTATTAAGGCTTGAGACGAAAAATAAGACAGATCTAGCTATCAAGTGGACCACACTGTTAAAGGCTGTGGAGGATTGAACATCTACCATTGAAACTCTTTTAGGGGTCACAGAAGTTTGGGCCATTATGAAACTTGTTTTTCCTCTTCATCCTGGTCTTTGTGACCTTATGAATAGATTGGATGAAAAATAAATGTTATGGTGGGCCCTATAAAAGTTTCAATGGTGAAAATCAATTTTCTGCTGCTCTTTGTGGTGTGGTCCAGTTGATCTTTGGGTATGATTTTTTTCAATAATGCTCCAAAATGATCTCGAAATATGGATGAACGTTGTGGATATAATAAATACATAACTGTGGGCCAAGGGCATTTTCGACCTTTGGGAAGGTGTCCGTACAGCTGGGGCTTATTCTTGGAAGGTAAAATGAGGTGGGCTTCATCTCGGAAATGGGCCATAAATGGGTCGTACAGTAGGAAATTTTTGGCCAACAAATCAATTATATAAAAAGCTCAACTGCACTACACCACAAATAGCAGCTGTGTAATGATTTTCACCATTAAAACATTGGTAGGGTCCATCATAACATTTATTTTACATCCAATTTGCTCGTAAGGTGAGAAAGACATAGATGAAGAAAAAAAACAAATATAATATGGATCCAAAACTTACGGACCCCAAAAAGGATTTCAATGGTAGACGTTCATTCCTTTACTGCTTTTTGCAGTGCAGTCCACTTGATCTTTAGATCTGTATTATTTTTCAGCTAATGACTTGCTAAGAGATCTCCAAATAGATGAACGGTTTGGATATAACACATACCTCATGATGGGACCCACATACTTGCTGACTTCAACACACTAGCTGGATCGCTGGTGTGTTACACCAGCCAATCCGCTTCCGGTCCGGACGCGGATTTCCTGCTTAAGCCTTTAGCGGAAGTTCCTCTGCTGAAAACTCGGGTGGCTCACTATCATGTTTGTGAGAAATCTATGCCGTCCATCCATTTTGTGAGATCATTACAGCACTTGAGACAAAAAAAATGAGAAGGACCAAAGACTAGAGTGCCCAGCAATAAAGGAAAAAGGTGGTTAGGAAATTTTCTACCATGGAAACCTCCCGGAGGTCGTCATCCATACTGTTATTAACGTCATTCTTACTAAGATAACTAAAAACATGAATATTAGTCTGATTGAAAGCTTCTGTGTCCCAAATATTTCAACTGTGGACCTTCGATCCTCACGTTTTCGGCCCACTTTAGTATTGGATCCATTTCATTTTTGGCCCATATTCTAAAATGATCTAAAAAAATCGAATGGACGTATTTGATTTCTAACAAACATCACAGTTGGCCCCACCTAAGTTTCCAAGAACTTCATGCGTCCGTCTGCACTAGTTTTGAACGGACGAGGATTTCCCGCTAAAGAAGTTAATGCGAAAGATGCTGGGTGGGGCCACTGGAATGTATTTGATAAATCCATTCTTTCCATCCGTTTTGAGAGATAATGTTAGGGCGTGTGACCAAAATGAGGTGGATGCAAAACTCAAGTGGGTCACACGAGAGTGAAAATTTTGGGAAAGAAATCCATACCGTTGAAACCTTCGTCGGCTCTACCTTGATGTTTATAGGCTATCAAAACCGTTTATAAGGTAATTCCGATGAGATGGAGTGAAAACACTAAAAAGATGGCCTGATACAATATTTTTATGCCCATGAGAATGCTTCAATGGTTCTCACTGAATGACCACTGTTTCCTCTCGTGTGGCCCATGTTAGTGTTGTATATACCTCAGTCTTTTTTTCGCGCGTCCAAAAATAAGTTCGCAAAACACATGGACCGGGTAGATATCACAAACATCTCTATGGGCCCCACCCAGGATCTTACGCAGGATCTTACGAAGAAGAAGAAAAAGGTAAAATTTTTGTTTTTGTTTTTTTGGGAAATCGGTTGTTGCGGCGACCATTATGATGCGTTTTTTAAGGGTGTCCCGTAAGAACCGTTTTAGAATAAGTTGCACATGGTTTATCTGCTACAAATCAAGAATATAACATTATCGGTGAAGAGCAAGGAACCCTTAACTGTATCAACCGACCACTTATTATCATCATTGTGATATCATTCTTGCTCCATCGACAATTACAAGTACCTAAATCCATTGCTATCCGAATCTTGGGAGCTAGTATGGATGGAGCTTCCTGACCATGCAATTGGTGCTCATCCATTTGAATTAAGAATAAAAGGTTTAAGACAAAAAGGAAAAAAAAAGAAAAAGTGATGGTTTAAGACTATCACATTAGCATGATTTCATGCTTGCTCAAGGTGTTCTGTATCTGTTATGATGCCAACGTACAGGCCGTTACGTATAGGTAATGGCCATGACCATTAGTGATAATGGGTGAAGCAGGACAGTTGGTTTTTGGGGACCGTATCGACCGTTTACCCGTAACGGTAAAAAAATGGCCACTTTTTTTTTTCATATTTAAATCCATTTTTCTCTTTATTTTTTTTTTAAAATTTTCTCATTTAAAAAACGTTCATAAATTATTCTAGAGCAAAATTCAACCACTCTTACTATGGGATCGCAACAATCGTTACGCCAGCTTATTGACCGTTATAGTCGATATTTGTATCAGTAATGGTGGTGATAATTATGGCCATTGTTACCAATACGGTATACCTTGTGCTTGCTCAATCAATAAAAAGGACCAGTAATTTGGACCGTCTGGCTTCTGTATGCACAGGCCATACAAGTGGATAGTTGCCACCGCATGACATGTCACCCTAACAACTGTCACACGCTTAGTAAATACAAGGAGCCTCTTTGTAAAACATTCATTTTGAAGGTTTTTTACGTAAAGAGATTAATCTCTTTTTTATAGGCCTTCGCACACCTCTACATGCTAATACACATGACACACCCCTCCCTTCTGAAAAAGTAAAAAATAAAAAATAAATGTAACACTGACATGCATATAGGACATCTGACCCATGCATCGATCAGGTAGAACACTCTTTATGGTTCACATGTCATATAGTTCCTCCCTTTTGTTGGCTTTATGAACTCTATGGAACTATTTTTTATGAATCTGAAATGGTGGTCATTGCTCAGATTTGTTGGGAAGGGTTTTTCTCATTTACCTAAGGTGTAATTTCATAATTTATTTGATATGGTGTCCCATGTACAGTTTAAGCCATATGAAGAGATCCAGCAAGAATGAACGCAGAAGGATGAGAAGAAAGAAGCTGAACAATTTCAAAAAGAAAGGCTGCCAAAGGGCTTGGAAGAGATCGATGCAACAAGAAAATACCGACCCAGGTGATATGGAGGACATGTTCGAAATAACTCCATTCAAAAAGACAGAAATTGTTGAATATAGACCTTGGTCTGACCTTCCAATAGATATTCTAGAGTTGATTGCACTGCATCTCTTTCGAGCGGATTTTGTTCATCTGACCTCCACCTGTAGAAGTTGGTGATCAATTGCTTCACCGAGCCTGATCACAAAACGGCATCCCTCATTGCTCACTAGCCGTGGCTTGCCATTTCTCAGAAATCACTCACCATGGCTCATGTATTTTGAGAAAGACAATGACATGTGTAACTTCTGGGATCCTTTGTACAATGAGAGATATTTCATCAATATCCCAGAGCTCTCTGGTTCAACAATTTGTTTCTGCTAGGATGGTTGGGTATTCATGTGTAGAGGCAGCCACTCTACATTCCTTTTCAATCCCTTTGTCATGGCAGAGATTGAACTCCCGGATTTGGAACATCCTATCAACTTCGATTGCATCACGTTCTCATTCACACCGACTTCTTCAGATTCCACAATTTTTGCTGTTTCATCTTTTGCTGATACTGCTTCCATTTGCATTTGTCGTCGTGGGGACAGGTCTTGGACTGACTACTTTTTTGATAGTAATTTGCCGTTCTGGATATCCTACACAAATCCAGTTTTCAAGGATGAGGTTTTCTATGTCTTGGGACATAATGGGGTACTGGGGGTCTTTGATCCAAATCTAATCACTTGGACTATTCTTGCGAAGCCCAAGCCACTGAAATTCTGCAACTGTCAATCAATTCCCAAATGTAAGTGGGAATATTATTTGGTAGAATCGAGAGGGGAGCTATTAATGGTGGTCATCGGTTTTCTCGGGACTCCAATTCATGTTTTTAGACTAGAACCTTCAGAGATGGAATGGGTGACGATGGAAACCTTGGAAGATCAAATGCTATTTGTAGGTCTGTGGACTTCTCTCTCCTCCACGGCATTGGTGAAAGGGATGGAAAATAAGATCCATTTTCCTATTGTCAGGGGTGAAGATTGTGTTTTCTACTCACTTAAGGACTGTAGATGCTATCCTAGTAGAAATTTTTACAAGTGTGAAGAATATATCTCTAGCACCTGGATTGAACCTAGGTGGTTTCAACCTTCAGCTGAAGAGCTCAATTGGAGTCAAACCTTTGGAGGATAAATCTGAACAGATATAATTTTCTTTGAAAGTCAGTTTTAATTATTTGTCTATTTAAACTATATTTTCTTGGGATGAAGCAGAAAGGAAAAAACAATCTTTTGCTATTTATATCCCCTTTATCTAAAATTGGGTAAATTTTGTAATTTGATAAATTGTATATAAACTGCAAACCCTTGTTTGGTAAACTTTCGCGTTGAATTCAAGTTGATGCATTGCCAACGGTCAATTTTGAATCAATGATCAATTAGGGCACATGGGGCTTTAAAAAAGAAAAAAGAGAAAAAAAAACCAATGAAAGGACCCACAGAACCCAACCCTGTAACAGATTGTGACTGTAGCCACATATGCGGTACCAAGTGTGGGGCCCACTGAATGGTTTGCATATTATACATGCTAACTGTTTGTAATGGTAGGGCCCAAAAGGTGCCAGAGCTGCTGATCAGGCCCTTGGTTAGCTTGGAGGGACTGATCTTTGATCATGTCTATAGTGGTCAAGGCAGGAATTACGCTCATCAAGTGGGCTGTAATGCACGAACTAATGGATGGCTCTAACAAGTCCTTGTAGAAGACCATTTTTTTGTATGACATAGCACAGATGTTGAGAGGACCTGCCTGATTTTTGGCAACAGGGTTCTACGTGGTACAGAGAAGATTAGATTCCTGCCTATGCCTACATAAATGGACTCTGTCTGCATGCACACATATACATGTTCCAACCTGGTACATGTGTAGGAAGTCCAAGCCATTTATCAGATGAGACCTTAGCTAAATTAATGTGGACTTTTGAATGTACAACTTGATAGACTTAAAAAGAAAAAGAAAAAGAAATCCTTTCGGCAATTTCATGCAGGTAAGGAAGATGAAGCCAAGAACTCCCACTTGCCTGCATTAGATCAGTTTCTGGTGGAATCTTGCGGTGAGATTTTTCTAACTGGGTGGATTCAGCTTTTATTTATACCATGGGGTGAGATTTTTCTAACTGGGGGTGGATTCGGCTTTTATTTATACCATGGGTTCCAAGTGTTGAGGCCTACAAAATGGATTTTGATAGAATAGCCTGGGTAAAGGTTGAAGTAGGTGATATGGAATTGCATTTGGTCCAATGTAAACTCCATCTAGAAGGATTGGATTAATTCAGGTATCATATCATCCAGTCTCAGTAGGAGATATGCGGGATTTCTAGTGGATTTTGAAATCCACTACATTTATGGGCCCCACACTGATGCATGTGTTTTATCCACCACCGTCCATCTATATATGCCCTTTACACGTGACAATCGAGTTGCATATGTATGCAGGTAACAACAATCGAGTTGCATATGTATGCAGGTGACAGGCATCAGTTGTGAAATCTGGTCGGTTGATTACAATTCATGGTGGTAGGTTTTACATAATACAATGTTTTTCCAAAAGAAGAATTTGATGCCAAACATGAGATTGGATGGTTAAAATACAGACATATAATCATTTTGCAATAATAGTATTAATTCCACCTAATGTAATTTCATGCTATTTCATCCCACTTTCCAAACAGGCTAGGCGATCTTGTGCTGTTCTTGGGTGGGAACTGTTCTACATCATGCTCCTCCCCGATAGGTACATCTAGTTTACAAAGGTGATAAAAGTTTATATGTATATCATTTGGAAAGGGGAACATTTTGCCTTGTCCAAACTATGTATTTCACTTGGATAGGGAAACTATTTCCGGTGTTTTGCCTTGTCCAAACTTTTGTCTGCCTTGGGTTGAACCTTTTTTTTGAGTAATGCACCTATATTTCTGTGACAAACTTCCTCTTAATTTGGGTTCTTTGTAATGTAGTGGAGTTGGTGTTTTGGACCAGTGGTCTGTAAGGAAGCGTTTGGATCGTAAGCTACTTATTTCTGCTTTCATTTGTTCTACATCCACTTCTTCATTTTCTTGTCTTTTCTTTTTTCAGTTGAAAGATAATGAAAACATTATTGTGAAAGAATTTTGCAAAGATAGAAAAACCAGACAGTCTGGACCCTCCATCACGTCCAGTCCACCCTTCCTCTGCTACTATGCAATACAACATTTGGATGGTCCTAAATATCCATGGTTGTACCAATCTTCTATTCACGATCTTGTTCATCCATTTTTGAATGCCATTGAATGGATGGTTTGGATCATCTGTTTAGTAATGGCTCTTTTAGTCAACATGAGATTTACAGTGTTAAAAAGATGCACTATCTTGGCTTCTCAAGATTAAGCATTAGACATCTCCTTACATGATATAATCTATATGATTTGATTTAAGGATTACATATTTAGAAATAGTAAAACAACAATAAGATATGCCATGAAAACAAAAAATGCCATGATGTGATCTGAAACATTATTTATCTGACTTGAAAACCTGGCATCTTCCTTGAGAACTGCCACCTGCCAAAAGAATTTTTTTTTTTTTTTTTTCATACACAATCAGTTTCATATGACAAGCAGCTTTTAAATTTAAAATGAGGTCCCCTGTTATGACTTTGAATTTCAGCTGGTTTGCAAGTCAGATAAATAATAGGAGGATATACTTAGGATTCCAGTGATAAGAGTGCAATATACCAATTCGTTGAAAAAAAAAAAGGGAAAAAAAATGGTATCGACAGCACATAACAGGCTCAAAAAATTCTCCACAAGCTCCCAAAGGCCTCTCCAATAATGATTTTGAAAAGTTGATCAAGTATCAAAGCTGAATTTTGTTACAAGATTCAAGCAATGATTGGACTGAAACCCCTGAGTAGAATTTCTCAAGGGACAATCGGGCCCCATGGACCATGTCAGAACACTGCTTCTCATGTCGTGCAAGGCATGCCACAAAACAGAAATAACAGGAAAATGGATATTTCCATTTGCCCGTTGCTAATGTATTGTGGAGCTCCCACTGAAAAGTAACATGCTACATTCCAGCTGGTGCCATTGGACCCAACAGTCGGATAAAACTCCTGCAGATTCTGGTTTAAAAGCAGACTTAACATCTTCAAGTTAACCAGCAACGATATCTCTTGATGACCAATGGTCCAACTGAAGGTCTGGCCCTTGATAGATTAAAATGGTTGAACAAGATTCATGTAGCGGGCACCAATTAATTGAGATAAGGCTAAGATGATGATGATGATGCACAACAAACTGGAATACTTCCAAAGAAAAAATGAGGCAATTCAACATGGAATTGACAAGGTAGGCAATAGATGAAATACCCCAACGTTATTGTATTCCCAAAGCTTATGAACTCCACAATCAACTACCTGCAGCCAAAAACCAGCTCATGTCGACCAACAACTCTACACACATCATTTTTTGAATAAGCATCCATGTAAAAATCAAATCATAGTTGACATCGACGTCATCATCATAGCCTTGCCTCCCACCTTTCTCTTAAATACATTTTCAAGTTCAGATGCACTAATCCATTAAACAAAGGGAAAGTCTAGGCTGGTGGGAAGATGATGGGCCAGCTCACAGTAATTTCAATAGACACAATGAATGCAGGAATTTATTAAGAACCCAATTTGAACTATTTTTCATATTGACTTTTCAATAATATTACAAGTGATAATTTAAACAATGGAAAAGTCTAGGCCGAAAGGATCTAATAACCAATTGAGGCATCAATGGTAGTAGATTTACTTACATCTGCACCTGCATTGAATATATTCGAGTAATGTAAAGGATTCTCGGATTTTATCTTCTACCTGCTTAGCCGTCATACAGAATGCACATCTGCAATATGGGCAATACCAACTGCCTTTTGGAAGGGAATGTATCGGATTTGAACCTTAAAAAGGGACAACACGATATTAAATAATACATTGTGTGTGTGTGTGTGTGTGTGTGTGTGTGTGTGTGTGTATTCATTGCAGTATGAGAGTTATGAAATAACCTTTTTGAAAAAGCTCTAAGACGTTGAATTGGAAAATTGATACCACACCATGGTGACTACTTTCTCAATACTATATAATGATCCACTGAGCAATAGGAGTTATTTAGTACACTTGCTGAATATAATGATCGAAACATGTGCACTCCAAGCGATCAAATTCCTCTTAGGAATTTCATCGAACGCCCCCACATGCATGCCCAATCCCTTTGCATTTTGCATAGAAATTCAACAGCCAAACACTTCGATGAATGTAATCGGCAGAACCAAACACAAAGTCCACATAGGAACTATTGGTAAAAACATCAAAGTTGTGTGTAATTGAGAACACTGTCAACAAAAAATTTAGAACATGCCCTCACAGACATTTAGCTCGGGCGATGAGAAAATGATTAGAGATTTTGGGATTGCTACTCCTATTGGAATTTCCAAAAGATCATGAAATACTTGTCAGGATACAAAAGAGTTGTTCCATTCCAATGCAACAGAAATGATCCCTATCTCACAATTTTTTTTTTTGAAAATTCTATTTAAAATAATAATTTGAAAATCACAAATCACTCGAATTTTTTCCAAACACAATTTAAACAAACTCCCACCAACTTGCAGCTTCAATGGAAGGAAGCTCACATTCCATGAGCAATCAACATAAGCAGCTCGCATGTTACGGGCCCATGCAGGAGTGAAAATTGAACGGAAAAATGCAAATGAGCAAGAACATAAAGCAAAAAATTATCCATATTACCAAAGCAACCATAACCAATCATGTCTACAAACAACCATCTTCTTCAACTCCACCAGATAACCAGAAACATATGAAAAGTTAACATTAAAAAAACTTTCAATTTATATGCCAACACCAGAACATGCAAGGACAGGTAACAAACTTAGACATGCAATTACAAATAAAATAGCTCTTACTTTCCAAAATCAAGAGACCTATATCTACATGCCAATCCATCAAAATATTGATGCAATATGCATGATCAGTAAAAAAAAAACTTCATGCAATGGGATTCTCAGATTCACAACAAAGACCAGAGCAATATGCATGATCAGTATAAACAACTTCATGCAATGGTATTCTCAGATTCACAACGTAATCCCTATACAAATCCGAATCAATAATCAAATATTAGACGAGTGTTGAGCAGAACAGAATGGATTAATCATGACTATGAATAGCTTTTGCAGACATACAAAATCGATTGCTATAAAATTCAATCCACGAACAATCAAACAACAGATTCAAGCTTCGATCTAAACATATACATGAAAAATGAATCATCGATCTCAACTACTACCATCAGAATCACCATATCTCAAAAAAAATATAGTAATAATAATAGTAATAAAATTAAAATTAAAAAATGAATGTAAAAAGATAAAATAGAGAGAAGATCAGATTCAAAAATCACTAAATTTGAAACGATCTTGGCAGAAATTGAACTTCTTCACAAGATCGGAAACCCTAGATATGAGGAAAAATGGATCCGGCTAAAAAGAACGGTGTAGTTCAAACCAAATCCGATATACAAGCGATTTAGATAACACGTATACCGAAAAATCTACGAGAAAAAGTTGAGACTTCAGAGGGAATCCCAAATCCATGGTGGGCCACATCAGATCAACAGTCTAGAACATTTGGACCATGGCCAATGTGGATTCAAATGCAAAGAACATGAATTTGAAGCGAATGAAGCTGTATGGAAAATACGTAAGCGGGCGCACCAGATCCGAATTTCAGTCGCTCCACACCTGCGAAATCCAATCGTCGGAAGCTCAATCAGATCAATGTCTCGAGGAGTGATGTTTCTGTTGAAGGGAGAGGGAGAGAGGGAAATGGAGAGAGTGAGAGAGAGAGAGAGAGAAGGAGAGAGATCGAGATGGAGGGAGATCAGGAGCGGGAGAGAGATCGTGAGGGAGGGAGTGAGGGAGCAGGAGAGAGAGGGAGGGAGATTGAGAGGGACAGTTGGGAGCAGGGAGCGGGAGAGAGAGGATGAGATTGAGAGGGAGGGAGCAGGAGGGAGATTGGGGTTGGGATTAGGGTTTTTCTCTTGGTCCTGGAATGGTTTAAAATAGTTCCAAGATTTGGTAAGTCGTTCCAGAACCAAAGACATACCCGTTCCAAATTTGGTGTAGTGTTATGCAAGTCTTCACATGATGAGTCTCCTAAACTTGATATTTGCAGGTGATTCATACCAATGCAAGTGACCATAAGCCCTATTGTAAGAACCATCTATGGCACATTTACTTACACGGGGTAGGGAAGAATACAAATTGATACCAAGTCTGCCTTGATGGTCATAGATTGTCACAAGCTTTCAGGTCATAGGGAATTAACGGAGCTGGTGCAAAGCTTATTCAAGTCTTGACATGATGAGTCTCCTAACCTTGATACTTGCAGGCAATTCATGCGAATGAAAGTGACCATAAGCCCTATTGAAAGAACCATATATCTATGGCACATTTACATACTTATGTGGGGGTAGGGAAGAATACAAACTGATACCAAGCTGGCCTTGATGGTCAGAGACTATCCATCTTGACACCAAGCCTGTCGCCTCACATGAGATAACCATCCAATGCATCCAATCATATCACAAGTATGTTTAAGAACTTGTATAGTTATGGTTAGGACAATGAGATTCATAGAGCACAACTCTCCCTTGGCATTGTTGCATCCAATCTCAAATATCCAAGCACATCAAAGGCCATACCTTTCAAACCTATATAAACATGCATTACAATGAAATGACCAAAGCCGACGCTTGTAGACGGCTTTTAGCCGTCACACTCTCCGATGGTTAAAACCCGTCAACAAAAGTAGAGTTAATCTTTACCTTATGGGGCCCACTGTAATGCTTGTGTTTTATCTAATCCGTCCATCCATTTTGTCAGCTCATTTTAAGGCATGAGCCTAAAAAGGAGGCAGATCAAAGGCTCAAGTGGTGTGGGTGGTAGTAGATCTGGAAGGGGTGGTGGTGCGGTTGGTGATTCCAGATGTGGAAGGGGCTCCATCTTGGATAAAATGATCATCTAATGCTTTTTTATTTCATTTTATTTCTATTATGTCTCTTGTTGATCTGAAATTCATTTTATCTTCTTACCCATCTTGTGGTATGGGAAAGAACCAACATTGAATTCTATCTATGAGTACGTTGAGGTTCCCCATCTCATGTTCGATAAAATTACTCAAAGAAGATTTTAGTTGTAATCTCTTTACAGATAACAGCTAGAAATTTGGACAGTTGGTGTATTTTTCTTCTTAACCATTTATTTACAAGGCCACATTCAAATGGTTTGGATTTTATATTACTCAACTATAGCAAATATCTACTGATTATCAAAAAGAAATGGTCTCGTGCCTGGATTGATATGGGCCTAGATTTTGAACTGGTTGAGTTAGCCAATCAAAAATTTTATTTTGATGCGTGGGAGTTATTTGATACTTGGACTGTGTATGATGATTGATACATGAGCACTCGGAAATCGTTTGGGTTTTTCTTTTAAACAAAAGTTAAATGATTGGCTTCCCAACCAAACATCAACTTTCCTCCTTCCTCTGATGGCAAGTTAACTTCTTTTTTTCCCCTATCCTCTATTGTGACAAAGACATTGATCTTCAAATGGCATCTAACACTAGTATGTGAATTGCCCCAAGCCTGCCAAGTTCATTATGAAAAAACCATACTTTGTAGTGAGTTGCTGTATAGCCATTCAGGCTATTGCAAAATAACAGGCTTTTTATTCATCTACTTTGATCAAACCTTATATATCATATATCATGTGCATATAAAGGTTCCTAGTTTTCTGAGATGTTAGTTGCACAATGATTGTAATATGATTTCCCACAGATGGGGGACTGCTACACACATCGTCTTTCTTGGATTCTACTTCTTGACGAACATTATTGTAACTTCCATGCTACTTCTTGGTGGTTTTTCCATTGTAAACCCACTCACTAGAGTGAATATCTATGCCGCAAGCTTTCTAATACCTCTTAGTGTGATAATCTACACTTTAGTTGGAGGGCTGAAAGCCACCTTCTTGGCAAGCTACATACATTCAGTATTTGGTTTGTGATCTGAATTCCGTGTAAGCTCTTTTAGTCCCTGAAATAGGCTGAATTTCATGCACCAAATGTCATTTGGTGGTACTGAAAATGCAATCAAACACACATATATTGCAATAGGTGTACAATGAAGATTGTATACTCAAACATACCTATATCATATCTAATCCTTCAAAAAAAGGAAAAAAGAAAAAAAAATCATATCATATTTGATTTTTGTGAATCTTTCCATGTCTTTGGATTTTCAAGTTGCAAATGGTACTGCCCTCCAAGAGCTTTATTGAAGCAAGTGGAAGATGCCAACTTCCAGATAGCTAGGAATAGACATGCTTTAGTAACATGTGATGGTAGACCACCTAGGGGTGGGACAAGAGATAAGGTGTGAGTTTCTCTTTGTGAGTTACTCAATTAGTTCTGGTCTTTGATGGTTGTGAAAAATACTTCCATTAACATGTTTACATTATTTCATGTTTTCATGGAAATAGACAAGCAGTTTGCTTTTTCTTTTCTTTCCCTTTTCTTTTCTATTCTTTTTAGCTTCTAGTGGCTTGGTCCTTGATGTTTTTAGAGAATTGGACAGTCATGATCTATCAATGCTAGTTCGTTGGTTCTTAGTTTAGATTCTCAAATTTTACTCTCACCCATTTGTTGCAATTATTGCTACTATGAATTGCCGGATATTTGTTTGGTCTTTGGATGATGCAGATTTTGCATAGTTTTTAAGAGTTCAGAATTGAGAAGATGTTGGTTTTAATTCATCATTTCATCCTTCTCTATGAACGAGACCAAAGTTGTTGTTGTGGCTATTGTTGGGGATTTGTGCTGCGGAATCACACAGATCCAGATCTAGGATAGCAATCCAATGACACCAAGCAAACACAAGAGAACACAAAGATTTAACGTGGAAAACTCTTGCGGGAAAAAACCACAGCACAAAGCGACATAAATCCACTATGAAAAGAAATTACAAAGAGAGAGGACTTACTCGATTCGAACAATATCGAATCTCACCCTTGTTATACCCTTTGATAACCCTAGAACCCTTTTAGGAACCCTTGTAAAACTTTTAAAAAGCTTTAGAATACCTTAGAATAGCCCTAGGGACCCCTATTTATAGTTTAGAAAACACCCCTTTCACACCGACCTTAGAACAGTCCGGAAACCTTCTCAAATCTACGCAGTCCGCATAACCCTCGACTAGTTGAGCCAGGTCCTTGACTGGTCGAAGGACCACCTCGACCGGTCAAGCCTAACCCTCGACTGGTTGAGACTAAAAAACACCGCTTGTTGGACTTTGAGTTGAGAGGACTGTTCACTCCCCAAGTATAGGGTTGTGATGTAGTAATAAACTCGGTGAGACCGAGGTCGAATCCACAGGGACTGAAACCTGTACATTATCTGAAACCAACTATAACTAGAACTAGGCTAAGATGAAATCTAAACCGATTGTAATTTGAGGAATAATTGTGAAATATTAAACTAAAACTTAAGGAATTCAGAAATAGGAAACTAGAGATTCAGAGGATCCACTTGTAGAGATCAGGGAGATCTTATGCCTGCTTTAGAGTCCATCTTTATCCAGTTGAAGGGTGTAACCATGAAAATTAAACTGAACTTACTTGATGTAGTTTTCAAGAGATGAAAGGTATATGAATTAGAATGGATTCTATCACCAAACCATGCCCAATAGACAAAGTAAACAACAGAATTAAATTAATTACCAACCAATCAACATGATATTAAGGTTAGGAAGGGTACCGACATCCGACCATGCCCAGGAGACGATGGTGAACAACAGGGCTTCCTGACGTCATAAAACATAAAAGGAGAGAAAATACTCAAGCCATCACAGATTTACTATAATTCAGTCACAATAAACCATTAATAACTAAAATAATTTCTTAAATAAAAACTAAGATCACATCAATTCAAGAATAAATCAGCATGTAGAATTTCCCATCACCCCCACAAGCTTCACCCCTTAGCCCTAGCTAAGGGGTTTAGCCCAACATAGTTCACAGGAAAAACAGAAGAAAAAATAAAGAAAAGAAAAAACTAGAACTTCAAAAATTTCTCTCTCTCTCTCTCGTCCACGTTCCACCTCCCAGCCCCAGCCGAGCTTCCTCCCCCAAAGCTCTCTTTCTCTCTCCCTTTTATAGAATAAGAAGTGGACAGAAGAGTAGTGGGATTTGCTGTGTCGGTCCCACCGACCTATTTTACGCAGCCCAAAAACCATCACAGATGCAGATGCGATCTCTGTTTACGCAGCCCAAAAACCATGCTAAACAACACCAATTTCCTTAATATCCTTCCAAAAACGCAACGTCCCTAGGGGTTTTTTTTTATGAACTACACATTGAACGGTTTGGATTATCAATCCGACCGTGATCGGGATCACAGAACCGGCCCACAGCGGCCGAGTTCCGCGGATGCGCGAACAGAGTTTCTACGCTTGCGCTGGGATGATGGCGGGGTCCATTATCGGACTTTTCACAGAAATCCACACCGTCCATTGGTTTCCTCTCAAAAAACCAATCAGGAATAGTCGGTTTTGGACTGCTGCTGTCGTAGTCCTTTTACCGGTTTAGTTCACCGTCCATCTTCCGTTTCGACGGCTAGATTGCGATCCTCATGACCTTCTGTATTTATGACACCTAGGAAAGGGTAATAATCCCTCCCTGGACACCTTGGATGGTTTAGATTCCTAATCTGGATGATAGGTGGGCCCACAAGCAAAACCAGCGGTCAGCGTCATCGAACGCTGTTTGAAACAGAGACGGAGAGGAAGATGCGTCGGTCAGCGCAACGCTGACCGACTTGAACTCCTGCAGTGCACGACTGGTGTGTGCGCATTTGTGCACGCGCGTTGCGTGTATGGGTCCAACGGTGATGTTCATGAGAAATCCTCTCCGACCATCCGGTTTATCATGTCATTTTAAGCATTGAGACCAAAAGCGAAGCATATCCAGGTAGCTGGTGGGCCCCATATTGACGATCGGTGGGCTGACTTATCCGTTGGGCCACTTCCACAGAGATCTAGGAGTTGGAATTTAATGTGTACGGTTAATTTATGACCCTCATTCCATATATAAATTTTGGAGCCGATCGGATGGTGCGAACCCAGTGATCTTGCATTCTGGATGACATTCAGGCCTCTTTAACGTAAACGGCTCGATTTCCTTGGATTTCTGGCATGTAAATCCGTTGATCATGGTCCTCTGGAGTCTGTCCCTTGCTCTAGTGAATTCGGAGCGTTAATTCCATGCTTTAAGCTCCTTTTTTTTAGTCCATGCTTGCAAATACACTCTGCATCATAACACGATTAAAGTGGGCCATTAAATGGCGTCATGTTCATAAATCCAGGCAATAATTAGGGTATGATATGCAATGTTTGACCCTTAACAAGGACCTCGACTGGTCGAGTGGACCCTCGACTGGTCGAGCGGCTCACTCAACCGGTCGAGCAGCATGTTGACAAATTTAAGACATCTGTCTTCAATCTTCAACCTGTAGCTCCTTGACCTCTTCTCTTATCTCTGCATCACATTATAGCTTCTTGTGCACACTACATCCTTATTTTCCGCCATCGCCAAGCCGAGAGAAGTTGCACAGAACTTGAACTTCTCTGCAGGAACAATCTATGTGAGCATGTCTGCGGGATCAGAATCCACGTGCCCAACCACCTTTGCTCTTGTCTTCTCAAAAGGAAAGACGTAGTCTTCTTACCATCTCACCGCTACCCAATATTTCTTACCGGGATATTTGCTCACAATACTGATCGCCTGTGAAATAACCGGTCTACCACAGACCATGCATGCACTGCTAACCGCATTCGAATAAGGGTCATGAGATATATCTTGCTTTTCCTCATCTGTTTTGGGACATGTCCTGAGGAAAACTTGAGGAGAGACGCGTAGGGAACGCTCTCCGACTCTGCTTGGTCCATTACATACTCAATCAATACCTACCCAAGATATTATACCTGAGATAACCAAAGCCTACTCCTCTTCCAGTCTCAATGCCGAGAACCATCTTTGCAGCCCCCCGATCCTTCATCCTGAATGTCCCACTTAACCGAGTCTTCAGTACATTGATTTCAGAAATGTTATAATTAGTGATCTACATGTCATCAACATACAATACCTGACCCACCATGAAGGAATCAAACCTTTGCTTAGGCGACAGGTCGTATCGCGACCTCCTGCAAAGTCTTTTCTCAGCCCCTTTAACTTTGAACCGCTCTGGTTGCTTCATGTAGACCCGCTCTTCCAATTTCCCTTACAGAAGTGCAGACTCCACATCCATCCTTACAGGTCAAGATCACATTGGCCAACCAGCGCCAATCATGGATCTAATAGACACCTGCTATACCGTCGGCGCAAATATATCTGAGAAGCCGATCCATTCTCTCTAAGTATAACCTTTTGCCACCAACCTCGCTCTGTATCTATGCTGTATCCTCCTGAAGATTCACTTGCATCCAACTCTTTCTGGTCCACTGGAAGCTCCACCATCTCCCATGTGTCGATCTAGTACAATGAGTCCATCACATCGCCCATAGTTACCTTCCACTTCTCAGCACCAGGCTCACCTAGAGCCATCTGAATAGAAGATGAATCCCTTGTGATATTGGAGTCATCCATGTACCTTGCAGATATCCTGCAATTATGTTGTGTGATTCTTCCCACAGGTGGCTGCTCCACCTGCTCTGTATCGCTGTCCGCGCGTCTCAGCCTTCCTTTCCTGCCCGCTCATGTGGCCATGCCCAACATGCCACACATGTGCAGAGGTGGAATCCGCTACATCCACTACAGCTCCACCTTTTGAAGTGCTCCAGATCAACTTGTACATGTTACCGAGTTGTTGCGCTTTCATGATTACCCGTGCCCCCTTAGATACCTTAAGAGCATAATCAATACTTGTGAACTTGCAGCCCATTGCCTCAAGTACACTAAGAGAAATCAGATTCTTCTTCATATCAGGAACGTGCCTCACATCAGTCAAGGTACGCTCTGCCCCATCAAACATCTTGATGCGCACTGTACCAACAACCATAACATTACAGGCAAAGCCATTGCCCATAAACACCTATCCACCATAGCACTCCCTATAACTGGTGAACTAACTCCGATGAGGAGTCATGTGAAAAGATGCCCTTGTGTCTAGAATCCACTCATCCTTATGATCATCGTATGACCGTTTGATCGTATACACAAACAAAACATCACCATCACATCCACTTGATCTATCTGACGTGGCAGCATTGGCCTCCCTGTATGAAGCTTCAGAATCTTCTCTCTTAGATTTAGGATTTGTACAATCCTTCTTTACATGTCCTTCCATCCCACAGTTCCAGCATTTTACCTTTCCTTTGCCCTTGCCCTTGGATTTGGACTTAGAACCTGAAGAACCTGTACCTTGTTCAGAATTCCTACTCCTTGTAAATAGTGCATCAGAAGATATTCCCATGTCGATGTTAAGCTTTCTCATAGCCTTCCCTTGAAGGGCTGAGATAACAGTGTCGACACTCAGGGTTTTATTCATGGAGCACATTATGTCCTTGAATGACTCATAAGACGGCGGAAGAGAATTCAACAACATATATGCTTGTTCTTCATCTTTCATCACTTCCTCCATATCCAGCAATTTGCAAACTAATTTATTAAAGATGCTGATGTGAGCCTCCAGATCTCCACCCTCTGCCATCTTGAAGTTATACCACTGTTGCTTCAAGTGTAGGCAATTTTTAGCGGATTTTTTTCGCATAGACATCCTCTAACTTCGCCTATAACTTAGCCGCAGTTTTCTCCCTCATGACATTGTAGAGGACCTCATCCGTGAGACATAAACGGATCGAAGATAAGGCCTTCTTATCAAGAGTATTCCATTCATTATTAGTCATAGTAGACTTTCGTCCTCAAGAGCACCATCTTCGCCTTGCTTGATTAAAGAACTGACCATCTTGATATTCCATAACTGAAAATTATTTTTCCCTGAGTACTTCTCAATATCATACCTAGTGCTTCCCATTGATACTAATCCCTCAGATTCAGATCTGTGCCCCAACGATTGCTTTGATACCACTTGTTGGGGATTTGTGTTGCGGAATCACACAGATCTAGATCTAGGATAGCAATCCAATGGCACCAAGCCAACACAAGAGAACACAAATATTTAACATGGAAAACCCTTGCGGGAAAAAACCACGGCACAAAGCAACAGAAATCCACTATAAAAGCAGAAATTACAAAGAGAGAGGACTTACCCGATTCAAACAATCTCGAATCTCACCCTTACTACACCCTTTGATAACCCTAGAACCCTTTTAGGAACCCTTGAAAAACTTTTAGAAAGCTTTAGAATACCTTAGAATAGCCCTAGGGACCCCTATTTATAGTTTAGGAAACACTCCTTTCGCACCGACCTTAGAACAGTCCGGAAACTGCCTCAAATTTACGCAGTCCGCGCGCAGTCCGCATATCCCTCGACTAGTCGAGCCAAGTCCTCGACTGGTCGAAGGACCCCCTCGACCGGTCGAGCCTAACCCTCAACTGGTCGAGACCAAAAAATACCACTTGCTAGACTTTGAGTCGAGCGGACCTCGACTGGTCGAGCGGCCCGCTTGACCGGTTGAGCAGCACATTGACAGATTTAAGACATCTGTCTGACAACAGCTATATATATGTTGTTTAAGTAACTCCTTTCCTAATGTCATTTGCATATCCAAGACTGGAATTATATCAATTCCTTTCCTCTTGTAATAAGGTAAATGCGTACGGAGAAATGAATCAAAACATGTATATGATGAGTTAATAAGGAGAAAAAATTGGGGAATCTTCTTTCAAAGGAACGTTTTAGAGCTTATCTTAGGAAGGTTCCTTTGAAAGAAGATTCATGGGCTGGTTGTAGCCAAAGCAAAGCTAATGGACAAGCAGCTGAAGCAGTATGATAAAGAATCCATGAAGATGGCTATCCTAAAGCACGAAGAAACTTTCAAGGAGCAGGTGCCTGATTTTCACTCTCGCCTAATTTTCTTTTCTTTTGTTTTCTTTTAAAATCCCGTGTTTCTGAGCGTCCTATGGGAGCATCTTATTCTGTTTAATGCTTGTTTCCAATTCTTTTTGGTCATGTTAAACTTCGATTCTGTTTCAGTTTTCTTTCTTGCTTGGAAATTAAATAGTTCTATTTGCTTCTTATGGTTGATTTGACACTTTCATTAAATTATTTTTTTACTGTGCAACTCGAAGAGGCTGCTATCCACTTTATGATTTTCACTGTATTTTAAATGAGTCCAGCTGTATCATTTGTATTATTCTCCTCTTTGGTACTCCAGGTAAATCACTTTATTATTGTAGAGGAATTTCCAAAAATAGTAACAATCAATGTGGTTTCTTTGCCTGTGTTATTGATGCTGCTTTCATCAGCTGACTCATTGAGTGTGTGTGGTCTCTGGAGTTCAGACAGTTGATCGTCCAAAATAGAAAAACAAATCTAGTCATGTATTGATGCATGAAAGCAACTCACAAGACTCATGTAGATTTTTTACTTTGGCATGTGAAATCATTTCTTTTATGGACACGATATGTACCCACTTAAAACCTTTTTGCAGTCATCAGGATGGACTTATATGCCGCTACAGATTTCATCTGCTCAACATGTGTTTCCTTTGTATGGCACATGTATCTCTTGGTTTCTAGAGTAGCTAATGAGATAAGCAGCCCTTTAAAATCTGTGATGTAGCTGAAATGTTACACATTTAATTTGCTTCTTTGTTTTCAACTCCTATGCAGTGGGTGGCTATTTGTGTTGGGACCTGTACCATTTTAGTTCTGTCTTTCTTCAATAAAGCAGTGGTGGTTCTCTCTCCCTTCAATAAAGCAATGCTATCCATCACACACACACACACACACACACACACACACATCTCGCAGACCTGAGTTACTGCTCATGTGTTGGGTGTGTTGGATTTCATTGTATGTATCAGTATTTTGTGGTGAGAGTGTTTTAAGAGCTGGGTCTGCTTTGCTTTGAATTGACTCGTTGGGAATGTAGGTTTGTTTCTGTGTCTCTGTTTCTATATCTGAAATCTGGTGTGGAAGGAACTTTGAACTGGTTTGATTAGATTCTGATTGAAATGCTCAGAAATTGGTTGGTTGCCGCCTTTGGAATTATAGTGAAATCTTTTGTTTTGAGTTTTTTTTTTTTGTGGTGTTTTAAAAGGTCGGATTTTATTCTATGTATTGGGATTTTGGGTGAGAAAGCGCTTTAAGAGTTGGGTCTGGTTTGCTTTGAATTGGATTGTTGGGAATTTTGGTAAAGTTTTTAATGTGCTAGGAATACAAATTCCAATAAGCTTTTTTGGTTGTTGGATTTGTTTTCTTATTTGAAGTGCTGACAAAGTAAGTAGGTGTATGGGTATAAACAATTGCATTTCTTTCACTGATTTATTTATTTATTTATTTATTATTATTATTTTTTTTGCTTTTTAATGAGAAAGTTTAGGATCTCAATGTATCAAGATGTGTATAGCATCCTTATTAGCCCACTACGTACAAGGGTGCAAGGTTTGTTGATCCAGATGATTGATTTGATGGGTTGCAATGTAACTATGGGAATGTCCCAAAAATCTTTTAGATTGAAAGATCCTAGCTATCCAAGCTTTCACCCTTTTTCGATGCCAATGTAGCATATATAGATAAAGAAATGATCACATGCAACCCATGTATGTCAATATGAATTCAGCAGGAGCTTAGTTTGCAACTTAGTCAAATATATATCATCTGTATTTTCTATGCATTTATTTCTTTAAATTAATGCATAGCAAAAGAAAAGGGAAAATATTCACATGTAATTTCATATGCATTTAGTTATTCAAATTAGTGCAGGCTTGTTCAAGGTTATTTTGGAGACTTTCTCATTTTCATACCATGTCATGCTTTCTAACCAGGTTGTTTTAAAGGACAAGGTGGACATTGACAATGATGCCAATCATCAATTATCTGTTTTTGAGCATTTGGACAAAGTTGTATGGATTTTTCTTTCCCATTTTTATTAAGACCAACAAAACCTCAGCACCCTGTGCTTACTTATTAATTGGTCATTAATAATACCTTGATGGCTACATACTAGTAAGTGTATTTTAATAAATTCATACTGCTTCAAGTTAGAAATATGATTGAGAAAGGTAGTAGAAAGGCTGTTAGTAGGTCAAACTTGAAGCTTCCATTAGTTCGTATAAAGGTATTTCTGTTTTCTTCAAGATATCAATGGAACAATACAATCTTTCCTTGAATCAAATTTGGTATGTCTTTCTTACGTCAGTATGTCCATTCTTTGGTCTTCGTTGTTGGCTGTGTTTGTGGTAAAATTAGCAAACAACAGAAACTGAAAATCTAATTAAGTTTGATATGCTGTAACTGCTCTTGGATTTAAGACCAAGGTTTACTTTATATTCCTTTTTGCGTTTTCTTTTTATGGTTTGTGCTTCATTGCTTGTATTGTATGACACTTGAATGATATGAACTCATCTGGAAATAATTGCATCATTTATGGCGAACAACACATTGTTTTGTTCCCAAGACAATGGAAAAAACTATTATTAGCTTTTTGTAATGTTTTAAGTGTGTAATCATGTGCCTTTTAATATCTCTTGAAGTTTCACTAAAAATTCTACAATTTCCCTAAAGTTTTACAAAGACTGTTATACTTTGTGATATCTACGATGTTTCCCCAAATATTTCCTATTCTTGAAGGTGCGAGACCAAGTGTAATATCATACTCAAAACATTGCTAATAGATTGTAGAAGAATCACACTCCTACACTAGATCCCATAACAACCAACTAAAATATAGCTCTTATCCAAATAATACTCAAGTATCAAGCATTGTTTCCTGTGTTTGGCCTAATCGGCTTAGTTATATGCTCCAATCCCTCCTTAGAAGCTTCCAGGAAAATAAAAAAGCATCTAGAATATATCTATTCTAATCTCCTATTGGCCCCATATAATTTTGTTAAATGGTCCAATTACATCCTTCCAATTGCTGATAAAGAAAGAAACTAACATCAAACAAGGAAACCTAAATAAAGAGTTCAATTTATCTAGAGTCCAAATCTCCTTATACATGAAATGTATAGACTACGTGGGCATGTTCAGTTTATGTATAGAATCTATAGATCCTTATCAATGGTAATCTATCGAGATCCATTCCTAAGTCTGACTCTGACCTGCTCAATTCGGCATAAATGATAAAACATACTTATAAACATGCAAACATGCATGCCTGCGCATGTGTGTGCCTATATTGAACTGAAACTTGAATTTAATGTCGGGAACATGCTAGACTAGGCTCCTAGTCATTTAGTGAATTCTGGACTCTGTTTTGCATCTCTGTTTCAGCATTTCGCTAAGCATGTGCACCATCCTTGTTTATTCTTTATACATGTTCAAGCGTTCTACATCATTTTATAAATGAACCCATTCTTGAAAATTTTCATTCCCATCTTATGAATTGTGTCTTGTTCTAGGTATGTCGAAGCTGCATTTCAAACCTACTTACAATCCATACACAGAGCCCAGCATGGAAATTTTCAGGTCGAAATCTTGCTTTCGTGCATACTTTTTTTTTTTGCCCTCAAAAATTTTCCGTTTGAGATGTTGCTCCCGCTTTAGAATATGTGACAGATTCTTGGAGTTATAGAATTGCTTATTCTTACTTTCCATTGCGAAGCCCACTCCTGCTTGCTGCCTCCAGTGATGCAGGACATGAAATTTAAGTATGAGATGCAAGAATTCAGGCTTAGATCATACCAATTCAGAAACAGTCACACAAATTCCACATCCCACATGACAATCCAAATCATTCAATTAAAAAGGAGAATCTATGTGGGTCCAGGCCGACACAGGCTAGGACTGGACCAATAAAAATTATAAACCAAACGATGTCAAAGGGAAATAGAAATCTACCACACATGGATAAAAATCAGTCCTTAATCCAAGGGATTCCCCAATTTCAATTCAAGGAACCCTAGGGTGAAAAAAGGGGCAAATAAATTAGGGCTAATGCAAACTAAGGCTAGAGTTTATGAAATATGAATGAAAAGAGGAAAACCAGAGGAAAACCTGACTCGGAGAAAGCTCCCGTGTGCAGATGGTAACTCGGGGCTGACGCACGTGTGCGGGTGAGCTGGCCGCATGTGTGATGGAAGCCCGCCTCCCCAAAGTGACACTTAAGCCTTAGTCGACCAGGGGAGACCTCCAATCCCTCCAAGTTTGACGATGATTCGACGTAAGGTCGAGGTGTAGTGCTCCGCCGAAGTTTTAGCCCTCCTGCAGGTCCAGATTTTGGAAACTGGCTGTAGGGGGGATGAATAGCTATAAAAGCTGAGAAATTCAAAGCAATAATGATGATAGAAGATGAGAGATATGGATGGAAGAGGGTAGGGGTGGATGAGGATAGATGTGGCTTTGCACCACGGTAGTTATCCCTTCGAAGAAGGGAGGGCTTCGCTCCAACTTTTGAATTCTTGTACAACTCATGAAGAGAGCAGAAAAATAAAGCAGAAATTTTTTATTAAACTTGAATGAATGAAAAAAATTACAAGGGGTGCCTATTTATAGGGAAAACCCTATACCCCAAAAACTTGCACCATGTGCGTAACCTACTACTTGGTGATGAAGTAAACTAAAATAAAAACCAAACAAAGAAATCTAAAGCGTTCATGATGTTCTAAATAATAATAATAAGCAAAATCTAAAATATGAAATCAATCCGACGAGTGGGCCACGATCATGAGATTCCATGATGGGCTTTTCTTGACTATCGGGCCCACTTTTTTGAACCAAAACTTGTCTTCTAGCTAGGAGGCCCTCCCTAGACGTCGTCATTGAGCCAGATCGATGGTGGAGTCCTCCTTCTGCGTACGTATGTGCTTAGGGGTGGTGGTGTGCTTGGGCGTGTGGCGGCTTGCGGGCGTGCATGTGCACGATGTCCTCATCAACTCTCCCCAGCTGTGAAGATTTTGCCACTAGTAAAATAAAACTCCTGAACCGCTCTAAGATGTCAGGATCAAGTCTGTGAAGCTCCTCCTCAGTGAACCACGTGCTGTCTGAAGCTGGGCGTGATTCCATTTAACTAGGTACTTCTGAAACCCGCCATCCGACGTGGAAACTATCGCATGATCCAGAATATCCTCTCTGGGGTGTGTGAAGGCTAGGTATGGGAGACAGAGGCTAAGATGAAAGGTTGGGAAGAGGCCATGGATCAAAGGGTAAATCTGGAGAATCAGGATAGGTGGGCGAAGGGCCGGACAAAGTATTAGTGGGTCCCTGAAAAGTAACTAAATCCTCCACATTGAATGTAGAACTAATTCCCATAGAAGGTGGAAGATCTACCTGATACGCATTGAGACCGTTTCGCTTTATAATTTTGAAGGACCCAGCACCACACAGGTGTAACTTACGAATGACCCCTGGAGAGTACTGCTCGGGCCTGACACGGACCATCACAGAGTCCCCAATATTGAACTCTTTGAAACGTCTATGTTGGTCTACAAAAAATTTGTAATGTTCATTACTAGTAGTGATCTTTCGCCTGATTTCTTGATGTAATGAATGTATGTGATGCACAAAAGACTCTGCAAACTTTGATGGCCTATGGGACAATGACATGGGGATAAGATCAATAGGCTTCCTAGGCTTATAACCAACAACAACTTCAAAAGGACTTAGACCTGTGGACCTATTAACAGAACTATTGTATGCAAACTCGGCTATGGGTAGTACGACGTCCCATGTCCTGGTATGCTCCCCCACTAAACATTGAAGTAAACTCCTTAGGCTCCTATTAACCACCTCAGTCTGGCCATATAGGCAGAAGAAAATTGGAGCTTAGTGTTCATCATGTGCCATAGTGTCTTTCAAAAGTAACTCATGAATCTCACGTCACGGTCAGACACTATGGTTTTTGGTAACCCATGCAGTTTAATGACCTTACTAAAGAACAGCTTGGCAACATGAGATGCGTCGGAGGTCTTAGAACAAGGAATGAAGTGGGCCATTTTAGAGAAACGGTCCACGACAACAAATATGGAGTCATGCTTCAGAATAGTCTTGGGAAGTCCAAGCACGAAGTCTATATTGATGTCCTGCCAAGGGATGAATGAGACTGGCAAAGGTGTGTATAATCCTGTATTATGTTTCCTTTGCTTTGCCGGTTGACAAGTACGACATTGCCCTATAATTTTGGCCACGTCTCGCTTGAGGCTTAGCCAATAAAACCTATCATCCACTAGGGCAATGGTCTTGTCACGACCAAAATGACCTGCGACCCCTCCTGAATGTAACTCCCAGATAAGAAAATCGCAGAGGGAGGTGCGTGGTATGCACAAGCGGTCACTCCTAAACAAATATCCATCTAAAATCAAATATTCACTATTAGCTCCTGACAGACTCTCTAACAACAACTCGTACACAACTCCGAAATTTGGACATGTAGAATACTCTTCTTTGATGCGCTCAAGGCCCGTAATTTCAACGCTCATGGAGTTGAGTAATGTGACTCGACGACTTAACGCGTCGGTAGGCTTATTATCGACACCGGCCTTGTGCTTTAGCACGAAAGTATACTCTTGAAGGAATTGAACCCACTTGGCATGCCTGGGGCTTAATTTCTTCTGAGAGTTCAAGTATCTCAAGGCCTCATGATCTGAGAACAAGACGAATTCTTGCGATAATAGGTAATGACGCCAATGGCGTATTGATTGCACTATCGCGTAGAATTCCTTATCATAGGTGGAATATCTTTATTTCGTCTCATTTAGTTTCTCACTGAAAAAGGCGAAAGGGTGCCCTTAGTGACTAGGTACTCCTCCTATGCCGACTCCTGATGTAACACCCTGAAAATCGGGGGTCGAGTATGACTCAACTCCCGAGTTCCAACGCATCACTTATGCAACATAAATAATGATGATTAAATATTGTCTGTGTTAGAGCATTAAACATGAGTGAGATTATACCAAAACAGTAATTCATACTCCAGATCAATTGTATAAAGGCAAGCAGAAGACTGAACTGTATATATATGTAAGTAAAAGAAACAAAAATCATTTCATTCTCCAGAGTATGAACCCATCTGAGTCACCATATACATATGTTTGTTTTATGAACAAAATGTCAAAAATTAAACTAAGGAGTAATCCCTGCAAGACCCGTCGATCCCGGCAGCCTAGTCGAAGCCGCCAGAGTACTGCATATATGAGAACTCGGCCTGGTCCTCATCGTAGTCTGGCTCCGCCTCCTGGGTCGTCGGCTCATCTAAACCTGAGACAGAGTCTGGTTGGTGTGCGCAACACCGTCCCGTAACGTGGGAGTGAGTAGCTAACTCAGTGGAACAATAAAGCATAGGTTAACATGTTATCAATACAGTCAAGTAGTAATGATAAAGCAGTAAAATCAAACAATCCTAACTACTCTTATTAATGCAAGTATGTATGTGGTCATGATGGATGCCCTCACCACACCCTCCCTCGTGCGACACCATCTCACGTTCGTGGCATGCTTTCATCCCTCAGTGCTCCACATCTTCCAGGCACATGCAATGCATGATGAGCATGATTACCGAGTTTTTATTAGTCCATTTCAAACAGTAGGATTGAGAAACTAAGGTACCTCCCTTGTATCATTCCCAAACATGATCCATTCTAGGGTCATCAGTCCTAGTTAATCTCAGACGATGATGTGTTTTCTAGGTCACTGCAAAGGCTGCCAGGGCTGTTACGCACAAAGGTTACACCACTCCCCCATCACCTCTTTAATGATTCATCACTATACAGAAACAGGCCTAGTTCATACTCTATATACCGCGGCAAAACTCTAAGGCTCACCGCGATTTCAGAGTATGCTCGAGGTCACTACAAAGGGCTGCCAGGGCTGTTACGCACAAAGGTTACACCGCTCCCCCATCACCTTATCAATGTAGGCCGACAGCATGAATATAGTGTCCCATACCACCATAATCGGCTCACGAGTCTGGTTGCTCACTGGTCACTACGGGGAGGCACGTGGCCCCAGCGTAGGCCGACAGCTTGACCACGGTGTCCCATACTACCATGCCCGGCTCATGAGTCTTAGTGGATCGAGGTACCATGTTTAACAGGATTCCACTAGTAAGTTTGGTACCCTAGGTTCAAGCAGTAGCGACCAAACATGGTGAACATATATTAGACATATCGGGTTACTTGACGAGCCTGACTAGCTCAAGCGCACAATCAATTGGACGACATGAAGTGCATAAGCACTTCATGTGGCCTAACCACTGTTGTCAACTGACGTACGACTCGGGTTCGTCAAACACATCTTACGTGGCGACATGAAACTCAACCACGATCTCAAGTCCAGTACCGACTGTCTGGACTATAGACATAGTTCCAAACTCAATCAAACCTCATACATAGCATGTGGAGTAAAGCATAGTAAACAAAGTAATTCGAGCATGTTGGTAAGCATGTCATAAAACATGTTATAAAGCATGTTATAAAACATGTTGTAGAGCACCACATAAGTAGGAATACAAATACATATATTGCACAAGTAAGCAGTTTACGTAAATAACCTCATAGAGGTAATCATACATGTCTCTAAGGTAGTTGAGAATCCCATCTCAACACCCTCCTAAGGCATCAACATCCAAACACTTACTCACACAAGCATTTCCACAAACACCTAACATACACTATTTCAACATACTTAGTGTATGTTAACAAACATGTATTAGGGCGAGTCCTTTCACCAAGTAAGTATTTTACGCATATATAATATATTTATACAACAATTAATCATGACAAACACATCTCTAAAATATACATGTATACGGTACTTGCTACAATACAGTATTTCTACATACATAGTGTATATTAGTAAAACATGTATTTGGGCGAATCCTTTCGCCAAATAAGTAATTTATCCATATATCGTATATTCATACAACAAATAATCATGTCAAACACATTTCCAAAAAAATATACGTATACGGTATTTTCTACGAATACCTAGAATATGTAAAATTCCATATTCTACAACTTTAATCGAAACAGAAAACGGAAAGCACTTTGTACATGTGCAATTGCATGCAGATCACGAATCTATCATTATCTGACATTGAAAGCGTTGAAAACCGTAACCTATACACCTAAAGTCCTCACCTTACGCCGATAAACGCGTAACGGAGTCAGTTCGTTCACCCTCGCTTTGTCTAAGGCACAACGGCAACCTAAGATATGAAATAGGTTAGCTATTTCATAACCTACAACCCTTACAACTCCAAAACTGATTAGGGTTAGGGTTGCTTACCTAGAAACGGAGTCGGTATCGCCGGAAAAACCACAAGAAAGGGGTGGTGCAGCTTGTGTAGCGGCAGGGGATGGTAATAGGAAGGATCTCCCACAACACTCTAGCTTTCTCTCTCTTTTTCTCTCTTCTCACTTAGGGTTTTCTTCAAATTCGTATGGCTGTGAGAGAAGGTGTTCTAAGGTCCTTTTATAGCCTAAAAAGTCTCCAAAGTAGACTTAAGGTCAAGGTATACTTGGGTTATAACTAAAGCGGCATTAATTCAGCTCAAAGGAGGGTTTCTGGCGGGCCTCCTTGAGCCAAAGGTCGGACTTAAGCTCTCTAACTTTCGATCTACGTGGAGTTAAGTTTTTGTCTCAGTCGGATTCCCAGATCACGCGTGGCGGACCAGTTTCAGTTCAACGGTCAGTGGACCTCGATCCGAAATTCCAAGTACATGTAAATGTTCCTGAAATTTTTCCTGATCCAAGGGTGTATTTGGGTCAGATTCTGATGGTCTGGTTGCTTACAAATTGACCGCAAGTAACAAGTCTCAGATCACTATTCCAGATATTTATTTTGGAAAGAAAACAAGGGTTTTCACACTCCCTCGCTCCGGACTCAAGCGAACAGCCGTGAGACACTGTCTGGATTTAATTTCCGAGATGGTTGTCAAGCCCAGCGAGGCGGTCCTAAGTCCTTAAGCTCGTATTATTCGGACTCCCGATGTGCGATCCAGACCTGATATGGAGTTTCAATGTGTTCCCGAGAGCAGTCGGGTAATGAGTTTGATCCTAGATTTTAGGGTAACCTAGCGTCAATGATTCTACAAGTTTTGAGTCTTGTAGATCGTATTTAAAGCGATTTAAACGGATTTAATGGCTAATCTAGTTTAGCACTTAGTTAACTTTGTCAAATTTCTAAAGGATTTAATCCTAAATGATTTCTGGTCGAGGTGGTACTCAAGCCATAGTATGGAAATTTACAAGTCGTTACACCTGACGCGTCACATGCGACTTCAAAAGCTTTTGAAAAATTTGGAAGTCGCGTGACTGGAGCTTCGGTCATCTTGACCTTTATCTCCTTGAAGGCCTTCGAGGTGGCCTTTGTCCATTGAAACTCTCCTTTTTTTATGTAGTCCGTGAAGGGAGCCACAGTGGAACTGAAGCCTCGAATGAACCGCTATAAAAGGTGGCTAAGCCATGAAAGTTACACACATCATGAATATTGTGGGGTTCAGGCCAAGTAACAATGGCATTGACCTTCTCGGGATCCGCCGATACGCCCTCAGCTGACACAATGAAACCTAAGAAGATCACACTACTAGACAAGAACACACACTTCTTTAGGTTAGCATACAACTTCTCAGCCCTAAGGATTCCACAAACCTGCCTCAAATGGTAGAGGTGTTGCTCCTTGGTCATGCTATAAATCAAGATATCATCAAAGTATACGACCAGGAACTTCCCCATGAAGGGTCTCAACACTTGGGTCATCACACGCATGAAAGTGCTTGGGGCATTAGTTAACCCAAAAGGCATAACTAGCCACTCATATAGCCCATCCTCCGTCTTGAAGGCCATCTTCCACTCATCACCAGGGCGTATACGGACTCTATTTGGTGATACCCACTTTTGAAGTCAATTTTTGAAAAGATAGTAGCTTGGCCATTATATGTAGCATGTCATTAAGACGCGGTATGGGAAACCGATACTTAATTATGATTTTGTTGATGGCCCTACTATCAACACACATCCTCCATGTACCATCCTTCTTAGGTGTAAGAAGGGCGGACACGGCACACGGACTCATGATCTCTCGAATGAAACCCTTCTCTAGGAGTTCATCAATCTGCTTCTTCAACTCAGCATGCTCCTTTGCATTCATTCTGTAATGCGAGAGGTTTGGTAGAGTTGACCCAGGGATTAAATTAATGGCATGCTGTATATCCCTCATAAGGAGAAGCTCATTAGGTAGATCATCAGCAAAGACATCACAAAACTCATGTACTACGTGAATGGCCTCAGTGGGTAACTCTACACTAGTCTCTGATACACTCTCCCTAGCCACAAGGGCGTATATTGTCGAGTTTGCCTCCGTTTCTCGCTCAAAGTCTTTGGCATTCAAAATATGGAGCGGTTTGGACTTGGACTTCGACTCCACTTCTTTTGGGCCGGTTGCACCACTCTGTGTGACGGACTCTTTTCCAGTCGTATTCTTGGGTGGCAAAGGATTTAGCTTGACTTTCTTGCCCTCAAAATAGAACATACACACATTTGAACAACCAAATATGGTGACGTCCCTGTCATAGAGTCATGGCCTACCCAAAATGATATGGCTCACATCCATAGGAACAACATCACACCAAATTGTGTCTTTATATGATCTAAACTGAATAGGAACAAGACATGCTGTGAGACTGGAATGGATGTTTCATCAACCCAAGAGACTTTGTAGGGTTGAGGATGGGCTTCCAGCTTCAAACCCAAACAACTCACAGTGCTAGTCGATGCCACATTGGCACAGCTACCACTATCCACGATCATCTTACAACTCTTTTTCTCACATTTTGCATAAGTGTAGAAGATCGTGTTGCGGCGCCAGTCATCGGTGCTCTTGGCTTGAGCCAAAGCGCAACGCACAATTGCGAGGGTCGCAGACTCTTGCGTTCCCTTTTCCTCATCACTAGGGGTTTCGACTGGCTCATATTCCTCCTCCTCACCATCACTCTCTAGGGGCACTACTTCTACTTGCCCATCAATAAGGAGTACTTTGGTGCCCTCTCTCGTGCCGCACTGGTGAGCAAAATAACTAAACCCTTGACACCTAAAACACCTAGTGGCCTCGCTTCCACGCGAACTAGACCCGACAATCTCTTTACCCTTATCATCCTTGGGTCTGGGCTGAATATTAGGGGAAAGTTTGTTTTGGAATCCTGTGTTAGGTCTAGCCCCAGAGGGGTTGGTGTTAGCACCAGATTCGCAAAAGTCAAACCGTCTTCCCACAGATGCTTTAAGGTATTGCTCGACATCTAACACTACTTGGTATAATTGTTCAATAGTGTCTATCTCTTTAGCAAGCAATTCTCTCCTGATGTCAGGACGAAGGCCTATTTTGAAACGAGATAGGGTAAGTACTGGGTCCTCATCAACCTCACAGTGGGTCGAGTATTCTTCAAACTTCTCGATATAGTCCACAACACTCATGGAACCCTGTCGAAGAGACTGCCACTCCTCAATCAATCGTAAGCGATAAGAGAAAGGGAGGTACTTTTCTTTAAGCGTTTCTTTCATCTCTACCCAATGAACTATTGGGAGTTCTCTCGCTCTTTCTTTCTTTTGGTCAACCGTCGCCCAAAACCTCTTTGCTTGACCCACAAGCTTCATCTTGGCGAATCAGACTCGTCGAGCATCCAACATATCATACCACTCAAAATAGTGGTCCATATCTGCCAACTAATCTAGAAAGGCTTTAGGGTTCAAGTGGCCATCAAATGTAGGGGCATCTACCCTAGCTCCCTTGAGGAGTTATGCATCTGGGTCATATTGATCATGATGTCTCTCACAGGGCGGGTGCATAGGTACGCGCCCATGACAAGCTCCTTGGCCGCCTCCATTCCTTGGTCTAACCTCCTGACCAACTGCCTAAGATTGGGCATCCTCCCCAGTGGTGGGGTTTGCCCTGAAGGAGGCCTCTATTTCTTCAAGGCGTTGATCTATGCGTTGTTTCAAGTGCTTATTCAAGGACTTAACCTGCTGGGCTAACTTGGTCACTGTTTCTTATAGTTGCTCCATGTTTAGTGTGGGGTGCAAATTGAAACCACGACCTGTACGTGTGGGCATACACTGACTTGCTCAACCTAAGGACCCACTACGTAACTATATGCGTTTAAAAACTAAATGACCCTACGAGACTCTATATGAAGGAGACTACACACCGTTACAAAAATTCAGCTATACATATTAGGGACTACGGTTTTCTAGCAGCTATATATGATAGACTGGATGCATGAAGGACTCAAACAAACAAAACCCTAAATATGTGGTGAATTTCCCTACAAGATCCCTAGGCTTTGATACCAAATTTGATGCAAGACATGAAATTTAAGTATGAGATGCAAGAATTCAGGCTTAGATCATACCAATTCAGAAACAGTCACACAAATTCCACATCTCACATGACAATCCAAATCATTCAATTAAAAAGGGGAATCTATGCGGGTCCAGGCCAACACAGGCTAGGACTGGACCAATAAAAATTATAAACTAGACGATGTCAAAGGGAAATAGAAATCAACCACACATGCATAAAAATCAGTCCCTAATCTAAGGGATTCCCCAATTTCAATTCAAGGAACCCTAGGGTGAAAAAAAGGGGCAAATAAATTAGGGCTAATGCAAACTAAGGCTAGGGTTTAGGAAATATGAGTGAAAAGAGGAAAACCAGAGAAAAACCTGACTCGGATAAAGCTCCTGTGTGCAGATGGTGACTGACCCGGGGCTAACGCACGTGCGCGGGTGGGCTGGCCGCACGTGTGATGGAAGCCCGCCTCCCTAAAGTGACACCTAGGCCTTGGTCGGCCAGGGGAGACCTCCAATCCCTCCAAGTTTGACGATGATCTGACGTAAGGTCGAGGAGTAGTGCTCCGTCGAAGTTTCAGCCCTTCCACAGGTCTAGATTTTGGAAACTGGATGTAGGGGGATGAATAGCTGCAAAAGCTGAGAAATTCAAAGCAATAATGATGATAGAAGATGACAGATATGGATGGAAGAGGGTAGGGGTGGAAGGGGATAGATGTGGCTTCGCACCACGGTAGTTAGCCCTTCGAAGAAGGGAGGGCTTCACACCCACTTTTGAATTCTTCCACAACTCACGAAGAGAGTGGAAAAATAAAGTAGGAATTTTTTTTATTAAACTTGAATGAATGAAAAGAACTACAAGGGGTACCTATTTATAGGGAAAACCCTATACCCCCAAAACTCGCATCATGTTTGTAGCCTATTACTTGACGATGAAGTAAACTAAAATAAAAATCAAACAAAAAAATGTAAAGCGTTCACGATGTTCTAAATAATAATAATAAGCAAAACCTAAAATATGAAATCAATCCGACGAGTGGGCCACAATCATGAGATCCCATGATGGGCATTTCTTGACTATCGGACCCACTTTTTGAACAAAAACTTGTCTTCTAGCTAGGAGGCCCTCCCTGGACGTCGTCATCGAGCCAGATCGATGGTGGGGTCCTCCTTCTGTGTACGTACATGTGAAGGGGTGGTGGTGTACATGCGCGTGTAGGCGGCGTGTGGGTGTGCATGTGCACGATGTCCTCATCATCTGGTCACAAGCATCAAACTATGGGTTTACTTACACCACTTCACGTTTGATGGCCTGGTATTTCTCTGTTGGTCAGTTGTTATGAGGGTTTCAAGAAATGGGTGGAGGTTGGGAATTTGGGAATGTTTAGGCCTGAAATGTTGCTTCCGATGGGGCTCCCGGAGGATGTTAGTGTGATTGCGTGGGGTCTTTCTCTTGAAAGGTAAGAACTATTTTGTTAATGCCTACTATATTAGTCTTTGCTTCAATGAAAATTGTAGCAGTGGGAGAGGTCTGAGATAGGACAGGATCGGCCCAAGCCTTACTTGATTGTTGACCTGGCCTAACAGTTAGGCCTGGTCCTGCCCATTTCATTATCCATTAACATCACAAAAGGGCTTGCTCTTGGGTTTGGTTCAGGCCTCAATAGAAAATATCTGCAAAATGTAGGCGGTAGGCCTCAGAGCAACCCTTATATCAAATGGGCTTCAAAATCAGTCCCACGGGGCTGACCCACATGCCTCCCAGGCCTGGCCTAGACACCCGAAGGACCAGTCCTGATTGTTGGTGTGAGTTGTCAAATCAATTAATGAGTTGTCAATTAAGAGAAAATCAGAAAGATTATATTCGTGATTGTATAATATCTATGTATAGCCAAGAATAGAGTTGCTAATCTCCCTATATATTTGTACAATATCTTTGTAAAGAAAGTATGAAAGAAATACAATAATAGAAAATCTGACATGGTATCAAAGGTAGTCGATTTTTGGCTCTTGGTTTACGTCTAAACCTTGTTCATAGCCTCCTTTTGCCGCCACCTTCACATATGGGAGACACCGAAACCCCGACGAAGTCCAGTGACTCTTCCATCGACCATAATACGCTCCTCTCTAAAATATTCACCACAAAAATGGCGGTAGCTCTGTCCAAAGCTTAGGCCCCGACCATGCTTTCTGAACCTGTGGCTGTCCCGATTGGCATCAAGTTGGATGGTTCCAACTATGCTTTATGGTCCCAAGTTGTCGAGATGTACATCTCCGGCAAAGACAAGTTGGGCTACATCAATGGCGAGTTACCTCCACCATCTCCGACCGATCTGTCCTTTCAAAAATCGTGTATTGACAATGCCATTGTCAAAGGATGGCCGATTAACTCCATGGATCCGGCGTTAATCAGCAATTTCATTCGATTTCCCACGACCAAAATGGTTTGGGATTCAGTTGCTACCACCTATTTTGATGGTGGCGATACCTCTCAAGTCTATGATCTTTGACGGCGCATCTCACGTCTCTGCCAAGCGGGTGGCTCCCTGAAAAAATACAACATTGATTTGCAAGGCCTCTGGCGTGAGATTGATTTTCGATGTCCCAATCCGATGGAGTGCTCTGCCGATATTGAACGTTACAATAATCTTCTCCAAGAAGATTGGGTGTATGTATTCTTCGATGGGCTTGATGATAGGTTGGACAATATTCGCAGCGACGTGTTACAGATGCACCGTTTCCCACCGTGGAACAAGCGTATGCCCATGTCTGTAGGGAGGCTCTTCGCTAGGTGGTGATGAACACTGGCGACCACGAACCACCTCCAGGGGCGGTGCTTGATTCGAAAGGCCTAAAGCTTGGATTGTCTGGATCAGCTTCTCAGCATACTGGGAAATCTTCCTTTAAAGCCCGTACCTCATCCGATGGTCTCAAATGCTCTCATTGTGGCAATACGAAGCATACACGTGAAAATTGTTTCCAGTTGCATGGGTACCCCGATTGGTGGCACAAGCTTCAAGCCAGAAAAAAAACAAGATGGTACGGCTGAAGGCGTGGGAAAGGCTGCTGTGGCAGTAGCCGAACCTTATCTCTCTCTCTCTCTCTCTCATCCTGCCCACTGCCTCACCTAAATCGGACTTCTCTCCTGCGGATCCAGGTAACCTCTGTCATGCCTTGCTTAGTCGTCTCCATGATGTGGACAGTAGTGTTTGGCTCCTCAACTCTAGGGCCACGGATCATATGACGTTTGATCCCACGGATTTCTCCCATCACTCACCTCAAAGGCGTATCAGCATTATGAATGCTAATGGAGTGACCTCACCTGTCATAGGAGCAGGATTTGTAACCCTATCACCCTCTCTTCATTTACCCAACACTCTGCTTGTTCCCTCTTTATCTCACTAACTATTATCTGTTAGCCAAGTTACTACAGATCTAAATTGTGCGGTGCTAATGTTTTCTGATTTTTGTCTTATTCAGGATATTCTCACCTAGGAGATAATTAGGCGTGGTACTAAGAGGGGGGATTATACTACATGGAAGATTTCAGTTTGGGTCGTGCGCATCACGTGTCCTCTACACTTGGTTCCAAGGTGCGACAGATTTGGCTGTGGCGTCGTCGTTTGGGACATTCGTCATTTGGGTATTTACGACATTTATTTCCTGATTTATTCTCTAACGTGGAGACTTCTGATTTTCACTGTGATATTTGTATTTTAGTCAAAAGTCATTGTGCTATTTATCCATTAAGTATGAATAAAAGTGATACACCTTTTGCTTTGATTCATTCTGATGTATGGGGATCCTTTCCTTTATCTACTATATTTGGTGTATGGTGGTTTGTGATATTTGTTGATGATTGCACCCAGATGACCTGACTATATTTGATGAAACATAAGGATGAAGTGTTTCGTATCTTTCAATTATTTCATGTTATGGTTCAGACCCAGCTTTCAGCTCAAATTCGGATTCTCCGCTCTGATAATGGTGGTGAATATGTTAATCACCTCTTTCACTCCTATTTTCAACAACATGGTCTTATTCACGAGACCTCATGTCCTCATACTCCTCAATAAAATGGTGTCACTGAACGGAAGAATCGGCATATTCTTGAGACTGCCCGGGCTCTCCTTCTAGGCGCTTATGTTCCTACACGACATTGGCCCTTTGCTATTACCACTGTTGTACATTTAATCAATCGCTTTTCTTCCAAAATATTACATTTTAAGACCCCATTACAGTCTCTGTCAGCCTCGGTCTCTCTACCTACGGCCCTAATGCTCCCTCCTCGCATATTTGGGTGTGTGGCGTATGTGCACCTCCCTAAGAACCAGCGCACCAAACTTGACCCATGTGCCCTTCGGTGCCTCTTCTTGGGCTATGCTACGCATAAAAAAGGCTACCGTTACTATGATCCTGCTACCAAGCGTACCTATGTGACTATGGATGTCACCTTTCTGGAATCTGAACCGTTCTATCCTTCTTCAGCATCCACTTCTTCTCTTCAGGGGGAGACATTAGATGAAGAGTTGAATTGGCTGAGTTTTGACTGACTTGAGGATCGGAATGACACGCCAATAATTGGTAGAATCAACAAATACATCTTCAGGGCTTGACATATCCTCTGAATCTAGAGGGCCTTCAGCAACTGAGCTCACATCATCAGGAGAAAAACCCGAAAAACCCGAATCCCCCAATCTCTCAGTGCCTGCAGACCCATCTCCTGAGAATATTCCTGAGGCACAATTTCACTACACCCTCATTTATGAATAACATAGATACGTCTGCTGGGTATACCTTACCTTTCAGACATAACTGTGGCAAGCCACCAAACAGATACTCTCCAGACATTGAGGAAAGAAGGTCGAGGTATCCAATTGCCAACTATGTTTCCACTGAAAAGCTACCTGAACCTCTCAAGACATTCTCACACGAGTTGTCCGCATGTCATATTCCACTAGAGTTCAAGAAGCTTTAGCTGATCACAAGTGGACACAGGCAATAAAGGAAGAAATGGAAGCACTACTAAAGAATCAAACATGGACCTTGGTTCCATTGCCCAAAAGAAAAAAACAGTCAGGTGCAAATGGGTCTTCTCTGTTAAATACAGGGCAGATGGATCTATAGAATGATACAAGGCAAGGCTAGTCACAAAGGGATACACTCAGACATATGGCGTAGATTATCAAGAAACTTTTTCACTGGTAGCCAAGTTAAATACAGTCAGGGTCCTGTTATCTCTCGCAACCAACTTGAACTGGCCATTGCACCAGTTTGATGTAAAGAACGCATATCTCCATGGTGATCTTGAAGAGGAAGTCTACATGGATACTCCTCTAGGCTACATAACATCTTCAAAAGCTGAAGTTGTGTGCAAATTGCATCGAGCACTGTATAGATTAAAACAATCACCTCGAGCATGGTTTGGGAGGTTCAGTCTGGCAATGAAGAAGTATGGCTTTCACTAAAGTAATTCAGATCATACATTATTTCTGAAGCACCGACGGGACAAGGTAATAACTTTAATTGTATATATCGATGATATAATCATCACAGGGGATGATAAGGAGGAAATCGCTAAGCTTCAGGAACAATTGGCAACCGAGTTCGAGATGAAAAATCTAGGAGGACTCAAATATTTCCTGGGAATAGAGGTTGTTAGATCAAGGCAAGGTATATTTTTTTCTCAGCGAAAATATATATTAGACTTACTATGTGAGGTTGGAATGTTGGATTGTAAGCTAGCAGACACTCCGATCATTCAGAACCACAAGCTCGGAGAATATCCAAGCCAAATGCCAACTGACAAAGGAAAGTACTAAAGATTAGTTGGTAAACTTATTTACCTCTCTCATACTCGTCCAGATATTGCCTACGTAGTGAGTGTAGTAAGTCAATTCATGTATCAACCTAGTAAGAATCATATGGAGGCGGTGATTTGGATTTTACGATACTTAAAATCCTCTCTGGGAAAAGGGCATACGTTTTCGAAAAATAGCCATCTCAGAGTTAATGGTTATATAGACGTAGATTGGCGGGGAATACCACAGATAGAAGATCCACCTCAGGATACTTCATGTTTGTTGGAGGGAATCTTGTTACATGGAGAAGTAAGAAGCAAAAAGTGGTAGCATTATCAAGTGCTGAAGCAGAGTTCCATAGAATGGCTAAAGGACTTTGTGAACTTCTATGGCTCAAAAGACTTTCAACTGAAATTGGGTTTGCCCCTACATCCGAGATGGACCTCTTTTGTGACAACAAGGCAGCTATCGCCATTGGTCACAATCTGATCCAGCATAATCGTACCAAACACGTGGAGGTTGACAGACACTTTATCAAAGAAAATCTCGAAGCTAAAATAATTCGATTTCCATTGGTGAAGCCCGAAGACCAACTGGCGGATATTCTTACAAGGGCCGTATCAAGCAAGGATTTCTACAACTCACTAAACAAGTTGCGCATTGAAGATTTGGATGCTTCCACTTGAGGGGGAGTGTTGGCGTGAGTTGTCAAATCAATCAATGAGTTGTCAATTAAGAGAAAATCAGAAAGATTATATTCGTGATTGTACCATATCTATGTATAGCCAAGAATAGGGTTGCTAATTTCCCTATATATTTGTCCAATATCTCTGTAAAGAAAGTATGAAACGAATACAATAATAGAAAATCTGACAGTGATCAGCTGCCACCCCTAATGATAATATCTTAGTCATTGTCTGGTGTTGATTTTTGTGTTCTCTGCAAACCAGACCCACCATGATTCTGTATGGAATTGATGACATACGAGATCTTTTTGGACACAAGGTACACCAAGATTACTTCAAGTCACAATAAAAGCATTTCATTATTTGTTATTTTCATCATACCTAACAATTTATTTGTGCTGGTGGATTTAGGTCTAATCCAGACCAACCCAATCTGCCGCCTTGGAGTTCAGTGGGTTTCAGCTCCATCGAGATGAATTGGATGTTCTAGCCAGTTAGATGTTAGTGGGGTAATGGCAAAAGACCGGTAGTTTTAGGGTCTCAAGTACTGTGTAAAAATATTTTTGGTGATTTGTTGTAACTAGAGATTAGTTTTAGTGAATTTTTGCAAGAGTACTGCTCTGGTTTGAACATGGTGACTGGGTCTTTTCCACTGCAAGTGGAAAGTAGGGTTGTGCTTGGCTTCAGCATTTCCTGAATTTTGCCAATTTTTTTAATCTATCCAACTTTGTGTCCTAATGGTTTTGGTAACTAGGACATCATGAGCTGAAAGAATGCCTGTTTCATCGTAGAAATTTAGATGGGAGTGGTATTCTAATGATGGCAATGTAGTCATGAATATGAACCATCAATCACAGCTTTGCCAGGTCCACCTTTGTCAATACGGCATTGTTTTATGGTGTGACTTAGCAGGAAGGGGCAAGGGGAAATAAACCAACAAAGTCAGTAAGACTAGCACAGAACATCTAGAAGCTGCTTTGCTTTCTCATTTCTGCTATCTTCATGAATCTGTATGCATGGAGATTTTTAACTCCGATATTTTCTGGGAACCTTTGTAAATTACAATGCTCATGGTATCATGCTTGTCGTGGCCATTCATTGGGTGGCCATGGCTATGTATTTTCCATGGCCTGACCAACAGATTTGAGTCCAGTCATACGGTAGGTCATGCTGATGGAAAATCGTTGATTAGATAGAATGGATTTAAGATCCATTGGAAGTATGTGGCCCAGCTGGTGACTAGACCAGTCTGATGTAATGGGGCCCAGCTGATGTCCAATCTTGAGTATCCTCAGAACTGCCGGCATGAGAACAGGATTCCTCACTAATACTTGAAGCAGTACGCTGCCCTGCTCGCCTTGTAATTTCATCCAAAGACCGGTACAGCCTCATACATTTTAGTGCATGTACATGAACTATGCCAACTTAACATTTTCTTCTATTTCTTACAATCAATGTCTTATCAGTTTTTTCTTTTCCCCTCACAGGAGATATTTCAATTTTACCAGATGTATCTGTTGAACTTCTTATTGACCTAATTAAAGGTACCTGAATGATTATCTGGGTCTTTTGCAGCTTCATATTATCATAAATATAGAATGTTCACCTGGTAGTAGATTTCTGGTGTTGCTTACCAACCTAGTGACTATCATAGTAAAAATAAATTTGTTATTATCTATGCTTGTGTTCTCAATATGGAGTTGAAATACTCAGATGCCAAAAAGCCTTCTGTTGCTGCTATTCAAGGACTCGCACTCGGTGGTGGCTGAGAAATGACAATGGTTTATGGTTACTGGTAGGTAGTTGTATATTGTTTTCAAGGTTATATTCTCAATTTGATCTTCATGTTTAACTTCCCACAGGGATGTCGTGCATTAATTGCTACACCAAAAACTCAACTTGGCTTGCCAGAATTGTCACCATGAGTTATTCCTGAATTTGGAGGTATTACTGCTTTCTTTTAGATTGAATCAGGTCTCTTGAGTTTACATTATTTTAGGTGTGTCACATGCAACATAAATCTTAACAATATATTCATTTTTTTTCTTTAAAGGTACCCAATGCCTCTCAAGAATAGTAGAGGTGTCAATGGTTGTCCAAGTGATGCTAGTAAGTCTTATCTTTATTATTTTATTGGTAACCACAAGCCTTAGAGACTGATTTTTGGTATTAAGAAACACAACTGATCAGCAGATAAATATAGGGTGATCGTTGAATCTAGGTTCCAAACATATGTTACTTTCTTATTAAGAAATGTTTCATTCATTTTGTTGATAAAAGAAGAAAAAAAGAACATATATAGGTTTAGTCATCTAGCCACTAGATATGATCCTATTTTTAGAATACATGTTCAGTTAGGCCTTATATGCATTCTTGGAAGTCATAAGCTGTTTTGTATTGGAAATGAACTTCACTTACAGGTTGGATTTGCTTCATTTTTGGGCTCACACCTTAAACTGATATGAGAAAAGGGATGGACGGTGTGGATAAACAAATACATCATGGTGGACCCCACAAAGATCTGCCCATTATAATCTAGAGATGGGTAGGCAATCTACTTTCAATATTTTGTATTTTGTAATTATGTTTTTTAAATGAGAAACACTGACGGCTCTTATAGCAGATTATGCCGACGGTTTTTAGCCGTCGGCGTTGCTCTGTTTTTTTAGTAATTTCTCAACTTCACAATAGAATGGGACTTTAAAACCAAGTTAATTAAAAACTCATGAGCCACGAGACAGAAGACAACACAGATTGAATGCCTACCATTGGAAACTTGATGTGGCAAAAGGAAGTTTTCAACCAGGATGATATTTGTTTGTACAACTTATCCTAATGTTAATAACATTATGAACAGTTTGGATGGTATATAAGCATCATGGTGGGCTCTACGAAGTTTTCAATGGGCTCTACGAAGTTTTCAATGTTACATTTATATTCTCACTGTTTTTGAAGTGTGGCTTACATGAGTTTTGGATCTGCTTCAATTTTGGCATCCAGTCCTATGTGAGGTTGAGAAAGAAAATAATGAATGGAGTGAATTTTTCATAGGCATCTTTGTGGCTCCACAGCTTCCAACCATAGGAGCTTCAGGGGCTTTATGAGGCAATTCGCATCTGGATTTGAATTTGGTATGATAATTACAGTGGCCTTGTGTCCGTCACTCTCCAAATTGTTTCCTTTGGTGTGACACCGAGATCACAGGTTAGAATGGGTTAACGCCTAACGTGGGATTAAATCTCACATGTACATCAAAGTGGCCCCAATGGGGGGTCAGTCCTGTATTTTTTTTCCTTTTAAATTATTAGCCTAAATCTGGACACTTGGTTGAGGGACACCCGTCATGATTTTTTAGGGCTCCACAGTTACGCATATGTGAAATCCATTCCACCATTGGAGTTGTGATCTGAAGTTAAGTCAGGTGGACGGCATTAAAGAAAACAATTGGGAGGAGGACGTCCACCTTTCATTTTTGCAAGGTACATTGAACACAATATAAAATTCACTCCAATTAGATGGCTCAATAATATTTAGACATGCGGCCCAAAAATCAGGCCATCTAATTGTTGGAGTGAATTTTAGGTGGGCCCAACTAAGGAAAATAGTACAGGGTGAGTGTTGCCTAAACAACACCCAAGTCTGTACTAGAAAAGCTCTCTGGGCCTACCATAATGTTTTATCCAGGCCATCCATCCATTTTGCCAACTCCTTTTTAGGACACGAGTCCAAAACCGATGTAGATTCAAATCTCAGGTGAGCCACACCACAGGACACAATGATGATTGAATGCCGACCATAAAAACTTCCTATGGCTCCTGTACTGTTTATTTGCCATCCAACCTGTTGATTTGATTATGCAGACTTGGATGAAAGGAAAACACTAATATGAACTTGATCTAAAGCTTTTGTGGCCCTAAGAAGCTTTTAATGATGGGTGTTCAATCAGCACTTGGGATGGTGCACTTGAGATTTGGATCTGCCTCATTTTTGGTATCATCTTTAAAAAGTGCTGGAAAAATAGATGGAGGGCACTGATAAAATACATACATCGTGGGGCCACAGAATGTGCTACGCTGGAAGCGGACAGTGGACACAATAACTCAGTACCTTATAAACTCTGTAGGGCCCACTTGGATGTATGTGTCTTATCCAGGCCGTCCATCCATTTTCCCAGCTCATTTCAGGGGATGGGCTCAAAATTGAAGTATATCCAAAGCTCATGTGAACCACACTACAGGAAACAGCGGGGATAATGACGTCAGCCATTGAAAGCTTCCTAGGGCCCACGTCACAGTGATGTTTATTTGTCATTGAACCTGTTTCCTGTAGTGTGGATGTGGACCCCAAGAGGTGTCCAATGTTTTAAGGGAATGTGATTCAAAATTTTGTTTCATTAGAGCACCTTGAGAAACCCCCACAACATGTTCCTCCATTGCAAAATCAGGAATCTATCTAAAATGCTGATGAGCACCTAGAAAACTGCTCTCGTTTTCCTTGCCAGTCCACAAATGCATTTAAAACCATCTTCATGCAAACTAAAACAAGCTGTCACTAAGAATTCTCTGACATTTGTGTTTGCTATATTTTCCCTTGAATGACAGAGAGAATCATTTTTGAATGCTGAATATCAGAAAGAAGATAACAAAACTAAAGCAACTTAACACAAAAAGCATCATCTTCAACATGTAAATCTTCCCTGTTGGCTTCAGTTATCTTGCTATTGATTCTCATCATTTCAGAGATTGTGTTATGAATTTAAAAGCGGACTAAAGCTTTGAACTGACTATTTAAAGTGAACAGATAGTCAAATGGGTTCAACTGAAAAGAAATGTTAAAATTAATTTTGAGGCTAGACATTTGGTACTGTCTACTTGTGTTAAGTCATCCACTCTGCCATGGTTTATGAAAAATTGATTGAAAGGTACCTGATCTCAGGGTCTTTCAGGTCTTCTGCAAGTATTTTCATCATCCTAGGATCTTCCTTACCTGCAACCGCATGATATGCATTGTCCTTAGAATGGGTGAAACTTTTAGGCTATCCATCTAATCACTCCATGAAGCTGTCAGAGAGTTTACTATATATTTATAACTCCACAGGGTTTCTCAATCACCAAGAAGAAATCATGTCCGCAATATAAATGATCTTCATTTGAAGAATGCCAGTCAAACGGTTTTGGGGCTAGACTGTTGATTCTGCCAATTGGGTCAAATCATTTACTCTAGCATGGATTCAGAAACATTCTTTGAAAAGAACCTGGTCCAAGGATCGTTTAGGTCTTCTGGAATATTTTCCATCATTCCAGGAAGGACTTCACCTGCAACCACATGGTATATGCATCATCCTTAGAATGGGTGAAACCTTTAGGCACCCATATAATCACACCATGAAGCTGTCCTTATTTTGATCGACAATTTAAATGGACTGTGAAAATTATATTGATTTTCTTCCATAAATAACAGATTTGAGGATATTAATTAACCGTTTACTGAATGATGGCCAACAATTCTAATTTAGAAAAGACATGACCTTAAATCAAACATTATTATTGTTCCTAGTTCCAAATTCTTTTTATGATTTAAGTTGAATGAATGTGTGATATGGTACAGTTTATATGAGTGTCAGTGTATCAACCATAACAGTGTGCCAGAGTAAAAAGCAACTCTCTTTTTACCCATTATTTTGCAGCACTCTGATGGAAAGAAATAAAAAGAAAAGAGAGAGAAAGAGAAGAGGGAGTAAGACTGGAAGAGAAGAACAACACCATCCAGTTGCAGATCCATCCCTCCAACCCAATTTACCTTGTCTGGTATGCAGTTCCGCTATTTTGAACAAGAACTCGACTCATTTGAATTTTCCAAATTTACTTGACTCGAGCAAGTTTTGTACAAGACATTGAGAAACTCGGTGCAAATGAGTATTTCTGTCGAGTCATCCCTTTTCCGGTCGGGTTGAGTTCTTTCAAGATTTTAAACTATGGGTTGAACATCTAGCACTCAATGATCTAATGACGTTGAAAAGGCTGAGGAACATTGTTCTTTCTCATCACTCAATATAATTTTTTTTTTGGCAATTTTATGCAGGTAATGAAGATGGAAGCCAAGAACTCCCACCTGCCTTCCTATGGACCAGCCCCATTGCTCGTCTTTTCTCATGGAAAACGGGAAAGAACCAAAACCATCTTCAACATATCTAATGGGAGTTACAATGTGAAAAACGTACCTGAGATGCGCCGAACGTATTGTCTCGCCTCATACTTTGGCTGGTTAGTGATGCTGGATAAAACTTGTGGCGACCTTTTTCTACTCAACTTTGTCTCATTGCAGAAAATCCAGCTACCATATTTAAGTCCACTCAATTTTGCACATTTTATTCTCTCATCACCTCCAACTGATCCTGAGTGTGCGATTTTATCCATTGGCTGTTCAACTGATTTTTTAATATATTGTCGTCCGGGCGGTGACAAATGGATCAAACGGATGTATAGAAATGGAGAAGGGGAAACTTTCATTCGGAATGTGGTCCCTTGCAATGGCAAATTATATGCCTATGGTTCACAAGAAAAGTTTGGAATTATTGATGTCAATGCCAATCCTCCATTAATATGGTTGGAACCAAAGAGACCAGAATCGCACCTATTGTATGCAGTAACATATCGTTTTCTGGTGGAATCCTGTGGTGAGATCTTTCTAGCTGAGTGGAATCAGCTTCTTGCTGTACCAAGGGTTCCGAGAGTTGAGGTTTACAAGATGGATTTTGATAGAATGACTTGGGTAAAGGTTGATACTTTAGGTGATCGTGTGCTGTTCTTGGGCGGGAGCTGTTCTACATCTTGCTCAGCGACAGATTCGGGAATGAAAAGGGATTGCATTTATTTTACAAAGCCAGATGATTTAAATTTATATGTATTTCACTTGGATAGGGGAACTATTTCCGTTGATTTGCCTTGTCCAAATGTTCGTCCTCCTTGGGTTGACCCTTTTTGGGTGACGCCAACTGTCTAAACTGATGTTTCTATTATTATTTAAAAAAAAAAAAAAAAAAAAAACTCTCTTGTTTAAGTTGTTTGGAATAAGTGGAGTTTATTCGTTTTGGATCAATGCTCCGTAATGACCAGTTGGTGTACCACCTCATGAATTTTTTTCTTTTTTTAATTTTTTGATTATTTTTATTTTACTTATGGCAACAAAAAAAAAAAAAAGGTTCATCTTTTGAAGATAGTTTGATAAACACCTTTGGTGTAAAAGTAACTTATTACCTTAAAGTTGCTTATAATTATCATAAATTTTTTTCTATCATTTTACTCTTTTAAACTTTTGTACCTTACCTTAAAAGTCGCCCGCATGATGGATGACCTGCATAGAAGGTGGGCTTACTAGATGGACGGTTCACATTAAAGGTGGGCTCCACATTATGGACAATGGACATTGAAATTGGCCCACATTATGGACAATTAAAATTGAGTAAGGCCACATTGATGACCTGCATCATGGAGGGCCCCACGTACTAGCAGGTCCACATGAAAGGACAGCCCCTCATGATGAGGGCCCATAACCAAGGAAATCATCTCATATGATGGATGGCCCGCATTGAAGGTGGGGCCCACACAATGAACTGTCCACATCAAAGGTGAGCTCCACAAGTTGGTGGGGGCCACTTGATGGATGGCCCATGTCAAGTTGAGCCCCAAATAAATGGATGGTCCACATCAAAGGTCGGCCCGTAATGATAAATGGTCCATATCAAGGCAAGCTTTTAATGATAGACAACCCACATCGAAGGGGCTCCTTAATGATGGACGACCCACATCGAAGGTGGGCCCCACAATGGGTGGTCCACATCAAAATTGGCCCCAAATGATGAATGGCTTGCATCCAAGGCAGGCCCTACATGATGGACAGCCCACAGCAAAAGTGGGCTCCACATGATGAGTGGTGGATGTTGAAGGTGGGCCCACATGATTAACAATAACATTGATGGTGGCTTCACGTGATGGGTGAGTCAGATCAAGGTGGGCCCCACATGAGGATAGTCCACGTCAATGGTCAGCCCCTAATGATGGGATGCGGCTTCAGTGGATTTCTTACCATGATGTATGTGTCTTATGCCCAGCCATTTGCGTAACCAAATCTTGGGTAGACTACATTATAGGATATGGTAGTGATTGAACCGTCGCCATTAAAAACTTCACCAAATCTCAGATGGACCACACCATATGAGATAATAGTGATTGAACACTCACCATTAAAAACATCTTCTGCTTGCTGGAATGTTTATTTGCCATCCAACCTGTAGATAAGGTTACATAAACTTGGATGAAAGGACCACACAAATATCAACTTGACCAAAACTTTGTGGCCCCTAAGAAGTTTTTGATGGTCAATCACCGGCAAAATGGATGGGTGGAGTGGATATAAGACACATACATCAAGGTGAGCCTAACAGTGAGGAATCCACCAAAGCCACGTCCTGATGATGAATGGCCCATCTCCAAGGTTGGCCCTTATGATGGACGACCCACCTTGAAGTTGGGCCCTGCATGATGGATGGTCCACATTAAAGGCACAACCTATCATACCACATCCAAGGCTGGCCCCACATGATTGATAGACCGCATTGAACATGGGTCTCGCGGGTGAATTGTCCACATTCAAGGTAGGCCCCACACGATAGAGATTCACATTAAATACAAGGCCAAGGTGGGCCCAACATCAAAGGTTGGCGTTACATGATGGATGATGGATATAAAATGGAAGGTTGATACCAAGTTGAGCAAACGTACAAAAACAATTTTCTACATTCAAATGGGAAAAATCTCAATTAAACTAAAATCACTGCAATTGTTCAACTATGTCCCATCTATGCATTGACCCATCATATCAGTGGTCCTGATCACTGGACACTTTTGCAAATTATTTCCTATCCTTGAAGGGTGATATAACTTTTGGGTGGCCCACTTCTTGATTAGATCATAAGAATACTTATTTATCTATGTCGTTCATGCAGGTTGCATTGGGATTTTTAACAAAGTTGTACCACTTTCAATCTTCGATGAGAATCTCAGCTTCAATTTTATTTTATTTTTTCCATTTTGAAAAAGAAAAAAGAAAAAAGAAAAAAAAAAAAGAGTGCTAAAATGCGAAATTTGGGACAAGGGGGAGGACTGGATCATTAGTTAGTCTATATAAGTTACTTATGCCTAGGTAGCTTCTCTTGCTTTCTACCTATACATTAAATAAGAATATTTGATAAATAACATACTTGTCAACCAAATAGCCAACATAGTGTAAGTACTTATCCTTTAAGTTTGTTGGATTTACTCTTAATATTCAATGTCCATCATATGGGCCTAATCTTTGATGTGGACTATTCATTATATTGGGCTCACTTTGGCATTGTCTTCAGTTTGAAGTGTCCATTGTATAGGGCCTACCTTAAATGTGGACAATCCACCATGTGAGTCCCACCTTCAATGTGGGCTATCCATGATGTAGGGTTCACCTTGGATGTGGGCTTTCCATCATGCAGGCCCACCTTTAATGTGGATCGTCCATAAAGTAGGGCACAACTTTGAAGTGTGTTGTCCATCAAGTGGGGCCCGCCTTGGATGTGTGTCAGTCATCATTATAAGGTGACCTTTGAAGTGCATTGTTCTCATGTGAGGCCCACCTTAATATTGGTCATCTATCATGTGGGGCCCACCGTCAATGTTATTGGCCATCATGTAGGGCCCACATTTAATATCCATAGCCCATCATGTGGAAGCCACCTTTGATGTGAGCCATCCATTGTGTGGGCCCCACCTTTGATGTGAACCATCCATCATATGGGGCCATTCATCATTAGGGGTTGACATTTAATGTGGATTGTGCACTATGGGGTCCACCTTGATGTGGGTCATCCATCATGTGGGGTCCAACTTCAATGTTAATTTCCATCATGTGGGGCCACCTTTAGTGTCCATTGCCCTTCATGTGAAGCCCGCCTTTGATATAGAATGTCAATTGTGTGGGCCCCGCATTTAATTTGAGTCATCCATCATGCGGGCTTGCTTTGGATGTGGGTCATTCATCATTAGGAGTCCACCTCTGATGTGGACAATCCATTATGTGGGCCTACCTCTGATGTGAACCATCCATCACGTGGGCCTCACCTTTGATGTGGACCACCCATCACATGGAGAGAGAAGTAGAAAAGTTAAAAGTTGAAAAGTAAAAATTAAACACCAATGAGGATAAGTGACTTTTATCACATTAAGTTATTTTTATACTTTGATTATGAAACTAACTTAAGGGCCCGGACACTAAAGTTTTTTACTTAGGACTGAGGTCTAACTTAATGGTGAATTGTGTGGCACTTCTCTGGGCTAATATGGATGAAAGAATGCATTTCCACTGCTTCTATCTCAATTTCAATCATTAGAATTGCAACAATGATCTTCCAAAAATCCATGGATCTTCAGTAAGGTAAGCATTTGCATTCTGTTTTATTCACCAATTTGAGAAGGGTCTTAATAGGATGCTCACAAGGATACAAGTATATGTTTCCGGAAGGCTATGAATGAAAGACCACGTGTGAAGTGATGAAAGCATATTGAGGTAACTATCACCGTGTGAAAGATGTCATGATGCATGAATGGATTCTAGTTGGTCAGCTACTTGGGAAAGAAACAAATGTTAGCCAATTCTCTAAAACATGCAATGGGACTTTCCTCTTTATGTAGACAAGTAACCAAGTGGACATTCTCCTCTAATTTCCATGTGAGACTTGATAGAAGATTCAAGTAAAATAGATCAAAGCAACTATGTGTGAACAAACACTAAGGGGGTGTTTGGATAGAAAGTTACTTAAGCTACTAATGTCTGTTTCTACTTATTAAGCAAATAAGTATGTTTGGTAAGGAGCATTTGGATTGTAAGTTACTTTGGATAAGCTACTAATGTCATAATTAGCTTATCTTGGTTTCTACTTATTTAAAGTATGTTGGTAACCAACGTGCTTATTAACCAAAAAGTAGAAAAGCATGTTTAGTTAACATCATAAGTAATTATCCCACAAGTTTTTTTGGTCCCTCTCACATGTACCATCCATCATGTAGGGCCAACCTTCTATGTGGACCATTCATTTTGTGGGCCCCACCTTTGATGTGGGTTGTCCATCATATGGGGCCCATCTTAGATGTGGGCCATTCAACATTATGGCCCGACCTTTATTGTGCACCATTAATTATGTAGGGCCCACCTTTAAAGTTGGCCATCCATCAAGCGGAGCCCACCATCAATGTTTACCATGTGAAGCCCACCTTTAATATCCAGCGCCCAACATATGGGCCCAACATCTGTGTGGGCCGTCCATCATACAGGGCCCACCTTGGATATATGTCACTCATCATTAGGGTTAAGCTTTGATGTAGATTGTCCATCATGTAAGGCCTACCTTGATGTGGATCGTCCATCATTATTAATTGCCCATCATGAGGAGCCCACTTTTGATGTGAATTGTCCATCATGTGGGCCGCACCTTGAATTTGGGTTTCCCATCATGCAAGGCTCACCTTGGATGTGGGTGATTCATCATTATGGGCCAACTTTTAATGTGGACCGTCCATCATGTGGGGCCACTTCAATATGGGCCATCCATCATGTGGTCCTAACTTCAATGTCCACTTCCCATCATGTGGAGCCCACCTTTGATATGGACCATCCATTGTTTAGGCCCCCACCTTTGAAGTGGATCGTCCATCATACCACCCCACTTTGAATGTGAACTTTTTATAATTATAAAATGACCTTTCATGTGGACCATCCATGCCCACATTAATACAGTGTCATCTATCATGTGGGGCCCACCTTTTATAACTTAAATTAAAAAAGTAACTTAATTTCTTAACATCAGTTGAAAAGCAACTTATTCAGTGGTATCCAAACGAGCCATTAGTGAATCAGAGGAGAAGGCCGAAATAAAAATAAGACAAGTAGGCTTTTGGTCTAGAAAATAAAACATGGGGCGTTTTGGTCCTTAACCCTGGGACGAATCATTGAGCCACATCCACACATCGACGGATCATCTTGAAGCTATGATGGATGATCAATAATCGACGAACCATGCAGAATGACTGTAGATTACAACATGGTCATACAATGCTTACACGGAGGACATTAAGGTGGGCCTACATATGGGCCTGAATCATAAGCTTCTCGCCCGCTCACATCTTATCCACGCTTGCGGCTTGTGGAGGAGCGGATGCGGATTTGCCTGCCACCGGCCAATCGCCAGTGGTAGGTGATCTAAAGTCCCACCATGATGTATGTGTTTTATTTATCCCATATCATTTTATGGGATCAATCTGATATTTGTTTGAATGTGAAAGGAAAATTTGTAGTGAGCCTTAGGAGCTTTTCAATGATGGACATTCAATACTATTGTTTTCCTATGGTGTGGTCCACCTGAGTTATAGATCTGCCTTATTTTTAAGAACATACCTTAAAATAATTTAGAAAAATGAATGAACGGCGTGGATAAAACACATACATTATAGTCCGCCCTCAGAGTACCAACTACTAGCCACCTGGCCAGTGGCAGCGTCATTTGCCAAATCGCAACCGCGAGCCTCAGTTGCCCGCGAATGCAGACGTCGCGTTTATACTCGCTTCTCGGACGGACACACCTCATTAATGACAAAACGTTCAGAACGTACCATGTAATGGCATCACTGAATGGTAGCTTTGATTGGCCACCGTGATGTATGGGTCTTATCTACACCGTCCATCCATTATTTTCTATTATTTTAGGGGATAATTAGACCGATACAAGGCTCAAGTGGACCATACCACAGGAAGCAGCGGTGATAAAGATTCTCACCGTTGAAACTTTTCCAGGGCCACGGTGATGTTTATTTGCCATCCGGCCTATTCATAAAGTTATATAGAGCTGTACGAAGAAAAAGAACAAATATCAGATCCATCCAAAACTAATGCGCCTCCAAGAAATTTTCAACGGTAAAATTTTGATCCCCAGTGGGTAGTCCACCGTAGCCTTGTATCTACCTCGTTTTTTTAACTTTATTTTATTTCGTTTTTTAATTTAATTTAATAAAATGATATAAAAAAGATGGACAATATGGATGAGACTTTTTTTTTTTTTTTTTTAATTTTTAATTTTTAATTTTATTTTAGGGGTTCGCTTGTTAGTACACACCCATGTCCGTACACACACTCCATGTTAGCCACCCCTACATAACGATGGCCCCTCAAAGTCACTGCCCGTTTTCAGTTGGAGACCCGCGGCGGGGGTAGGACGCAATCCGCGTCCCTCATTGGTAACGAGGTGTCACCATTAACAGAGTACATGATCGAGGTGCCACTATTATTAACTGAGTACATCATGTTGCAACCGACAGAGGAAAAAAAAAAAAAAAGGCATAGGTTCAATATGAACGTTTACCACTGAAACCTTTTCGGGGTTACAAAAGTTTCGGGTCCATATGAAATTTGTTTTTCCTCTTCATCCATGTATTTGCGAACCTATTACCATATTGGATGGAAAATAAATGTTATGGTGGGCCCTGCGAGTGTTTAAACAGTAAAAATCATTATCCTTACTACCATTTTTGGTGTGGTCCATTTGAGCTTTAGGGCCTGTTTGGACGGGCACGCTGGATGGGATTGGATTGTATTAGGGTGGATTGCATGCCATCCAATGCAGTGTCAGTGGATTACATGCAATCCCACTGGATCGCTATATTCAGCGTCTCAGCTATGGCTTGTTTGGATGGGCGGCCTGGATGGGATTGGGTTCAGTAAGTGCATGTTTGGATAGGCGTGGAATTGGAAGCTGGATACAGGCGCGAGATTGGACGCTGGATACAGGCGCTCTCACTGTATGCAGGTGCAAAGGACGGTGATAACTGTCTCCCGCCAATCCAGGGGCTGTTTGCACCGGGGAAACGGATTGGGTACTCCCCCTGACAGCCACCTTTGGTTGGTGGTCGCTGCTTCGTGGGACCCACCATGATGTACATGTCTCATCCATGCCATCCATCTAATTTGGAACAGATCATTTTAAGATTGTCTGAAGTCAAATATTCCTATATCCCAATTTTAAATGGACCAGATTACAGGAAACAATTTTGAGAGAGCATCGACCATTAAAATACAATTTCAACCGATAATAGTTTTGGATCAAGCTCATTTTTTATTTTTTTTCCATTCATCTGGGGCTGTACGACCTAATCAATCTATTGGACGTCAAATAAACAGTACAGTGGGCCTTACGAGGACTTAAGAGCTGAATGTCCAATCAAATTTGTTTTCATGTGGTGTGGTCCACTTGAAATCAATCCACCTCTCATTTTTGGGATCAAGCCATAAAATGATCGGTAAAAATTTATGAACGGAAAGGATGAAACACATACATCATGGTTTCCAAAACCCGACCACCGCATTGGCGGTGTGTGGAAATTAGCCAATCCGTTCCCTTGTAGTCGTGTCAAATGAATCAACTCCATGGCAGGGGAGGCCGTGCCATCTGCCTATTTGCATCATTAAAATGTTTCATCCACTTTGACATGACATCTTACACCGTTGTCCCAAAAATTAGAGCGCTATATATCTCAGGTGAACCACAACACCTCAACATATAGCGGCTCAGCCTTTTATTTTACCAGTTACTCCTAGATCAAAACTGTTCATACCTACTATATAGGCCCAGATGGAGATATAAAACAGATATCAATATATATCAAACTGCTATATGTGGACCACACTGGTATTTACAAAGGTCATAAAATCGTGTGGGCCCCACCGATTTATGTCTCATGAAATTGGCAAATAAAAGTGAATCGAATCAACATTATTATCAGTAGGGGACATATCTAGAAATCCGCATAGACCACATCATGTGGCAGTGGTGTGATAGAGATAGACCCCAAAAAATATCAACAGCATGTTAGAATAACGATGTATGAAAATATGAGAACCAACGTTGTGTGGCAAAAAGAGAGAAAAAGTATCAAGTGACACAATAAGAGTGACAGTCATCCGAATAGAGCTAGAGTTTAAAAATCACAAGGAAGGCAAGAAACAGGACTACGACGCCAACTAGAAGAGCACAAAATATCTCCTCATCTGACCGGGGTGATGGGGGAAGATCATCAGTTGACACGGCCCTAGAAACCATGGCCATCGACACCTGTGCCTCAGGCATCGTCTGTCGGCTGGAGTGTGACGAAGAATGGCGGATGTAGAGGTCATCAGAAAATGTAGCGACCTGAACCGCCTGAGATCTTGACGATGCACAGGCCTTATTGAAGTGCTCATCCCAACATGCCATTGCCTCTTTCCAGTTCCTGAATGTGCGGTGTCTCGCTCCACTATACCCCTCCACCTCCACCCGAGCATCATCCCAAGATATGTATATGCCAGGCCTACGCTCCACCAAGACGACGTAATATTTATCCTTTCCCATCTGCAATGACATGGACGTAATTGGCACGAGATACGTGTGTTGAAATAAAAATTCGCTAACTAAGTGGACATGCAGTATTCTCCTATCAAATAGCATCGGAAAGTACAAAAAAAATTACACATGTGAAAACAAAAAGTTGTCGTATATACGTACCCTTCCAAGCAAGCGGATACATCCGACACCTTGATCACCAAAGTAAATAAACTAACCAATGGATGCATGTGAAACCATAAAAGTATAATTGATTACATAAAAGATAGTGTTGAGGGTCAAATATTGCATATCAGACCCCAATTATTACTCGAATTTATGAACATAGTACCGTTTAATAGTCCATTTTAATCATGTTTGTGACGCAAGGTGAATCTATGAGCATGAACTGGAAAGGATGCTAAAAGCATAGATTTAACTCTCAGGCATCACCAAGGCATTGGACGGGATTCCATGGGACCAAGATCGAGGATTTACATGCCGGAGATCAGAGGAATTTCAGCCACTTACCTTAAACAGGCTTGAAAGACGTCCATAATACAAGATCATAAGGTTCCCACCATCGAATCGGCTCCAGAATTTATATATGGCCTGAAGGCCATAAATTAATCGTACACATAAAAAAATCAGCCATTGGATCTTAGTAGAAGTAGCCCAACAGACAGATCAGCCCATTAATCAGCGAATTGGGACCCACCTGGTATTTGGATGTGCTTCGATTTTGTTCTCAACGCCTTAAATGAGCTGGAACAACGGATGGACGGAGAGGATTCCTCATATACAACAAAGTGGGCCCCACTTGGGATCCGCGTGTGCACACATTATAGTGCATCGCCCGTGCACTACGTTAGCCAAAGTCTGCCAGCGAAGGCTGACCGACTCTATCTTCGCAGAAGGAACAACGTCCGCAAGAACCGGACGTTGATTTTACTAGTGGGTCCCACTCATTGCCCGGTTCAATGATCTGAACCGTTCATCTGTCCCATGAGGCTAGGTAGGAGAGATAGTGGGGTGATTTCATTTTCATGTTCTTTTTATTTTGGTTTAATTTTATTTTGTGATTAGCCTCATCATGTCCATGAGTGGCTAAACCTCTTAGTTAGGGCTAAGAGGTTAAGCTTGTAGCATGATGAGGGACTTTTAGCTTGTGCTTTTTATTTACACTGAAGTGAATTTGATATTAGTTTGATTTTTAAGGGAATGTTTTTAGTTTTTAATGGTCTGTTGTGACTAAAATTACAATGGGTCTACAATAACTTTGAGTATATCCCTTTCCTTTTATGTTTATAACGTTAGGAAGCCCTATTGTTCACCATCGTCTCCTGGGCATGGTCGGATGATGGTACCCTTCCTAACCTTCTTAAATTGATTGGTTGGTAATTAGTTTAATTCTATTGTTTACTTTGTCTCTCGGGCATGGTTTGGTGATGGAATCCATTCTAATTCATATACCTTTCATCTCTTGAAAACTATATCAAAGGAAGTTCAGTTTGATTTTCATGGTTACACCCTTCAACTGGATGAAGATGAGACTCTAAATCCAGTTGAGTTTTTGATGTAGGCATAAGATCTCCCTGATCTCTACACGTGGATCCTCTGAATCCCTAGTTTCCTACTTCTGAATTTCTTAAGTTTTAGATAATTATTTCGTCATTATTCTCTAAATTTCATTCGATTTAGATTTCATCTTAATCTAGTTCTAGTTCTGCTTAGTTTTAGATTACGTACAAGTCTCAGTCCCTTAGGATTCGACCTCGGTCTCACCGAGTTATTACTACATCACAACCCTGCACTTGGGGAGTGAACAAGTTTTTGGCGCTGTTGCCGGTGACTGACGACTATGATTCTCTGAAATTAATTGGTTTTATAATTAGTTTAAGATTAGGATTTTACTAACTTTAGTTTTAAATTTTTTATTTGTTTTTAGAACGAACTTTCCTGTTTTGTAGGGTCGTTGATAGATCGTCTAAATCGGTAACTTCGTCCTAATTTCTTTACTTTCTCTATTCTCTAGATTAGGTCTTATTTCCTAAAAATTAGCTTGGTTTATTTTGTTTTGTAGGTTTTTAACTTAGGGACTCCAATTTGGTAACCTCTTTCCAACTCTCTCTTTCTTTCTCGATTTTTATTTCCTTTCTTAGGTTTAGGTGTATTTGAATTGAGGGCTTTGAGTGTTACATGCCCAAGTGGGCTCGTAACAATACGCGACATCTCTTGACTGAAGGAGGATTGGTTGAGGGGTTGACTATCTATCATAGGATTCGACATCGCTCGAAATCCCCTGAGATAACTGAAGTAATGGCCGAAAACTAACCTCTTCTAGGGTAGAGGACACCCATGATGAGAATGAGGTGCATCAAGCACCCTCGCCTTGTACTTTACGAGATATTTACAATCGGCGGGGGTGAGCATGCCCTCATGCATGGTTTTTTCAGAAAATACAGAACACATGAATATCAAGCCAGGGGTGATCCAACTCTTTCCTAAATTTTATGGGCTTGAATCTGAAGAACCGTATCTACACTTGAAAGAGTTTGATGAGATTATAACCACTTTATATTTTCTAAACGTGTCTGAGGACACAGTCAGACTGAAATTCTTTCTCTTTTCTTTGAACAAAAAAGCTAAGACGTGGTTACATTCACTATGTCCTAGATCTATTGGCACATGGAATGATATGCAAAGGGAGTTTATAAAGAAATTTTTTCCATATCATAAAACGAACATCCTTAGAAAATCAATCATGAACTTCGCCCAAAGGGAGGATGAAACATTCTTCCAATGTTGGGACGGTTCAAGGATCTTGTCAGCTCTTGCCCACAACACGGTTTTGAAACGTGGCTCATTACGCACTTTTTCTATGATGGGCTGACATCTTCCATGCGCCAATTGGTCGAGACAATGTGCAATGGAGAATTTATGAATAAAAATGTCGATGAGTGTGGGATTACTTGGATAGACTTGCTGAAAACGCACAATCATGGGACACATACCCAAAATCGAGTACCACTTCTAGGCCCACTCAATCAAAGGAAAGGGGCGGAGTATACCTGCTGAAAGAGGATGATAATATCAATGTTAAAGTGGCTAATCTCATAAAGAAATTTGAGGCCATGGAATCGAGGAAGGATAGGGCTAAGGAAGTTTTTTACGGTATTTGTGGTTGTAGCAGTCAAACAACTAAAAATTGTCCAACTGCCTTTCAAGAGGTTCTGACTGAGCAATCCAATACCGTAAATAATTACCAAAGACCTTTCAATGGACCCACCTCTAATACTTACAATCCTAGTTGGAGAAATCATCCAAACTTCAGTTGGAGGAATGGACAAACTGCTACCCCTTAAGGTTTCTTCAATCAAATTCCAATTCAAGGGAAACCTCAAGAGGATCCAGTTCTAAAACACATTCAAGACCAAGAGCTATTCAACTAAGATATCAGATCAGTAATAGGATCACTTACATCATCCCTTCAAAGGATAAAGTCACACATAATGATTGGGGGAAAGGGGATGCTTCCTACTCAACCTCTCCCTAATCCCAAACCGTAATATGAGATAAGTGATCCAAGCTCTTTAGATCAGATGGAGCAGGCTAAATCTATCACCACTCTTAGGAGTGGGAAGACCATTGACAAAACTATTCCGGTTAGGGCTGAAAGCCTAAGGACCCGGAAGAGGATAACAATGATAGACCTAGCACTGCTCTACAAAAATTAAAACTGGAACTTCAAAAGAAGCCAGTTGCTCCATTTTCCCAACGGTTGGTTGCACTAAAACCTCTCTCTAGCTCTCAGGATATTCTAGAGGTGTTGAAACAAGTGAAAGTCAACATTCCTTTATTTGATGATGTAAAATAAATACCTTCATATGCCAAATTCCTGAAAGACCTATGCACGACCAAAAGATGACAAAATATTTAAAATAAGATCTTCTTGACTGAGAAAGTGAGTGCCATCCTGAAGCAAGACGTGCCACAGAAATTCAAAGATCTCGGTAGCCCAACCATATGATGTGTAATCGGGGATTATCGAATTGATCACACACTTCTTGACTTAAGAGCGAGCGTTAATCTGATTCCCTACTCGGTATACAAACAGTTAGGTTTGGGTGAATTAAAACCCACCCTAACCATACTACAACTTGCTGATCGCTCTGTTTATGTACTAAGAGGGATAATTGAGGATGTGTTGGTACATGTCGATAGATTTTACTACCCTGTAGACTTTATCATCCTAGACACCGAACCCGTCACTAACATGAGCACTCAGATTCCCGTCATTCTTGGTTGCCCATTCCTTACCACTTCAAACGCAATTATCAATTGCAGGAATGGTGTCATGACTATGTCTTTTGGGAATATGACATTGGAGTCAAACATCTTTTTCAATAACAGAAGAAACTCAGAGGATGATGACGATTTCCACAACATTAACATGATTGATTATTTCATGGAAGATAAAATGCCTCTGACCTTATCCTCTGACCCTCTAGAGACGTGTCTGACACACTCTCATGACTTGGATGATGACATGATTAGGGAGAGGTGTGCCTTGCTTAATACTGCGCCGGTACTTGAAGTTAACCAGTGGAGGCCACAATTTGAAGAATTGCCCCAAACTGATGTCGTGCCTCTATCGTCTAACCTCAAGCCACCGAAGCTTGACCTAAAACCTTTACCCTCTGATTTCGAATACGCCCATTTAGGTCAAGAAGAGACATACCTAGTGTTGATTTTATCTCACCTTGAGAACAAATAAGAGAGTATGCTCATTTCTACTCTCGAAGAAGATAACAGAGTTTTTGGACATATCATCACAGATCTCGATAGGATAAATGAACTCCTTTCAACTGAATGTTTCGATTCTTTGGATGATAGCTTGGCACACTTTGCAGATTCAAACGATTTCATGATACAAGAAATAATGGATGCCTCGCAAGACAATACCTCGGTAGTTGTCACGGACCGAGAGAACCCTTATTTTGAAGTACCTCCTCTCCTAGATCCTAGATCCTGAATGTTTACCATTAAAGGAGGAGCTGAAAATTGAACTAGAGAGTGAAACTTCGATGTGTGTTGAGACTACACCACCTACTATAAATTTTTCTGAATTTCATCTACTTGTAGTTTCTGATTCATCATGGTGTACTAACTTCAAAATTTTATCTGTCACAGGTGAATCATATATACTTTGGACACTTCAAACGATTAAAAGAAAACTTTATGCTGAGGTCCCTCAATTTCTCTGGACATTCACGCTCCAGGACATTCAAGCTTACTGCAAAACGGGCTTTTGGATGATCTTGTTGAAAAATCTTCTAAGAAATTTACCAAGATACTGGCTGACGGAAGAACCTAGATGTATGATTTAGTAGATTTTTCATGCTTCCACAGTTGAGGATTAGAATTTACTGCTTTCATAGGACCAGGGTAGTTTACTTTATGTTGTTTTAGGATAGACAGTTTTATGCCATTAGGGTAGTTTGCTTCCTGCATTGTTTTAGGATAGTTTAAGTTAGTTACTTTCACTCTAGTACTGACCTGCTCTCACACTACGATCTCTTTGAAAGTCTCTCTTGATTTGTTATTCAGGTACTATCTTCCCATCATATTTCATTTACTTTCATTGTCCCATGTGCATTGCATGCCCATATATCTTTTACATTGAGGACAATGTAGATTTTAGGTTGAGGGTGGGAGATTAGGTAACCTAATTAGTATTTTCTTGGTCTTGAGCAAACATTGTCAAAAAAATTTTAAATTTTTCTGGACTTTCTTGTGAATTCGAAGTGATTTTGACGATCATTTTGGATTTAAAATTATAAGATACATAATGTTGGAGTTATGACTCTTGGATTTAGTTATCTATTAGATTTCACAGTTAAGTTTGAAGTGTTAATCCAGAATTAGAAGCTGTAAACATTGATTGAGTCATGATTTCACATGTCACATCTCGCTTTCACATTAAGGTTTCAGTTTGATATTGAAGGGTTAACTTGGTAATCACTAAGCGTGTAAGAAACCAGCTTGAAAAATTTGCTATCATGATCAATTGAAGAAAAAGAAAATACCTTTAAAATAAAAAAACCTTTGGAAAAGGTTGGGCGAATAATATTCACCATAGGTTTGCTCCCTATAGGTGTAGATTTAATTCCCCATAGATGATATGTAAAAAGGGTTAGGTGTATAATCTTCACCATAGGTTTGCTCCCTATAAGTGAGGATTTGATCTCCCTTCTTGGAGTTTCTTTTAATGAAAAAATCAAAAGTTGCAAGAATGAAAAGATGATCTTTGAGGCAAGTTTTAGTTTAAGTTTTGGTTATCATGAATTCTCTTGTTGGTTACCAATAATACCCTGAAATAGAGAGGTGAATTTTAATGATGACAAGCCGAGATTAGACTATACACCCATGGATCTTAATGTTTAGAAGTTTCCTAATTGGTGGATTAATACCTTGAACTTGACTATGAACTTTACCGTGCGCTTGAGTCTAGGAGAGAGTAATGCCAACATTCATGAATCTTAGAATTCTAGTATCTGGATTGCTTTTCAAAAATCACTCGAGTTCATAGAAATTGTCCTGTAATTCTCAACTTATTTTTCGCATACTTTGCTCAGGACTAGCAAAATGCTGGTTGGGGGTTGTGTTGAGGGTCAAATATTACATATAAAACCCCAATTATTACTCAAATTTATGAACATAGTACCGTTTAATAGTCCATTTTAATCATGTTTGTGATGCAAGGTGAATCTATGAGCATGAACTGAAAAGGATACTAAAAGCATAGATTTAACGCTCAGGCATCACTAAGGCATTGGATGGGATTCCATGGGACCAAGATCGAGGATTTACATGCCGGAGATCAGAGGAATTCTAGCCACTCACCTTAAACAGGCTTGAAAGACATCCATAATACAAGATCACAGGGTTCCCACCATCTGATCGGCTCCAGACTTTATATGTGGCCCGAGGGCCATAAATTAACAGTGCACATCAAAAATCAGCCATTGGATCTTAGTGGAAGTAGTCCAACAGACAGATCAGCCCAGTAATCAGCAAATTGGGACCCACCTGGTATCTGGATGTGCTTCAATTTTGTTCTCAACGCCTTAAATGAGCTGGAACAACGGATGGACGAAGAGGATTCCTCATATACAACAAAGTGGACTGCACGTGGGATCCACGTGTGCACACATTATAGTGCATCAGCCGTGCACTACATCAGCCGCTGACCGACTCTATCTCTGCAGAAGGAACAACGTCCGCAAGAACCGGACGCTGATTTTACTAGTAGGTCCCACTCATTGCCCGGTTCAATGATCTGAACCGTTCATCTGTCCCATGAGGTGGCCAAGACCTTCACCTAGCTATCTGAATATTTCCATGCAAGCAAATGTGCGCAGATCTCAACTGAACGGAAGATTGACGGTGAATTGAAAAGTCCGGTGGGCCACACCTAATCCAAGCAAAAACTATCCCTTCCCGAATGGTTTTTCGAGAGGAATCTAATGTATGTCTCGGATTGATGAAAACAACATCGAAGTGGGCCACACCATCACCACGACGTAAACAACGTCAATTTCCTGTTTTAGCATCCAGAAATCGACTGCCTTTTGGGGTGATTGCACGATCAGAGTGTGGATCAGATCACTGATCCAAGCCGTTCATCATGTAGGCCACCCAAAAACACCTCAAGGGACTCTATTTCTTTGAGAAGAAAGCAAGGAAAATGGATTTTTGCAGACTGTCTTCTTGGCTGTGAAAAGGCTTTCGCTGCCCGGCTGCTCCTGTGAAATGTCCGATTTTTCCACCGACTTCAGCACTCCACTGCCCCTGGCATCTATAAAAGGGCCTGAGACGTCCAAAGCAAGGGGGCTTGGAGGTTAACGCAGAGGCTAGGCAGGAGAGAGAGTAGAGTGATTTCATTTTCATGTTCTTTTTATTTTGGTTTAATTTTATTTTGTGATTAGCCTCATCATGTCCATGAGTGGCTAAACCTCTTAGCTAGGTCTAAGAGGTAAAGCTTATAACATGATGGGGGACTTTTAGCTTGTGCCTTTTATTTTCACTGAATTGAATTTGATATTAGTTTGATTTTTAAGGGAATGTTTTTAGTTTTTAATGGTCTATTGTGATTAAAATTACAATGGGTCTGCGATAGCTTTGAGTATGTCCCTTTCCTTTTATGTTTATGATGTTAGGAAGCCCTATTGTTCACCATCATCTCTTGGGCATGGTTGGATGACGATACCCTTCCTAACCATCATACATTGATTGGTTGGTAATTAGTTTAATTCTGTTGTTTACTTTGTCTCCCGGGCATGGTTTGGTGATGGAATCCATTCTAATTCATATACCTTTCATCTCTTGGAAACTATATCAAAGGAAGTTCAGTTTGATTTTCATGGTTACACCCTTCAACTGGATGAAGATGAGACTCTAAGTCCAGTTTAGTTTTTGATGTAGGCATAAGATCTCCCTGATCTTTACAAGTGGATCCTCTGAATCTCTAGTTTCCTATCTCTAAATTTCTTAAGTTTTAGATAATTATTTCCTCATTATTCTCTAAATTTCATTCGGTTTAGATTTCATCTTAGTCTAGTTCTAGTTCTGCTTAGTTTTAGATTACGTACAAGTCTCAGTCCCTTGGGATTCGACCTCGGTCTCACCAAATTATTACTACATCACAACCATGCACTTGGGGAGTGAACACATAGCATAATTGTCATATTCGTATACTACTATGTGTCTGTCCTAAAAAGATTAGCAAGTTATCAAATCATCTAAGAAAATCATGTAATTCAAAGTTATTACAGACCAACAACTAACAGCCAAAACAACAAACCCAGAAATGCAGATCCTCAGATGGATCCGACACCTCGATCACCAAACTGGTCATGAAGTATTTTCTTCAACCAGTCAATGCGATGCTCAGGTCAAAGACTCACAAAAAATGATGTCAGATCCTTGTCCTTACTCAAGAGCTGACCAACCTCAAAGAACTCTGAGTTGGTCAGGCCCTGGACCTCTTCTAGTATATCAAGTACTTTAGAAGTACGATTCACCGACTTGCTGAGGACAAATTTAAGCATTAAGTCGGCAACAGTCTGTAGAGAGGCCCCGAGTACTTCACAAGGACGAGTAGGGCGCAATCGTTTCCTGCCTGCGCTCCCACTTTTAGTGGCATTAGAATTAGACGTGTGAGTGGGAGTGCTACGTGAGCCATGTTGTCCAATCGAAGGACTGTTTGGCGAAAATGGGATGGTTCTTGCGGAGTCAGTGGCAAAATCATCTGACAAGTCAATTGTATCATCGAGGTCATCATCCAGCTCTCTCCATGCATCATTGAGTTCTTGTTGAAGATGAGATGATGATGCTGATGCGGCTATAGTCAGTCTTGGACAAAATGTGCCGATGCCTGGTTCGAACCGACGATAGTTGCAAGATCATCCATTCTCTCAATCCGTTTACCGCGGAATTTCTCCGCACGCGGGTGAGACTGCAGCTGTACATTAATGAGTAGTAAGTACAGTAAGAAGTGTATACTGATGCGAATATTTCTACTCTATATTGAAAAAATTATACCTTGAGATATTCCTCCCAGACTTCATCAGGAGCCGTTACCATCATCCGCTCGTTGTCCCATCCGAACCCGCTCGCCGCTAGCATATCCTTCACTGCAGTGTACTCCCTCTTGTAATACCTTAGTCGGTTAGAGACATTTTACCACTCGAGGAATACATTGGTATGCTTTGTAACGGCGTCAATGACAATTTGGAACGCCTCACGTTTGAAACCATTATCGCCCTTGCGTCCCAATGCCACTTGTTCCAAAAATATGTCAATCATAACCTGATCCATATCGGGGGTCCATTTTATTTTCAAGGCTCGGGACGCAGGCTCGGCCAGAGATTTCACCGTCCTTGTGCGTGGGGAGGATCTTGTTGGCATCACTGGTGTTTTGGCCGGTGAATGTGTTGGTGTTGATGGATCACTAGACATCCTGTCTGCCAAACCACTTGAATATCAAGTACATATGATGATTTGTACAAAGTCAGCCATAATCATAAGAATATGATCTCAATTTTAAAAGATTGATTATCAAAAACATCGTCTGCTATCTCCATATGATGACTCTACCATCTCAGAGATTGGAAGATTGCAATTCCATTGATAGGTACGTAACATGATTTACAAAGTAAATAACAGCAAGTCATGGAAATTGTTCAAAAAATAGCGATAAATTATTAGCACTACTATTTTGTTGCGCATCTGCCCACAATCTGGTTGCTATAGCATCGTGCATGGAATTCCAATCATCTTTTTCACGTTGAGATACTCGTAATAACCATTGTCGCTCATCGTTCATTGAAACCTGATGAGGCATTGGGTTACTCTCCCCATCAGTGGCAGATACTCCAGCGTAGTCCATCGCTTATTGAGACTCTAGTCTAGTACGTATGAAATTGTGTAAGACACAGCATGCTATCACAATTTGGATCTGTGTGTGGAATTCATACTGCATGGCGGTCTTCAGGATGGGGAATTTGCCTTTCATAACACCAAAACAACGCTCAATTGCATTGCGCAACTGTGCATGCCGATAATTAAACAGCTCTTTCATGTTGACAGGTGCTCTCTCGGTTCGATACTCCTCTAAGTGGTATTGAACGCCCTGGTATGGAGCCATAAAACTGGGTGAATGTACATAACTGACATCGACAACGTAGTATTTTCCTACACATTTGAATCAAAGTCCCATTGAATTTACAATAACGTAAGTCAACGTGATGAAATAGACTGACAATCTCTTAAAAGATAAGCAAATACCATGTGGGATAAGCAAGGGATCATCTGATCGACTCAGAGTGTTGTGTAAGACCCTCGCATCCGAAGTAGAACCCTCCCAACCGGTCAATATGTAAATGAAGTTCATATCAAATGAACACGCCGCCAGTACATTTTGGGAGAGGACCCCCTTCCGATTGCGGAAGCTCATATGGTCACCGGCAGGCACATGAGCAGGAATGTGTGTACCATCAATTGCCCCAACGCAATCCTAGATACATTGGATAAAGGTGTGAATGAAGGGTAGTATAAAATACGTATATGGAAATATGACCCGTCATAATTAATACCTGAAAGTAAGTAGCCCAATTTATGTTTGTCTGAATCTTAGATGGCGTCGCTGGTCCAGCCTGTTTAATAAAAATTGGGTACAACGAAACAATTGCATCTAATACACTATGAAAGTGGCGACTCACAGTTTCACCCGATCGAATGAATCTATGACCAATTATGCGATTCTGAACATTGTGCCCCAATGTGTGTATGAACATTACTAACTGTTCTTCAAGACTCACACGTTGAGTATCATGCAGCACGGTCTTATCGCGTAGCTGGGTGCATAGATCGAAGAACGTCGCTCGATTCATCCTAAGTTGTGTAACACAATCCCGATCACTGGCCCTAATGATAGAGTTGATGAACCTGGAGCGCTCACCCTCTCCATAACGAGAGGGCTGTTTGAACATGTATTCACGACAATATTCCCCGTCAGTCGCCACACAAGCCATCATCGCCCTTACAACCATGACACTATCTATATCTTCTCCTGATTCTTCACACTCCATCGCCAACTGATAACCAACACCATCAGGTTCGTATACTCAGAAGTCCTTCCATATACTCTTCGAGAAAAGGTTGAATAATTTATATGATGGGATAAGTTCACATATAATTACATGTTAAGAAGTTCACATTTCACAACCCATTATTTTCTGACAAATTCTGAAGAGATAGATTCCAATTCCAAATCCTGACCCATGTCTAGAATCTAGTTCGAGGGTTAAAATAATTAAGATTACATGACAGAATTTTGAAAAACCAGCTGAATAGGAGGCAAAGAGTTAAATTAAAATGATATAATATGCAGTGAAAAATGCAAACGTCAGTTTTCCAAAATGATACAATAGTGTAGAAATGTACCTCCTAAACGTCTCTGTAATGAACAAGAACGGTGTGCTCAGCACTGTTTCCTGAAAAATATAACAACATGTAATGGAAATATTCCTTCAGTTAAGACATCGCATGACTATAATAAGGAAGTCCCGTCATACACATATACAACAAATACAATTGTGTGGATAAAAGTCATTGGCTTTTCAAAGATGAATGGATTGTGCAATATTAACTACTGGATAAAGAGCCAAACATATCTACTATTAAGAACAAACACAGCCAACTGCCCAAATTAAATCTTTTAGGTTTTGTGAGATGAAAGCAAATGAACAAACACAACCCACTACCCAAATTGCAATTTTTTTTAGTTTCTGTTAGAGAAAATTTAAGAAGATAAACACACACCCCACCCAAAAATGCAATCATTAACCATCTGAAAAACAGAAAATCGAGTGGAAAAAAGAAAAGAAAAAGAAAAAGATAGAAAGAAAACAACCCACCACTCAGAATAAAATTGTTTTTGTTCTGTAAGAGAAAAATTAAGGGGGGAATTAAAATACTCACTACCAATAAAAAATGTAATTTTATTTTTTTATTTTTTTGGTTCTATAAGAAGAAAATTAAGTGAACAAGAATAACCCACCATTCCAAGTTCCATCTTATTTCCTATGTGAGAAAATTCAAGGGAAAATAAAAAATGCCTGTCTAATCAAAATGCAACTTTTTGCTTTTATAAGAAGAATAACAAGTGAACAAACACAACACATCACTCAAAATGCAATCTTTTTTGTTAAGAGAAAATCAAGAAAAAACAAAGCAACCCACCAATCAAAATCCAATATTTTAGTTCTGTAAGAGTAAAAAAATCAAGAGAACAAGCAAAACCCATCTTTCCAAATTCCATCTTTTTGGTAGTGTAAGAGAAAATTCAAGAAAAAAAAAAAAACACCCTACTTATCAAAATGCAATCTTTTGGCTTTTGTAAGAAGAATAGCAAGTGAACAAACACAACACCCCAGTCAATATGCAATCTTTTCTGTTCTGTAGGAATGGAAAAAATCAAGTGAAAAAGAACAATCCACATTCAAAATTCCATCTTCTGTAAGAAGAATAACAAGTGAACAAACACACGATACAAATTGCAAGTGGTTTTTTTTTTTTTTTTTTTTTTTCTGTAAGAGAAAAATCAAGAAAGTAACCCACCAATCAAAATGCAATCTTTTGACTTCTACAAGAAGAGAATGAAGTGAACAACACCACCCACAACAAAAATGCAATATTTCCAGTTCTGCAAGAGAAAACTCGATAAAGAAAACACAACCCACGACTCAAAAAGTGCAGTCTTGTGGATCCCACAAGTGAAAAAAATTATACCCTGTATGCACATTTTGCAAGGAGTTAGATATCCAGATATGAAAAATACATAAGTGAGGAGGGTTCACAGAATGCCACAATTGTCTTGTCAAACAGTCTAAAAATATACACCGTATGCAACCCAAACAGACACAACTGAAAGAGGGTTCACAGAATAATTCCATAAACTTTGGATTTCCAAGCATTTGTTTGACCGAGAAAGGAAGCCATAAAAATTCATAACTGCCCTATGAAACAAATAACAACAGTTCAAATATAAATGTACTTTATACAAGAAAATGTATATTTCACAATCGTTATATTAATAAGAGTTAAGGAAGCATTTCCATTCTTTATAGACTGTAAGAAACACAATTGCAAATACATACGTGTGTAGAAGGGGCGGCTGTGCAAATGCTCCAAAAGAAAATATATACTTCAAGGACAATTCTCCCCTAGCTTTTGCAGCCAAAGTATGATACACATAATCTTCCGTTGAAGCACATTAAGTCAGGATTCATAAAACACATTAAGTTGTAGTCTCCCACTGCACATTGAGTACATGTTCATCCAGTGGGCTGATGTACTGCAGAGAATCACAACTAATTCATGTGCTGAAGATTAGACAGTGGGCCACACAACTGCTAGATATTAGTTTATGATTGAAAATATAATAATAGAAGCCAACCAACAAAAGTAGGTGGACCAGGTGGTCCGCATGGATGATAGGTTTGCTGGCTATAACTACCAGAAAGAGGCGAAGGCCTTACAGTGTTCTAAGCAAAGAAAGTTATTAGAACAGGCAAAATGAAATATAATGCAAATCTTCTTCCAAAATAATTAAATGGGAAAGATGCTGATGAATGTGGAACTGCTAATCAACATTAACAGTAGGTCTATGTGAAAAACCCTTCTCACATATCAAGAGAAGTTATAATTGAAGGACATGATAGAGAGAATGGGACAAGTAAATGAAATAATATTGAGGCACTGACAACGGTAATAAACACTCAATCGATTGCCTACATTTTGGTCATTATCCAAGGTACATAGAAAATGTATATTTCACAATCGTTATAGCTAAAACAATCTCATTTCAGTAATGCTACATGAGGAATATCAAATACAACACTGGTTTTAGAAGAGAAATATAAAGAACAGTTAATCTGTATACATGTATACATTGATAGAAGTATCATGTATACATATATTTTAAAAGCTTGAAAAATTCATCACTGGAATCCAAGGAGAACAGTGCATTAACAGATGAATAGTGTCAAATTAAACAGCTTGCATGTATGCATTGATAGAACTGTCATTTAATCCATGTAGAAAGAGCCACAAAAAATCAATCTACTGGATCACAAGGCATACAGTCCATTCCTTGAACAAGCCATGAAAATCCATATGACTCATTTATACACTGATGAGACTATCAAAGTACAATTGGAAAGAAGAACTTGATTATTTAAAACAGGATTATGATGTCCATGTGAAAAATCCAGCAACAGCAAATCCAGATGGGATATAGAAACAAGTCTTAAATCATGCAATTGATATATGAACAGAACAAACCATCTGATGTTATCATAGGAATTCCATGTGACATGTAGCAAAAATCTATCTGGTATATATCAGGAAATTCAGTACTTAGAAGAAGAAAATACATATATACTCAATCAAAAAGAAGAGAAGGAAAAGATTGGAAGGAAATGATAAAAATCAACAGTTAACAATTACACCAACACAAGGACTTCTAACATATATTTTTCATGGCAGATATAGAAGATCGAAAAATGGCTAAAAATTGTGCATTTTGCAAGGAGAGCTATCCAGATATACAAATTATATAAATGAGGAGGCTTCAACTACAGTCACAAGTGACTTGTCAAAGAGTCTAAAAATATACACTGTATGCAACCCAAATAGACGAGATTAGAAGAGGGTTCACAGAATAATTTCATTATAACACTAAAGGTGATCCCAGAAATTCCACAGATCATGATTTGCAGCCATTTGTTTGGCCGAGAAAGGAAGCCAAAAAATTTCATAACTGCCTTATAAAACAGATATCAACAGTTCATATATAAATGTATTTTATATGGGAAAAATTCATCTGCAGAACATGATTATAAATAGCAGGTATATAATGTGCAAGTGTAAAATCCTCCAACGGAAAATCTATCTCATATATAGCAATAACAGAGAAATCCCATGGTTGATCTACCAATACAGCAAACGATCTGAGATAATCCTGGTAAACTCAAGGAGACAGATACCAAAAAACCATCTCATAGGTCCCAGATCACCATCTCATTATGAAAGTAGAAGATACCATAGACTCAATCCAAAAAAATAACAGGAAAAGCATGACAGGAATCACGTTTGAAAACAGAATACGAAAATCCACCCCTGCATAAATCGGTATGTGAAATAATGCCGTTGAAGCGGATGACACAGGTCGACTCCATATCGGAGGGCTAGTCTCGCCTGTGACGAAGCCTCATACAAGACAAGCATGAAAAACCACCTCATCCCACATCTCAGCAGCAACACGGATCAGACCAAGATCCAACATGCAATTCAAGTGGGGGTTTACTCATTGCATTTAGGCGAGGAAGAGGACCTACCTCTACCGGAGAAGACCGTCAGTTCGCGATGGCAGCGCTGGCTCGATTGGTGACAACCATCGCGACCTGATACGGCTTCTTATAAACCCATTTTAGCGCCACACCTCATCATCTCCCGCCACTTATCTCTTCCTTACCCTCCCGCCAAATCCAAGCCCAAGAAACCCCATAGATGAGATTTCAACGGAAAGGATTGACATCGGGAAGGAGGAAGGCAGGGAGAATAAAAATAGAGAAATCCAGCATCGAATCTCGCAGGATTGCGCCATACGGGCGATAACCCTTCGAATCCAGCGACGAAATCCGCCCCAATCCAGCGAATTTTCTCTCCAAGATCGAATCCAGCGCCCGTCCAAACAGGCGGCTGCTCTGACGACGTAAGACTGGAGTACCCTATCCAGCCTAATACAGGCTACTCCAATGCAGCGTGCCCGTCCAAACACGCCCTTAGATATGATTCATTAATTTTTTTTTTCTAATGCTCTAAATTGATCTCGAAAAATGGATGAACAACTCAAAAAATGGATGAACAATGTGGATATAATAAATACATCATTGTGGGTCCTATATAACTTTGATCTCTTTTGAACCATTCGTATAACTCGAAGCTCAAGGAGCATCGATGCTCGTCTTCGCATGACACGTGTCTACATCAGCTATATATCAGGTGTGTGGTGCACTAGCCCATTCACTTCCAAACATTGTACGCTACCTGCACATGTGCCAGGAAGCAGATTAGATGATGTATAACACACCAGCGATATAGCTGGTGTATTGACGTCATCAAGTTATGTGGGTCCCATCATGAGGTATTTGTTATATCCAAACCGTCCATTCATTTGACCAGTTCGTCTTAAGGCTAGATACTAAAAATAAGACAGATCTAAAGATCAATTGGGCCACATTGCAAAAAGCAATGGGGGATTGAACATCTACCATTGAAACTCTTTTGTGGTCACATAAGTCTTGGATCAATATGATATTCATTTTTCCTCTTCATACAGGTCTTTGTGACCTTATGAACAGATTCAATAGAAAATAAATGTTATGGTGGGTCCTATGAATGTTTTAACGGTGAAGATCATTATCCCGCTATTATTTGTGGTGTGGTCCAGTTGACCTTTGGATATAATTCATTTTTTGGATCATGCACTAAAATGATCTTGAAAAATGGATGAACGGTGTGGACATAATAAGTACATCATTTTGGGGCCATGCGACTTTGATCTCTTTTGAACTGTTCATATTACTCGAAACTCGGAGAGAACACATGTGACAACACCCTACGTCTCTTAAGTGAATGAGGATTAGTTGAAGGTTTGCCTATCCATCGCCAGATTAGACGCACCTTGAGATCCTTTGAGTTAACATAAATTATAACTGAGAATCAACCTCACCATCCCATTGAAGAGCAACAAGATGAGAATGATGTACATAATGCTCCTCCACCTAGAACTTTGTGAGATTACTTTCAACCAGCAAGGGTAAGTACACCTTTATGCATGATGTTTCCACACAATGCAGGAAACATGGATTTCAAACCTGGAGTGATCCAACTACTCCGAAAGTTTCACGGATTAGATTATGAGAGTCCATATTTACATCTAAAACAATTTGATGAGATAGTAGCAACCTTACACTTTCATAGCGTATCTGAGGATACTTTAAAATTAAAGTTATTTCCTTTCTCTTTCAAGGAGATCGAGATCTATTAGGACTTAGGCTGAAATGACTTGGGAGTTCCTTAAAAAGTTCTTCTCGATTCATAAAATGAATACCCTAAGGAGGGCGATCATGAATTTCTCTCTAAAAGAGGAATAGACCTTCCAATGTTGTGAGAAATTCAAGGATCTTTTAAACTCTTACGCACATCATGGTTATGAAACTTGGTAGGTAATAAGTTTTTTCTACGATGGACTGACTTTCCCCATACGCCAATTCGTAGAGATGATGTGTAATGAAGAATTTATGAACAAGGATCCCGATGATGCATAGGATTATTTCGATATACTCACTGAAAATGCATAATCATGGGACACCACATCTAAGCCCAATAGTCTGAGACCGACTTAGTCTATAGAGAAGAGAGGAATATATGTCTTGAAGGAGGAAGACAATGTGAATGCAAGGGTGGTTAATCTCACAAGAAAAGTAGAGGCCATGGAACTAGAGAGAGTAAAAATGGTCAAACTCAATGAAACTGCTAAAATTGTTTGTGGTATTTGTGCCAGTAACATACACTTGACGCGAGATTGTCCCTCAATTCTTGCATTTTAAGAGTTCTTACATGAGTAAACTAATGCCATGAACAATTATCAAAGGTTATTTAGTGCCCTCATCTCAAATACGTACAATTCTAGATGGAGGAATGGACAAACGGTTAATACAAAGAGAAATTCTCAATGAGCTTTTCCTTCAAGCTTCAATCCATTAAATAAAAAACGACCCTAAGAAGATACAGTTCACAGGTTCATTTAAAATCAAGAGCAATTTAATTAAAATACATTACAAGCATTCCAGGATATTTAAACATCCTTGGGAGTGTTTGCATTGTTCATTCAAAGAATAGAGTCACAATTTTGAGACCCAAATATTGCATATTTAACTCTTCAATTACATTATTTATTCTGGCATTTAAGTGTTAATTTGATTTAATTATATACGTTTTTGTCATACGATGTGATTCAAAAGACTATGATGAATATGTGCTTAAAAGGATGGATTTAGAGCTCAAAAGAAAATAATGAATAATCGGAGATTTGGAAGTCATTAATGAAAATTTCATATGTCAAAGATCCAAGGAAACCAAGTGAGGAATGAAAAGAATCAAAGATTTGAAGTAAAGAAAAAAAATTCTGAAAATTGACTAGAAAAATCATATTATGAAATTTTGGGGCTAGAAAGACAAAGTCCTAAAATAATTCCAGAACAGACTTCGATGACATCGAAGCCAGTTAGATGACATTGACAATTTTAGGATTTTCGGGCTCAACTCGCTGGACAATTTTGAATGATTTTTGATGACATCGAAAGAGCTTCAATATCATCGAAGGTGTAATCGAAGGAGCTTCACGGTGGTGCCGGTCCACCTCTCACTTTATTGCAAGCAGTGAGAATTTATTATAATTATAAATTTACCAACATTTACATACATTCGCATGTGCCCAATTGGCAAAGAGATTTTTATAAAATGCCAAAGTTGGGTTAGGTTGGGTCGAGTACATTCGCATGTGCCGAATTGACAAATGGATTTTTATATATAAAATGCCAACGTTGGGTTAGGGGGGGTTGAGTACAGAGGAATTTAGCTTGGGTACCGATTGGCCTCGTTGGGCTGGAATTGGTTCAAGTCTGGCTAGAGTTCGGGTCCTCTTGAGGTTGGGTCCAGCTCAGGTTGACCTCGACCAGGCAAATTGCACCCTTGGCCAACATTGTTGAATGCTTGCGTTTACACGTACCCCTACCCCAGTCACAGGGCTGTCAGAATTCTAAAATTTGGATTTGATATGGTTGTAATGGTAGACATAAAATAAGGTGGTTTGTCAACGTTGACTAAATGGCACAAGTTTATTATTTAATTAGAATATTCGTAGACATTCATTTTATGTTTGATATAAGACCATCCAACGGTCTGAATTATGCAAACAAGTACCTGCTGTTCAAAGGTTAAGATTGGTCAACTGATCTCAACATCTTTTGAGCAGCCTGCTTACCAACCATTATTATGCCACATTACAACATAACTCTCCAATTCTTCTTATTATTATTATTATATTTATTTATTAAAAAAAAAACTGTTTGGAATCATAGCTTTTTTCTTGGAATTTCTGCTACAACGCTCATCTGGAATTTGTATTTTATGAAATAATGGCTTGGAGAATATAAAAGAGGTGTGCATCATTTGGATGGTTTGGAATTAGAAAATTGCACTCATTTGTTGTTGTTGCTTTTTTAAATAGTAATAAAGTTAGGAAATTGTAGGGTCCACATTGTATCCGTATGACATCTAATTAACCTGTCCAATAGATGAGTTTCATGTCATAAAAAATAATATACACTGCCCAAAAGAAATCCAAATTCACTTAACAGCCCAATAGATAAATTCTATAGATGAGATCTTTTGTTCATGTGATCATTATGGTGGGGTGCATATGTTGGATAATTGGACATGGTCACGTGATTCTCAACTTTATCACTTTTTTACGGAAAAAATTATGGGGTAATTTACCAACTTCAGCCCATGAGAATGACTATTTGATAAATTTGGCCCATGCGGATAGCTAGAGCTGGACACAAACCAAGCAAGCTTGAAAGGTCGGCTCGAGTTGGTTTGAAAAACCTTGGATTGGTTCAAATAGAAGTCCAAACTAAATCAAGCCCTAATGTCATACTCATATTAATTTTAATTTTAATTTTTTAAATTTTTTTTTAATTTTAATTTTTTTTTTGTTTTAAAAGCTCAAACCGGGGCAATATTGGATTGAAGCTCGGCTTGATTCAGCTTGATTTGACTCGTAAATTGTATGTACATGTTTCCGTGATGTGATCCACTTGAGCTTCAGATATGATTCAATTTGGGATCATGTCTTAAAATGATGGACGGCATGGATAATACAAATACATGATGATCTAGATAATACATAAATGCAAACTATTTTATATGAATTGGTCCACTTGGGCTTTGGATATGATTCAATTTTGAATCATGTCTTAAAATGATATGTAAAAACGGACGGATGATTTGGATAATACATATGCATGACAGTGAGCCCAAAAAGTTTACTCAGCACCTTAAAGTGGGATTCGACTTGGCTGGTGACCTTAATACCCACCACATAGCTGGTATCAAAGCTCTGTGGGCGCTATTGTGATATTGTTTATTCTAAAAAATGAGTTAACCTTTGTTCAAACTTAGCTTGGCTCGGCTCAGATATTCGGACCAAACCAAATCAACTTCAAGCTCGTGTAATTTGAATCAAACGAATCTCAAACAGTAAGAATATGCACGAAGCTCGGCTCGGGTAATGCTTGAACATAGGATGTCGCGTACATAAGTCAAACCAAAGTTGGATCAAACTCAGTTTAACTTAACTAACGTACAACTCTACATGGGGGCAATATTTTGTAAAACGCAAAATTAAGATGAATTCTGCGTTAAAAATATATATATATATACATTTCCTTTGAGAGAAAAAAGAAAAGAAAAAAGAGAGGCAATCTTACCACAAAATTCTCTGGGAATTCGTATTTTAATAAATAATGCCCCGTGGATAAGAAATGACATAGAGATGCTTTTTGAGGAAGGAAATTACCAAAATACCTTTCTATTTTTTTCTTTATAAAGGTATTAAAGTCAAGATTTATTAAGCCTACGTGGTGGTGTATCACATCCAACCCGTCCAACATGTGCATCCCACTATAATGATAGCCTGAACCAAAAATCTGACTTATGGAACTATCATATGAGCCACACTTGAATTTGGATACTTTTGAATGGAGTGTGTGTATATATATTTTTGGTTTTGCTTGCCTTATCATTGGATCTCTCATATTTTTGGTTATTCTGACTAACATGGTGAGATGCATTTACTGGAAGAGTTGGATGGCAAACACATACAACGTGGGCCCCATCATTTTCAATTCTCCACGTATCTAATAATGGAAAAAATAAAATAATAATAATAGTAATAATAAAAGGAGGGCATGTTCATATATAATTTCCTTTTTCAAGAAGGCAGATGAAAAGCCCAACCATGTGAGCCTGAAACCTTTTCTGCCGATAATTGCTGTGGCATGGTCCATCTACGAATCCTATGCACCGGAAGAGGCTGGACTAACATCTATTAAATGACATCAACCCTGGTAGACATGATGTTGACTAAAAGCCTGGAGCAATCCGGACCGTCCAATTGATAATAAGCTACCTTAAGGATGGCCCAATGTTCAAAACTCTCAGCTATTGGCTGTTTCTAACCGTTAATCTATTGACTCATTCTAGACCATTAATTACTCCCATATGGACAGTCCAAAAATGGATGATCCGTCAGATAGATGCTTCTAATAGGAAATTTTTTGAGCTGAATTCCATCAATACGGTTTCTTTCTAACTGATGGCTCAGATTCATTGTCAAGTGCACCGATCAATAGTTATACAGCAATCCAGACCATCAAAACCTCTGCCCACTTGTCAATGAATACAATCCAACAACCACACTTTGACAAGATTATAGTAATCATGTGATTCCTCTTTATATTTCGATTTCTCACAAGTTATACTTTGGACCATCCATTTAATATCTATAATGGTCAGGAATGCTTGGTCAGCGACGCTCGACCCACACGCGCTACAGAATTTGGATGGTCTGGATATAGCCATGCACGAGTATCACACGTGGATAAGATGTCCTAAACACGTTACTGTGTTGTCCCCACCAAAACTGCAGTCATGAAGGCAGGTATGGGTGACGTGGACACATGGTTTAGGAAACGGATTGGCTACTCCCCCTGCCACCAGCTCCGTGGCTGATGGTCGGTGCTCTGTGGGCCCCATCATTATGTATTTGTTTCATCTATTCTGTTCATCCATTTTTACATATCATTTTATGGTTTGATACCAAAAATGAGAGGGATATAAATCTCAAGTGGACCACACCACATGAAAATAATAGTAATTGGATATCCACCATTAAAATCCTCCTAAGGCCCACTATACTGTTTATTTGACATCCAATTAGGTCATACAGGCCCATATGAAGAGGAAAAACAAAGATCAGCTTGATCCAAAACTTTTATGCCCCAAAATGTTTTTAATGGTTGACCCTCATTCAACACTGTTTCCTGTAATGTGGTCCAATTGAGATTTGGATATACCTTATTTTTGGCATCGATCCGTAAAATGATCTCTAGAAATAGATGGATGGCATGGATGAAACAACGACATCATGGTGGGGCCCACATTGCACCAACCACCAGCCATTGACTGACACGTGTCAGGGGAGTAGCCAATCTGTATCCCATGGTTTATGAACAAAAGCCTAGTAAGGCCATCGTGACGTATGCGCCACATCCACGTCACAGAAAACATTGAAGCTAGGAAACCTTGGAAACGGATCGGCTACTCCCCTGCCACTAGCCCGGTGGCTTATGGTCGGTGCTCTGTGGGCCCTTTCATGATGTATGTGTTTCATCCATGCCGTTCATTCATTTTTACAGATAATTTTATGGCTTAATTTAAAAAATGAGAGGAATATAAATCTCAGGTGGACCACACTATAGGAAAACAATAGTGATTGGATATCCACCATTAAAATCCTCCTAAGCCCCACTGTACTGTTTATTTGACATCCAATCTGTTGATTATGTCATGCTGAAAGGAAAAAACAAAGATCAGCTTGAGTGAAAACTTTTATGGCCCTCAAAAAGTTTTTAATGGTCTACGTTCATTCAACACTATTTCCTATAATGTAGTCCACTTGATGTTGATATACCTCATTTTTTGTCTCATACCCTAAAATGATCAATTTTTATAGACGGCATGGATGAAACACATACATCATGGTGGGGCCCACTGAGCACCGACCACTAGCCATTGGCCGGTGGCAGGGGAGCAGTCAATCCGAAAACCTTGTTAGAGTAGACGACATGTATGGAAAATATCTCATGGATCCACCCCATAAGGCAACTCGTGATCCATGAGATATCCTAGTGTCCGTAGATAATCTTGCTCCAATTGTACACAACTATAATTAGCCTCACAATATTTAGTTACCATGTATATCTTGTAACAGCCCTCCAAATTAGTGGCTGATTGTTCTCCTCTCAAGTTATTAATAGAAACCGTGCACCTCCATGAGAGGCATCGGATTACATCTCAATCTATCTTGGTATCAGAGCTATTACCAGTGTATCCACCATGTTAAGCACTTCATCTTCCTCCTTGTCGCCATCTGTTTCTAACATCACTCACTTCCTCAACATCAAACTTGACAAAGGCAATTTTTTGGTATGGCGTTCCCAGTTCCTTCCCATACTAAAACTCCATGATCTTGAAGGCCTTATCGATGGCACCTCTCCATGTCCAGACCATTTCCTTCCTCCAACAGAGAAGGATACCTTGCCTATCTTCAATCTTAACTACACCAGATGGATCAAAATGGACCAAATGCTCCTTTGCTGGCTCATCTCCTCCCTCATTGAACCGGTCATGGCCCATGTTGTTGGCCTCACCACATCTCGTGATGTGTGGTGTGCTCTGGAGAGGATCTTTGCATCGTCCTCCCGAGCTCGCGTACAACAACTCGAGTATCAGTTGCACACTGTCAAAATGGGTGCTATACCTATGTCTGAATACATCCAGTCTGTCAAGTCTATTGTGGACAACCTTGCTGCCGTGGCAAATCCCGTCACTGACTCCGACCTCGTGTCCACCCTCCTCAGTGGCCTGTCTCCTGAATATGACTCGTTCGTCACCTCTGTCAACACACGAGTCGACCCTATTTCCTCTGAAGAACTGATCGGCCTCATGCTCAGTCAGGAGATACATCGTGGGTGCACCCTCCCCAACACTGAGTCCACCGGCCTCATCTCTCCTGCATCTGCAGTTCACACTGCTTCATAGACTTCGAGGTTCTTCTCTGCCCCACCTTCGTCTTCCTTCCATGGGCATGGTCGAGGACGGGGTCGGGAACACGGTCGTGGGAGTGGTCGGTACTACTCTCTACATCCGACCTCGGGTGGCCCCCAATATCAGACAGCTGGTGGTCGCTCGCAGTGCCAAATCTGCAACCGGTTCGGCCATTACAAGAACCACTGCTACAACCGCTATGATGAAGCCACCCCGCCTTCCAACCCGACTGTTCTCATGCACTCGGTCGGTAGCAGTAGCTCATCCGATCCCAATTGGTATGTTGACTTTGGTGCTACACATCACCTGGCCGCTGATATGATGAACCTGACAATTCCGACTGAGTATCATGGCCCTGACAAGATTCGCATGGGTAACGGGACAGGTCTGCCTATCCATTCTACTGGTTATTCTATTCTGAGTTCTTCATCTTCCTCCTTTGCATTACATAACCTCTTGTTCGTTCCCAATATCACTAAGAATCTTCTCTCTATCAGTCGTTTCACTGCTGATAATAAAGTCTTACTTGAATTTCATCCTGACTTTTGTCTTGTTAAGGATCTCTCCACTCGGAAAACTCTGCTGCGAGGACACCTTAAGAATGGTCTGTATGCCTTCTCTCTGGGGGACAAGAGTCTTGCTGCTTCTCCTCAGGCTCTTCTTGGTGAACGTGTCTCTTCCTCGGTGTGGCACGAGCGCCTTGGTCATCCTACCAGTCGCATTGTCTCCAGTCTACTTTCTCAGCATAAGCTTCCCTCTCTTCCTGATCGTGGGGCTCCTTCGGTTTGTGCTGCCTGTCAGCAAGGGAAGAGCCATCGTCTACCTTTTTTCTCTTCATCTTCGGTTGCTACTGCTCCTCTAGAACTTATTCATTCAGATCTCTGGGGTCCGTCTCATGTACCTTCTGTAAGTGGTCATCACTACTACGTTAGCTTTGTTGATCACTACAGCAAATATGTTTGGCTTTACCCATTAATGAATAAAAGCAAAACTTTTTCAGTTATTGTCACTTTCAAAAATTATATTGAAAAATTCTTAGGTCATTCAATAAAAGTCTTACAGACCGATAGTGGTGGTGAATTCTTAAAATTTAAATCATTTCTTTCTTCTCATGGTATTGTTCATCGTGTTTCCTGCCCACACACTAGTGCCCAAAATGGAACTGTGGAACGGAAGCATTGCCATGTCGTTGAGACTGGCTTGACCCTCCTCGCTCGGTCCCATGTACCTTCCTCTTATTGGCCATATGCTTTCAGACTGCATCTTTCCTTATCAACCGAATGCCAACCATGGTCCTACACAACCTTTCTCCTTTCCAAAAATTATTTCAGAAATCACCTGATTACCTCTCCTTGAGGGTGTTTGGCTGTGCTTGCTACCCTCATCTTCACCTCTACAATTCACATAAATTTGACTTCCGCTCTATGCAATGTGTCTTCTTAGGGTACTCTGCATCCCACAAAGGTTACCAGTGCTTACATATCCCCACTGGGCATGTGTACATCTCCCGGGATGTTGTCTTTGATGAATGCACATTCCCATTCCTCGACCTCATGCCTAACCTCTCTTCTCCACTGTCCCCATCCCAATCACCAATTCCAATTTCCATTGGTCCCCTGCCTGTCCTAGACTCCTTTCTGTCTGCTACACTGGCGCCCTCTATAGGTCCAGTAGATCCCTGTGTCTCTCCTCTACCTTCGCACTAGTCACTCCCTAATCCTTCTATCACCAATTCATCCACTCCATCTCTTACCCCATATCCTGATCCCCCTTCTGATACTACTCCCTCCTCGGTATCTGCCTCCCCTGTGGTTCCTACTAATTCACATCTCATCCGAAATCATCTAATGGTCACCAGGACTCAGGATAACACAAGAACACCTAAAGTCTGGCTTGCCACCCGGTACCCACTGCCCACCTGTCTCATAACTGATCTGCACACCTCGCCCGTCGAACCCACCTGTTTCACACAAGCAAATTGTGATCCTCGGTGGCGTCAGGCCATGGACACCGAGATTAATGCTCTACTCCAGAATGGTACCTGGTCTCTTGTTCCCTACCATCATGATATGAACCTCATTGGTTGCAAGTGGGTCTTCAAGTTAAAACACAACCCGGATGGTTCGGTAGACAGGTACAAGGCGCATCTTGTGGCCAAGGGGTTTCACCAAAAATTGGGACTTGACTATGGAGAAACGTTCAGCCCTGTTATCAAACCAACCACCGTCCGAACTGTCTGCAGCCTTGCCGTGTCCAAAGGATGGACCTTGCGCCAACTCGATGTTAATAATGCTTTTCTACAGGGCTTTCTTGCAGAGACTGTCTATATGACACAACCTTCAGGGTTTGTTGACCCGGCTCTGCCCAACTATGTCTGCCGACTCCATCGCAGCATCTATGGCCTCAAACAGGCCCCGCAGGCCTGGTTCTCTCTTCTCAGTAGTTACTTGGTTCGCATGGGCTTCGTGGGATCCAAGTCTGATACTTCTCTATTTATCCAACGGTCTGGGTCCAATCTCCAACTGGTTCTCATCTATGTGGACGACATCATCATCACAGGGGATAACTTCGACTCGGTCGATCATCTTATTAAGGATCTTGGCCTGGAGTTTTTCCTAAAAGACTTGGGCCCACTTCACTATTTCTTAGGAGTCGAGTGTCACCGTACTTTGGATGGTATGTTCTTATCTTAGCAAAAGTATATTCATGATCTCTTACTCAAACTCAAGATGAATGGTGTGAAGCCTGTCAACTCTCTCATGGCCACGTCCTGCAAGCTATCAAAGTTTGGAGGTACTCCCTTGGCCGATCCTTTCCTCTTTTGAAGTACTGTTGGGGCCCTCCAATACCTCAGTTTCACTTGACCAGACATTGCCTTATCCGTCAATAAGGTCGCCCAGTTCATGCAATCTCCTACAGAGGATCACTGGTGCTCTGTCAAGAGGATTCTCCGTTATCTCAAATCTACTATTACACATGATCTCTATTTCTCCACTCAGTCCACATTAAGTCTTACAGCCTATACTGATGCAGACTGGGCCAGATCTATTGATGATCGAAAATTCACTAATGGGTATTGTGTTTTTCTTGGCAAAAATCTTATCTCCTGGAGTTCAAAGAAACAATCTACGGTGGCACGATCCAGCACCGAGGCTGAATACCGGGGAGTTGCCAATGTAGCCGCCGAAGTTCTCTGGCTTCAGTTTCTCCTTCGTGAGTTAGGACTCCCCCTATCCACTCCTACAGTGCTTTTTGATAACCTTGGAGCAACTTACCTATCGGTCAATCCGGTATGTCACACTCGGTCGAAACATGTTGAGATCGACGTTCATTTTATCCGTGATCATGTGGCCAATGGAGCCTTTAATGTCCGGTTCGTCTCCACTGAAGACCAACTTGCTGACGTACTCACTAAACCGTTAAGTTCCGCCCGTTTATCTCTTCTCAAGTCTAAGCTCTCGGTTCTTTCACAACCGTTACACTTGCAGGGGGGTGTTAGAGTAGACGACATGCATAGAAAATATCTCATGGATCCACCCCATAAGGCAACTCGTGATCCATGAGATATCCTGGTGTCCTTAGATAATCTTGCTCCAATTGTACACAACTATAATTAGCCTCACAATATTCAGTTACCATGTATATCTTGTAACAGCCCTCCAAATCAGTGGCTGATTGTTCTCCTCTCAAGTTATTAATAGAAACCGTTCACCTCCATGAGAGGCATTGGATTACATCTCAATCTATCTAACCTTCCTTGGGCCCACCACCTGCTCCCATTTTAGGGGCTGAAATCACCTTCCGAAAGGTGCCAAAACATAAGGGCCTGTTTGGAAATGTGGATTTAAAATCCCATGGATTTGGAACTCTTGAATTTCAAATGCTCTTATTGTGTTTGGCAGCTTGGATTCAAAATCCCCTCTCTAAGTCAAAAGTAGCTCTGCAAAATATATTATTAAGGGTGAATTTAATTACTAAATCAATTTTAATATCTGTAATTAGCATTCATATGTAATGTTTGACACAATGGTTGTAATAATCCCGTTAAAGTATATACTTTGCCTAAAAATGAAGAAATTTCAAGTCTCGAATGGGCCACAAACACAAGATCACATCCGAGTGATTAACCAATGATTTTTAACCATTGGTTTACTTGGACAATGTTTGGACGGCACATATCATCATATTAAAGCGATTATAGTGATGCAATTGACAATATGATTGTTTTGGAATATCATTAGTGGGCCATGTGCCCAATAGATTAATAGCCTAGTAACCTAATGTTACACATGCAACTCTTGGAAGGATTTTAATTAGATGTAGTCTAAGCCTTCCCCTTGGATTTCAAACCTCCTCTTTTGAGAGGATTTCAAACTCCATTTGAAACCCTCGATTACTTTATGGTGCCAATGATATAGAGGATTTGTAATCACTTAAAACTCCTCGTCATGACCTTAGTCCAGTGGACCATAGACTATTTTTTGCACAAGTTTTGTAGAGGGAGTTGATTAGCTATTACTTGAGTAACACCTTAATGTGTGTTACATAATTGCATGGGTGAACCTTGATGTGTTTGTTGGTTATCCATGTTGTCCATTTATTTACACCCTAATCCATAGCTCAAGTGGTAGACTGAGTGAAAGATACCTTGTTTCAACACTGAGGTCTTGGTATGAATTCCCTAGTGGGTGTGGCTAACAGTGAAGTGTGAACTGACAGTATGTGTACTAACAAGCTAACAAAATATATATATATATATATATATATATATATATATATATATATATATATATATATATATATATATATATATATATATGTTGTCCATTTATTTTAACATCTCAATCTACGAAGGGGTCCCAAACCTTATAAAGATACAAATCTCAAGTAGAGCATGACACTAGGAACAGTGATGAATGACAGCTAAAAACTTTTTGTGATCTAAAGAAGTTTTGGATCGAGCTGATCTTTGTATTTTCCCTTACTCAATATGTTATTGACATTATCAGCATGTTATGGTAAGTAGACATTACGAAAACCTTTCACAACGCCTTCTAGATTTTTAATGGTGAGGCACTCAATCACCGCTGTTTCCTGTGGTGTGGTCAACCTGAGATTTAGGTCTGCTTAAGTTTTTAGACCACAATATAAAATAGTCTGTAAAAACGGATGGATGGCGTGGATATACAACACATCATGAAGGTGGGCCCTATGTAAACCACTAACTGGTATGCTCCCCTCCTTAAAGGTGCTACGGGCTCACTCCTATGACACTAAGAGACAATCCACCCAAGAGTGCATTTATTGCATAAAAACAAGTACATCCCACTTAATATTATCTAATTCCATGAGCCAAACGCCCCCTTATGGTATTGCCTACTTATATAATATGTTGTATATCCACTCAGTCCCTTCATTTTCCTAGCTCAGTGTAGGACGTGACTCTAAAAAGTAAGTACATTCAGATCTCAGGTGGACCACACCACAAGAAACAGTGATGATTGAATGTTAACAGTTAAAAACTCCTTAAGGCTCACTCTAAGAAAATTTGTAGTGTTTATTTATCATTCGAACCATTGATAAAGTCAACCAAACTTAGACGAAGAGAAAATATAAATATTAGCTTAATCCAAAACTTTTTTGACCCGTAAAAAGCTTTTAATTGCCGTTTACCTTTACTCAATATTTTACAACTAGCAGGGCTAGATATATGCTCATTTGCTTACTTTGATAATTGGAAAAAAAAAATGTACACTCGAATTTGACCATCATTTAAGGTTAACACTTAGGTTTTTGGAACATGGGTCATATACTTGGGTCCTGAACAGTCGGGGCGTTACACGAAGCATATCCAAATCTCAAATGAACCACACCGTGGGAAATAGTGTGAATTGAAAGTCTACCATTGAAAAATTCTTGGGGGCCACAGAAGTTTTGGATCAAGCTTATATTTTTATTTTCGCTTCATCCATGTCGGTATGATCTTATGAACAGCCAAACAGATTAGATTACAAATAAAAATCACTGTGGGGCCTAGTAGGCTTTCAACGGTGGAAATCATTATTCCCACTATTTCTTGTGCTATGATACACTTGAGCCTTTTATATGCTTCAATTTTGGGCCCAACCCCTTAAATGAGGTGTAAAAACGGATGGACGGCGTAGATAGACCACATACATTCAATGTGGGCCCAACTGAGTATACTCAGTACGATAAGATATGTGTATCTACATTTATGGTGTGTAGATATAGCTGTAGTCATGCAGAGACGTGCTGTGCACGACACGTCAATAGACAACACAACGGGCTACTTTGCCTAACACCATGGCTGGTGGTCGGTGCTCTGTGGGTCCCACCATGATGTATGTATTTCATCCATGCCGTCCATTTGTTTTTACAGATAATTTTATAGTGTGAGACCAAAAATGACATATATCCTAATCTCAAATGAACCACATTACAGGAAACAATGTTGACCATTAAAAACATTTTGGTGGCCATAAAAGTTTTGGATCAAGCTAATTTTTATTTTTTTCCCTTCATCTGGCCTGTATGACCTAATCAACAGATTGGATGTCAAATAATTAAATAAATAACACAGTGGGCCTTAGGAGGATTTTAATGGTGATTTTTCACTAATGTTTTCATGTGGTGTGGACCACTTGAGATTTTTATACTTCTAATTTTTGGCATAAAGCCCAAAAATGATATTTAAAAATAGATGAACAGGGATAAAACACATACATCATGGTAGGGCCCACAGGGCACCGACCATCAGCCACGAGGTTGGTGGCGGGGAAGTAGCAAGTAGCCAATTCGTTTCCCAACACAGCACTACAGCAGGTTACAGCTGTAGATACATGTCGTGCAAAGAGGAGCGGAGACGCTCCTCGAGCTCCGAGTTGTACAAACGGCTCAAATAAGATCAAGATTATATGGGCCCCACAATAATGTATTTATTATATCCACACTGTTTATCCATTTTTCGTGATCATTTTAGAGCATCTGAAAAAAAAAAATGACCCACAAATCCAACTCGATCCGAACTATACCCAACCTGATCCGACTCGGTTCGAGTCAAGCCAATTGTACATCGGATTGGTTCGGGTCAGATGTCTTAGACTCGGTCCTGGATCGGATTGAGTTCGGATAAGCCCACGTACATTTTGTATCGAATTGAGTTGGACCCAATCCGATCTGACTCGGTCAGATGCCCAGCTCTAGTCGTGGGAACGGTGTGAGGGATATCAAAGTTACATGGGTCCAAGGTCATGTATTTATTGTATCCACAGGCTTCATCCATTTGGCAACATTAGTTTAGGACATGAGCATAAAACTTAATCATATCCGAAGCTCAAATGGACCACGCTACAAGTAGCAGTGGGGATAATGATTTTCACCATTAAAACATTCATTGGGCTCCCCATAACATTTATTTCTCATTTGATCTTTCATAAGGTCACACAAACATGAAAGAAGAGGAAAATAAATATCATATTGATCCAAAGCTTCTGTAAACTAAAAAAGGGTTTCAATGGTAGATATTCAATCACCCACTACCTTTTGGAATGTGGTCCACTTAATTTTTATTTTTTATTTTCCTGTTCAAGCTTCAGGATGAGCTTGCCAAATGGAGGGATGGTTTGGATATAATACATACCTCATGATGGAACCATAGAATTTGGTGACATCAACACACCATCTAAGTCGGTGGTGTGTGTTACACAGCCAATCCTTTTCAGACTAGATTTTGGTAGTGGCCCCATGCTGTGGGCCTCACCAAGATACATGTGTTTTATCCATTTTTCCAGCTCATTGTAGGACATGAGCCCAAATTTGAGACAGGTACAAATCTCATGTGAACCACATCACAGGAAACAATCATTATTGAAGGCTTGCCATTAAAAATTTATTAGGGCCCACTGTAGTCTTCAACTGCCATAAAACCTCTTGATTAAGACATGCATAGCTGGATGAATAAAAAACACAAATGTCCACTTGATTCAAATCTTTGGTTCTCTTTGGGAAGTTTTTAATCGTGGCCATTCAATCACTAATATTATTTCCTTTGGTGTGATCTTGATGTAGAGTGGGTCCCAGACAGTTTCATGGCTAAGATGGATAAAAAAAAGGCCCGGACGATAGAAGTCATCAACACCGTCAGAACCTTAAAACAGGCATATCTCGCAAACTGGAACGAGTTACTCGACATACCATATATGATTTTAGGGTAGGACAAGCTACTTTAGCCAACCAACCCGGTGTAGCCAGGTTGCGAGATTCCATCATATCTACACTCAAATTCAATGTTTATTTCCGTTTTTACTATTTTTAGAAAGTTTAAGTTTGATTATAACTCTTCATCGGTTTAGGAGAATAATGTGGTTAAGCCTGATAGGACACTTACTATAAAAAGTAAATTTACTATTTATAGTAAGTTACGAAATTTAGGGAGTTTTAGTTATATTTTGATTCTGATTTCTCATTGCTTGGTATCCCTATTTAAAGAGTTGTGAACTCATATATTTCATTTATCAATTAAATCTCGAATTTATTAGAATTTATTTCTATTTTCTGCACGGATAAAACACATACATCATAGTGGGCCCATGATACCGACCAATATGAAGCCACACTATCCTCATTTTTATAAATGCCCTTTGGCTTATGGCTGAATTGGATAGTAGTTTTTAATGGTGATGTGGGGGCATGTTATCCATGATTAGAGTTTTACAGCAGGTGGATGGATAGGTTAAAAAAAATCATTATAATTCGTTGGTCAAATATAAATATAACATAAAAAGTAAAACAATTCATTATAATCTTAAAATTTTAAATATTGAATTAATTATATTTTTTTATTTGACATATTAATAATTTAGTAATATAATCACTATGGTGTTGTCATCCCTGTTTAAATATAGAATTTCTCCATTAATTTACCTTCCAATCATGATCAGCAGGGTATTACAATTTATAATGACTATAATAAGACAGCACGTTCTACCACAATCAACTCAGACAGCATACACCCGCCAATCAAACCAACCCAATGCGGATACGTTGCAAAAGGTGTTGCAATCGTGCCTACCGTTTTCAAATCCTCCGGAATGAGTTTAAATTGTTAATGGCTGGAATATGAAAGTAGGTAGAGTTTTTTGTTCTGAGATGCCTAGGGGTAGAGCTGTACACGAATTGAGTTAGCTCGTTTAACTCACCCGACTCGACTTGAAAAAGCTTGATTCGACTTGGCTCAAAATTGAGTTCGAGCCGAGTCAAGCTGATTTTTGGAGCTCAAAAAATTTTCGAGAATCAAACTCAGATCGAACCACCTCGGTGACTTGGTTATTTTGATATTGATGTTTCTCACCAAGTGTTTGATGAAATGACTCAACGAAGTGTGGGCGGATGGTGAGGAATATATGGATATAAAAAAATACCATTGTATTTTGATTTTGATGTTACTTAGTGAGTGTTTGATAAAATACTTGTAGACTACTGCTGTTTTACTTACTGTGAGAAATTAAAGTGCACTCTATGTGTATGAAAAAATACCGCATAGGTTTGATTTTGGTTCGAACTCAACTTGAACCGGCTCGAGTTGTTGACCGAACCGATCCGACTCAATTTCAAGCTGGGGTCAGCTAGTGGCCGAGCCAAGTCGAGCTGTGCCAAGCTCGACTCGTTTGACTCGTGTAGGGGGTTGGCTCTGGGGAGAGAATGAAAAGGTAATCCCCACCGCACAAACCAATGTGGCGCACGCCTACTGGATCCTCACCATTCATCACGTGATGTCCTCCGTGGGGATGGGACATCTCTTGAAAATCAGCAGATTAGGATAGCCACACATGTACATTGAACATAGGACGTGGATCGTTCCTTTCTTTACCACCCCGTTTTACCTCGCTCTCTTTCCAGCTGATGAGAGGTCCTGTCTGATTCTCGGGCTAGACATGCTACAGGCGGGCTCACTCCATAAATGGGCAGGACATATATATATATATATATATATATATATATATATATATATATATATATATATATATATATATGCGGATTGTCCGTGTGGTAAAGGCACAGGAAAATTTAATGCCCTTCATCACCGATGTCTCTCGTTAATGAGATACGCTGGATTTTTCTCTCCTAAATACACGAGAAAATGACCACGGTAGACAAACCCTTTTACCCAGCGGTTTCTATGAAAGAATACAAACCTTAGTTACCAATCTAGATTAGCACGTGCGGACAGCGACGTTGAGGACGAAACTACCCCTCCTTTTCGCTGCGAAGACGTGCGCTGACGCTCCTCGAACTGAGAGTTGTACGAACGGCTTAAAAGGATTGGGGTCGGTGGTCTGTGGGCCCCACCATGATGTATGCTATTCATCCATGCCGTCCATATATTTTTCCATATCATTTTATGGTATACGACCAAAAATGAGGTATATGCAAATCTCAAGTGTACCACATTACAGGAAACAGTGTTGAATGAGCGTCGACCATTAAAAACTTTTTGGGGCCCACTGTGATGTTCGTGAGAAATCCTCCCGTCTAAGTTCATTCATAGGTCACAAAGACCTGGATGAAGAAGAAAAACAAATTTCATAATGATCTAAAACTTCTATAACCCCTAAAAGGGTTTCAATGGTAGACGTTCAATTCTCCATTGCCTTTTACAGTGTGGTCTACTTGATAGTTACATCTATCTTATTTTTAGTCTCAAGCCTGAATATGAGCTCGCCAAATAGATGGACGGTTTGGATATAACACATACCTCATCATAGGACCCACAAAAAGTGGTGGAATTACAACAAAAAAAAACAAAAAACCAACGTCGATATATCGACTAACAGTCGATATATCGAAAATGGTCCAGAGCTGTCCAGTGAGTTTACCTCAAAAATCTTACAATTTTCGATATATCGACTGTCTGTCGATATATCGAAAAAGGTGTTTTACCTTTAGCTACGGATTATAACCGTAGTTATAATTGTAGTCTGCGGCTCTATGAAATTTTTTATTTATTTATTTTTATTTTTATTTTTTTACATGGAGAAATTTATTCTACCTACAATTTTCTTTAATACATATTTATATAAATAGATATATTTAAGTATATAAAATTTTTTTTCCTCTTTTTTTTCATTTATTTTTTTAATCATTTAACAAGAATATCTTCTAAACCAAAATTAGTTACTTGACGTACCACATATGATTTTGGGGTAAGAGAAGCTACTTTAGCCAACCAACCTAGTTATTTTCCAAGATTCCATCAGGTCGATGGTTGAGCGAGGCAACGTAGAAATTGAGCGAGGCAACGTAGAAAACGAGCGAGGGAACCTACGATTTGAGCAGGCAACCCAGAATTGAGCGAGGAAGCTACAAATTGAGCGAGGCAACGTAGAAATCGAGCGAGGAAGCTAGAAATTGAGCGAGGCAACGTAGGAATTGAGCGAGGAAGCTAGAAATTGAAAGCGAGGAAGCCGAAATCGAGCGAGGAACCTAAAAATTGAGCGAGGAAGGTAGAAATTGAGCGAGGAAGGTAGAAATTGAGCGATGCAACCTAGAAATTGAGCGAGGGAAGGTAGAAATTGAGCGAGGCAAGCTCGAAATTGAGCGAGGGAAGCTAGAAATTGAGCGAGGGAAGCCAGAAATTGAGCGAGGCAACCTAGAAATTGAGCGAGGGAAGGTAGAAATTGAGCGAGGCAACCTCGAAATTGAGCGAGGGAAGCTAGAAATTGAGCGAGGGAAGGTAGAAATTGAGCGAGGCAACCTAGAAATTGAGCGAGGGAAGCTCGAAATTGAGCGAGGGAAGCTCGAAATTGAGCGAGGAAAGGTAGAAATTGAGCGAGGGAAGCTCGAAATGAGCGAGGAACCTAGAAATCGAGCGAGGAAGGTAGAAATTGAGCGAGGCAACCCTCGAAATCGAGCGAGGAAGCTAGAAATTGAGCGAGGAAGGTAGAAATTGAGCGAGGCAACCTAGAAATTGAGCGAGGAAGGTAGAAATTGAGCAAGGAAGGTAGAAATTGAGCAAGGAAGCTCGAAATTGAGCGAGGAAGCTCGAAATTGAGCGAGGAAGGTAGAAATTGAGCGAGAGAACCAGAAAGAAATTGAGCGAGGAAGCTCGAAATTGAGCGAGGAAGCTAGAAATGAGCGAGGAAGCTAGAAATTGAGCGAGGAAGGTGGAAATTGAGCGAGGGAAGCTCGAAATTGAGCGAGGGAAGCTAGAAATTGAGCGAGGCAAACTCGAAATTGAGCGAGGGAAGCTAGAAATTGAGCGAGGGAACCTAGAAATTGAGCGAGGGAAGGTAGAAATTGAGCGAGGCAACCTAGAAATTGAGCGAGGGAAGGTAGAAATTGAGCGAGGCAACCTAGAAATTGAACGAGGGAAGGTAGAAATTGAGCGAGGGAAGGTAGAAATTGAGCGAGGGAAGCCAGAAATTGAGCGAGGGAAGGTAGAAATTGAGCGAGGCAAGCTCGAAATTGAGCGAGGGAAGCTAGAAATTGAGCGAGGGAAGGTAGAAATTGAGCGAGGGAAGCTCGAAATTGAGCGAGGGAAGGTAGAAATTGAGCGAGGCAACCTAGAAATTGAGCGAGGGAAGGTAGAAATTGAGCGAGGCAACCTAGAAATTGAACGAGGGAAGGTAGAAATTGAGCGAGGGAAGGTAGAAATTGAGCGAGGCAACGTAGGAATTGAGCGAGGGAAGCTAGAAATTGAGCGAGGGAAGCCAGAAAATGAGCGAGGGAACCTAGAAATTGAGCGAGGGAAGCTCGAAATTGAGCGAGGGAAGGTAGAAATTGAGCGAGGCAACCTAGAAATTGAGCGAGGGAAGGTAGAAATTGAGCGAGGCAAGCTCGAAATTGAGCGAGGTAACCTAGAAATTGAGCGAGGGAAGGTAGAAATTGAGCGAGGTAACCTAGAAATTGAACGAGGAAAGGTAGAAATTGAGCGAGGGAAGGTAGAAATTGAGCGAGGCAACGTAGAAATTGAGCGAGGTAACCTAGAAATTGAGCGAGGGAAGGTAGAAATTGAGCGAGGGAAGCTCGAAATTGAGCGAGGGAAGGTAGAAATTGAGCGAGGGAAGCCAAAAAATGAGCGAGGGAACCTAGAAATTGAGCGAGGGAAGGTAGAAATTGAGCGAGGGAAGCTAGAAATTGAGCGAGGTAACCTAGAAATTGAGCGAGGGAAGGTAGAAATTGAGCGAGGGAAGCTCGAAATTGAGCGAGGGAAGGTAGAAATTGAGCGAGGCAACCTAGAAATTGAGCGAGGGAAGGTAGAAATTGAGCGAGGGAAGCTAGAAATTGAGCGAGGGAACCTAGAAATTGAGCGCGGGAAGCTAGAAATTGAGTGAGGCAACCTAGAAATTGAGCGAGGGAAGCAAGAAATTGAGCGAGGGAACCTAGAAATTGAGCGCGGGAAGCTAGAAATTGAGTGAGGCAACCTAGAAATTGAGCGAGGGAAGCTAGAAATTGAGCGAGGCAACCTCGAAATGGAGCGAGGGAAGGTAGAAATTGAGCGAGGGAAGGTAGAAATTGAGCGAGGCAACCTAGAAATTGAGCGAGGGAAGGTAGAAATTGAGCGAGGGAAGGTAGAAATTGAGCGAGGGAAGCCAGAAAATGAGCGTGGGAACCTAGAAATTGAGCGAGGGAAGCTCGAAATTGAGCGAGGGAAGCTCGAAATTGAGCGAGGGAAGGTAGAAATTGAGTGAGGGAAGCTAAAAATTGAGCGAGGGAAGCTCGAAATTGAGCGAGGGAAGGTAGAAATTGAGCGAGGCAACCTAGAAATTGAGCGAGGGAAGGTAGAAATTGAGCGAGGCAACCTAGAAATTGAGCGAGGGAAGGTAGAAATTGAGCGAGGGAACCTAGAAATTGAGCGAGGGAAGGTAGAAATTGAGCGAGGGAAGCTCGAAATTGAGCGAGGGAAGCTAGAAATTGAGCGAGGGAACCTAGAAATTGAGCGAGGGAAGGTAGAAATTGAGCGAGGCAAGCTCGAAATTGAGCGAGGTAACCTAGAAATTGAGCGAGGGAAGGTAGAAATTGAGCGAGGGAAGCTCGAAATTGAGCGAGGGAAGGTAGAAATTGAGCGAGGGAAGCCAAAAAATGAGCGAGGGAAGCTAGAAATTGAGCGAGGGAAGGTAGAAATTGAGCGAGGGAAGCTAGAAATTGAGCGAGGAAGCTCGAAATTGAGCGAGGAAGGTAGAAATTGAGCGAGGAACTTAGAAATCGAGCGAGGAAGGTAGAAATTGAGCGAGGCAAGCTCGAAATTGAGCGAGGGAAGATAGAAAATGAGCGAGGGAAGCCAGAAAATGAGCGAGGGAACCTAGAAATTGAGCGAGGAAGGTAGAAATTGAGCGAGGAAGCTCGAAATCGAGCAAGGAAGGTAGAAATGAGCGAGGCAAGCTCGAAAATTGCCGAGGAAGCTAGAAATTGAGCGAGGAAGTTCGAAATGAGCGAGGAAGGTAGAAATCGAGCGAGGCAACCTAGAAATTGAGCGAGGAAGGTAGAAATTGGCGAGGCAACCTAGAAATTGAACGAGGGAAGGTAGAAATTGAGCGAGGGAAGGTAGAAATTGAGCGAGGTAACCTAGAAATTGAGCGAGGGAAGGTAGAAATTGAGCGAGGGAAGCTCAAAATTGAGCGAGGAAGGTAGAAATGAGCGAGGAAGCCAAAATGAGCGAGGAACAGAAATTGAGCGAGGAAGGTAGAAATTGAGCGAGGAAGCTGAAATCGAAAGTTTGAGGTAACCTAGAAATGAGCGAGGAAGGTAGAAATTGAGCGAGGAAGCTCGAAATGAGCGAGAGAAGGTAGAAATTGAGCGAGGCAACCTAGAAATGAGCGAGGAAGGTAGAAATGAGTTGGTAGGCGAGGCAAGCTCGAAATGAAGCGAGGAAGGTAGAAATTGAGCGAGGAAGCAGAAATTTTAGGCAACCCAGAAATTGAGCGAGGAAGGTAGAATTGAGAGCGAGGATGCCCAAAATTGAGCGAGGAAGGTAGAAAGAATTGAGCGAGGAAGCTTGAAATTGAGCGAGGAAGGTAGAAATTGAGCGAGGAAGCTCAAAATTGAGTTAAAGGAAGGTAGAAATTGAGTTTAGGAAGCTTGAAATGAGCGAGGAAGGTAGAAATTGAGCGAGGAACCTAGAAATTGAAGCGAGGAAGGTAGAAATCGAGCGAGGAAGCCGGGAAAATGAGCGTAGGAACCCAGAAATTGAGCCAGGAAGGTAGAAATTGAGCGAGGGGAAGAAATGATTTAGGGAAGCTAGAAATGAGCGAGGAAGTCGAAATGATCGAGGCAACCTAGAAATTGAGCGAAGCTAGAAATGTTTAGGAACCTAGAAATTAAAAGCGAGGAAGCCAGAAATTTTAGCGAGGAAAGTAGAAATTGAAGCGAGGAAACCCAGAAATTGAGTTTAGGAAGTTTAGGAAGCAGAAATGAGTGAGGGAAGCAGAAATCATGAGGTCGAAATGGCGAGGCAACGTAGAATTGAGCGAGGAAGCTAAAATGAGCCAGGCAACGTAGGAATTGAGCGAGGAAGCAAAGTAATTGAGCGAGGTAACGTAGAAATTGAGCGAGGGAAGCAGAATGAGCGAGGAAGCCAGAAATTGAGTGCGGGAAGCCAGAAATTGAGCAGGAGGTCAAATTGAGCGAGGAAGTTAGAAATGAGCGAGAGAAGCTAGAAATTGAGCGAGGCAACATAGGTTCCTCGCACAATTCCTACGTTCCTCACTCAAATCCTAGTTACCTCGCTCAATTTCTAGCTTCCCTCGCTCAAATCCTATGTTGCCTCCTGAATTTCTAAGTTCCTTGTCAATTCTAGCTTCCTCGCTAAATTTCTAACTTACCTCGCTCAATTCCTAGGTTACCTCGCTCAAATTATCGGTTTCCTCGCTGAATTTTTACCTTCCTCGCTCAATTTCTAGCTTCCCTCGCTCAATTTCTAGCATCCCTCGCTCAATTCTTACGTTGCCTCGCTCAATTTCTAGCTTCCCTCGCTCAATTTCTGGCTTCCATCGCTCAATTTCTATGTTGCCTCGCTCAATTTTTGGCTTCCCTCGCTCAATTTCTAGCTTCCCTCGCTCAATTTCTAACTTCCCTCGCTCAATTCCTACGTTGCCTCGCTCAATTTCTAGCTTCCCGCGCTCAATTTCTAGCTTCCCTCGCTCAATTTCTGGCTTCCCTCGCTCAATTTCTACGTTACCTCGCTCAATTACTAGCTTCCCTCGCTCAATTTCTAGGTTACCTCGCTCAATTTCTAGCTTCCCTCGCTCAATTTCTACCTTCCCTCGCTCAATTTCTAGCTTCCCTCGCTCATTTTTTGGCTTCCCTCGCTCAATTTCTACCTTCCTCGCTCATTTCGAGCTTCCTCGCTCAATTTCTACCTTCCCTCGCTTAATTTCTAGGTTACCTCGCTCAATTTTCGATTTGGCCTCGCTCAATTTCTACCTTCCTCGCTCAATTTCTAGCTTCCTCGCTCATTTCGAGCTTCCTCGCTCAATTTCTACCTTCCTCGCTCAATTTCTAGGTTCCTCGCTCATTTTTTCTGGCTTCCTCGCTCAATTTCTAGATCCTCGCTCAATTTCTACCTTCCTCGCTCATTTAGGTTCCTCGCTCAATTTCTACCTTCCTCGCTCAATTTCTACCTTCCTCGTTCAATTTCTAGGGTTACCTCGCTCAATTTCTACCTTCCTCGCTCAATTTCTAGGTTGCCTCGCTCAATTTCTACCTTCCTCGCTCATTTCGAGCTTCCTCGCTCAATTTCTAGCTTCCTCGCTCAATTTCTACCTTCCTCGCTCAATTTCTAGGTTCCTCGCTCATTTTTTCGGCTTCCCTCGCTCAATTTCTAGCTTCCCTCGCTCAATTCCTACGTTGCCTCGCTCAATTTCTAGCTTCCCTCGCTCAATTTCTACCTTCCCTCGCTCAATTTCTAGGTTCCCTCGCTCAATTTCTACCTTCCCTCGCTCAATTTCTACCTTCCCTCGTTCAATTTCTAGGTTGCCTCGCTCAATTTCTACCTTCCCTCGCTCAATTTCTAGGTTGCCTCGCTCAATTTCTACCTTCCCTCGCTCAATTTCGAGCTTCCCTCGCTCAATTTCTAGCTTCCCTCGCTCAATTTCTACCTTCCCTCGCTCAATTTCTAGGTTCCCTCGCTCATTTTCTGGCTTCCCTCGCTCAATTTCTAGCTTCCCTCGCTCAATTTCTACCTTCCCTCGCTCAATTTCTAGGTTCCCTCGCTCAATTTCTACCTTCCCTCGCTCAATTTCTAGGTTGCCTCGCTCAATTTCTACCTTCCCTCGCTCAATTTCGAGCTTCCCTCGCTCAATTTCGAGCTTCCTCGCTCAATTTCTACCTTCCTCGCTCAATTTCTAGGTTCCTCGCTCGATTTCGGCTTCCTCGCTCAATTTCTACCTTCCTCGCTCATTTCGAGCTTCCTCGCTCAATTTCTACCTTCCTCGCTCAATTTCTAGGTTGCCTCGCTCACCTTCGGCTTCCTCGCTCAATTTCTACCTTCCTCGCTCAATTTCTAGCTTCCTCGCTCAATTTCGAGCTTGCCTCGCTCAATTTCTACCTTCCCTCGCTCAATTTCGCGCGCTTCCTCGCTCAATTTCTAGCTTCCCTCGCTCAATTCCTACGTTGCCTCGCTCAATTTCTAGCTTCCCTCGCTCAATTTCTACGTTGCCTCGCTCAATTTGTAGCTTCCCTCGCTCAATTCCTAGGTTGCCTAGCTCAAATCGTAGGTTCCCTCGCTCGTTTTCTACGTTGCCTCGCTCAATTTCTACGTTGCCTCGCTCAACCATCGACCTGATGGAATCTTGGAAAATAACTAGGTTGGTTGGCTAAAGTAGCTTCTCTTACCCCAAAATCATATGTGGTACGTCAAGTAACTAATTTTGGTTTAGAAGATATTCTTGTTAAATGATTAAAAAAATAAATGAAAAAAAAGAGGGAAAAAATTTTTATATACTTATATATACCTATTTATATAAATATGTATTAAAGAAAATTGTAGGTAGAATAAATTTCTCCATGTAAAAAAATAAAAATAAAAATAAATAAATAAAAATTTCATAGATCAAGCACAGACTATATTATGGCTACGGTTATAATCCGTAGCTAAAGGTAAAACACCTTTTTCGAGGAAAACTCATTGGATGACGAGGAAAACTGGACCATTTTCGATATATCGATCGTTAGTCGATATATCGACGTTGGTTTTTTTTTTTTTTTTTTGTTGTAATTCCACCACTTTTTGTGGGTCCTATTATGAGGTATGTGTTATATCCAAACCGTCCATCTATTTGGCGAGCTCATATTCGGGCTTGAGACTAAAAATAAGATAGATCTAACTATCAAGTAGACCACACTGTAAAAGGCGTGGGGAATTAAACGTCTACCATTGAAACCCTTTTAGGGGTTATAGAAGTTTTAGATCATTATGAAATTTGTTTTTCTTCTTCATCCAGGTCTTTGTGACCTATGAATGAACTTAGACGGGAGGATTTCTCACGAACATCACAAATGGGCCCCCAAAAAGTTTTTAATGGTCGACGCTCATTCAACACTGTTTCCTGTAATGTGGTACACTTGAGATTTGCATATACCTCATTTTTGGTCGTATACCATAAAATGATATGGAAAAATATATGGACGGCATGGATGAATAGCATACATCATGGTGGGGCCCACAGACCACCGACCCCAATCCTTTTAAGCCGTTCGTACAACTCTCAGTTCGAGGAGCGTCAGCGCACATCTTCACAGCGAAAAGGAGGGGTAGTTTCGTCCTCAACATCGCTGTCCGCACGTGCTAATCTAGATTGGTAACTAAGGTTTGTATTCTTTCATAGAAACCGCTGGGTAAAAGGGTTTGTCTACAGTGGTCATTTTCTCTAAATACACTGCATGTTTCACAACATGACTTTTAAGGTATGGAATTTCTCTGGCCCCACCATGATTAATGTTTTAGATTCACAAAGTCCATCGATTTTTACAGACCATTATAAAGCATGAGCAAAAAAATGAGGCACATCCAAACCTCAAGCGGACTACACCACATAAAGTAGTGGGGATTGAACAACTACTGTTGGAACCTTTTTAGGGTCCACCATGAGGTTTATTTGCCATTTAACCTTTTTATAAAGTCAGCAGACGTGGATGAAGGTAAAACATAAATATCATCTTGATCAAAGCCTTCCAAGGCCCCAGTAAGTTTTCAACCATAGACATCCAATTCCCACTTCCCTTGAAGTGTGGCTCACCTCGTTTTTTGTCTCACTCCATACGACGGTATGGAAATATTGAATGGACAGTGTGGATTGGATACATATGTCATGATGAGGCCACGGATGTTCCACGTCTCAACGCTTCTGATTTTCTTCTCTCTCGGCCCGTAATGTGCGCTGCACAGAGGAGCGGATTAGGTGAGACCTGGCCTCACCCAAGATGGTGCGGCCCTTACCATAGCGCCCAAGTCCATGTGTGTATTCTGTATCTACCATGTTCATCTCTTTTTCAAGATTATTTTAGGGCATTATTAAAAAAATAAAGTAGATCTAATTATCAGGTAAACCATACCATGGGAAAGTTTTGTGTCAAGATGATATATTTTTTAAAAAATAAAAATAAAAAAATCTTCACCTAGTCTTATGTGAACTTATCAACAAATTGGATGGCAAATAAAAACTACAGAAAAAATAAGGTGAGCCCTAAGAGGTTTTTAATGGTAGGGTGTCCAATCACCATTGTTTCCCATAGTACGGTCCACTTAATAATTGTATCTTCTTAATTTTTAGTATCTTTGAATGCCTTCCTGATGTAGAGCGGGTTGTGGATAGTTTCATGGCCAAGATGGATCAGAAAAGGTCCGGTTAACGACAGAAGTGATCCGGACCATCGGACCTTAAATCGGGCATATCTCGCAATCCAGAATGAGTTACCTGACGTAAAATATATGATTTTGGGGTAGAACGAGCTACTTTAACCAACCAACCCGGCTGTGCCGGGTTACGATACCCGGAATTATGAAAAACCCCTAGATCGACGGTTGTTTCCCTGCTTTAATTTCCTTTTTACTATAAATAGTAAGTTTTAGTTTGATTATAACTCTTCATCCGTCGGGCTTTAAGAGTTGTGCCCAACGTGAAAAGAGCTTAGAATAATTAGGAGAATGGTTTGGTGAAGCCAAATAGGACACTTACTATTTTTGGCCGAAAACCTTGCGTACTAGTAGACATCACGACCGTCTATAAATAATAAGTTTACTATTTATAGTAAGTCGCGGATTCTAGGAGTTTTAGTTGTAGTTTGATTTTGATTTCTTTCCCATTGCTTGGTACCCCTATTTAAAAGGTTGTGAACTCGTTTTTAGTAATTAATTAATCAAGTTCGAATTTATTAGAATTTATTTCTATTTCCTGTTTTCTTTCCTCGTGGATTCGAGAAATCTCTATGAGGAGTCCAGAGAAGCTTTGTGGATTCAGAGTAGTTATCTTCATCACGTTCATCCCTACGTCAATTGGTATAAAAGCGAGAATTTTCCTTGGGCCGATGGCAAACAATAAAGGTATGAATCAAAATCCTGTGGACGGTGATCTAGGGATTTGTTATCTTTCAAAAAGAATGGAAGCTTTCCACCAGGAGAATCAGTTGACCATGTAAGGGCTGCAGGCAACCCTCGACCGTCTTGCGGATGCGCTACTTCCGTCCTGAGACCTAGGTGGTGCTCCACCACCTATGGTTACTCCTCCACCCATGGTGGCTCCACCACCCATGGTGGCTCCACCACCCATGGTTACTGTATGCCGCAACCCTGATTTTCGTAGAGCATTATCAGTGGCAAATCGTAGGGCTACACCAGATGATTCAAGTTCTAGCGACGAGGACCTTAATGAGGGTTTTGCCCGACGACCAATCCATGGAGGCAATCACCTAGATCATGCTGAAAGAGACTATCGAGGTAAGGCTAAACTTCCTAGTTTTAATGGTTTATTACGTATAGAAGATTTTCTCGATTGGCTAGCCGAAGTAGAGAGATATTTTGATTATATGGATGTGCCAGATCATAAAAGGGTAAAATTGGTAGCGTTTAAGTTAAAATCTGGTGCTTCTGCATGGTGAGAATAATTACAACTCTCACGAGCCCGCCAGAACAAGGCGCCTATCTCATCATGGCCACGGATGAGACGTCTTCTTCGATCATGATTTCTTCCAAGTGATTATGAGTAGATATTATTTCAGCAATACCAAAATTGCCGACAAGAAAATCGAACTGTCACAGATTACACAAAAGAATTCCAGCGGTTGGCTACATGAAACGATCTGTCAGAATCTGAGTCACAGAAGGTGGCACGATTTATAGGTGGGTTACGACTGATAATTCAGGAATGAGTTCAGATGTACCCAATCGGGACCGTGGATGAAGCAGTTCAATTGGCGGGTAGGGTAGAAACACAACTTGCAAGAGTTCCTACTCGTCCCTATCCTCCAACTCGACCCCCCATGATGGGTCCCACGTAGGATTCATTGCTGGCACGAGAAAAAGATCCAGTAGGAGAACGTCCTCAACCTCCTACAACCGCAAACCGTGATACAGGGAGTGGCTCATTCAGACCTCAATGTGCAGCACCCACAACAGCAGGCCCGAGTAGGATTCCAAATCCTTATGCTCGGCTGAGGTCGAACAATTATTACCGCTGTGGCCAGCCAGGCCACTTATCAAACACCTGTCCTCAACGTCCCACAACACACTTGACTATAAACGAAAGAGGGCACTGAAGATGAGGTCGTAGAAGAAGACCATGACTATGACAAACATGAACAAACCACTGAAGAAATAGCAGGTGGCGATGAAATGATGGGCGAGGATCGTGGCGAATTTCTAGTTGTGAGGCGATTATTGTATACCCCACAAAAGGAATTACATCCACAGTGACACAATATATTTCGTACTCGGTGCACTGTTAACGGAAAGATCTGTAATGTGATCATAGACAGTGGTAGTAGCGAGAATATTGTCTTAAGAGTGATGGTGGATAAGTTGCGGCTACCAACGATGAAACATCCTTCCCCGTACTCAATTGACTAGATAAAAAAGGTGAATGAGACCAAAGTAACTGAACAATGCACTATCTCATTTTCAATTGGTAAAAATTATAAGGATCAGATACTTTGTAACGTGGTCGACAAGGAAGCTTGCCACATGCTACTCGGTCGACCTTGGCAGTCAGACTGTGATACGACCCATCGGGGACGAGACAATGTCTACGTATTCGTCAAGGATAGTCGAAAAATAATTCTTGCCCCTATGGCACCAGAGAACCACCGTGAAGTTTCTAAAGTGGAGGGGAGTTCTCTCTTGACCATTTAGGATTTCATGGAGGAATCCAAGGAAACCGACGATATATACGCCGTAGTGTTGAAGGGCGAGAAAGAGGAACCCTCAAACATCCCTCTAAGTTTAAGACTGTTGCTAAACAAATTTAAAGAAGTCTGGCCTGAGGATTTACCTGATGAATTGCCCCCCATGAGGGACATCCAACATCACATATACCTCGTCCCTGGGGCTAGCCTGTCCAACCGCCCTCATTATCGGATGAGTCCGAAGGATTGCGAGATATTTCAAGGGCAAATGGAGGAATTGATCCGTAAGGGTCTCTTTAGAGAGAGTATGAGCCCATGTACCGTACCAGCATTATTAACGCCAAAAAAAGATGGAAGTTGACACATGTGTGTCGACAGCCGGGCAATCAATAAAATTACCATCAAATATCGGTTCCCAATACCACGGTTGGACAACATGCTCGATATGCTAGAAGGGGCCAAGGTGTTCTCTAAACTAGATCTAAGAAGCGGGTACCATCAGATTCGTATCCGACCCGGTGATGAGTGGAAAAGGGCATTCAAGACCAAGGAAGGGTTGTATGAGTGGCTGGTCATGCCCTTCGGCCTATCAAATGCACCAAGTACTTTTATGCGTTTGATGAAGCAAGTTCTCAAACGGTTCACTGGCCAATTTGTGGTAGTTTATTTTAATGACATATTGATATATAACCAGGATGAGGTGGAGCACAGGAAACATCTCAGGCAGGTACTACAGGTCCTACTAATTAACAAGTTGTACCTCAACTTGAAGAAGTGTAGTTTTTTAACTAACAGCCTGTTGTTTCTATGATTTGTTGTAATGTCCATAGGCATTCGTGTGGAAGATGAAAAGGTGCGAGCTATTAGGAAATGGTCGATCCCGACAAACATTCATGAGGTGAGGAGTTTTCACTGGTTGACGACTTTCTATCGTCGATTTGTGTGAGATTTTAGCACCATAGTCGCGCCTATAACAGATTGCATAAAAAAAGACCGTTCTAGTGGACCAATAAAGCTGATAAGAGCTTTCATGAGATCAAGCATCGTTTGTCTACAACACCGGTCTTGCTGCTTCCTAATTTTGACAAATTATTTGAGGTTGAGTGTGACGCTTCATACGTCGGAATTGGGGGAGTATTATCACAAGAAGGCAGGCTAGTAGCCTTCTACAGTGAGAAGCTTAGCGAAGCCCGAAAGAAGTGGTCGACTTATGAGCTTGAATTGTACGCAGTTGTTCAGGCACTGTGACATTGGCGGCATTATCTGATTCAAAGAGAGTTTATTTTGTACACTGCCCATCAAGCATTAAAGTTTATTAATAGTCAGACTAACATAAATCGTGTGCATGCTAGATGGGTTATGTTTTTACAGGAATTCACGTTCGTTTTGAAGCACAAGTCAGAGTAGCAGAACAAGATGGCTGATGCACGTAGTCGTCGTGCATCACAACTAGTTACGATGAGCAACAAGGTGGTCGGCTTTGATTGTCTTAAGGAGCTATATGCCGAGGATGAAGACTTCAAAGATTCTTGGGTGAAGTGCCAAGAAGGCCACCTCAGTGACCTTTATATACAAGACAATTTTCTCTTCAAGGGGAATCGATTGTGCATCTCCCAAAGTTCTCTGAGGGAGCAGATTATTCAGGAGCTATATAGAGGTGGCCTCGGTGGACACCTTGGGCAAGACAAGACTCGAGCTCTTGTGGAAGAGTAGTATTACTGGCCACAATTAGTACGTGATGTGGGAGAAGTCGTACAACGTTGTCATGTTTGTCAGACCTCCAAGGGGCAATCTCAGAATACGGGCCTTTACACCCCATTACCTATGCCCGACGGTCCTTGGGAGGATTTATCAATGGACTTCATGCTTGGTCTCCCACGAACACAACGCGGTATGGATTCAGTGTTCGTGGTGGTAGATTATTTCTCCAAGATGACACATTTTATCCCATGCAAGAAGACTCTCAATGCAACACACGTGGCAAATTTATTCTTCAGGGAGGTCGTACGGCTACACGGGGTCCCCAAGACCATCACTTCTGATCGTGACACGCAGTTCATTAGCCACTTTTAGTGGACTTTGTGGACTCGATTCGATACACGACTTCAATTCAGCAGTGCTTACCACCCACAGACCAATGGGCAGATCGAAGTTGTGAATCACACGTTGGGAAACCTCCTTCGCTGTATTTCAGGAGAAAAATCGAAGCAGTGAGATTTGACCTTGTCTCAAGCACGGTTTGCATTCAACAACATGGTAAACCGCTCGACAGAGAAATCACTGTTCTAGATTATCTATGGACGAGTGCCTCGCCACACGCTTAATTGGTCCCTCTGCCCAAGCACTCAGGCACGAACATTGCAGCAAAACATATGGCAGACAAGATCATGGGCATCCATGCTGAAGTGCAGACTAAGTTACATGTCTCGAACGAGAAGTACAAGGAACAAGCGGACAAGCACCGGCGACAAAAAGTGTTCGAGGTGGGCGACCGCGTTATGGTCCATCTGCGCAAAGAGAGATTTTCGACCGAGACATACAACAAGTTAAAAAATAAGAAGATTGGACCCATCCCAATCATTCAAAAATCAATGACAACGCATATGTTGTTGATCTTCTAGATGACATGGCGATCTCACGGACTTTTAACGTCGCGGACCTGACCGAGTATCATGAACCAGCGTATGATGAGAACTCGAGGACGAGTTCTTTTGAAGTGGAGGGGAGTGATGTAGAACAGGTCACAGATAGTTTCATGGCCAAGATGGATCAGAAAAGGCCCAGTCGATGATAGAAGTGATCCGGACCATCGGACCTTAAATCGGGCGTATCTCGCAATCCGGAATGAGTTACTTGATGTAAAATATATGATTTTGGGGTAGAACGAGCTACTTTAGCCAACCAACGTGACGCTCGAAATTACAAAAAACCCCTGGATCGACGGTCGTTTCCCTGCTTTAATTTCATTTTTTGCTATAAATAGTAAGTTTTATTTTGATTATAACTCTTCATCCATCGGGCTTTAGGCGTTGTGCCCAACGTGAAAAGAGCTTAGAATAATTAGGAGAATGGTTTGATGAAGCCAAATAGGACACTTACTATTTTTGGCCGAAAACCTTACGCACTAGTAGACATCATGACCGTCTATAAATAGTAAGTTTACTATTTATAGTAAGTTGTGGATTCTAAGAGTTTTAGTTGTAGTTTGATTCTGATTTCTTTCCCATTGCTTGGTACCCCTATTTAAAGGGTTGTGAACTCATTTTTAGTAATTAATTAATCAAGTTCGAATTTATTAGAATTTATTTCTATTTCCTGCTTTCTTTCCTCATGGATTTGAGAAGTCTCTGTGAGGAGTCCAGAGAAGCTCCGTGGATTCGAAGTAGTTATCCTCATCACGTTCATCCCTGTGTCACTTCCCTAGTGTGAGTGCAGCGGTGCCCTCACTTCATTGGCTTTATTACTGATTTGTTAGTGTATTTAGAGTATGTTATTGACTCAAATATAAAATTGCATTTGATTTGGAGTAACCACTAATCAAATGAAATTCAAATTTTATAGCTAGTTAGAAACCGTATAATCACTTAAGGGTCGAAGAATCTTACTATTCCCTAACTCGGTTGACTTAGGTGGTTGGTCTGGGATTATAGAGTTTGAGTAAGGTCCTTGGTGATGAAAAATGAAGGGATTACGCACACTTTTCCGCCCACACAATGTGCGGTCTCTACTTCACAAGATGATTATTATTTTTATTTTTAAAGGATTTAATAGAATTTCGACATTTTTTATATTTAGTCATACTTTGCATAACCCATAAGGGCCGGACATGAAAAATAAGAAAAATAAAACTATCTAGCCTTACGTCGTAGTGCCAAGTGACCCCGGGTTGGTAAATAAAGTAAAAATCATTGAGTAAAATGAAATGCAAACTATCATTATTTCGTGGAGCTAAATAGCAATAGGTAGGCAAATAAAATAAAATGTAGCAAATAAGATGAAGTACAAACCAGCATTGTTTCACAGGATTTAAGATCCTGGATAGGAAAACAAAATAAAAGAAAATAAAATAGGGAGAATAATGCAGAATAAGATATAAAGAAATGTGAATGTATTTGATACACTTGAAATGTATGGAGTGGAATGCAATTTAAATGGAGGTATACAAACTCTTAGATTCAGTGACTTCTTTGTTATTTTTTTTGTATCCTATGTTGGGTAGCATGTCGGCATTTTGAAAATCTTTAAGGTACCTTGAGCAACATCTCCAGGTAAACTCCAACCCTAAGACCCTCTCTGTATTTTCTTATATCTCTTTTTGCTCTCTGTTTCTTTCTCTTTCGTTCTCTCCCTCTCCGTCTCACTTTCCTTCATTTTAGTTCTTTTTCCCTTCATTTTCTCATGGCAATGAGCTTCTTATATAGACATTGGCTACCGTAATTTGTTGCCACAATTTTTAAGATGGCCACTACTTTTAGAATTGTGTTGTGGGTCCCCGCTGTTTAAGTTATAAACTAATATATTATATATCGTACGTCTGACATAAAGTAAAGATTTTAATATATAATATATAATATATAATATTATATATATAAATTAAAAATAATGATGACTTTATATATATATATATATATATATATATATATATATATATATATATGTCGTTTATATATACAAAATGTCATGATTAGTTTTTTGTCTTTTTTTTTTTTTTTATAAACTATTTAAATACTTGTATTTTTTTCGTTGTTCATCCGTTTTTGATCATCTTACTCTCGTTGGAAAGATAATAAGATAATCTTCCCAACATAACTACAATCACTTTGATCATATTCCATTTGACATGTCGAAAGTACGATCGTTTAGTATATGAAATTAGTTGTCTGCAATTTGACCGTTTGTCCGTTTTCGATGATCTTCGATTAGAATCACACTTTAGTTGATACATATTGTTGATACATACAGAAAGTTTCCAAGACTAGAATGACACTTCAGTTGATACATGTAATTTGACTGATCGTTCAGTATAAGATTCCTAACAAGACTAGAATCACATATCAATTGATATATACAGAGAGTTTACAAAGTTTTGGAGTTCAGATGCACGGCCATGACCGGGTAGCTACTAGATTTGGCGCTAACAGATTGGGTCTACTAGTTGTTTCCGAGACATGCTAAGGATGCTCCTTATTTAACCTATTCATATTTTTTATGATTTCTAAACCAATAGGAGATAATTTTATAGAAGTCAAGTTGAAGGTCAAAGTGTGACTTATCATCATTTTAGGTGGGGTGTCTATAGTATTGTGCTCTAAAATGATTTGAAAAAAATGGATGGACAGAGTGGATACAAAATACATACATTAAAGTGGGCCCATGTAAGGGTTGTACTATCTTGGGCAAGGCTGGGGTCTCACCTAATCCACTCGTGCACCACACAACAAGCAAAGGAATTTCTTGAAGTGTGAAATTTACGTGGCCCCAAGTTCATGTGTTTCTTAGATCCATACTGTCTACCAATTTTTTCAGATCATTCTAAGATACAAACCCAAAAATAATGCATATCCAAAGCTAAAGTGAACCACACCATTGAAGACAGTAAGAAATAATGCTATCGATGAAAAAAACTTCTTGCCGCCACAAGCGGATCTAACTCATATTTATAGTTTTACTTCATTTAGGTATATGTGATCTTACGAGCAAGTCCGATGGAAAAATAAGCCTCACGGTTAGTCCTCGGAAAGTTTAAACGGTAGTTTGCTCAATCCCTACTATTTTATGTGGTATGATCCACTTGAGCTTTGGATGTACTTTATTTTTTTAAGCTCATGCTCAATAATTATCCGGAAAAATTGATGGATTGTGTAGATCTAACCAAAAATTATGTGGACTTAGAAAAGTTCCACACGTTAAAAGTCGTATTATGGAGCACACAATCTATCTGGGAGAGAGAAATCTGGTGCATCCTGTTAGCTGGAGTCAACCACGATGACTCGACCAATGAGAAGCCACATCACTGAATTTTCCTGTGCCTTGAGCGCAGATGATCCGCACGAAAAAAATTAATACTCTCACAGAAGTAATTAGACGTCCAATTAATTACAAATTAGCTCTAATTAATAATAATAAATCTTGTCGATCTAGTTAAAAGTTATTTCAAAGAAAGGTATTGCTAGCTTGAGTGGGATACACTATAGAGTTAATGTGAAATCCAATCAATCATCGAGATGAGTGGAAGCAGATTGCGTCCTACCCACCTGTCTCTACCTACCAACAGGCAGATCTATGTGGGGCTCCACCTTGTGTCTGTTTATTCATGTCGTCCATGTTTTTTTTTTTTTCAATCATTTTTAACATATGAGCCCAAAAATAAGTAGATCCAACGCTCAATTGGACCACATCACAGATGACACATGCATTTAATGCAAACCAAGCTTACTATTTAGTTTGGTTCACTTGAGCCTTGGATCTGCCTCAGTTTTTGGCTCATACTTTAAAATGATACGAGAAAATGGTTTGACAACATGGATAAGCAGATAGATAGTGATGGACCCCTACATAGAAATGCATGTTAGTGGGAAGGGCAAGGGTAGGACGCAATCCACTTCCCCAGTGACTAATTACCTCATGTTAGAACCATCACCAAAAAGTCAGTCCAATCCATGATTCACATAGACCACACAATTAGAAATGGTTTATATAAAAAGTGCGCCCTCCAAAGTGTTTCCCATAGCGTGACCACTTAAATCACTTATATGCTTGATTTTCAAACATTAGGCCTAGCTTTTGGTGTGACATTTAATGGTTGGAGTGGATTTCACGTTCTCATCACAGTGGACCTTAAAACAACTAAAGTGGATGCCTCTTTCCCACTTGAATCACAACTCAGTTTAATGTTTTTTTTGTTTTTTATTTTTTTATTTGGCTTTGAGAGAGAGAGAGAGAGAGAGGTGGGACCAAACAGGTGTTATACAGAATTCCAGTCCATTCCACATGCATGAATGGTCCGTATAATATGCTTTCGGTGATGGAAAACATTCCACTAGCATGATGGCTCCAATGGATTACGGCTGTACACGAACTGAGTTAGCTCGGTTAGCTCCCTCAATTCGACTTGGTTCAAAACTGAGTTCGAGCTGAGTCTGAGCTGATTTTTTGATCTTGAAAAAATTTTGAACTGAGTTTGAGCTTGCCCATGCTCCTCAACTCAGGTCGAACCGTAGTTCAAATTGAACTCAGATTGAACTCGGTTACTTTGATATTGATGTTGCTCACAAAATGTTTGATGAAATGACTCAACAAAGTGTTGGCAGGTGGCAAGGAAGGTATGTATATGAAACAAATACAGTTTTCTTGATTTTGGTGTTGCATACAAGGTGTTCGAAGAAATACCTATAACACTACTATTGCTGTTTTACATACAATGAGAATATGAATGTGTAGTTTGTGTTTGTGAAAATACTACATAAGCGAACTCGGCTCGAACTCGGCTTGAATTAACACGAGCTGTTGACCAAACCGAGCCGAGCCGAGTTCGAGCTGGGGTCAGCTAGTGGACGAGCCACAACTCAGCTCGACTCAATTCAACTCCTGGACACCTCTACAATGGATTGATAGAGCCATGGATCCCCATGACACTGCCAGTAGCGAGTCAGTCCTCGGTGACCTCCACCATGATGTTTGTGTTTTATCCATGCTGTCTATACATTTTAAATTATTATTTGAAAATATGATCTGGAAAAATGAATCACATTCAAATCTCATGTAGATGACACACTACAATAAAACAGTGGTGATTGAACGCCCACCATTAAAAACTTCTTAGGGCCAACTGTAATGTTTATTTGCCATTTAACTGTCACATTCGCCTATATAAAAGGAAATCACAAATTTTAACTTGATCCAAATCTTTTGTAGTCCATTGGAGATTCGGATCTGCTCTATTTTTGGACTTAACCTATAAAATTATCCTAAGAAAGAAAAAAAGAAAAAAGGATAGACTGGGACAGATAAAACACATTTATCATTGTGAGGAAATTGGATTGCGTACTGAGTTATCGTACTGAGTAAACTCAGTTGAGCCCACTGTGAATGTATGTAGTCTATCCATGCCGTCCATCTGTTTTTCCATATAATTTAAGGCGTTGAGCCTAAAATTGAAGAATATCAAAAGATCAAGCGGATCATTCTACAGGAAACAGTGGGAATAATGATTTCCACCGTTGAAACCTTGTTAGGCCCCACAGTAATGTTTATTTGTCATCTAACCTGTTCAACAAAGCTTAAAGACATGGATGAAGGGAAAATATAACAATAAGCTTGATCCAAAACTTCCATGGCCCCCAAGAAATTTTCAATAGTAAAGTTTCAATTCACACTTTTTGCTTTGGTGTGGCCCATTTGAGCATTGTATATGCTTAATTTTTAGGCTGTACCTCTAAAATTATCTCATAAAATGAATGAACAGAGTGGATAAAATACATAAATCATAATGAACCTCATAAAGTTTGCTTAGTACGCTAAACGTACTGAGTTACTCAGTACGCAATCCACTTCCAGCTCCTGGCAGCGGCAACATGCACAACAGTGGCAAGATAGATGAATAAAATATGGAAGCAGATTTGGCTAGTGTACCACACACCAGCTATGTAGCTGCTGTAAGTACGTGTCGTGTGTGAAGACGGGCACTGAAGCTCCTCGAGCTCCTAGTTGTACCAATGGTTCAAAGTAGATCAAAGTTACATGAGCCCCACAATGATGTATTTATTATATCTATACCATTCATCTATTTTTGGAGATCATTTTAGAGCATTATCCAAAAAAAATGAATCATATCCAAAGATTATTTGGACAACACCATAAATAGCAGCAGAGACAATGATATTCATCGTTAAACAATTTGCAAGGTCCACCGTAACGTTTATTGTCCATTTAATCATTTCATAAGGTCACAAAGACCTGAATGAAGAAGAAAAACAAATTCTATATTAATCTAAGACTTCTATGACCCTAAAAATGGTTTCAATGACATATGTTCAATCCCCTACTACTTTTGCAGTGTGGTCCACTTGATGTTAGATTTGGCTTAGTTTTACTCTCAAGCCTTAGGACAAGCTCAGGAAATGAATGAATGGTTCGGATATAACATATACCTCATGATCAAACTCACAAAACTTGTTAATGTCGATACCGCATCTATATATAGTGAGTGTGAGGTATAGCTGTTGTAAGTTTCGTGTGTCTTGTCATGAGGTATGTGTTATATCCATACATTTGGCTATCAAGTGAACCACACTGTAAAAACCAGCGGGGATTAAACATCTACCATTGAAACCTTTTTGTGAGTCATAAAAGTTTTGGATAAGCATGAAATTTGTTTTTCCTATTCGTTTGGGTATCCATGATATCGTAAAGATATTAGATGGAAAATAAAGCTTATAGTTGGTCATATAAATTTTTTCAATGCGAAAATTATCATCTCCGCTGCTATTTGTAATGTGGTCCAGATAATCTTTGAATATGATTCGTTTTTGTTGGATAATGCGTTTTTGTTGGATAATGCTCTAAAATTATCTCTAACATTAGATGAACGGCCTAATTATAATAAATACATCACTACAAGGTTTTGTTGGATAATGCGTTTTTGTTGGATAATGCTCTAAAATTATCTCTAACATTAGATGAACGGCCTAATTATAATAAATACATCACTACAAGGCTCCTAGACTTTGATCTCATTTAAACCGTTCTTACAACTCGGAGTTCGAGGAATGTAAGTGCTAATCTTCGCACCACACGTACGTACCTACAGCCGCTATAAAGCTGGTGTGGTACACTAGCCAATCCGCTTTCCTTTGATACAGCTAGCTGTTCTGTCAGGCGTGGAGGTTACTATCCAAATCACATTGAATAATAATTGCTTGTGGGGTCCAGGCGGCGCCAGGCTCTTGGAGCAACGGATGGTTTCAACTGTGACACGTGGGTTTTCTATTCTTCTCACGTTTCACACCGTATATGCATCATGCGCCAAAAATCCCATCAATGTGAGATTGATGACCTCTTGATATTTGCTCTAAAAATAGGTTAAGGAGGAAGACACGTCCCCGAAGAAATATATATGATTGGTGTGTGAAAGATTTTCCAATCTTGCATATCTTCGAAAATCCGAGTGTCTGTCACATGAATATCTTTTTAACTGTCGACCACAGAATCTTTTTAATTTTGAAAAGTGAAGAAAATGCCGTAATCATGCCCATGAGTATCTCGATATTGTTGATGCAAAAATCTCGATACCCTTCTTCCGAGCTCAGAGCACATACACGGATGAATGACAACCGAGACCTTAATTTGAATAGATATTCTCCTGTGCTAAAATCAGGATAGAATTACGGGTGTAAGTAGTGCAGGTGGAGTTTTAAGTAAGAGATTTTGCAAACTTATCTTCCTGAAGTGACTATGTAGTTATAGTATACATAGCGTGTCGTGGTTCCGTCACCTTCGGCATGATCTCGGCCATTAGATGAGAAGTGCGGAAGTAATGATTTTGATGGTTACTCTGTGTTCGTGGATGAGGCCGTTACTCTTATTCAGAGTTACTGGAGTGAATCCAACCCCAATGGTAGGTTGTTTACTACTGGAGCCAAGCTTACCTAGTTGGCTAAGTGATATCAATGTTGAGCCTTTAAGGGTTGAGCCCAACCTATATGGACTGACCTCAACGACCTGTTGGCGATGATCAAGCTCGGACTAAGCCTCGCTAAACTTAAATGGACCAAATGGGCCGAACTCGGGTGATGACCTAGTTCAAGCTATGGCCCGAACATATCGTAGCTCGACATGATTCCTTGTTTGTTCTACACGCTACCTCGGGATAGGAGAACTTACATGGATACTACTTCGGTGAAAACTTGTTCACACCCCAAGTATAAGGTTGTGATGTAGTAATAATCTCGATAAGACAGAGGTCAAATCCACAGGGACTGAACCTTGAACGTAATCTGAAAGTAACTCGAACAAGAACTAAACGAAGATGTAATCTAAACCAAAGGATTTTTAAGAGGATAATGGTGAAATATTAAACTAAAGCTCGTAAAATTCAAAGGTGGGAAACAAGGGTGCCTAGGATCTACTTGTATAGATCAGAGAGATCTATGCTTGATTCAAGAACACAACTGGAATTAGAGTCCCATCTTCATCTAGATGGAAGATATATCATTAAAAATCATATATGAACTTCCTTTGATCCAGTTTTCAAGAGAAGATAGGTATGAGAATTAGAATTGATTCTATCACAAAACCATGCCCATGAGACAAAGCAAACAACAGAATTTAACCAATCCACAACCAATCTGAGAGAGTTATGGATGTAGGGAAGGATTCCGTCATCCAACCATACCCAGGAGATGATAGTGAACAAAAGGGCTCCCACGTTCATAATCCCTATTATGAACAAAACATGCTCAGAGCCATCATAGATCCACTGTAATTTGATTCATAATAAACTATTAAAGACTAAAAACATTCCCTAAAATCAAACTAGCATCAAAGAGAGTTCAAGTAACATGAACAAAACTGTTGGAAATCACCCCATCTCGTTGTAAGCTTCACCTCTTAGCCCTAGCTAAGAGATTTAGCCTGACATAATCATGCTAAAAACTCAGAAAAGGAAAGGAACAAACAAAGAAAAAAAAGAAAAGGAAGAAGGAAGAAGGAACTCCTGAAAATCGGCTTCACACCACTTTTGTTGTCAGAAAGCCTTCAATCATTAGTTTTTTTGGGTTGCTCGACCGGTCGTAGGTCAGGCTCGACCTGTCGAGGGAGTTGCTCGACTCAAAGTCTAGCAAGCATCTATTTTTTGAGGTTTGAGGTACTCGCCCAGTCATGGCCCATGTTCGACCGGTCGAGGGGGTCCCACGACCAGTCGAGCAGTCTGCTCGACTAGTCATGGTTACACAGATTCATTTCTAGATTTGATTCAGACTGCGAAAATTTGAGTCGGTTTTCGTAAGGGTGCGAAAGGGAAGTTGCCTAAACTATAAATAGGTGTCCCTAGGACTTTTCTAGGGTATGCAAAATAATTCTAAATCTTTCTAAAGGGGTTGTAAGACCCGTATCGTAGCCCGTACTGTTCCATAGGCTTTTGCAGTCCTTCCGATCGAATTCCGGCGACCCGCGATCTGTTATTAGTATTTGCGAACGACCATGAGTCGTGTCCCATATATCAGGGTTGGCTCAAGTTGAAATTTATATCCTTGTGACCGTGCCGTTGCCGCGGTTCCGACGCCGCGTATTACGCGCCAAGGCGATACCCGGGCCAGGAGATGTGGGCCCACGTTCGGTTTGAGGAAAAAATGTCGCGCATTGCAAATCCCAAGAGAGCATCACATCAATCCCATCAATCAGGTACACATCACATATTAATGTCAAGTATAACCACCTCTCCTCTAAGTTAATTCTTTCTTACAACAAGTACACACCCTTCACCCATCACCATCCCTCTCCTCATCACTCACATCACCTCCCTCTCTCTCTTACACCTCTCTCTCTCATTTTCAAACTCCACCTCTCCAACCAACCCACGTCCATGGCTTTCAAGGGGAGAAGCTAGTGTGGCCCACCTTCCTAACTCTCATCTCCACCATCCATGATCTATCTCAACTGTTGAAGTCCGTCCATTGAGGTTCTAGCATGCATTGGCGGAAGAAGGAAGGGAAGATCTAACTGTGGGTGCTTCTTTCTCCCTTCTCTCTCCTTCCTTTATTTTTGTGGCCCACTCAATGAGTTATGTGATTTTCAACCGTCCATCAAACGGACCCCATGGCCATCCAAGCCATGTGGGCCCTACCTTCTGAGTGATGGGAAAACACAAATATCAAATTGATCTTAAATCAAGTGGGCCACGTCTGCGTGGAACCCACCTTGATGTAATGCAGCCCATTGTGATGTACATGAGGCTCATTAGTACGGCCCACTTGTTGTATATGAGGCCCGGCTCATTGATGCTGCCCACTTGATGTATATTGGCCCATTAGTGCAGACCATGTGATACGGCCCACTTGATGTATATTGAGGCCTATGGTTACGACCCATTTGATGTATTTGGGGCCCATTTGACGAGGCCTGATGTAACATATTTGGAGCTCATGTGTAACGCCCCGAGTTTTTAGGACCCGAGTACACTACCCGTTTCCTAAAAACCCGAGTGTTAACCTTAAAGGATGGTCAAATTCAAGTGCACATTTTTTTTCATGTGTTTAGAGTAAGAGGATGAGGGTAGAATGGACAAATTATACGTAATGGAAAATTTTATTTACATTTGGAATATATAAGAAGCTGCCCATAATGACTTATACAAACCAATGCCCCCATTCTCACAATTACAAAATAAAATAATGTTATATTGAAATAAAGTAAATTATAACACTCTTGGGATGTGAAATCCTGTAGCAATCCTATGAACAACATCAGCTTGCTCCACACCTGCATCAACTATTACGGTTTGATAGCGTCAATGACTATCGCAGTGAGGAGCACCCTCTAAGATTACGCACTCATCATTCATAATCTAATATAGATCACAAGTCATGAAGTTAGATACACTAAACAGGGCATTTCATAGTCATACTCATGCTTTAAGAAAATCAAACCAATCAATAGAGTTTCATCATAGGCAAATATCATGGTAGTCACAATTCAAGGAAACATGTTCAAATAACCAAACAATCAAACATATGATTTTCTATTGCGCCCGAAATCACATTGTACATGAACTCCACAAGATGACTAGAAAATTGAGAAGCGAACTTCAGCTCCACCTGAAAATCATGGTACAAGTGAAATTCGCAAGGCGAATAGAAAACACCCTTTAAACCCCCACTTCATCTGGAGATCATGTCGTACGTGAACTCTGCAAGATGGCTAGAAAATCGCTAAGCGAACTTCGGCTCCACTTGAAAATCAGGGTACAACTGACACCGTAGATGAAGAGACAATCAACATACAAACTCTATACCATTCAAAAATCATGTCGTACGTGAACTCCGCAAGATGGCTAGAAAATCGCTAAGCGAACTTCAACTCCACCCAGAAATCATGGTACGACTGAACTCAGCAAGATGACTAGGAAACAACAGGGTGTGCGAACATACCCAACAAGCCACAAAATGACGCTATTAAACCATCAAGCCATGAGGGCAAATATGCGATCCAAGCCCCATGGGCGACGTGTGGTCCAAGCCACATAAGCAAATATGTGATTCAAGCCATGTAAGGCAAATGTGGACCGCAGGATCATAAGTCCAAGGTAAGTTTCATTCAATTCATCATTCACGCACCAGTGGTAGCATATAAATAAATTAATACATGTACAATGAAGGATATCATGTTATTATCGAACCATTCACGCATGTTATAATTTAAAAGAAACATTTATCGTCCAACACATGAATTATCTATACAACAAGTTAGCATATTTGAATGTAAAATAAGTAACTCAGTTAAGGGAATCATGCCATCATCTATATCTAGATTGATGAAATCAAGTGGGAAGCTCAAAGGGTGAGTCCTCACCTTATATTTGAACAGCCTGCACCATTGCTAAGAAGTGCGTGCTTCCTTGGAATCAATTCCTACCATCAATTGCAAAGTTGTCTAATTAGACCCAAGCTTACACACTATTTAGGGTCTTAACCTAGCGATTGGATTACCTAGGTCTAGGGTTTTTTGTAGGGCTTAGGGTTTTCACCATAGGGTTTAGGCTTAGGCTATATTTTTAGGTTTTAGTTATGGGATTTGAACCATATTTTGTGTGGCCATTTATGATATTGTTAATGGGAATCATAGATGAGTCAAATTTATAAAATGAATTAATTATTGATTTCAGGAATATTATAATGGCTAATATTATATTAAATTATCTAATAATGCCCTCGATAAATGATAATACTAATAGTTTTCAAAACAATTATTAACATTATTAGTTAAAGTGACCCTGATAATCATTGTGATGAACATAAGTAGTATGCTCTAATGTTAATAATAATATTTTAAAGGTGACAAGGCAAAACATTAATATTTTAATAATGTATTAACTAATATCCGTATGAGAAAATTTACTAATGATTAACCATATCTAAATTTAAAAATCCTAAAAATGATAATAATAGTAATAGTGACAATTGAAACAATCTCAATTTAGGAGGAGAATGTGGTCTCACCTTGTCAACATGGCTCAACTCGGTGAATTTCAATCGAGTTGACTCACCAGCCATCAAACCCAAACTCCCTATCTTCTCTTTCTTCCTCTTTTCTTCTTTCTCTCACTCCCTCTCTCTAACCCCTTACTAGAACGTCCAGTAATGGTTTGGATAGACCAGACTTGAAACGGGTCCAAGTCCAACTTGGTTTTGGTCGAGCTGACTCGGCGGGTCACCAAACCATTTTCTCCCTCTTTTCCCTTCTCTTCTCACTCACTCCCTTTCTTCCTCTTCTACCTACAACCCCCTATTGCTGAAACATCCAGCAGCTCCTCAGGCTCGAACCGGGCTCGACAGTGATAAAAAATGGGTCAATTGAATAGCAACCCCGTTCAGAATAACCCAAACACTCAGCTTGAGCCTGACTCAGCCCCAACTTAGTTACTGAGTTAGCCCAACTAAGAGCACCTCACCACATGCCCTTTCTCTTGTTTTCAGACCTTCATAAGGCCTGGTCTCAACCAAAATCTCACCCAACTCGAATCAAGTCGATGCTGTTTAAATGAGGAAGACAAGCTGGCCGTTAATGACAACTTGAAATTCGGCGACCCTGGCTTCGATCTACTCCATAGGATCGATTCTACTCGATCCCAGCATGTTTCCTGACTATTATTTTTGAAGCTTCGAACGGTTTTTTGCGGTGGGTTTGAGTTTTGAAAGAAACAACAATTTTAGGGGGGGTGCGGCTGCAAGGAAATAAAGGCAACAAATTCATGCAACATAAGCTCCCTATTTTGATGCCCCAAGTCTCCCTAAGCCATTAGATGGAGGATGGATAGCCTGGATTGAATCCTACAATCCAGTCTTTAGAAACAACTAGCAACCGGTGGTTTTCTTACACTTGTTTTCTACCAAAAACTAGATCCATGTGATAGAAATGGATGGTTAGGATTGCTTGCATCGGACAGCCAGGATTGAAGGAGGAAACTCTCACGCGGATCGCCAGCGTGGAAAGCAGAAGGATTTCCAATTTTGGAAATGCGATTTTGCACAGCCTCATTGAGACCGGGTTTGTGGATGTATGGGTGCGATTCAACGAGTGGTCTGAACATGGTTGTGGTAGGTTTTAATTCCTCTACAAGATGGATGGTTCAAATCGTGGGACTGACCCATGATGGTGGTCCAAAATTTGAACAAACGGATGGCTATCCGTCCGTTCAAAAATGTCAGGGCGAGGGAACGGAAAAGGATGGATTTCCTTCTTAGGAAAATTTTCGGTCAGAGGTGATTTGACTGGGTTTTCCAACCCAGTGTGCAGTGAGTGCACGCACTTCTCATGCGCATGCGTTAAAGTTAGGTCCCACAGGGATGATCCTGATCAATCCACCCCGTCCACCCTATTTGGTGGACCTTGCCACGGCCTTTTACCAAAGGTGGGGCAAATCCAAGGTCCAGGTGGGGCTCACAACTTGATTTGGGTCCCGTTTATGGACTTCCTATTGATCTGTCGGTCGGATCAGTCGACAATTGAACGTTGACGGTTAAAAGAGTTCAAGAGTCCATTTAAGCCTTTCATCATGTGTTATTAACCAATACTAATGTTAATATGGATTTACTTGTAATTAAAATAATTAAAAACTCATACATATATAAATATAATTTCTAATATTAACATGCTACTATTTACATGCTATTAATCACATATTTATTAATATATAATTCCTAATATACCATATCATATCACACATATGTATGGATTGAAAATTGCACAATGTCCCTTTAAAATCACATTGTTAAATAATATACCATTTTATTAAAATATCTAATAATTTTTTTTTTTATACATGTTTAATACTATGTTAGTATTTTTAATTCAATTATATATTGTAGAATTATTATTCACTATTTTTAGTTAATATAATATTATTTTCATAATATTTTACATACATTAAATATATATGTATCACTCTATTACAATACATTTTTATACATTTCTATACGTTAAATAGATTATCGAAATACATCTGTAATTTTTTGATATATGTTTATGTAATATTTATAATATAATAAATAAAGAAAATATACTTAATAAATATTTTTGGAGCACCAACGGACAAATGGGTCGACATATGGACGAGGACCGTTTTAACGATCAGATTTGAACTAAGATAAATGTGAATGTTTACATAAGCATGGCTTATATTTATACTAAGTTTGGTCATACGATAACACCCGAGTACTGGAAAGTATGGGGTGTTACATCATGGGTAGAGGCCCATTGTAATGTATTTTCGACCCATTTGGCAAGACCTATTGTGATGTATTCAAGGCCCACAGTTGAGGCCCAGTGCGATGTATGTATGGCCCATTAAGTTGTGTATGAATCCCTTGTCTGGGCCACTCCTTGGGAGCAATGTTGGTTAAATGGCCACATTGATGGGCAATGATGGTTGGATGTCCACATTGTGACCTTCCCTTAGGCCTGGATAGGCCCATTCTCATCGTTCTCTAATGGGTTAACCTAAACGCTTGGGCCCCATTGACATTGCTTGATCCATCATCTGTCGTCCATCTATGGACCCCGCCTTGTGTCAAGGCCGATTTCGACTGCCGATTACTGATTTCGATTATCGAGGTCGAGGACGATTCTGATTGCCGATTACCGATTTCGATTATCGGGGTCGAGGCTGATTCCGATTGCCGATTACTGATTCTGATTATCAATCGATCCCGATTGTTGTGGCCGATTGCCAATTTCAATTGACGTGACCAATTTGTTGACTCTGATTATTGATCGATTTCGATTGTCATAACTGATTTGCCGATTCTGATTATTGATCGATCCCGATTGTTGTGGCCGATTGTCGATTACGATTGATATGACCGATTTGCCGACTCGGATTATCGATCGATCCCGATTGTCATGACCGATTTGCCGATTTTGATTATCGATCGATCTCGATTGTCAATTCTGATTGACATGATCGATTTGTTGACTCTGATTATCGATCGATCCCAATTGTCATGACTGATTTGCCGATTCTGATTATCGATCGATCCCGATCGTCGTGGTCGATTGCCGATTCTGATTGACGTAACTGATTTGCCGATTCTGATTATCAATCGATCCCGATTGTCGAGGCCAAGTATCAAGGCCGACTCCAATTGTCAAGGCCAATTATCGAGACCTATATGGTGTATATGCGACTCATAGTTGATGCCCATTGTGATGTATATTCGGCCCATGTTTTAAGCCTAATGTGATGAATATGAGGTCTATGTGATGAGGCCCATTGTGATGTATTGAGGGTTAGGTGATGGAGCTCAGCATGATGTATATTAAGCCCATGTGAGAGGCCCATCGTGATGTCTAGTAAGCTCTTGAGAGAGGCCCATGGTGTTGTATAATTGGCCCTTGTGTGAGGTCATGGGTTCACTATATGTTAGGATCCATGAGGGCCATTCCTTGGGGGTAATGTTGGTTAAATGTCCACATTGTCGAGGTCGATTGTCGATGCCGGTTATTGATACCGGTTATGAGTATGTGACAGCATAACATCATGATACATGCCTATACGCATCATCTGCATATTTGTTATGAGACGTGGTTGATCATTGCATATGTCATTGAGTGTGTTGTTATGAGACTCCCTGATAGGCGGAGGTTATCTCACATGAGCGCATGGTATGCGCAGGATTGATGCATGACTGGATTGTATGACTCATGCATCTTGCATTGTGTATTATGATTATTATACACCCAAGCGACATTAGGGCCGTAGCCTCCACAGGCATATCGTGAATGGCCGAGGGGACATCGAAAATGTTTGGTTCTAGCATACGGGCGCCATAGACGTCCTTGGGTAAAAAACTCTAAACTTCCGTGGCCAGGAGACACCCCAACGTCTAGACCAAGTGGATACATGAGTGCCCGAGTGCCAAATACCAGGAGGTCGCATCTCCCACTTTGTCATGGTCGGTTGGGAGAGGGTGTGGCCTTACCCGCCTGAGGGTAGGGGGCATTACTAGGTTGAGTTTGACCAACTCGTGAATGGGTCCGCTATCGACGTGCCAGGTAGATATTGGCTGACTACTGGCCAGGCGAATAGTGAGGTCTCTTCCACTTGCATGGTTGCACGTCTAGTTGGAGACGATTGCATGTAGAGTATACTAGACCCCGGTGATGATCCCAGAGATGAACCGTATTGACATGTGAACTTATTAAGCAGGAGTTGCATACTCATTCATTTATTCATTTACTATTTACTTGGGCTGGTGGTGCGCAACTATTTGTTACATGTACCTTCGCATGGCCAGGATTTCGGTTGGGCGTGACATTGAGTCTGACTATCTAAATTTAGGTATGGGACCGGTTTGGATAGAAGCCCCTTGTGATGGACCCCATAGCTTGCGATACTACGTACTATCATCCCGACTTCACACTCCAGCATGGTCATTCCATTCGCATCGTATATTGCATTACATCCACGGCATATGGTATTTTGGGTTACTGTATTTCTGCATTTATATGGTCTAGATACGATTGACGCTATTCGTGGACTCATCAAGAATTACATACTGCATCGCATTCTCGACATTTGATATTTGGCTCTTTATGACTCTCATTTGCATAGCTGTTCTATATTGCGTATTCTGATATTGATTGACTCATAGACTTGTCCGTATTTCCGCTTACTCTGTTATTTTATAATTTATAATCTTGTCAGTATTTCTATTTACTCTGATAATTCCTGCTCTTATTAGTATTTCTGCTTACCTTGGTAATTCATGATCTTGTTAGTAATTCTGCTTATTCCAATATTGTACGATTTATGGATTACCAGTATTTTCGGTACTGTATGATGATGACATTGTATTGAATACTTGACACTTACCTTGTGCACACACTTACACCACCCTTTAAGCTTTCTATAAGCTTATGCACGATAGATGCGTGCAGGTGATGTTAGGTTACAGCAGTGTTGAGCTTGGAGCATGCAGCGGCCTTCTGGAGCTTGATTTTTGATTTATGTATTTCCCTTTAGTATTGTAATCAAATGATTATATTAGTGGATATGTGATGATGATGTTGCCTTTGTGATTTGGGTATACTTGTGGTTATGTTTATTATGAGTTAAATGTACACAAAAAAATCCTCCTTGTAAGATCCCAGGATCGAAATCTGGCGTATGGATGCTAGGAGCCGAGAATGGGGTACTACGGAGGCTTTCGGCACTGGATTCAGCGATCGGGATTCCTGTGAATCTGATTTTTAGGTTTGGGGCGTGACAGGGGTTCTAGGGTTATCAAAGGGTGTAGCAAGGGTGAGATTCAAGGTTGTTTGAATCGGGTAAGTCCTCTCTCTTATAATTTTCTTTTCGTAGTGGATTTTTGTCGCTTTGTGCCGTAGTTTTTTCCCGCAAGGGTTTTCCACATTAAAACTTTGTGTTCTTCTGTGATTGCTTGTTACTATTGAATTGCTTGAAAGTGCTGTGGTTTGTCAATTAGCGTGAGTGTTGAGTCAGCTAGGCTGTAGAGCCTTATAGGAAGATCAATCAAAACGTCTGCCTCAACCGGATGTGTGCCCAAACTCGCCACAGGTAAATCTAAGCCTCACATCCCATGTCCCAAAACACCAGGTAATTAAAACCCTTAAAACAAACAAAACATCACAGGGTTTTGGGTTAAAAAACTTTTTAAAAAATCAGAAAATCTCTAAGTTTTCTAGCGCTGTCGATTTTATCGATATACTGATCGATTTATCGACATGCGCTGTCGATGTCCTCGATGCCTAAACGATATCATCGATATGAGGACAAAATGTGTCTAGTAACCACATACTCATCTGGACAGGATCATCGATATATCGATATACCTATCGATATCATTGATATTCAAATCTCGAGTCTATCGAAGTTGACTCGATAAAATCGACAGCAGAGCTTTTAAGTCCCTGTTTTTACTTAGAAAAATCATAAGATCATCGATATATCGAAGTATTCCTCGATATCATCGGAATTCAAAACTTGATGATATCGGAAGTACTTCGATGATATCGGACTTGGACTCATAAATTTCTAGCAAATGTTTCAAGCCATTTTATTTTTAATCGAGGGTCACTCAATAGAATCGATATTCAAATATCGATGATATCGATGCAGGATCGATTACATTGAACAAGGAAATAATCTGTCCAACAAGCTTAATAAGAAATCCGTTGGATTTATTGATGCATCGACACGGCTATCGATATCATCGATATTCAAATTCCGATGATCTCGAAGGTTCCTCGATCATTCCGGTAAACCTGAAATATTTCAAAGTAAGTCTCTCTCATTTTCAAATGTCGAGGAATCAAACCTCTTATCGATAAAATTGGAGTTCGAAATCCGATGACATCGACACTTGTTTCGATTCCATCGACCAGCTGACAAAAGGTTTCAAAAGAGTATGACATTTGAGTTTGTGTCATCGAGCGGCCCGTCGATACAATCGAGAGTATACGCTTGATGATATCGAACCCACTTGATGATATCGAACTATGTCATAAATGTGACCATTTTATATCCATTGGAACCTTTTGCCTATTTAAAGAGATGCTTGTCTTTATTGCTAGTAGAGAAAGAAGAGAGTGCTTTTGTGTGGTTCAAGCCTTAGATCATTTACCCAAAGCTCTTTCTCTCATGGAAGTTCATCCTCCAATCCACCCTCATCATTGACATTTAATAGAGTGGATTAGGGAATGAACTTCTGCATTCAAGAATCCTCCAGCTACTACCTTAATGGCAAATCATTAAGCTAGGATACCTTGAATGTATAAATGATTGAAATCACTTTATCTTCCTTATAGGAAAATCTTTTGAGAGTAGGATTTCATCATAACCTTGACCCAACCCATCGCTATGTATTGGTACATCATCTGAGTTGCGGATTAAGGAAGCCGAAGACTCTTCATCAACAAAGGAGGAGATCTTCGTCAACATGCTGAATAGGGCTCATCTACTTATCTGTAAGTTATTAGAGTCCAGAGGACACTTGTGATCATTCCTTTTTAGGATTGGGTCTAAGGTGTTTCTCACCCTTTCAAGCCCTTGTAGGAGGCCTCCAGCGGAAGTATTCGTGGTGGGTGCATTGTGTTGAACCTTGCTCTGTGGAGAGCATAAACAGTTAGGTTCCTTGTGTGGATCCTGAGCCAGTGTGCCTAAAACCGGGTGCGTTGTGTTGACCCTTGCTCGTGGGAGCATAAACAGAGGTTCCTCGTGTGGATCCTTAGCCAGTGTGCCTAAAACCAGGTGTTGTGTGTTGACCCTTGCTCAGGGAGCATAAACAGTCAGCCTAGGTGTAGGTTGTAAAGGTTGAAGGTGAACCTGATTTAAAACCTTAGGTTTGAGGTGAACCGCTGTGAAACCTCCTTAGTGAAATCCGACACGCTCAAGGGTTGAGTGCGTCTACCGGGAGTGAAGTAGACTGATCGTCAAACCATTATAAAATGACTGTGTTTGAGATCGATATTTGTTCGTGATTATTTGTGTGATTTCATTAACTGCCTTCATATATGCTCACACTTCACACACAGTCACATCCATCATAAACTATAACCTGTCTCTTGTTTATCATTTAAATAATTTTGTGATTGGATCCTCAATTTGGCTTAGAAGCCATTTGAGTTACTCTGATGATATCCTGATGCTTGTCTTGCCTATTCTTTCAAGATTAGTTTAATAGGATTTTTAAACAAGCATAAAACTTTAAAAAGTCTTATTCACCCCCCTTAGGACTATTGGCATACTCCTACTTCAACTAAAGCGGTCCTCACCACTATTTTATTGCTATCCTAGATCCAGATCTGTGTGATTTCGCAGCACAAATCCCCAACAAGTGGTATCAGAGCAACCGTTGGGGCACAAATCTGAATATGAGGGATTAGTAATAATGGGAAGTACTCAGGGAAAAATAATTTTGAGTTATGGAAGATCAAGATGATAAGTTCCTTAATCAAGCAAGGTGAAAATGGTGCTCTTGAGGAGCGGAAGTCTACTATGACTGATGATGATTGAAATACTCTTGATAACAAGGCCTTATCATCGATCCGTTTATGTCTCACAGATGAGGTTCTCTACAACGTCATGAGGGAGAAAACTGCGGCTAAGTTATGGGCGAGGTTAGAGGATGTCTATTGGAAAAAATCCTCTAAAAATCGCCTACACTTGAAGCGGCAGTGGTATAACTTCAAGATGGGGTAAATGGTGGAGATCTAGAGGCTCACATCAGCAACTTTAATAAATTGGTTTGCAAATTGCTAGATATGGAGGAAGTGGTGAAAGATGAAGAACAGGCATGTATGTTATTGAATTCTCTTCCGACATCTTATGAGTCATTCAATGACACAATGTGCTCCACGAATAAAACCCTGAGTGTCGATACTGTTATCTCAGCCCTTCAAGGGAATGCCATGAGAAAGCTCAACATCGACATGGGGATATCTTCTGATGCACTATTTACAGGGTGTAAGAATTCTGAGCAAGGTATAGGTTCTTCAGGTTCTAGATCCAAATCCAAGGGTAAGGGCAAAGGAAAGGTATAGTGCTGGAATTGTGGAAAGGAAGGACATGTGAAGAAGGATTGTGAAAATCCTAAATCTAAGAGAGAAGATTCTGAGGCTTTATACAAGGAGGCCAATGCTGCCACGTCAGATGGATCAAGTGAATGTGATCGTAATATTTTGTCTGTGTCTACTATCAGGCGGCCATACGATAATCGTAAGGACATGTGGATGCTAGACACAGGAGCGTCTTTTCACATGACTCCTCATCGAAGTTGGTTCACCAGTTATAGGGAGTATAATGGTGGACATGTATTTATGGGTAATGACATTGCCTGTAATGTTGTGGCTGTTAGTTCGGTGTGCATCAGGATGTTTGATGGGGTAGAGTGTACCTTGATCGATGTCAGGCACATTCCTAATTTGAAGCAGAATCTGATTTCTCTTGGTGTACTTGCGGTCAAAAGGATGCAAGTACATAGGTATTGATTGTGCTCTTAAGGTATCTAAGGGGGCATGGGTAATCATGAAAGTGCAACGACTCGGCAACTTGTACAGATTGATCGGAAGCACTTCAAAAGGTGGATCTGCAGTGGATATAGCGAATTTCATCTCTGCACGTGTGTGACATGTTAGACATGGCCACATGAGCGGGCAGGGCAGGAAGGCTGAGACGTGCGGACAGGGATACAGAGCAGGTGGAGTAGTCACCTGTGGGATGAATCACACGACATGATCGCAGGATATCGACGAGGTACATGGATGACTCTAATATCGTAGGAGGATTCATCTTTTATTCAGATGACTCTAGGTGAGCCTAGTGCTGAGAAGTGAAAGGTGACTATGGGTGATATGATGGATTCGTTGTACTAGACCGACATATGGGAGCAGGTGGAGCTTCCAATGCGCCGGAGAGCGGTTGAATACAGATGGATCTTCAGGAGGATACAACATAGATACTGGGCAATGTTGGTAGCGAAGGGTTATGCTTAGAGAGAAAGGATCGACTTCTCAGAGATATTCGTGCCAACAGTATAACAGGTGTCAATTAGATCCATGATTGACACTGGTTGGCCAATGTGATCTTGAGCTGGAAGGATGGATGTGGAGTCTATACTTCTGCAAGGAAAAGTGAAGAGCAGATCTACATGAAGTAACCAGAGCAATTCGAAGTTAAAGGGGCTGAGAAAAGACTTTGCAGGAGGTCGTGGTTCAACCTGTCGCTAGGCAGTGGTTTGATTCCTTCATGGTGAGTTGAAATGGCCAAGCTATATATCCTAGACGTGGGGTTAAAAAGGACTATGCCAAATTTAAATTAATTACAGCGGAATTTAAATAACAAGATAGCCAAATAAAGTAAATCAATCCACAATGCATAAATGAATAACAACCTCAATAAACAAGTATTGAGAGATTGATACAAAAATTGTTCTAAGGACAACCTTACACCAAAAACCAAAGTTTATGGTAAGACAACCTGATTTCTAGAAAGATCTTTGTATCAAGAACTCAAACTTTCTAGGAATAATCAAATTAAAACAAAACAAATGAATAGCATGTAATTGATTGTTCTAGGGACAACCATACACCATAGAAATGGCAGGGCAACCTTACTAGAATAATAAAGCTCAAATAAAGAAATAGCTTGAAATAAATTGTAGAAATTTAAATCTAAACTATTACAACATTCCCCACTGAGCTTGAAATTAAAATGATTACAACATTCACATCCACATACATTCCACAAAGAATAATCAAAGATAGAAAAGTAAAACACACTTCCCCACAACACAAAGAGTTATAGTGGTTTGCCTGTGTGTACACCAACTGTTTAAAAACAGCCATACAGAATGCTACTCCACTCCTAATATCCTCACACAGGGGATATTAGCGTTCACTATCAAGTAGGTTTTCACAGGTTCACCCAAAACCTTTACAATTGTGTCTTTTTCAAAGGGCTTACACAATTCAAAAACGCTCACTTCTGAGTTTTTTGCCTCTCCTCAGATAACTAATAGCTTTGAGATTTTTCTGGCTTAACCTCAAATAAAACCAAAATAAATGAATTTACAGTAAATGTAAAACACCTGAATTTCTTCTTTGTTGTAGCAGCCCAGAAGAACCAAGTCGGAGTAGAGATTTGAATGTCAAAGTTCAATGTCCAATACTCACTTTATAATGGTTCTAATTTTTAATAGATTTTAATTTAAAACAAATGGGCTGGGTAGAATTGATTTTGATTCTAGTAAAAGGAAAAAATAAAACTTCCTCTTTACAGATTAGATTGGAATGCAAGAAATAAAATCAATTAACAAAGCTAAAGAAATAGAATATTAAATAAGCACACTTAGCTTTAAACGGAGCATAAATTTATCTCTTAGAAGACCGAATTAAATAAGCTTGAATGGTCTATTTTATTTGAGATTCGTGCTCTATTTATAGTGTGAAAAAATCACGTCTTCGATTGGTCTTAAGTCGCTACGACTGGTCGAAGATCCAACAGATATTTGAAAATTCAGGAGCGATAAGATAAGACGGTTTCACGACTGGTCGAAAGGCACCTTCGACTGGTCGTAGGTCTCCTTCGACTGGTCGAAGGTCACACACGACTAGTCAAAGCAAAGTGGAAATCATCGCTGTAGTTTGAGTCGAAGGTCTACGACTGATTGAAGAACTAGTCGACACTGTTCCTACGACTAGTCGAACAGTCCCCAGGACTAGTTGAAGCTTAACAAAAAATATCTGAATTTTACAACAAACTTACAACTGATCCAAGAAATCCTTAGACAGGTTGAAGCAGTGCTAGGACTAATCGACCAGAGACCAGGACTAGTCTTAGAACAGGTCAGACTCACTTATATAGAATATGTGAATTATGTATCCAAAGTGGCCTACTATAAAGGTCAACTTATGGTTAATCAAACCTCAATAGTGAAGTAAGGACATTGAAACTTAAGGACCTTGAAGTCTTAATGTAGTTCAAACTTGAAAGCATATTTAGATCTTGAGATTAAACTTGAGGTCTTCATATTGAACTTGAAGGTTTCTTGAAATCTTGAGATTGAACTTGAAAGTTTCTTTAAATCTTGAGATTGAACTTGAAAGCTTCTTGAGATCTTGACTTGAGAGCAGTGCTTGTTCATCACAGTTGATCTTAAGTAGTGCTTTGATCTTCACATATGCAAGCTTCATAACAGTGTCTTTGGCACCATAAATTTGACAACAAAAGGGGCTATAAACAATAGCACTTACAATCTCCCCCTTTGTCAAATTAGTGACAAAACACGCTTCCAAGATATGTTAGTTCATAGAATATCTGATTAACGAATCATGCACCAGTTGTTATAACTAGTACAATAACATGAACCTGCATATCAATAGTTAACATGAACCTGTATAACAATAGTCCTTCTCCTCTACACATACTCCCCCTGAGTAACATCATACTCCCCCTGGGTAACATATGCATAAAAATAATGTGCAATGCCTACTCCATTCTCCATTCAAATGAATTCAAATGAGCATAAGCATTATTCTCCCCCTTTTTGTCACAAGAGGACAAAGGTAGCACAGAACATATAAACTAAGGAAAAATAATTAGAGAGATATATGAGAGGTAACAAGACAAGATAATAGAAAATAGAATAATCAACTTACATAATTCATAGACTGAGCTAAGTCATAGATAGCAACAATCTCCTAACCAGTTGTAACACCAGAATAGTAAAGTTATTACAAATTAGATTGCTGAAAAGAACTAATATGAACCGGATGAAGGGGCAGGGATGGAAGGATCAAGTTTATGCATGCCTTTGTTCAAGCGCCTAAGATATTTACGCATATACTTGAATTGTAAATCATGAGCAACAGACATGTTTTCCATCTTAACATTAATATTTTCAACCTTATCCTCTAATGCATGCAGATGTGCATCAAAGTCAGATAGTTCAAAATCTAGATCATTCGTAGAATCAGAATCAAGTTCTTCAAAGATATCATTCATATTAATATCATCAGAAGAAGGATCACCAGCTACTTTCTTATGTGCTGCTTCAGTATTGCCAACACCATCACCTTGACCAGGGAGGAACTCTAGCTTCATCTTATTTAAGTTAGAATTATTGAATATTAGATGACGAATAAGGGCCTCTCCAATCGGCATATCGACTAACATATGAGTAGCCAACACAGTCATCAAATAAGTAAAAGGAATGTCACTGTGTCCAGGATGGAGATAGAAATTAATAATGAAGTGACAAATCAAGGAAGGTAAACAGATAGACCTACCATTGGCAACAACATGAAGAATATGAACCATGAAGGAAGTCAATTCAGATTTATTACCCGATCGAGGATATAAGTTAGATACAAAGATTTTGTGAAGAACTCTATATTTGGGTAACAAATACCTTGTAGGAAGTGCATTCCCTTTGTGAGTCCATTGAGCATTCAGATTGCATAAATCTCTAGTGAGGAGACGTTTTTTAGATTCTGAGGGTTTGTTAGATAAGTTATAGACAGGACTCCCCTCATTATTCACAGGAATATCCATAAGAGCTGAAATCAAATAACGATCAATGTCAAATGGTCCTTCTCTAGTGGATATTTTAAAAGTTAAGTTCTCCAGAGAAAAATCACATACACATGCAAACATGGACTGAGCAATGGACCGGTATGCTGGCCCACCCCAATGTAATAAGTTATCCCAACCTATAGTTGAAGCATAGGAAGGATATCAAAAGGAGCAACATGATTAATAGAAACTTGATGTTCAACAATAACATTTTGTAATCTAATATCCTGAACATAAGATGGATCATCATCGAAAGGCCGAAGATGACGCTTAGCGAGAGGGGCTAATCTGGACGAAGAAGACGGACCATGGGATGTTGCTTTTTTCCCTCTAGATGCCATTTGCAACAAAGATTTCAAGAAAATAAAGAGTTGCAAAGGTTTAAGAAGAGGGTTTGCTCAAATCAGATTTTGCAAAAGGAAAACCCCAAATGTCAACAAAAATTGAAACGGACAACTTTAAGAGGAAAAGAGAAATAATCTAGACACAAATCCACAAGAAATAAGCAAATGAAGCACTAACCTTGAAGGATTTAGAAGGTGGGTTCGACAGGTCGAGCGTCGGCTAGTCGGAGAAGAAAGAAGAAATGAGAAATGAGTTTTTCCCCCAATTAAAAGTGATTCCCGCGATCTACGACTGGTCATGGGTTTTCTTCGACCAGTCGTGCCACGACAGGTCGAGGAAATCCTCGACTGGTTGAGTACCACCAAAAATCAGATTTTCATGCATATTTCAAAAAATTGAAAATTTAAACTAGCAAATATATACAATATGATACAAATAGGCATTTTAAAATGCACGTGTTGAGATCAAATTTCATTTTGTTAAACCTGCTTTTGTCGAGTGGTTTAGTAAAAATATCAGCACATTGATTCTCGGTAGGAATATATTCCACTGATATTACCTTTTCATGAACTAAATCTTGAATATAATGAAATCTAATATCAATATGCTTAGTACGAGAATGTTGAATTAGATTTTTTGAAATATTTATGGTACTGGCATTATCATAATCACTATGCCAAAATAGTGAAAAAAGGATGGTCAAAAACCGTCTTAAAAGGCCAAAAAGGACGGTCATGGACCATCGCAACGACCGTCAAATTTTGACATGTTGTATTTTTTAAAGGACGGCCATAAACTGTCTCTAAATAAGAACGGTCATGGACCGTCTCTAAAGAAGGACGGTCATAGACCGTCTATAATGGTAGGTATTAGAGGACTTATAGGGAGGTTAAAAGGATGGTCGTGGACCGTCAATAAAAAGGATGATCCTAGACCGTCCGTAAAAAGGACGGCCCATGACCGTCAATAAAAAGGATGGTTATAGATTGTCTCGTATGAACCTGAAAAAGACGGTCATAAACCGTCTCTTATGAACCTGAAAAGGACTGTCTTCGACCGTCTTGTATATGCATATACACCTGTTACAACATCGTATTCTTCTTGATATACACCTGTTATATAATATATTTTATCATATTCACATTCACATCCATCTAAACCCAAACTACATAAATCCATCCAAACATAAACTACATTCATCCAAACATAAACTACATCCATCCAAACACAAATAATCTTCCACATTACATTCATCCACGCATACACCTATTACAACATCGTATTCTTCCTGATATACACCTGTTATATAATATATTTCATCATATTCACATTCACATCCATCTAAACCCAAACTAATAAATTCATCCAAACATAAACTACATTCATCCAAACATAAACTACATCCACGCATAAATACATTAACATCATAAATAAAAAAAAGAAATTAGCAACAATTTTCTTTCATCTAATAAAAAAATATTCAACCAACAAAACATTATAATTCAGAATCATGAAGAATTGTAGAAACTTCATTTATTATTATTATTTTTTTCTTATAGGTTTAGGTTTAGGTTGTAAGTGCAAGTTATAGGTTTAGGTTTAAGTTAAGTTATAGGTTAACGTTTAGGGAATTGAGAAAAGGTTAAGGTTTAGGTTAGGATTGAAATCGGGTTCAGGTTCGAGATCGGGTTTAAGTTTGGGTTTTCAAGTTTAGGTTTAGGTTTAGGTTAGGGAGTTAAGATTAGGATTAGGTGTAGGTTTAGGTTTAGGGATTTGAGAATACATTTAGGTTTTAGGTTTAGGTTTACATTTTACTTTATAGGATAAGGTTTAGGTTTTAGGTTTAGGTTAAGGTTAGATTATAGGTTATAAGTTTAGGTTATAGGTTATAGGTTAAGGTTTTAGGTCATAGGTTTTGGTTTAGGTTAAAGGTTATAGGTTTAGGTTTAGGTTTATGTTTAGGTTTAGTTTATAAGCTATAGGTTTAGGGAATTGAGAATAGGTTAAGGTTTAGGTTTAGGAAATCGGGTTCGGGTTTAGGTTTGGGTTTTCAGGTGTAGGTTTGGGTTTTTAGGTGTAGGTTTAGGTTTAGGGATTTGAGAATACATTTAGGTTTTAGGTTTAGGTTTAGATTTAGGTTATAGGTTATAGGTTAAGGTTAAGGTTTTAGGTCATAGGTTTTGGTTTAGGTTAAGATTATAGGTTTAGGTTAAGGTTTAGGTTTAGGTTATAAGCTATAGGTTTAGGGAATTGAGAATAGGTTAAGGTTTAGGTTTAGGAATCGGGTTCGGGTTCGGGTTTGGGTTTTCAAGTTTAGGTTTAGGTTAAGGAGTTGAGATTAGGACTAGGTGTAGGTTTAGGTTTAGGGATTTGAGAATACATTTAGGTGTTAGGTTTAGGTTTTAGGTTATAACTTTAGGGAATTGACAATAGGTTAATGTTTAGGTTTAGGAAATCGGGATCGGGTTTATGGTTTGGGTTTTCAAGTTTAGGTTTAGGTTTAGGTTATAGGTTTTGGGATTTGAGAATAGGTTTAGGTTATAATAATAGGTTTAGGGAATTGAGTTTAGGTTATGGGTTATAGGTTAAGGTTTAGGTTTAGGTTTAGGTTAAGGTTTAGGTTTAGGTTTAGGTTATAGGTTTTGGGATTTGAGAATAAGTTTAGGTTAAGGTCATAAGTTTAGGTTTAGGAAATCGGGATCGGGTTCGGGTTCGGGTTTAGTTTTGGGTTTTCAAGTTTAGGTTTAGGTTTAGGTTAGGGAGTTGAGATTAGGATTAGGTGTAGGTTTAGGTTTAGGGATTTGAGAATACGTTAAGGTTTAGGTTTAGAAAATTGGGTTCGGGTTTGAGATCGGGTTTATGTTTGGGTTATAGGTTTAGGTTTAGGTTATAGGTTATAAGTGTAGGTTTAGGTTTAGGTTATAGGTTTAGGTTTCGTTTATAGGTTTTGGGATTTACGTTTAGGTTATGTTTACGTGTTTAGGTTATAGGTTTTACGTTTAGGTTAAGGTTACTGAGTTTAGGTTATAGGTTTAGGTTTAGGTTTAGGTTAGGTTATAGGTTACGGTTTAGGAATTGAGAATAGGTTAAGGTTTGGTTTAGGAAATCGGGTTCGAGTTCGGGATCGGGTTTGGGTTTGGGTTTTCAAGTTTAGGTTTAGGTTTAGGTTTAGGTTAGGGAGTAGAGATTAGGATTAGGTGTAGGTTTAGGTTTAGTGATTTGAGAATACATTTAGGTTTTAGGTTTAAGTTTTAGGTTTTAGGTTTTAAGTTTTAGGTTAAGGTTCGATTATAGGTTATAAGTTTAGGTTATAGGTTAAGGTTTTAGGTCATAGGTTTTGGTTTAGGTTAAGGTTATAGGTTTAGGTTTAGGTTTAGGTTAAGGTTTAGGTTTAGGTTATAAGCTATAGGTTTGGGGAATTGAGAATAGGTTAAGGTTTAGGTTTAGGAAATCGGGTTCGGGTTCGAGATCGGGTTTAGGTTTGAGTTTTCAAGTTTAGGTTTAGGTTTAGGTTAGGGAGTTGAGATTAGGATTAAGTGACGGTTTAGGTTTAGGAATTTGAGAATACATTTAGGTTTTAGGTTTAGGTTTAGGTTTTAAGTTATAAGTTAAGGTTTATGTTTTAGGTTTAGGTTAAGGTTAGGTTATAAGTTATAAGTTTAGGTTATAGGTTATAAGTTTAGGTTATAGGTTATAAGTTAAGGTTTTAGGTCATAGGTTTTAGTTTAGGTTAAGGTTATAGGTTTAGGTTAAGGTTTAGGTTTAGGTTTAGGTTATAAGCTATAGGTTTAGGGAATTGAGAATAGGTTAAGGTTTAGGTTTAGGAAATCGGGTTCGGGTTCGGGTTTGGGTTTTCAAGTTTAGGTTATATGTTTTGGGATTTGGGAATAGTTTTAGGTTATAAGTATAGGTTTTGGTTAGGTTATAGGTTAAGTTTAAGGATTTGAGAATAGTTTTAGGTTATAAGTAAGGTTTTAGGTTTGGGTATAGGCTTAAGTTATAAGTTATAGGTTATATGTTTAGGAATTCAGGTTCGTGTTCAGGTTCGGGTTATAGGTTTTAGTTTTGGTTTAAGTTATAGGTTTTGGGATTTAAGAATGGGTTCGGGTTTAGGTTATAGGTTTTGGTTTAGGTTATAGGTTATAGGTTTTGGGATTTGAGAATAGGTTTAAGTTATAACAATAAGTTTAGGTTATAAGTATAGGTTTAGGTTTAGGTTTTATGTTTAGGTTAAGGTTATAGGTTTAGGGATTTGAGAATGAGTTCGGGTTTAGGTTATAGGTTTTGGTTTAGGTTATAGGTTATAGGTTTTGGTTTAGGTTATAGGTTATAGGTTTAGTTTTAGGTTTAGGTTTGGGTTATAGGTTTTGGGATTTGAGAATAGGTTTAGGTTATAAGTATAGGTTTAGGTTTAGGTTAAGTTATAGGTTTAGTTTTAGGTTAAAGTTAGGTTATAGGTTAAGGTTTAGGGAATTGAGTTTAGGTTATAGGTGTAGGTTAAGGTTTAGGTTAGAGGTTAAGGTTTAGATTTAGGTTAAGGTTAAGGTTTAGGTTTAGGTTTAGGTTATAGGTTTTAGAATTTGAGAATAGGTTTAGGTTAAGGTTATAACTTATAAGTTTAGGTTTATGTTATAGGATTAGGTTTAGCTTTAGGTTTAAGGTTTAGGTATAGGCTTAGGTTATAGGTTATAGGTTATATGTTTAGGTTAAGGTTTAGGAATTCGGGCTCGGGTTCGAGTTTGGGTTCGGGTTTAGGTTTTGGGATTTGAGAATAGTTTTAGGTTATAAGTATAGGTTTAGGTTAGGTTATAGGTTAAGGTTTAGGGATTTGAGTTAAGGTTATAGGTTTAGGTTTGGGTTATAAGTATAGGTTTAGGTTTAGGGAATTGAGTTTAGGTTATAGGTTTAGGGATAGGTTAGGTTAGGTTAAGGTTATATGTTTTGGGATTTGTGAATAGTTTTAGGTTATAAGTATAGGTTTAAGTTAGGTTATAGGTTAAGGTTTAAGGATTTGAGAATAGTTTTAGGTTATAAGTAAGGTTTTAGGTTTAGGTATAAGCTTAAGTTATAGGTTATAAGTTATATGTTTAGGTTAAGGTTTAGGAAATCGGGTTCGGGTTCGGGTTCGGGTTTAGGTTATAGGTTTTGGTTTTAGTTTTGGTTTAGGTTATAGGTTTTGGTTTAGGTTATAGGTTATAGGTTATAGGTTAAGGTTTAGGTTTAGGTTTAGGTTATAGGTTTTGGGATTTGAGAATGGGTTCGGGTTTGGGTTATAGGTTTTGGTTTTGGTTTAGGTTATAGGTTTTGGTTTAGGTTATAGGTTATAGGTTAAGGTTAAGGTTATAGGTTATAGGTTTAGGTTTAGGTTATAGATTTTGGGATTTGAGAATAAGTTCAAAGTTATAAGTTCGAGTTTAGGTTGGGTTTAGGTTATAGATTTAGGTTTAGGATATAAGTGTAGGTTATAGGTTTAGGGAAAGGTTAGGTTTAGGTTATAGGTTTCGGGATTTGAGAATAGTTTTAGGTTGTAAGTATAGGTTTGGGTTAGGTTATAGGTTAAGGTTTAGGGATTTGAGTTTAGGTTTAGGTTTAAGTATAGGTTGTAAGTGTAGGTTATAGGTGGTTTAAGTTTGTAACGACCCGTAAATTTTCGTACTTTGGCTCGAGTACCATCTCGACCAGAAATCAATTAGGATTAAATCCTTTAGGAATTTAACAAAGTTAACTAAGTGCAAAACTCGATTAGCCATGAAATCCGTTGGGATCGCTTTAAATACGATCTGCAAGACCCAAAACTTGCAAAATCGGTGACTCTAGGTTACCCTAAAGTTTAGAACCAAACTCATTTCCTATTTTGCTTCTCGGGAATGAAACGAAACTTCGTATTAGGTCTAGATCGCACATCAGAAGTCCGATTAACACGAAGTTAAGGAACTAGGACCGCCTCACTGGGCTTAACAATCATCTCTAAAATCAGGTCCAGCCGATGTCCTACGGCCATTCGTTTCGATCCGGAGCGAGGGTGTGAGAAAAACACTATTCCCATTCCAAAATAAATATCAGGAATAGTGATCTGGCACCATTCGTTTACGCGTCAGTATTAAGCAACCTGACCGTCAGAATCAGACCAAATTACACCCTCGGATTAAGAAAAATTTCAGGAACATTTACATGTACTTGGAATTTCGGATCGTGGCCCACTGACCGTTGAACTGAAAGTGGTCCGCCACATGCCATCTGGGAATCCGATCGAGTCGAAAATGTAATCCCACATAGATCCATGTGTGGTGAGCTTAAGTCTGACGTTTGGCTCAAGGGGGGCCACCAGAAACACTCATTTGAGCTGGAAAAGTGACGAATTACCTATATAAGCAATAACCCTTGAACCTGAGCCTATTTTGGGAAGGGTTTTAGCTATAAAAGGAGCTTAGAACAGCCCCTCTCACAGCCATACGAATTTGGGATAAAACCCTAGAGAGAGAGAGAAAAGAGAGAGAAGAGCTTGGGATTTATGAGAGATCTTTCTCCTACTGCTTTCATTCATCACACGGCCTACACCGCTTCCTTCCAGGCATTTTTCCGGCGGTATCCACTTCGTTTGAAGGTGAGAAACCCTAACCCTAGGTCTGATTTGAAGTAGGAAGGTTGTAGGTTGTGTAAAGACTAACCGATTCCGCTCTTTAGGCTAGAAAACTCCCGTATACGGAAGCTCAACAACCCTTGCTGATTCGTTGTGATTCCAAGGGTAAAGGTGAGGACTTTAAGTGTATAAGTTACGGTTTTCAACGCTTTCAATGTCAGATAATGGTAGATTCATGATCTGCATGCAATTGCACATGTACAAAGTGCTTTCCGTTTCCTGTTTCGATTAACGTTGTAGAATATGGAATTTCACATACTCTAGGTATACGTAGAAATACCGTATACGTATTTTTTTTAAAAAAATGTTTGACATGTTTATTTAATGTATGATTATATGATATATGGATAAAATACTAATTTGGCGAAAGGGATCGCTGAAATACATGTTCACTTGTAAATGCTACGTATGTTGAGATTGTGTATTCTAGAAATACCGTATACGTATTTTTTTTGGGAAAATGTTTGACATGTTTATTTAATGTATGATTATACAATATATGGATAAAATACTAGTTTGGCGAAAGGAATCGCCATAATATATGTTCGCTTGTAAACACTATGTATGTTGAAATTGTGTATTCTAGAAATACCGCATATGTGTATATTTTGGAAGTGTAATTGTCATGATTATTTGTTGTATGAATATGGTATACGCGGATAAAATAACCGCTTGGTGAAAGAATAGCCCTAATACGCATTTGCTAACATACGTCATGTATGTTGGAATAGCGCACTCTAAGTGTTTGTGTAAATACTTGTGTGTGAAAAAGCTTGAGTGTTAGTGCCTTAGATAGGCGCTGATATGGAATTCCCGACTACCTTAGAGACATGTAGGATCCCCTCCATGTGGTGGTTCGCTATAACCACTCACTTGTGATGTGTATGTAATTGTATCCCTACTTGTATGGTGCTTTATAACATGCTTTACAACATGCTTTACTTCATGCTTTATTTCATGCTTTATAACATGCCTGCTAACATGCTTGTATTACTTCATTATCATGCTTTACTCCACATGCTATTGATGAGATCTGTTTGAGTTTGGGACTAAGTCTATAGTCCAAACGTTCGGTACCAGACTTGAGATTGTGGCTGAGACTCATGTCGCCACAAAGGATGTGTCTGGCGAACCCGAGTCGTACTTCGGTTGGCGATAGTGGTTGGCCACACGGAGTGCTTTTGCGCTCCATATCGCCCAACTTGTGGTGCGCTCGAGCTAGTCAGGCTCGTCAAGTAAACCGATATGTGTATGTGTGTTCACCATGTTTGGTCGCTACTGCTTGAACCTAGGGTACCAAACTTACCAGTGGCGATCCCGTTAACCATGGTACCTCGATCCGCTAAGACGCATGAGCCGGGCATGGTGGTATGGGACACCGTGGTCGAGCTGTCGGCCTACGCTGGGGCCATGTGCCTCCCCGTAGTGACCATTGCGCAACTAAACTCGTGAGCCGAATACGGTGGTATGAGACACTGTATTCGAGCTGTCGATACTTACGGCGAGAGCCGAGTACGGTGAGACCTGTGCTCGTGCTGACGGGCGACGAGTCCTCCGTAGTATCTTCGAGTATACTCCAAGTGTCTGTGATTGGTGACGAGTCTTTCACAGCAACTAGAGTATGAGTTGAGCTGAGTACGGTGAGACCTGTACTCGAGCTGACGGCTAGTGATTGAGCCAAGTACAGTGAGACCTGTACTTGAGCTGACGGCCAGCAATTGAGCCGCATACGGTGAGATCTGTATCCACACTGACGGGTGACGAGCCCTTTGCGATGCCTTCACTACGCTTCTCAAACCATAATATCGTATGAGATTAGCTAGGATTGACGATCCTAGAATGGATCATGTTTGGGAATGATACAAGGGAAGTACCTTAGTTTTCCAATACTGTTGTTTGAAATGGACTAATAATAACTCGGTAATCATGATCATCATCACACCGCATGTGCTTAGTAGATGTGGCGCACTGAGGCAGTTAAGCATTCGCGAACGTAAGATGATGTCGCTTGAGGGTGGTTTGGCAAGGGCATACAACATCATGTCATTTCATTTTCGCACTTAATAAGAGTAGTTAGAATTATTTGGTTTGTACTGCTTTATCATTACTGCTTGATTGAATTGATAACATGTTAACCTATGCTTTATTGTTCCACTGAGTTAGCTACTCACTCCCACGTTACGGGACGGTGTTTGCAACACCCACCAGACTCTGTCGCAGGTATAGATGGTGCCTCGGTTCAGGAGCCGGAGTCCGACTTCGAGGAGGATCAGATGAGTTCTCCTTTATGCGATGACGACGGCTATGCTTAGGCCGACTGCATCGTGGGGATTCCAGGGCTTATCTACGGAATTGTATTTTAATTTTTGACTTAGAAACAATACATGTATATTGGTACTCAGTTAGTACTCATACTGGAGTTCACAAAATTTTGTTACTTTACATACTTTGAATATAAAATTTCGGTCTTCCGCTTGCCTTTATACAATTGAACTGAGTATGATTACTGTTTTGGTATAATCTCATTCATGTTTATTGCTCTAACTCAGACAACATTTAACCATCATTGTGTATGTTGCATAAGTGATGCGTTGGAACTCGGGAGTTGAGTTCATACTCGACCCCCAATTTTTAGGGCGTTACAAAGTTATAGGTTACAAGTTTATGTTTAGGTTTAGGTTATAGGTTTAGGTTTAGGTTTAGGTTTAGGGTGTGGTTTAGGTTATGGGTGTGGTCCCTGCAAATACAGATATAAAACAAACACGGCCTGTCCAAATGGCCAGGCCCATCCAATGTCGTTCATAGGAAATGGACAGCTTCATCATGGTCATAACAGCAGTTCCCACCTTCCAGGGACCCCCGCTCATCCGAATAGCTCCGACGCATATCCGGGTCTACTCCATTAATTTTGAGCAAATACATAAACATGGTCTGTCCAAATGGCTAGGCCCCTCCAATGCCGTCCATAGGAAATGGATAGCTTCATCATGGTCATAACAGCGGTTCCCACCTTCCAGGGACTCCCGCTCATCCGGATAGCTCCGACGAACATCCGGGATTCTCTAGTATTATCTACTATTGAACCTAAAATTATCTACTACATACTAGTAACATATAACCAATATTGGGGCACCATACCATAAGCTACAAGAATTTCATGTCCCCCTAAACAAGATATCCTCCATTGATAACATATATATATATATTATAAGTTTTTATTTTTATTTACATTCCCAAATACATTCATCATCCATCCAAGAAAATTGAAATAAGTACTATCAATCTATGACTAACAGTTAAAAAGAAAAATCATGCATCTTATCTTACCGATCGCCTTATGTTTCTTTTTACCTTTGTAACTCTCATATTTGTTGCAGCTACTAATTCACCATCGTAGTCTCCCTAACCAAATCTTTGATAACCACAACCTGTATGACAGAGAAAAATGTAACCAATACAATCTGTTACAATTCAAAAGAGAAAAAAGATTTGTGGTTGCACTGATATTCTAGTACATTACGAACAGCTGCCTACGTACCCAAAAAGTCAGATTGGGATCAAGCCACTACGTAGTTCTTTTTAATTAACCAAGTTACTAAAGGGCATAAATTTCATATTTAACAAAGTATCATTGAACGTCGTCTCAAATTGTTTCTAGGTGGTGTATTTAAAAAATTCAAATATACAATCAATGTGTATTCTTGTTACATCTTGTACTGCAACTAAAGACAACGTTCAGTCAATACTTCAGTTAAAATTGAAATTGAAATCCTTTAGTGACTTGATTAATAAATAACAAATGACAACAAGCCATAATTAATAAAAAGGATGCTAAATATTGAATAAATAAAAAAGGCAAATTGATCAAAAAAGGATTTTAGTGAATAATCAAGTTTTCGTCATACAAATTACCAAAGCATGTGTATATGTATGTTTGTATGCATGCATGCATACACATATACACACACATGCGTGATGATCCATCCATCCAGTCTTCCATCCATGCATGCATACGTACATACATATACACACACATAAATCCATCCATACATGTATGCATGCATACACACACATGCATAATCTATCCATCCATGCATGCATGCGTTTCATCCATCTATGCGTGCATGCATACATATACACACACATATACATGTGTTTTATCATAAAACCATGCATACAAAAAAAATCAAATGAAAATTTTTTTTATATAAACAGATTTTTTAAATATTATTATAAACAAAAACTGATTTCCCACCAACAAATGCAACCTATTGATCATAATCATAGACCATAAATAAGAAAACATTGAAATAAAACAGATCTATTTCAAAAATAAACCCAAGCATAAACACAGAATTCCACAAATGATCGAGATATAGAAGGCAATTCAACTAAACACGGATGGATTCTCCAAGTCTTGAAGAAGGATTCAAGAATATCTTAAATAAATAATTGGAAAAAAAACACTCAAACAGATTTTCTAGCAGAAACGAACTATATCATCATCACATAGACTTGTCCCATATAATGGAATTTTTTTTCCAGCAATAACAACAACAGCAACAAAAAATATATATAATAAAAAAATTAAATAAATAAAAATCAATTAGCCATATGTTAATACCCAATCATTCAAAAACCAGTATGTGATCTTGGCCCTTGATTAAACTTCTTCTAACTCTTAAACCTAATTAAATCAGTCCCAAACAAGCCAACTACTAGGCTAGCTTATTTATAAAATAAAACAGTCCTGCAATAGTTCAAAACATTCCACAATAGAGTAGCTAAAATAGTCTGAAAATACCCCCACGTTTCACCAATTTGGTTATGCAAATCCAACCCGCAGCTAACTATTATTATTCCAGTAAACCATCAAAACCACCTAACAAATTCCCTTTTTCTTTTCTTCTTTTTCTTGTGGAAAACTGATGTTTTGAGTCAACACCCCCTAAAGCTATTTACTACATTTCAAACATCAGTGGTATTCTTTCAATATGAAATACAAGTGCTGTTAAGGAAAGATTCCCACCATCCCATGTTCACAAGGTCGCTGGTCTAGGGTTTCTGATTATATGCCACTTCCAGCAAAACTGACCTATCGTCACCTTAAATCCCTAATACCTAGTTCTAGTTTCAAGAAGTGAGAGTACACAGAATGATTTTTGTAGAGGAAAACTACTATTTCATGCCACATCATAGAGTTACATGACATACATACCAAGACATCTCTATTGTACCAACAGCATTCTGATTTCTGCATCAATTTTATTTCAAAACATATAAACTGACAGCTAACATCCATACCTACCCTTGTTATGTGAAGCTGGTGGGCTTTCTCCCTTGGTCTAAATACATTATACGGATAGGTATCGTTAACAGGAGGAGGTGGCTGAATAAACACAAAAACGATGGAGATGCTTACATTGAAAGCTAGGCAAGGATAGGATATCACATGTTGTGAAAACAAACCATTGAATATGTTTTGAAATAAACAAACCACTGAATGATCAACTTGACATCCCAGTAACAAGTTGATCTACATCCTTAACTAGGACAAAAAAGAAAAAGGAAAAAAGAATAAAAGAAGCCACTATCTTTTGTGTAAGATCTAAGCTGTTTGTTTGGCAAACCAATCATGCATGATAATCACAAACAACTGCAAGTTATATCTCCATAAATGGACACCCTACAAGCATTTGTATCAGGCTGCACCAACTCATTCTGATATGATGCATTTTTATAGAGGCGTACTGTAAATACAAACAGTTAAAAATGATGCCTCACGGTACATATCTAAATTCAAATACAAACGTTGCATTGCATCAGTGGATCAATTTATCATAATAAGTTCATGATACAAAAGGAGCATTCTGATATTTTGAACCCTGATATAAAATAAAAAATAAAAACCCAACAATCTATTGAGGACTGCAGTCCATTTGATAGTCACCAGTTTGATGGTTGGGATCATTCCATCATTGCGATTTCGAAGCTAGGCTCCATGAATTTCTCCATGAAGACTGCAGTACATGTATTCCATGAGCTTAACAGATAAATCACTGCCACTGAATACCATAGGCCCACAAGCAAATAATCTCTTCATTTCAAAAACCCAATTCCAGAAATTGCAAAAAACAAATAAATAAATGAAATCAGAGACATCTCAGAAAATGCATCAGAATGAAAAGTTCAAGCATCAACATCCTACCTTGAGCGCCACCTCCTCATGCCTATCAAGCTCATTCAAGACAGCAAATAGATACAGAGAGAGAGACAGAGACAAAGATGGAGAGAGAGAGAGAGAGACAAACAGACAGATAGACAGAGACAGAGACAGACAGAGAGGCTGAGCGTGTGAGGGAGATCGAGAGAGGGCGAGGGAGATGGAGAGGCTGAGTGTGAAAGAGAGATGGGTTTGCCGCGCGCGGGAGAAAAGGGAGATCGAGAGAGAGAGAGGGAGAGGCATAGAGAGAGAGGGAGAGGCGGAGAGAGAGGAGGAGAGAGAGGGAAAGGGAGAGGGAGAGGCGTAAAGAGAGAGAGGGAGAGGCGCAGAGAGAGAGAAGGAGAGATGGAGGGAGAGGCGCAGAGAGAGAGGGCGAGAGACGAACTGGTTAGGGCCGACGCGCTAACCAGTTCTTATTAGAAGTTTTTAACGGTGGTGTCACTCTCGCCACTGTTTTCTCTGGTGAGGTCCACTAGAGCTTTGGATGTGACTCATTCTTTGGATCTTACCCTAAAATGATCTCTCCAGATGGATGGACGGCGTGGATACAAAATATACATCATGGTGGGGCCGACAGAACTTGGTGACGCCACTTAGTAGCAGTCTCCCTATGGAGACGAATTGGCCACCCCCTGACACCAGCCAATGGCTGGTGGTCGGTGCTTTGTGGGCCCCACCATGATGTATGTGTTTCATCCATGCCGTTCATCTATTTTTATAGATCATTTTATGTTATGAGAGAAAAAATGAGGTGTATTGAAATCTCAAGTGAACCACATTACAGGAAACGGTGTTGAATGGATGGTGACCATTAAAAACATTTTGGGGGCTATAAAAGTTTTGGATCAAGCTCATATTTATTTTTTCTCTTCATCTGGGTCTTTATGATCCAATTAACAGATTAGATGCCAAATAAACAGTGCAGTGAGCCTTAGGAGGATTTTAATGGTGGATATCCAATCATTATTTTTTTCTTGTGGTGTGGTCCACCTGAGATTTATATCCCTATAATTTTTTTCATCTATCCATAAAATGATCTGTTAAAATGGATGAACGGAATTGATGAAACAAATAAATCATAATGGGGCCCACAAAGCACCGACCACCAGCCACGAGGCTAGTGTCAGGGGGAGTAGCCAATCCGTTTCTGTCGCGTGCTCAGTAACTCTGTTTCCGTTGCGTGCTCAGTAACTCCGTTTCGGTTGCATACTGAGTTGGATCGTCCTACTGAGTAAACCCTGTTGGGCCCACCGAGAATGCATGTGGTTTATCCACGCCGTCCATTCATTTTTCTAGATCATTTTAGGGGTTAAACCCAAAATTGATGCATATACAAAGCTCAAGTGGATAATACCACAAGAAAAAGTGGAAGTACTGATTTCCACCGTTGAAAACTTTTTAAGGCCCCAAGTGATGTTTATTTGTCATCTAACCTGTTCGTGAGATTAGACAGACATGGATGAACGGAAAAAATAAATATCAACTTGATCTAAAACGTCGGTTGCCCCCAAGAATTTTTCAATGATAGATGTTCAATTCACACTGTTTCCGGTGGTGTGGTCCAATTGAGATTTGTATATGTTCCATTTTTTGTATAAAGCCCTAAAATCATGTGATAAAACAGATGAATGTAGTAGATATAATGCATAAATGACAGTGGGGCCCACAGAGTTTACTCAGTACGCTAAGCTACACCTTGATGTTTATATTTCATCCAAATAGTGGGGAAAGGAATACCTACCATCAAAACCTTCTTAGGCTACACCTTGATGTTTATATTCCATCCAAACGGTTTATAAGGAATACCTAATCATATATTGGGTCTGCCTAAATGTGATTCACATATCCAACCCACTCATTACGTGTGTCCCACTTGGATGAGGGGTCAGACCAATTTTCAATTGAATCCATCTCTGTATTAACTTATAAACAGGTTGGATCTCAAATAAACATCGCGGTGGGCCCTAAGAAGGTTTCAATAGTGGGTGTCACTATCCCACTCTTTTCTATGGTAGGTCCACTTGAACTTTGAATTTGCCCCGTCAGTCAAATGCAGCATTCCATGGTGGGCCACGACCTTAAAAATAATCATTGATTGGGCCCACCTAGATGTGGTTCATAGATGCAGCCCATTCATTATGTGTGTCCCACTTGGATGAAACACATACATCATGGTGGGACCCATAGAGCACTGACCAACATCCACCAAGTTTTGTGGGCCCCACTATGATGTATTTGTTATATCCACACCGTCCATCCATTTTGAGATATCATTTTATGTCATGAGCTAAAGAATGAGGCAGATAAAAATCTGTACTGGACCCCACCACAGAAATCTTAGGTGCACCACACCACATGAAATCAATAGTAATTGGATATCCATCATTAAAATCCCCCTAAGGCTTACTGTACTGTTTATTTGCATCTAATATGTTGATTAGGTCATACAGGGCCAGATGAAGGGAAAACAAAAATTAGCTTGATCCAAAACTTTTATGGCCTCAAAATGGTATGACATCCAATATTGTACTGTTTATATTTTTTTAGATGTCTTCACATAGTTTTAGATGGTAATCAACACCTGAGTTTCATATACAGATGATTTTTGAGATATCTCATAAGCTAAAGGGGAGACATCAAATGCACGGTGTTGATGTTCGCTACACATCATGATGGGCATATTTTACATGTCTGGTCCATTCACTCTATTTTACTAATCATTACCCTCAATTTGACTAGTTACTCAATCGCCTCGATCATACTACATATGAGAAAGATATTGGGCAAACAAGATTGATCAACAATTTGAGTGAATTTTGATTTAAACATCTGAAGTTATTTACTCTTCATGTCCAGACTGATCAGATTGTCCAAAAACAGTTAAAGGTTGTTCATAATATCAAAAATATATAAATGAATAGAAAACACAAACATCAGCTTGATCCAAAACTTCTATGGCCTCCAAGAAATTTTAAATGGTAGAGGTTCAATCACACTATTTCCTGTGGTGTGGTCCACTTGAGCTTTGAATATGCTTCCTTTTTATTCTTTAGACCTCAAATTATCTGTTAACATGGATGAATGGAGTGGATAAAATAAATAAATAACGGTGAACCCCACAGAGTTTACTCTAGTAAAGGTAACGAGTAACTTACTTAAATGTAGTGGAGAAAGGTCTCCTTTAAACATTCATAATCATATATTGAGCCTGCCTAAATGTGATTCACATATTCAACCCATTCATTATGTGTGTCCCACTTGGATGAGGGGTCAGACCAAGTTTCAACGGCATCCAAAACTCATGTGGGCCCCACCAAATGCTTTTATATTTTTTAGGATGTCTTTACATAGTTTTAAATGGTATGGCCCACTTGAGTTTTGTTTACCGATGATTTTTGAGATATCTAATAACCTAAAGAGGACACATCAAATCCACGGTGTTGATGTTCGACACACATCATGATGGGGCCCACAAAACTTACTAACATCAATTCTTAAGTTCTCACGAGGTCAGTAAGTTGGGTCACAATTTCAACCAGAAAATTTGGCACATTTTACATGTCTAGTCTATTCACTCTATTTTACTATCGATATTCTCAATTTGACTAGTTACTCGCCTCAATCAGGCTGCATATGAGAAAGATATTGGGCATACAAGATTGATCAACAATTTTAGTGAAATTTTATTTAAACATCTGAAGTTATTTACTCTTCAATTTAAACTGATTAGATTGTCCAAAAATGATTAAAGTTTCAATCAGTGGATGTGCCTAATAATTTAGTAATTTTATTTTTCATAAATAAATTTAACATTTTTTTTTTTACTCTTTTAACTAAATATCATTTTTATTATAAATAAATTTAACATTTTTTTTACAAAATTTAGTTTTCTTTTTTTAAAAATATATTTTTTTACAATTTGTCAATTTTTTCACAATTTTGTTTAATTTTATAAATTTTCTTTTTCAAAATATCATTGTTTTACCGAAATTTTTTTTTACAAAATTATCAACATTATTCAAAGTTCTTAATTTTTTTTTTTCAAAATCTAGATTTTTATAAAATTATAGTTTTTTTTTTTCAAAATTTAAAATTTTCTTAAACTTTGTTAATTATTTTTCTAAGCTTCTCAACTATTTTTTTTCAAAATTCATAATTTTTTTGAGCTTTTTAATTTTTGACCTGAGCATTAGAGAAATAGAGATGGTCTTGGACGTCTCTAATAAAGACGGTCCTTGATAGTCTCTACTAGAGACAATTTTTGCCAGGGATATGAGACGGTTTAGGACTGTCTCTAATAAAGACAGTCTTTGACGGTCTCCAATAGAGACGGTTTACGACCGTGTTTATTAGAGACTGTCCTTGATCGTCTCTAATAAAGACGGTCCTTGACAGTCTCTGATAGAGACGGTCATTGCCAGGGCTATAAGATGGCTAAGGACCGTCTCTAATAAAGGCGTTCTTTGACAGTCTTAGATTATGAGTAAAAGACGGTCAAGGACCGTCTCTAATGTGGATGGCCAATTATCGTCTCAGATGACTGGATATAAGACGGTCAGCGACCGTCCTAAACGATTTGTGGACATTCAGATTTTTAAGACAATATTAAGGACAGTCAGGGGCCGTCTAAATTGTTAGAGACTGTTTATGGCCATCCCTAAAGCGTCTTTAAACCAAGCAATTTTAGAGACGGTCCAGAACCGTCTCAAAATCTGTCATTTTTTTTCATTTTTCACGTAGTGAATATAAGAACATAGAATCCTGTTTAATTCCATAATCACTTAGCATACGTTTCATCCAAACAAGCTGTGTACAAGCATTACCAGTTGCAATATATTCATCTTCAGCTGTTGAAAGTGATATAGAGCTTTGTTTCTTACTAAGCCAAGAAACTAAATAGTTTCCAATAAAAAAACCACCACTGGTTGATTTTCTATCATCAAGATTACCAGCCCAGTCAGCATCTGAGTACCCAGCTAATTGAATACTAGTCTCATGAGGATACCATAGACCGAGATTAACAGTACTAGCAACATAGCATATAATTCGTTTGACTGCAATCAAATGCGATTCTTTAGGTTCAGATTGATATCTAGCGCAAGTACCAACACTTAGAGCAATATTGGGTCTACTAGCAGTTAAATACAGTAAACTACCAATCATACTCCGATATAGTTTCTGATCTACATTTTTACCTGCAGAATCTTTTGAGAGTTTCAAAGTTATACTCATAGGAGTATCAAATTTCTTACCATTCTTAAATTCAAATCTCTTAACTAAATTTATAGCATATTTGAATTGAGAAATGAACATCCCATCAGGTTGTTGTTTTACTTGCAACCCAAGGAAGTAATTCAATTCCCCAACCATGCTCATTTCAAATTGAGATTTCATCAAATCTGCAAACTCAATAGTCATGTCAGTACAAGTAGATCCATAAATGATATCATCAACGTAGATTTGAACCATTAAGATATCTTCGTTATATTTCTTAACAAACAATGTTTTATCAACACTTCCCATCTGAAAGTTATGACAAAGTAAAAACTTAGTCAATTTCTCATACCATGCTCTGGGAGCTTGTTTAAGACCATACAGAGCTTTTTTAAGACGGTATACATGATCAGTAAACTTAGGATCTTCAAATCCAGTAGGTTGTTCAACATATACTTCTTCATGTAAATCGCCATTTAAAAAGGCACTCTTAACATCCATTTGAAAATTTTTAATCTTTCTAAAGCAAGCAATGGATATAAAGAGTCTTATTAATTCAAGACGAGCAACCGGGGCAAAGGTTTCATCATAATCAATACCTTCGATTTGAGTGTATCCTTGTACAACTAATCTTTCCTTGTTTCTAATAATATTTCCAAGCTCGTCAGACTTATTTTTAAAATTCCATTTTGTTCCAATAATATGTTTATCTTTAGGTCTAGGAACAAGATATTAGACATTATTTCGAACAAATTGATTAAGTTCTTCTTGCATTACAACAATCCAATTTTCATCAGTAAGAGCTTCTTTTACATTAGATGGCTCTATCTGGGATGTAAAACATACGTAATTACATATATCCTCAAGTTGTCTTCGTGTACGAACACCAGTGAGAGGGTTTCTAAGAATCTATGTGGTTAGATGATCTTTAACAGTCCTTAATTCAGATCAGTTTGAATAGATGAAGTGTCAGATTTATCAATTACTTGAACTTCATTATTATCTGACTTGAGACTGAAGTGTTCAAGTGATCATCAATGACCACATTGATGGACTCTTGAATCACACCAATCCTTTTGTTCAGAACTCTATAAGCTCGACTGTTTAAAGAGTATCCTAAAAAGATCCCTTCATCACTCTTCGTATCAAACTTTCCCAGATTTTCATGATCTCATAAAATATAACACTTGCTACCAAAAACTCGAAAGTATTCGACAGTAGGCTTTTTATCAAACCATAATTCGTAAGCCATTTTATTATTACCTTTACTAGTGTAAACCCGGTTAATGATGTAGCAAGCTGTATTGACTGCTTCAGCCTAAAGATTCTTAGAGAGCTTCATACTATTCAAAATGACATTAGCCATTTCTTGAAGCACTCTATTTTTTCTTTCAACAATACCATTTTATTGAGGAGTTTTGGGTGCTGAGAATTCATGTAATATTCCCTGGTCGTTACAGAACTTCTCAAAACCTCTATTCTCAAATTCAGATCCATGATCACTACGAATCTTACTGACTTGAGAACTCTTTTCAATTTGAATCCTTTTGAGAACCTTTTTCACTTCTTCAAGGGTTTCTGTTTTGTCCCTTAAGAAGACAACCCATGTATATCTGGTAAAGTCATCCACTATTACCAAGATATATCTTTTACCACCACGACTTTCTGTCCTTGTAGGTCCTACAAGATCCATATGGAGAAGCTCGAGTGGTCTTGATGTGGTATTAGAATTCACCTTTTTGTGTGAGTTCCTTGTTTGTTTGCCAATCTGGCATTCACCACATATTTTATCCAATTTTTGTAGTTTGGGTAGACCTCTTATAAGTTCTTGTTTGCTCAATCTATATAGATTTCGGTAGTGTACATGTCCAAGACGTTTATGCCACAAATCAGTCTCGTCTGTATGGACCATGTAACACAATTGATTAGATGAGCTGGATTCGTTTACAATAAAGCAGTTTTTAGACGTTCTTTGTCCAGTTAATATTACCGAGCCTTTGTTATTAAGAACCTCACAGCTTTGATTAGAAAACCGTACACTATGGTTATTATCGCATATTTGAGATATGCTAAGTTATGTTTTAGACCTTCTACATATAATACATTCTTGAATAAAGGAAGGTTATAAAGTTGAACCATACCTTAGCCCATAATTTGCAGTTGCTGCCATTACCAAATGTGACTGAACCATCAGTCATGTCTTTGAGATCGGTGAATAGACCTATATCACTAGTCATATGCCTTGAACATCCACTGTCTAGGTACCATTTAGAATGGCTTGTAGCTTTGAAAGCAGTGTGAACAACCAAACAATTGACTTTGGGGACCCATTTCAGAACTACTTTGGGTTTAGGAACATAGTTGGTCTTCTTCTGTTTATAGTTGTAGTAATGACCTACTGAGTTAGATTTTAAGATCTCCTTGAGTAAATCAACTATTTTTTTCAGCCAATGGGTTTTTGTTCTGATTTTTGAAATTGATATAGCTACGTTGGGTTTTTTAAAAGTTTTTGTATTTTTAGAAAAACCTTGACAAGTACCTTTTTCTTTTGAGTTTAGGGCTTCTCCTTTCACAAAGTTGGAAGGAGTACTCTTCTGTCTATGAGGTATGTTTTTATCATAACCCAACCCGGATCGATCGCCACATTTTCTAAATCCAAATAAAAGTTTTTCTAACTTTGGATCTCCTTGGGCATACCTCCATGTATCCTTCAAACTCAGAAGAGAAGATACTTCATTTTTGAGTTTCTTAATTTCAGATTTCAAATCTTCAATAAGGGAGGTTTTGAATTCCAAATCACATTTTGATTTTTCAAAACTATCTGAAATTTGGGATTTTTCTAAAACAAGTAAGTCGAAGCATTCTTTGAGTTTAAAAAACTTTTTTTTTTGAAGTTTATGCTTCACAACAATTTTATAACTTTCCTTATATAGGGCATTGTAAGCATCTTGAAGATCTTCTTCATTTTCATAATCACTATTCAGATTTTCTTCACTAGTTGAATCATCATGATCTGAAAAAGTGAATTTGGCTAGAGTCATAAGGGCCTTAACTTCATTGCCCGACTCGGTTTCAGAATCTTCTGAATCATAAGTAGCTTCAGACTCAGATGATTCATCGCAAGTAGCCAACATACCCTTCCTTTTGGGTTTGTCCTTTTTAGGACATTTGTTTACTAAATGCCCATATTCATGGCAGTTGTAACACTGACTGTCTTTCAAGAATTTTCGAGTTTTGGGTCTAAATTTCTTTTTATCATTTGATTGTTGAAGATCGACCCTTTTCTTACTTTTGAAAATCTTATAAAACTTCTTAGCTAAAAGAGTCATATCATCTTCAGAATCAGAATTTTCTTCAGAAACAATTTTAGACGATTTAAGAGCTATAGATTTTCCTTTAGGAGCTTTAAAGTTTAACTCATAGGTTTGTAAAGAGCTAACTAGTTCTTCTACCTTCATATTGTCCGTATTACGAAGTTCCTAGATTGCGGTTACTTTAGAATTGAACCATTCATGAAGTGAGCGTAGTATTTTTGCACACACTTTACTTTCTGGGATTTTATCACCAAAACCCCACATTGAGTTTACAATGTCATTTAATCTCGTGTAAAAGTCCATGAACATTTAATTCTCATCCATATGAATTTCTTCAAATTTGGTTGTGAAGAGTTGGACTTTACATTTTTTTACAATTGATGTACCCTCGTGTATCATTTCTAATATATCCCGAGCTTGTTTTGTAGAATCACAGGATATAATTCTTTAGAATTCATCCGATGATAGTGCACATGTAATTGCATTTAGTGCTTTAGCATTTGCACTACTCCCACTTTTCTGAAGTGTGGTCCAAGAAAAATAAGCAGTTATTTTTGTGGTTTTTGAACCATCAACACCAGTCACTTCTGTGGTAGGAGGGGTCCATTCATTCACTGTGGCTAGCCACACATTTTCATGTATAGATTTGAGGAAGATCCTCATCTTGGCTTTTCAATAGGCATAATTGGTGCCATCAAAAGGTGGAGGCCTAGTGACTGAAAGGCTATCAAAATTTGACATCTTATATAAAGCTTAGATCGTTAGCTCAGGAAGTAAATCCAAATAAAAAGCAATAAGAGCGAGCTATTAGGCTCTGATACCACTTGAAATGGCCAAGTTATATGTCCTAGAGGGGGGGTGAATAAGACTATGCCAAATTTAAATTAATTACAGCAGAATTTAAATAACAAGATAGCCAAATAAAGTAAATCAATCCACAATGCATAAATGAATAACAACCTCAATAAACAAGTATTGAGAGATTGATACAAAAGTTGTTCTAAGGACAACTTTACACCAAAACCCAAAGTTTATGGTAGGACAACCTGATTTCTAGAAAGATCTTTATATCAAGAACTCAAACTTTCTAGGAATAATCAAATTGAAACAAAACAAATGAATAGAATGTAATTGATTGTTCTAGGGACAACCATACACCATAGAAATAGCAGGGCAACCTTACTAGAACAATAAAGCTCAAATAAAGAAATAGCTTAAAATAAATTGTAAAAATTTAAATCTAAACTATTATAACATTCCCCACTGAGCTTGAAATTAAAATGATTACAACATTCACATCCACATACATTCCACAAAAAGAATAATCAAAGATAGGAAAATAAAGCACACTTCCACACAACATAAGGAGTTATAGTGGTTCGCCTGTGTGTACACCAACTGTTCAAAAACAGCCACACAGAATGCTACTCTACTCCTAATATCCTCACACAGGGGATATTAATGTTCACTATCAAGTAGGTTTTCACAGGTTCACCCAAAACCTTTACAATTGTGTCTTTTTCAAAGGGCTTACACAATTCAAAAACCCTCACTTCTGAGTTTTTTGGCTTTCCTTAGATAACCAACAGCTTTGAGAATTTTCTGGCTTAACCTAATAAAACCAAAATAAATGAATTTCAGTAAATGTAAAATACCTGAATTTCTTCTTTGTTGTAGCAGCCCAGAAGAACCAAGTCAGAGTAGAGATTTGAATGTCAAAGTTCAATGTCCAATACTCACTTTATAATGGTTCTAATTTCTAATAGATTTTAATTTAAAACAAATGGCCTAGCTAGAATTGATTTTGATTCTAGTAAAAGGAAAATAAAACTTCCTCTTTACAGATTAGATTGGAATGCAAGAAACAAAATCAATTAACAAAGCTAAAGAAATAGAATATTAAATAAGCACACTTAGCTTTAAACGGAGCACAAATTTATCTCTTAGAAGACTGAATTAAATAAGCTTGAATGGTCTATTTTATTTGAGATTCGTGCTCTATTTATAGTGTGAAAAAATCACGTCTTCGATTGGTCTTAAGTCGCTACGACTGGTCGAAGATCCAACAGATATTTGAAAATTCAGGCGCGATAAGATAAGATGGTTTCACGACTGGTCGAAAGGCACCTTCGACTGGTCGTAGGTCTCCTTCGACTGGTCGAAGGTCACATACTACTAGTCGAAGCAAAGTGGAAATCATCGCTGTAGTTTGAGTCGAAGGTCTACGACTGATTGAAGAACCAGTCGACACTGTTCCTATGACTAGTCGAACAGTCCCCAGGACTAGTTGAAGCTTAACAGAAAATATCTGAATTTTACAACAAACTTACAACTGATCCAGGAAATCCTTAGACAGGTTGAAGCAGTGCTAGGACTAATCGACTAGAGACCAGGACTAGTCTTAGAACAAGTCAGACTCACTTATATAGAATATGTGAATTATATATCCAAAGTGACCTACTCTAAAGGTCAACCTATGGTTAGTCAAACCTCAATAGTGAAGTAAGGACATTGAAACTTAAGGACCTTGAAGTCTTGATGTAGTTCAAACTTGAAAGCATATTCAGATCTTGAGATTAAACTTGAGGTCTTCATATTGAACTTGAAGGCTTCTTGAAATCATGAGATTGAACTCGAAAGCTTCTTGAAATCTTGAGATTGAAATTGAAAGCTTCTTGAGATCTTGACTTAAGAGCAGGGCTTTTTCATCACAGTTGATCTTAAGTAGTGCTTTGATCTTCACATATGCAAGCTTCGTAATAGTGTCTTTGGCACCATAAATTTGACAACAAAAGAGACTATAAATAATAGCACTTACATGATTCAGGAATTGATGACATGTAGATCGCCAATTATGACATGTCTAAAATCAATTATTGAAGACTCGATTAAGTGGGACATTCAGGATGAAGGATCGGGGGGCTACAAAGATGGTTCTCGGCATTGAGACTGAAAGAGGAGTAGGCTTTGGTAATCACAGGAGGAATACCTTGTTTGTAGGTATTAATCAAAGATGTGATGGGCCAGGTAAAGCCGGACAGCATTCCCTACGCGTCTCTCCTCAAGTTTTCCACAGGACATGTCCCAAAACAGATGAGGAAAAGCAGGATGTCTCATGAGCCTTATTCGAATGCAGCTAGCTTGGCAGTGTATACCATGGTCTGGATTAGACTGTTTATTTCACAAGTTATCAGTGTTGTGAGCAAGTAACCCGGCAAGCAATATTGGGTAGCGGTGAGATGGTAAGAAGACTACGTCTTTCCTTTTGAGAAGACAAGAACAAAGGTGGTTGAGCACGTGGACTCAGATCCGGTAGGCATGTTCACCTAGATCGTTCCTGCAGAGAAGTTCAAGTTATGTATAACTTCTCTAGGCTTGGCGATGGCGGAAAAGAAGGACACAGTGTGCACGAGAAGCTATAATGTGATGTAAAGATAATAGAAGAGGTCAAGGAGCTACACGGTTGAAGATTGAAGACTTGGTGGAGATTGTTATCAAAAAGCCTTTAATCATCAGTTTTTTGGGTTGCTCGACCGGTCGAGGGAGCTACTTGATTCAAAGTCCAGCAAACATCTGTATTTTGAGGTCCGAGGTGCTCGACTGGTCATGACCCATGCTCGACCGGTCGAGGGGATTCGACGACCGGTTGAGTAGTCTGCTCGACCAGTCATGGTTACGCAGATTCGTTTCCGGATTTGATGCGGACTGCGAAAATTTGAGTCGGTTTTCGCAACGTAGGGAAGTTGCCTAAACTATAAATAAGTGTCGATAGGGTTTTTCTAGGGTATGTGAAATAATTCTAAAGCTTTCTAAAAGGGTTCTAGGGTTATCAAAGTGTGTAGTAAGGGTGAGATTCAAGGTTGTTTGAATCGGGTAAGTCCTCTCTCTTGTAACTTTCTTTTCATAGTGAATTTTTGTCGCTTTGTGCCATGGTTTTTTTCCACACGGGTTTTCCACATTAAAACTTTGTATTCTTCTGTGATTGCTTGTTACTATTGAATTGTTATCCTAGATCTAGATCTGTGTGATTCCACAACACAAATCCCCAACAACTTCAAGATGCCTCCACGGCTGCCCACGTCCCTGGATATCTCTCCCTCTCATGTTCTTCTCCTTTTATAAGGTAGGTAGGGTGGTGAAGAACCTCCTTTACATAGCAAGGGTGGTGGAGAAATCCTTTCACAATGCAATTTGCATCATGCATAATAAAACGTAGAAATAGCTGCGTTTGATGACTGTTGGAGAGCCCTGTGACCAAAAGAAGTGGGATCTGCCTCCTTGGTGATGTTCGTCCCCACCTTAGGCTTCATCTAGACAGTCCAGATCATGGGATCGGATCTTACTGTGATCGTGTAACGACCCACAGAGGAAGTTGCGTCCAGACGTGCTAAAAAGGAAATTTCTTACACTGAGATGCTCGGTGGGCCATACAGTGATGTTTTTATTGAAATCCACCCCATTCATTGGATTCCTGACAAAATTTCGGTCAAATAAGAGTAGTTTTGGTCAAGTTTTAGTGCGGTACACTGTATCAAATCAACTCGTCGTTCATCCTACATTTTCTCGCGATCCACGTGTGTACGTTGGTATGGTGCCAGAAAACTAACATGGTGAGGGTCATGGCCACCCCCTGGAGTGAATTAACAATCCAGATCGTCTGTCAGAGTGATGGTCATGGCCCACTATACTTCCAACGGACGGTCGTCCGACCTTCCTGCGAACGCAGGAGGTATTTCTTTCTAAATTTGAAAATTTAGTCGGGTCAGCAACTTTTTATCACAATTCGGGTCCAGTGCATAGCGGGTGCACTTGTGCACTATGCACTAGCACTTCCAGTGGGGTCCACTTGTGATGTTTCTGATCAGTCCACTTCGCCCATCCCTTTTCTCATCTAATTTAAGGGGTTGAAACCAAAATTGAGGCATATCCAGATATCAGGTAGGCCCCAGGTCAGGATTTTAGGGGTTGATCTGTCCGTTGGGTCACTTCCACAAGGATCCAATGGCTGAAATTTGACATATACGGTTAATTTATAGTCCTTAGGTCATATATAAAGTTTCGAGCCGAACGGATGGTGGAAAATCTGTGATCTTGCATTTTGGACGATTTTCGGGTCTGTTTAACGTGAGTGGCCTAATTTTCTCAGATCTCTGGAGTGTAAATTCTTCGATCTCGGTACCCTAGAGTTCGTCTCTTGCCTTGGTGATTTATGAGTGTTAAATCCATGCTTTTAGTACCCTTTTTCAGTCCAGGCTCCTAAATACACCTTGCGTCACAAATACGATTAAAATAGGGAGTTAAATGATATCATGTTCGTAAATCAGGTAATAACTGGGGTCTAATATTCAATATTTGACCCTTAACAGAATCCCCAACCAACATTTTGCTAGTCCCAAGCAAAGTATGCAAAAAATAAGTTGAGAATCACAGGATAAATTTGTATAAACTCGAGTGATTTTTGAAAAGCAATCTGGTCAACAGAATTTTAGGATTCGTGGATGTTGGGCATTACTTTCTCCTGGACTCAAGCGCATAGTAAAAGTCATAGTCAGGTTCAAAGTATTAATCCATTGATTAGAAGAATTCTAAACATTGAGTTTCATGGGTGTATAGCGAAACCTAAACTTGTCACAATCAAAGGTTCGATTCTTTATTTTCATGATAACATTGATAATCACAGGAGTATTCAGGATAACCATAACCTAAACCAAAACTTGTCTTACAGTTCAACTTTTCATTATTCCAACTTTTGATTTTTTCATCGATAGCTTTCACGTTATGTCAATCTTTTAAAGGTAAAGCCAAGGAGGGGAAACGAACCCTCACCTATAGGGAGAAAACCCATGGTGAAGACCATTCACCCAACCCTTTTCGAAGACAATTGTTTTTTAGCTGGGTATTCATTCTTTTTTTAAATTTCAATGAACATGATAGAGAAATTCCCTAGGATGGTTCCTTCCATGCTTAGTGATTACCAGGTTAACATTTCAATATCAAATTAAAACCTTAATGTGTAAGCGAGATGTGGCATGTGAAATCATGATTCAATCAATACTTAAAACTTCGAATCATGAATTAATAATTCAAACTTAGCTGTGAAATCTAACAAGTAACTGAATCCAAGAGTCATAAATAACCGACATTAAGTATCTTATATTTCTAAATCAAAGATAACCCTTAAAATCACTTCGAATTCACAAAAATTTTTAGAAAAATTTTAAAAATTTCTACGATTTTTGCTTAAGAAAATACTGATTAGATAACATAATCTCCCATCCCCAACTGGATCTCAACATGAAAGTGACTCTGTACAAGAGTTAATCCAACAAAAGTAAACTATCCTAAAATAACTGGAAAATAAACTTACTTAACGGCATAAAGCCGACTAACTTAGAACGATATAAAGCAAACTAATCCTAGTCCTATGAAAGCAGGGGAAAAGCTATACAGTCATGCCACAAGGTTCCTCCTCCAGCTAATATCTTGATAAATTTCTCAGTAGGTTTCTCAACAAGATCATTTAAAAACCCTTTTTGCAATAGGCTTGGATGCCCTGGAGCATCAATTTTCAGAGAAATTTATGTACCTCAGCATAAGGTTTCCTTTTAATCTCCTGAGGTGTCCAAAGTATATACGATTCACCTGTGACGAAAAAAGTTTCAGAGTTAGTACCCCATGGTGAATCAGAAACTACACATATATGAAATTCAAAAAAATCTCAGAAAGTGATGTAGTCTCGACACATTTCAAAGTTTCAGATTTTGGTACAATTTTCAGCTCCTCCTCTTTTAATGATAAATGTTTAGGATATGGGGAAGGAGAGGCTTCAGAAGAAGGGTTTTCTCGGTCCATGACAACTACCGAGGTTTATCTTCCGAGGCATCCACTTTGTCTTTTATCATGGGATTGTTTGAATCTGCAAAGTGTGCCAAGAAATTATCCAAAGAGTTGAGAAATTCAGCTGAGAGTGACTCATTTTTTACGTTGAAGCTTGTGATGATTTCCCCACGAATTCCATCCTCTCTGGAAGTGGATGGTCGCATGCTCTCTTGCTCTTGCCCTGCACAGACAGATTGAAAATCAACAGGGAAAACATTGATGAGAACACTCTGTTCATTGAAACTACTTAGTAGAGGCGTTGAATCGTCAAAAGTGTACAACTCAAATGGTGGCCTCAACTGGGTGGTTTCAAATTCCATAGTCATATCGAGCGACTCATCCCTCTTTTGAATCATATCATCATTCAATTCAGGGAAGTGGTCCAGACATGTCTCACAAGAGTTAGAAGGGTTGGTTGTAAGGGGCTCATCCTCCACATTTAAATCAGGTATGTCAGATGAGTGGAGTAGATGCTTATAACCGATCACTTCGTGTACTTCTTGATCACTGACCTGAGCCATACTTGAGATTGATTCCAAGAGAATTTGGGCTGAACATTTATGATCGTCATCCCAATACGCATCATTGTCTAATTCCGTGCAATGCACACTTGGGATGGGATCGCTTTCCTCACATTTTATTCCTAAATTAAGTTGAGGTTCGAATAAACTAACCTCTACCTCATCATTGAAATCTTGTGTGTCATGTGAGCGAAGTATATAACTATCATTATAGTTGAAAGACACCCATGCCTCTTGACTATTCCCTTAGACCGTCATCGAGATCGACTCTTCGGTAAATTGAACCATATGCTCATTAACATAATCCAACTCTTCATTCCAAATTTCAGAGTTTTTCAAAAGCGAGTTAGGGTCACTTTCCTCACTTTGTTTCTCTGGATTGGGTTGAGGCTAGGATAAATGTTCACTCCCCAAGTATAGGGTTGTGATGTAGTAATAAACTCGGTAAGACTGAGGTCGAATCCACAGAGACTGATACCTGTACGTTATCTGAAACTAAGTAGAACTAGAACTAGACTAAGACAAAATCTAAATTGAAAGAATTGAAGGAGTAATGGTGAAGTATTTATCTAAAATTTAGAAAATTCAGAGATAGGAAACTAGGGTGCCAAAGATCCACTTGTAGCAATTGAGAAGTTACCTAGCAATGATTCAAGGACAAAACTGGAATTAGAGTCGTATCTTATCAGTTAGTAAGAAGAGATTTGTCAGATCTCTAAACTTCTCATGGATCTAATCATCAATAGAGGAGAGTGGTGAAGATTTAGAAGTGATTCCGTCACCTAACCATGCCCAGGAGACTATGGCAAACAACGACAATTTATCAAACCTACAACCAACATAGGAGAATTGTGAAAGTTAGGAAGGATTTCGTTACCCTACCATGCCCATGAGACGATGGTGAACAACCGGTCTTACTAATTTCACAATCTTAATAATGGGAAAAACATACTTAAAGTTATCGCAGATCCATTGTAATTTGAGTCACAATAAACCATTAAAAACTAAAAATATACCTTCTTAAATAATTAGAATCCATAAGAGTTCAACAAAACGTGAATCAAAGCCAAGCAAACGTCCCAATCATGCTACAAGCTTCACCTCTTAGCCCTAGCTAAGAGGTTTAGCTCATCACAGACATGGTAGACCAAAGACTCTTAAATAAACAAAACAACTAAAGAAAAAGGAGGGAAGAAAAGAAAACTTTGATGCTTCACAGGTCCAGGCCTCCACGGCTGCACTCCAGATCCCACCTCCCAGCATGATCCCCCACGTCTCTACTTCTCTCTCTTTTATATCCTGCATGAAGCGGTCGGCTGAAAGAGTCTGTGCGTAACTCCTTATGCAGTAACATGTGGAGTCGGTGCGTAGCCTTTTCGCAGCCAAGAAATAGTGTCGCAACTCCCTTCGATCTTTGCTTTCTTTCCAAAATATCCATGTCCCTTGGGACATTTTTGACCGAACTTCATGATGGACGGTCTGAATTACCCATCCAATGGTGATCAGAAACACAATGGTGCCCACAGCGGCCGGTTTTCCAGGCCAGGGGTGTGAATGCACTCGCGTTGGACTCCTGATGGAGTCCATTATAGTCGGTTACGGAAGAATCCATTCCGTTCATTGTATTCGCCTTGAAAATCAAGCTAGAAACGGATGGTTTTTGACTGGATTTGGTGTGGCCTACTAAGAGCTTTAGACCGCCGTCCGAATTGCGTTTGAACGGTGAAAAACCGATCATGCAGCTCTCTTCAAGTTCACTCTCCTAGGTCTGCATTAGCTAGGCCATTGGAGTCTACTGAAAGGTCCAGATCGGACCATCGATGTGTGATGGTGGCCCATAAAATCCCTCCGCAGGCTCTGTTGCGAAAGAGAGCCGACGCAGTGGCGCTGTGATGGTCGGTGGGCCCCAAATCGATGTCGAGTGGAAAATCCACGCCGTCCATTATATTTCCCTAAAAAAAACGTATAGAGCTGCTTGGTTTGGATCCAAACCGTGGTGGCCCATGAGATTTTCATTCCGCCGTCCATCTTGATTTTGAATGGAGCTTTCTTGTGATCGGCTGCATGGGACCAGAAGGTCACCTTGGTGCGGGTCGTGGCCACTACGTGGAGTTATTGGTCGGTGCGGATCATCCGTTTAGATGATGGGTGGGGTCCACTATAAAAAAAACGGCCGGACAGCATAAAGACGCTGTCCCTTTTTTTTTTATTTTTTAAAGGAAACACGGTCAAAGGCCTGTTTGACCGGACTGCACGGCCCAGTGCAATTTGGGTGGGCGTACACTATATGCACGTCCACCCTCATGTGGGATCCACTGTGATGTTCTGAGAAATTCGTTCCATCCATCAGATCTTTCATATCATTTTAACAGTTGGAACCAAAATTTAGGCATATCCAACTTGCAGGTGGGCCCTAGATCAATGAATTTTGGGCTAATTTGTCTGTTGGGCTGCTTCCACATAGGTCCGGGAGCTGAAATTTGATGTGTACGGTTTATTTGTAGTTCTCAAGCCATGTATGAAGTTTCGAGTTGAACGGATGGTGAGAACCCTACGATCTTGCATTCTGGACGACTTTTAGGCCACTTGAGCTTAAATTTCTCAATTTTCTTGGATTTCTAGCATGTAAGTCTGTCGATCTTGGTCCCCTGGGGTCCATTCTTTGTCTCGGTGGGGACGGAACGTTAAATTTATGCTTTAAGCACCCTTTTTCAGTCCATGCTCGTAAATACACTCTGCATCACAAACACGATTAAAGCAGGCTATTAAACGGTATCATGTTCGTAAATCTAGGCAATAATTAGGGTCTGATATGCAATATTTGACCCTCAGCACAACCCCCAACCAGCATTTTGCTAGTCCCAAGCAAAATATGCGAAAAATAAGTTGAGAATGACCGGAAAATTTTTATAAACTTAAGTGATTTTGAAAAATAATTTGGATACTAGAATTTTAAGATTAATGAATGTTGGGTATTGCTTTCTCCTGGACTCAAGTGCATGACAAACCTCATAATCAAGTTCTAAGCATTAATCCATCAATTAGAAAAATTCTAAGCATTGAGTTTCATGCGTGTTTAGTGAAATCTTGGCTTATCGACATTACGATTCAATTCATTATTGAATGATATCATTGGTAACCAATAAGGGTATTCAGGACACCCAAAACTAAACATGCCTCATAAATCATCCTACCAACTTTGATTTGATTTTGATATTCTTCTTCTTCTTTTTTTTTTCTTTTTTTTTTTATTATTAAAAGAATGTCAAGAGGGTAATCAAATTATCACCTATAAGGAGCAAACCTATGGTGAAATTAGTTGCCCAACTCTTTTCAACTGTTAACCATGGGAAATCGAATCCACACCTATAGGGAGCAAACTTATGGTGAAGATTAATTGCCCAACCTTTTCAATTTTTCTTTTTTATACCTTGATGAAAAAATATTTCAGGCCGGTTCCTTTCATGCTCAGTGATTACCAAGTTAATCCTTCAATATGGAACTGAAACCTTAATGTGTAAGCGAGATGTGACATGTGAAATCATGACTCAATCAATGTTTAAAACTTCTAATCATGGATTGATAAGTCGAACTCAACTGTAAAATCTAATAGATAATTGAATCCGAGAGTCATAGATTACCAACATCATGTATCTTGAAATTCTAAGTGCCCTAGATGGCTGTCAAAATTACTTCGAATTCACAAGAAATGCCAGAAAATTTTAAAAATTTTCACAATTTTTGCTCAAGACCAAGAAAACACTGATCAGGTAACCTAATCTCCCACCCCCAACCTAAAATCTACATTGTCCTCAATGTAAAAGATATGAGAATGTGATGCACATGGGACAACCAAAGTACAAGAGGAGTGATGGAAAGATAGTACCTGGATGAAAGAATCAAGAGGCTGTCCAAAGATATCTATGTAAGAGCGGGTCAACACAAGACAGAAATCAACAAAAGCAAAATAACAAAAATAAAATCACAAACGGAAGATCCTACCTATACCACTTTCGCAGGTGCTCTCGATTGCATTTAGCGTATGCAACAAGCCTTTAAACCCCTAGGTTGCTCCTAGTGGACGAGTTGTAGTCTCGTGAGGGTTTACAGTAATGTTACCCACAAACATTGAATTGACTAATCATGGAATCAAAAGCTGGGTTGCCTCCTAGGAGCGCTAAGTTTAACATCTTCAGCCAAACTAAAGCAACTACCCTAATCCTATGAAAGCAGGGGAAAGACTACTCAGTAATGCCACAAGGTTCCTCTTCCGGCCAATATCTAGATAAATTTCTCAGTAGGTTCCTCAACAGGATCATCCAAAAGCCCTTTTTGTAATAGGCTTAGATGCGCTAGAGCATGGCGTTCCAAAGAAACTTATGTACCGCATTAAAAATCTGGCGTTAATTTGCCTGAGGTATCCAGAGTATATACGATTCACCTGCGATAGAAGAAGTTTCAATGTTAGTATCCCATGGTGAATTAGAGACTATAAGTATATAAGATTCAAAAAGGTTTTCAGGAAGTGATGTAGCCTCAACAGATTCCGAAGTTGCAGATGTCGGTTCCATTATTAGCTCCTCCTACTTTAATGGTAGACAGTGAGGATCGAGGGAGGGAGGGGCTGCAGAGTTAGGGTTCTCTCGGTCTGTGACAACTACCGAGATATTCTCTTGTAAGGCATCCACTATTTCTTGTATCATGGGATCGTTTGAATCTATAAAGTGTGCCAAGTAATCATCCAAAGAGTCGAAACATTCAGTTGAAATGAGTTCATTCATCCTATCGAGATCTGTGATGATATGTCCAATAGCTCCTTTATCTTCTTCGAGAGTAGAAATGAGCATACTCTCTTGATTGTTCTCAAGGTGGGATGGAATCACCACTAGGTTTATCTTTTCTTGACCTAAATAGGCATATTTCAAATCAGAGGGTAAAGGTTTTAGGCCACGCTTCGGTGCTTTGAGGTTAGACGATAGAGACATTACATCGGTCTGGGGTAACTTTTCAAATTGTGGCCTCCACTGGTTAACTTCAAGTATCGGTGCAGCATCAAGTATGGCACACGTCTCCTTAGTCATGTCATCATTAAAATTATGGGAGCGAGTCAGGCGCGTCTCTAGAGGGTCAGAGGGTAAAGTCAAAGGTGTCATATCTTCCACGAAAGTGTCAATCATGTTAATATCGTGGAAATCGTCCTCATCCTCTAACTGTCTACCTGTATTGAAAAATATGTTTGACTCCAATGTCATATTCCCGAAAGACATAGTCATGACACCATTCCTGCAATTAATAATTGCGTTTGAAGTGGCAAGGAATGGGCGACTAAGAATGATGGGAATCTAAGTGCTCATGTTACTGATGGGTTCGGTATCCAGGATGATAAAATCTACAAGGTAGTAAAATCTATCGACCTGGACCAATACATCCTCAATTATCCCTCTTGGTATACGAATAGAGCGATCAGCAAGTTGTAGTGTGGTTGGGGTGGGTTTTAATTCACCCAAACCTAACTGTTTGTATACCGAGTAGGGAATCAGATTGACGCTTGCTCCTAAGTCAAGAAGTGCGTACTCAATTCGATAGTCCCCGATTACACATGATATGGTTGGACTGCCAGGATCTTTGAATTTTTGCGGTGCATCTTGCTTTAGGATGACACTCACTTTCTCAGTCAAGAAGATTTTTTTTGAATATTATGTCGTCTTTTGGTCGTACATAAGTCTTTCAGAAATTTGGCATATGAAGGTATTTGTTTTACAGCATCCAGTAGCAGGATGTTGATCTTCACCTGTTTCAACACCTCTAAAATATCCTAAGAGTTAGAGAGAGATTTTGGTGCAACCAATCGTTGGGGGAATGGAGCAACTGGCTTCTCATGAGGCTCCGGTTCTACCTCTTGTGGGACATGGCTAGATCCATCTTCTTTGTCCACTTCCGGGTCCTTAGGCTTTTCAGCCCTAACCGGAATGGTTTTGTCAATGATCTTTCCACTCCTAAGAGTAGTGATGGATTTAGCTTGTTCCATCTAGTTTGAAGAGCTAGGGTCACTTATTTCATATTGCGGCTTGGGATTGGGGAGAGGTTGAGTAGGAAACATCCCCTTTCCTCCACTTGTTAATTGTGACTCTATCCTTTGAATAGACGATGCAAGCGTTCCTAATACTGTATGGATATCATGGAATGCTTGTGCCAAATTCTGATTAAGTAGCTCTTATTCTCGAATATGTTTTTGAACCAGAACCTCTTGAGGTTTCTCTTGATTTGGAATTTGGTTGAAGAAACCTTGAGGAGTAGCCGTTTGTCCATTCCTCCAACTGAAGTTTGGATGATTTCTCCAACCGGGATTGTATGTATTAGACGTAGGTCCATTGAAAGGTCTTTGAAAATTATTTACAGCATTGGATTGTTCAGTCAGTACCTCTTGAAAGGCAGATATGGTTGGACACTTTTCAGTTGTGTGACTGTTACAACCACAAATACTGCAAACAACTTCCTTACCCTTATCCTTCCTTGATTCCATGGCCTCGAATTTCTTTATGAGATTAGCCGCTTTAACGTTGATATCATCATCCTCTTTCAGCAGGTATACCCCGCCCCTTTCCTTTGATTGAGTGGGCCTAGAAGTGGTACTTGATTTAGGGTATGTGTCCCATGATTGTGCGTTTTCAGCAAGTCTATCCAAGTAATCCCACACATCATCAACATTTTTATTCATGAATTCTCCATTACACATTGTCTCAACCAATTGGCGCATAGAGGATGTCAGCCCATCATCCGCCACGTTTCAAAACCGTGTTGTGGGCAAGAGTTGACAAGATCCTTGAACCGCTCCCAACATTGGAAGAATGTTTCATCCTCCCTTTGGGCGAAGTTCATGATTGATTTTCTAAGAGTGGTCGTTTTATGATATGGAAAAAATTTCTTTATGAACTCTCTTTGCATATCATTCCATGTGCCAATAGATCTAGGACGTAGTGAATGCAACCACGTCTTAGCTTTTTCTTTCAAAGAAAAGGAGAAGAGTTTCAACCTGACTGTGTCCTCAAACACGTTTGGAGAATATAAAGTGGTTATAATCTCATCAAACTCTTTCAAGTGTAGATACGGTTCTTCAGATTCAAGCCCATAAAATTTAGGAAGGAGTTGTATCACCCCTGGCTTGATATTCATGTCTCGTATTCTCAGGAAAAACCATACATGAGGGCGTGCTCACCCCTGCCGGTTGTAAATAGCCGCGTAAAGTACGAGGCCGGGGTGCTTGATGTACCTCATTCTCATCATGGACATCCTCATTCTCAGGTGGAGGTAGTGCTTGAGGTTGATTTGCAGCCATAACCTCAATTCAGATTCTAAACTTAAACCTAAAGGAGAGAAATGAAAAAATCTAGAAAGAAAGAGAGAATTTTGAAAAGAAGTTACCAGATGTGGTGTTCCTAAGTTAAAACCTGCAAAATGAAACAAGAAAGTCAGTTTCCTTAAAAGAGAAATTCTAAATATAGAAAAATTCTAAAAAGAAAAATAGAAAGAAGACTAGTTTCTAAAAAGGGAAAATAACTAACCTAGTTTCTAAAAATAAAAAGTGGAAAGTTCTAAACCTAAAGTTAGAAAATTCTAAATTAGAAATCCTAATCCTAAAATAGAAAGTAATGTTAGTTCTTGAAAAGGAAAAAAATAATAATAATAATAATTCTAAAATAAACGAAAGCTTAGAAATAGAAAATTTCTAAAAATAGAAAGTTAGTTTCTAAAAAGGATACTTAGAATAAGAAAATTTCTAAAACTAAAATCCTAATTCTAAAAATAGAAAAATTAGAAAAATTAGGAAGGGATTACCAAATTAGAAGTTTCTATCTCAGGATCCTACAAAAACAGAAAAACAGGTTAGTTTCTATAAATCAAACAGAAAAAATCCTAACATAAAATTAGCAAAAATCCTAATCTTAAACTAATTCTAAAATTTGTCAATTTTAGAAAAAATGCAACTGTCAGTCCCCGGCAACGGTGCCAAAAACTCGTTCACTCCCCAAGTATAAGGTTGTGATATAGTAATAAACTCGGTAAGACCGAGGTCGAATCCATAGAGACTGATACCTGTACGTTACCTGAAACTAAGTAGAACTAGAACTAGACTAAGATAAAATCTAAATCGAAAGAATTGAGGGAGTAATGGTGAAGTATTTATCTAAAATTTAGAGAATTCAGAGATAGAAAACTAGGGTGCCAAAGATCCACTTGTAGCAATTGAGAAGTTACCTAGCAATGATTCAAGGACATAACTGGAATTAGAGTCGTATCTTATCCAGTTAGTAAGAAGAGATTTGTCAGATCTCTGAACTTCTCATGGATCTAATCATCAATAGAGAAGAGTGGTGAAGATTTAGAAGTGATTCCGTCACCTAACCATGCCCAGGAGACTATGACAAACAATGACAATTTATCAAACCCACAACCAACATAGGAGAATTGTGAAAGTTAGGAAGGATTCCGTCACCCTACCATGCCCATGAGACGATGGTGAACAACCGGTCTTACTAATTTCACAATCTTAATAATGGGAAAAACATACTTAAAGTTATCGCAGATCCATTGTAATTTGAGTCACAATAAACCATTAAAAACTAAAAATATACCTTCTTAAATAATTAGAATCCATAAGAGTTCAACAAAACATGAATCAAAGCCAAGCAAACGTCCCAATCATGTTGCAAGCTTCACTTCTTAGCCCTAGCTAATAGGTTTAGTTCATCACAGACATGGTGGACCAAAGACTCTTAAATAAACAAAACAACTAAAGAAAAAGGAGGGAAGAAAAGAAAACTCTGATGCTTCACAGGTCCAGGCCTCCACGGCTGCACTCCAGATCCCACCTCCCAGCATGATCCCCCACGTCTCTACTTCTCTCTTTTATATCTGCATGAGGCGGTCGGCTGGAAGAGTCTGTGCGTAACTCCTTATGCAGCAACATGTGGAGTCGGTGCGTAGCCTTTTCGCAGCCAAGAAATAGTGTCCCAACTCCCTTCGGTCTTTGCTTTCTTTCCAAAAGATCCACGTCCCTTGGGACATTTTTGACCGAACTTCGTGATGGACGGTCTGAATTACCCATCCAATGGTGATCAGAAACACAATGGTGCCCATAGCGGCCGGTTTTCCCGGCACAGGGGTGTGAATGCACTCGCGCTGGACTCCTGATGGAGTCCATTATCGTCGGTTACGGAAGAATCCATTCCGTTCATTGTATTCGCCTTGAAAATCAAGCTAGAAATGGATGGTTTTTGACTAGATTTGGTGTGGCCTACTAAGAGCTTTAGACCGCCGTCCGAATTGCGTTTGAACGGTGAAAAACCGATCATGCAGCTCTCTTCAAGTTCACTCTCCTAGGTCTGCATTAGCTAGGCCATTGGAGTCTACTGAAAGGTCTAGATCGGACCATCGATGCGTGATGGTGGCCCACAAAATCCCTCCGCAGGCTCTGTTGCGAAACAGAGCCGACGCAGTGGCGCTGTGATGGTCGGTGGGCCCCAAATCGATGTCGGGTGGAAAATCCACGCCGTCCATTATATTTCCCTAAAAAAACGTATAGACCTGCTTGGTTTGGATCCAAATAGTGGTGGCTCATGAGATTTTCATTCCGCCGTCCATCTTAATTTTGAACGGAGCTTTCTTGTGATCGGCTGCATGGGACCAGAAGGTCACCTTGGTGAGGGTCGTGGCCACCACGTGGAGTTATTGGTCGGTTCAGATCATCCGTTTGGATGATGGGTGGGGTCCACTATAAAAAAACGGACGGACAGCGTAAAGACGCTGTCCCTTTTTTTTTTTTTTAAAGGAAACAAGGTCAAAGGCCTGTTTGACCGGACTGCATGACCCGGTGCAATTAGGGTGGGCGTACACTATATGTACGTCCACCCTCATGTGGGATCCACTGTGATGTTCTCAGAAATCCGTTCCATCCATCAGATCTTTCATATCATTTTAACAGTTGGAACCAAAATTTAGGCATATCCAGCTTGCAGGTGGGCCCCAGATCAATGAATTTTGGGCTGATTTGTCTGTTGGGCTGCTTCCACAGAGGTCCAGGAGCTGAAATTTGATGTATACGGTTTATTTGTAGTTCTCAAGCTATGTATGAAGTTTCGAGTTGAACGAATGGTGAGAACCCTACGATCTTACATTCTGGATGACTTTTAGGCCACTTGAGCTTAAATTTCTCAATTTTCTCGAATTTCTGGCATGTAAGCCTGTCGATCTTGGCCCCCTAGGGTCCATTCTTTGTCTTGGTGGCAACGGAACGTTGAATTTATGCTTTAAGCACCCTTTTTTAGTCCATGCTTGTAAATACACTCTGCATCACAAACACGACTAAAGCAGGCCATTAAACGGTATTATGTTCATAAATCTAGGCAATAATTAGGGTCTGATATGCAATATTTGACCCTCAACAATAAACTAGCTTTGTTCCTCTCATTGAGGTGCGATTCAATCACTTCTAATGATTTCATCATGTCCACAACATGCTGGGTGAATTGTTATAGATTAAAACATGAATCCTCTTGGATCATTTTTGGTTAGATCTCAAAGGTAAGGGATCCAAGTGAATTATCACTGTAACATGTTGTTAGTTCACCTTTCCAATTTTGATGTTTCCACTGATCATTGTCATACAAATCATAAGTGAGAAAAATCTGATGGTTGATAATAATTCTCATTCCCATAGTCATTATAACCCTAACACTCATGTACTGTTTAATTAATCTGTGGGGTGTAATTATTCTCCTGCATATGATCGCGTAAGGACTTCTTAACTGGTGGAGCATTATATTCCGATCGGTTCTCAATGATGGTTTTAAAAAATTTTTGAGACATAGGTTAATTTATATCATAATCATTGTCCCAATATATATTATTCTTTTCAGCATACTAACGTTCTCACTCTTGCATATACATGGTGAAACCCTAACTCAGAATCTAACCTTAAGAAAAATAAAAGAAAAGATCCTACAACAGTATAAAAAGTAAAATGAGAAGTTAGAAAGAAGTTACCAGATTAGAGTTCCTATGTTAAGGTCCTGTAAAAGAAAACAAAAGAAATTAGTTTCTAAAGTTATAAAGTTTCTAAAATTAGAAAATAAGTTAGTTTCTAAAAAATAAAAGAAATCCTACAATTAGAAAGTTTTTAAAAATCAAATAAAACCCTAAACCTAAAAATAGAAAAAGTAGAAAAATTAGACAGAGGTTACCACTTTAAAGAGTCTATGTCAGGGCCTACAAAATAAAAAAGTTAGGTTAGTTTCTAAAAATAAAAAATAAGAACCTAATCCTAAAGTTAGAAAATTCTAATCTTAACCTAATTGTAAAACTAGTTAATTTCAGAAAAAATGTAACTGTCAATCCCTGGTAATGACGCCAAAAATTTGTTCACACCCTAAGTATAGGGTTGTGATGTAGTAATAATCTCGGTAAGACTAAGGTTAAATCCACAGGGACTGAACCTTGTATGTAATCTGAAAGTAACTTGAACTAGAACTAGGCGAAGATGTAATCTAAACCAAAAGATTTTTAAGAGGATAATTGTGAAGTATTAAACTATTGCTTGTAAAATTCAAAGGTGTGAAACTTGGGTGTCAAGGATCCACTTATAGAGATCAGGGAGATCTATGCTTGGTTCAAGAACACAACTGGAATTAGAGTCCCATCTTCATCCAGATGGAAGATATATCATTAAAAATCATATCTGAACTTCCTTTGATCCAGTTTTCAAGATAAGATATGTATGAGAATTAGAATTGATTCCATCACAAAACCATGCCTATGAGACAAGGCAAACAATAGAATTTAACCAATCCATAACCAATCTGAGAGAGTTATGGACGTAGGGAAGGGTTCCTAACTGATATTGCTTCGGTCTGTTATAGGGTAAGAACCTCACATCATCTGAACTATTATTTCCTCGACTGCTTCACTTATCCATGAACTTATTCATCGTTAACCTTTTGTCTAGGTGGTCCCGATGTTTTTATCTATCCGTGAAAAGGTGGTACAGATGACTCGAAATCAGGAGGCTATGGGAGCGGCACTTCAAGAGAAGACGGCTGAGGCTAAAACTGCACAGAAAGTGAGGGCTGAGGCTAAAGCTCGGCTATCATCTGTCAACGAGGAACAGGATGCTCTAAAGGCTTGGTTGGTTAAAGCCATGATGAAGGAGGTCTTGGTGATGATCGAACTCTCTGTGACCATGTCCCAACTGGAGGTGGCTCAAGCTGAGTTGTTGGGAGTGAAAGCTGAGGGAGTCAAAAGCTGACTCGATTGCATAATGGGTTGAGTTTGAAGCTTCGGCAGCTTCAATCAGGGTCGCGGTTATGGAGGAATTCAAGTCTTCAGCGGAAAGAACCGTCGAGGATAACAGCTTCTACCATTGCATTTATGATGCTTGCCTCGAGGACGTTAAGGCCTATCTAGATCTCAACCTGGATGCTCTTATTGCTGAGGATGTTTAAGATAAAACTCCCGAGCAAGTTGCCCTTGCCAACCAACCCCCTCCTACCAACCAGACCCCTTATGTCAATCTACCTCTTCCTCTGGTGGATTGATACGCCCCTGAATATATTTTTCTCTTTTAAAAAAAAAATTTGCTTAAACGGATATTGTGGCAATTGGGTGCCACTTTTTGGTGAATACTTTGATTATTTTAATATTTTCATTTATGATTGATTGTCGTAGAGTAGTGATTGCTTGAATTATCATTGATTATAGTTGATGAGCCGACCTCTTCTTTAAGGGTCGGGTCGTTGAAGGGTTGCTTCTCTACACTTGATGGATGGTCCTCTATAGACCGCACTATTTTTAATGAGCCGAGCCTTTATTTAAGAGCTGCTTCATTAAATGAGCTTTTTCTCCCATCGGAGGCCCTACGTTACGTAGAGAGGTATAAGGCGCGTAGGGTCGAGCATTACCGTGTCGAGGAATTCTTTTTATTAAAGAGAAGATTCATCACAATCAGGTGTCAACCTTTATTTTTTATAAGTAGTAGATCTTTAGGTGCTCGGCATTGCATGGGTGTGGTAGCGGTCGACCCTCGAATCTTCAAGTCGGTAGGAGCCTAGCTTAGCTGAGCTGGTCACACAATAAGGACCTTCCCACGTTAGTCTTAGACCCCTCGTGCCAAGCTCATTAGTGTTCTGAAATGTTTTGCGGAGGATGAGGTCCCCGCCCTTGAAGCACCTTACCTTGACTCAAGAATTGTAGAACCAGGCCACTTGTTGCTGTTCTGAGTGCAAGCAGATCTCACACTTCTTCGAAGAGGTCAAGGTGTGATTCCATGTGCTAAAAATTTTAATCCTCTTCGAATGATTGCACTCGTGCCATAGGGAGCCCTATTTCAACCGAGACCACTGCCTCGGCCCCAAAGGATAAAGAGGATGGAGTCTCACCGGTCGAGGACCTAGCCATGGTCCTGTAAGCCATTAATACGAAGGAGAGCTCATCTGCCCAAGCACCTTTTGCTTTCTCGAGCCTGGTCTTGAGGTGATTCTTTATTATCTTATTTACTGCCTCAACCTGCCCATTTGACTAAGGATGTCGAGGTGACGAATAAGCATTCCAAATGCCGAGCCTTTGGTACATTCCTCGGAACCTTTTGTTGTCAAACTGTCTCTCATTATTGGATACTATGGTATGCATGATCTCGAATCTGTAGATTATATTCTTCCACACGAAGTCCATCACCTTTTGCTCGATGATCTTGGACACGGGCTCAACTTCCGCCCATTTAGTAAAATAATCGACCATCACAATCGCATACTTTGTTTGACTTTTGCTTAGGGGTAATGGTCCAATAATATTGATCCCCCACTGAATGAATGGCCATGACCCACTCATGGGGGTCAGCTCCTTTGTAGGTTGCCTAAGGACGGCAGCGAACCTCTGACACTTGTCACATCTTCAGGCAAAGCTCTTGGAATCCTCCTGCAGTGTTGGCCAAAAGTACCCTTGTCGGATGATCTTGCGAGCTAAGGCTCGGCTACCAAAATGGTTACCGCAGATGCCTTCATGTCTCTCACAAGACGTAGTCAGCTTCATCAGGTTTGAGACATCTTAAGTAAGGTATAGAGAAACCTATATTGTATAGAACGTCGTCGAGGATCACATATCGAGCTGATCTGAGTCTTAGTTATCATCTTTCTAATTTATCCTCGGGGAGCTTCCCTTCCTGGATGTACTCAATGATTGGGTCCATCCAACTTGGGGCTACTTGCACGGGCTGGACAACCTCATGGTTCATGTTGTCAATGCTCGGCTTGGTGAGGAATTCTATCGGGATGAGCTTCGAAACTTCTCCATTTGTCGTGGAGGTTAGCTTCGCGAGGGTGTTCACCCATGAATTATCTGCTCTCGGGATTTGACTGATTTTGTAACTTTGGAACTTGTTGATCAGCTTACGAGCTTCGGCTATGTAAGCAATAATTTGAGCTTCCTTTGCCTAGTATTATCACTACGCCAAAACAACGAAAAAAGGATGGTTGAAAACCATTTCAAATGACAAAAAAGACGGTTTTGAACCGTCGCATGGGCCGTCATATTTTGGGGCGTCGTATTAATTAAAGGACAGTCATGAACAGTCATTCTTATTAACATTTAAAGGACGGTCATGAAGAGTCTATAAAAAGGACGGTCATGGACCGTCCTTAAAAAGGATGCTATGAACTCTCTTGTGAGCTTTAAAAGGATGGTCATGGACCGTCCTTAAAAAGGACTGCTATGAACCGTCTCTTATGAGCATTCAAAGGATGGTCATGGACCATCCTTAAAAAAGACTGCTATGAACCGTCTCTTATGAGCCTTCAAAGGACGTCATGGACCGTCCTTAAAAAGGACTGCTATGAACCGTTTCCTATGACCCTTAAAAGGATGGTCATCGACCGTCTCATACTTGAATATTTAGAAAAATATGGACGGCCTAGAGCCGTCAGAAATTTTCAAATATGAGACGGTCGATACACACCTGTTACAATATTTCATCGTATTCTTCCTGATATACACCTGTTATATAATATATTTCATCATATTCACATTCACATCCATCTAAACCCAAACTAGGTAAATCCATCCAAACATAAACTACATTCATCCAAACATAAACTACATCCATCCAAACACAAACAATCTTATCCACATTATATTCATCCACGCATAAATACATATAAGTTTAACATCATAAATAAAAAGGAAAAAAATCAGCAACAATTTTCTTTTTGTGTGTCTTTCAACTAATAAAAAAATATTCAACCAACAAACATTATAATTCAGAATCATGAAGAATTGCAGAAACTCATTCGCTTAATTTTTTTTTTTTTAAGGTTAGGGAGTTGAGATTAGGATTAGGTGTAGGTCTAAGTTTAGGGATTTGAGAATACATTTAGGTTTTAGGTTATATTTTTAGGTTTAGGTTTTAGGTTTAGGTTAAGGTTAGGTTTTAGGTTATAGGTTATAGGTTTTGGTTTAGGTTATAGGTTTTGGTTTAGGTTTAGGTTAAGGTTTAGGTTTAGGTTTAGGTTTAGGTTATAGGTTTAGGTTAAGGTTTAGGTTTAGGTTATAGGTTATAGTATATAGGTTATAGCTTTAGGAATTGAGAATAGGGTTAAGGTTTAGGTTTAAGAAATCGGGTTCGGAGTTCGGGATCGGTTTGGGTTTTCGGGTTTAGGTTTAAGTTTAGGTTAGGGAGTTGAGATTAGGATTAGGTGTAGGTTTAGGTTTAAGGATTTGAGAATACATTTAGGTTTTAGGCTTAGGTTTAGGTTTTAAGCTTAGGTTTAAGTTATAGGTTTAGGTTATAGGTTTAGGTTTAGGTTATAAGTGTAGGTTATAGGTTTAGGTTTAGGTTAGGTTATAGGTTAAGGTTTAAGGAATTGAGAATAGGTTAAGGTTTAGGTTTAGGAAATCAGGTTTAGGTTCGAGATTGGGTTTAGGTTTGAGTTTTCAAGTTTAGGTTTAAGTTTAGGTTAGGGAGTTGAGATTAGGATTAGGTGTAGGTTTAGGTTTAGGGATTTGAGAATACATTTAGGTTTTAAGTTTTAGGTTTAGGTTTAGGTTTTAGGTTATAGGTTAAGGTTTAGGTTAAGTTAGGTTAAGGTTATAAGTTTAGGTTATAGGTCATAGGTTTTGGTTTAGGTTAAGGTTATAGGTTTAGGTTTAGGTTTAGGTTAGATTATAGGTTATAAGTTTAGGTTATAGGTTATAGGTCGTAGGTTTTGGTTTAGGTTAAGGTTATAGGTTTAGGTTTAGGTTTAGGTTAAGGTTTAGGTTTAGATTTAGGTTAAGGTTTAGGATTAGGAAATTGGGTTAGGGTTTGGGATCGGGTTTAGGTTTGGGTTTTCAAGTTTAGGTTTAGGTTTAGGTTAGGGAGTTGAGATTAGGATTAGGTGTAGGTTTAGGTTTAGGGATTTGAGAATACATTTAGGTTTTAGGTTTAGGGATTTGAGAATACATTTAGGTTTTAGGTTTAGGTTTAGGTTTTAGGTTATAGGTTAAGGTTTATGTTTTAGATTTAGGTTAAGGTTAGGTTTTGGTTTAGGTTAAGGTTATAGGTTTAGGTTAAGGTTTAGGTTTAGGTTATAAGCTATAGGTTTAGGGAATTGAGAATTGGTTAAGGTTTAGGTTTAGGAAATCGGGTTCGTGTTCGGGATCGGGTTTAGGTTTGGGTTTTCAAGTTTAGGTTTAGTTTAGCTTAGGGAGTTGAGATTATGATTAGGTGTAGGTTTAGGTTTAGGAGGTTTAGGGATTTGAGAATATGTTTAGGTTTTAGTTTTAGGTTTAGGTTTTAGGTTATAGGTTAAGGTTTAGGTTTTAGGTTTAGGTTAAGGTTAGGTTATAGGTTATAAGTTTAGGTTTTAAGTTATAGGTTAAGGTTTTAGGTCATAGGTTTTGGTTTAGGTTAAGGTTCTGAGTTTAGGTTAAGGTTTAGGTTTAGGTTATAAGCTATAGGTTTAGGGAATTGAGAATAGGTTAAGGTTTAGGTTTAGGAAATCGGGTTCGGGTTCGGGAATGGGTTTAGGTTTGGGTTTTCAAGTTTAGGTTTAGGTTTAGGTTAGGGAGTTGAGATTAGGATTAGGTGTAGGTTTAGGTTTAGGGATTTGAGAATATATTTAGGTTTTAGGTTATAGGTTAAGGTTTAGGTTTTAGGTTTAGGTTAAGGTTAGGTTATAGGTTATAAGTTTAGGTTTTAGGATATAGGTTAAGGTTTAAGGTCATAGGTTTAGGTTAAGGTTTAGGTTTAGGTTATAAACTACAGGTTTAGGGAATTGAGAATATGTTAAGGTTTAGGTTTAGGAAATCAGGTTTAGGTTTGGGTTTTCAAGTTTAGGTTTAGGTTTAGGTTAGGGAGTTGAGATTAGGATTAGGTGTAAGTTTAGGTTTAAGGATTTGAGAATACATTTAGGTTTTAGGTTTAGGTTTAGGTTTTAGGTTATAGGTTAAGGTTTAGGTTAAGGTTAGGTTATAGGTTATAAGTTTAGGTTATAGGTTATAAGTTAAAGTTTTAGGTCATAGGTTTTGGTTTAGGTTAAGGTTATAGGTTTAGGTTTAGGTTTGGGGAATTGAGAATAGGTTTAGGTTTAGGAAATCGGGTTCGGGTTTAGGTTTGGGTTTTCAAGTTTAGGTTTAGGTTTAAGTTAGGGAGTTGAGATTAGGATTAGGTGTAGGTTTAGGTTTAGGGATTTGAGAATACATTTAGGTTTTAGGTTTAGGTTTAGGTTTTAGGTTATAGGTATAAGTTTTGGGATTTGAGAATAGGTTTAAGGTTAAGGTTATAAGTTTAGATTAAGGTTGTAAGTATAGGTTATAGGTTTAGGTTAAGGTTTAGGTTTAGGTTATAAGTATAGGTTTAGGAATTGAGAATAGGTTAAGGTTTAGGTTTAGGAAATCGGGTTCGAGTTCGGGATCGGGTTTAGGTTTGGGTTTTCAAGTTTAGGTTTAGGTTTAGGTTAGGGAGTTGAGATTAAGATTAGGTGTAGGTTTAGGTTTAGGGATTTAAGAATACATTTAGGTTTTACATTTAGGTTTAGGTTTAGGTTTTGGGATTTGAGAATAGCTTTAGGTTAAGGTTATAAGTTTAGGTTAAGGTTATAAGTATAGTTTATAGGTTTAGGTTAAGGTTTAGGTTTAGGTTATAAGTATAGGTTTTGGGATTTGAGAATAGGTTTAGGTTAAGGTTATAAGTTTACGTTAAGGTTATAAGTATAGGTTTAGGTTATATGTTAAGGTTTAGGTCTAGGTTATAAGTATAGGTTAAGGTTGTAAGTATAGGTTATAGGTTAAGGTTTAGGTTTAGGTTTAGGTTATAAGTATAGATTTTGGGATTTGAGAATAGGTTTAGGTTAAGATTATAAGTTTAGGTTAAGGTTATAAGTATAGGTTTAGGTTATAGGTTTAGGTTATGAGTATAGATTTTGGGATTTGAGAATAAGTTTAGGTTAATGTTATAACTTTAGGTTAAGGTTATAACTTTAGGTTAAGGTTATAAGTATAGGTTTAGGTTATAGGTTAAGGTTTAGGTTTAGGTTATGAGTATAGCTTTTTAGATTTGAGAATAGGTTTAGGTTATAGGTTATAGGTTATAAGTATCGGTAATTGAGAATAGGTTTAGGTTATAGGTTTAGGGTGCGGTTTAGGTTAAGGGTGTGGTTCCTGCAAATATAGATATAACATGGCCTGTCCAAATGGCTAGGCCCCTCCAATGCTGTCCATAGGAAATTGACAACTTCATCATGGTCATAACAGCAGTTCCCACCTTCCAGGGACCCCCGCTCATCAAGATAGCTCCGACGCACATCCGGGTCTGGTCCATTAATTTCGAGCAAATACATAAACATGGCATGTATAAAGGATCAGGCCCCTCCAATGTTGTCCATAGGAAATGGACAGCTTCATCATGGTCATAACAGCGGTTCCCACCTTCCAGGGACCTTCATTCATCTGGATAGATCCGATGCACATCCGGGTCTACTCCATTAATTTCGAGCAAATATATAAACATGGCATGTCCAAATGGCCATGGTCCTCCAATGTTGTCCATAAGAAATGGACAGCTTCATCATGGTCATAACAGCGGTTTCTAGCTTCCATGGATCTCCGCTCAACATCCGGATAGCTCCGATGCACATCCGGGTTTGCTCCATCAATTTCGAGCTAATACATTTAAAAATAATATAAATATATCTAAAAGCATCTGGATACTTAGGGAAGGCCTCCCATATTTGTATTGTTGGTTACTCATCCTTTTGTCTACAAGCCACAATCAACCAACAATTTCTATCGTTACCTGTACTCTGAAACCAATACAAATATAACTGGGAAAAATATAAGGAATAAGAAAAAATGAATTTACCTGTACACATCATTAAATGTTTCCCTATAATGAGGTGATATTATATCTTTGATAGACATAACTTGCATGACAGAGAAAAATGCAACCGATACAGTCTGTTACACTTCAAAGGAGAAAAAAGATTTGTGGTTGCACCGATATTCTAGTACATTATGAACGGCTGCCTACGTATCCAAAAAGTCAGATTGGGATCAAGCCACTACGTAGTTCTTTTTAATTACCCAAGTTATTAAAGGTCATAAATTTAATATTTAACAAAGTATCATTGAACGTTGTCTCAAATCGTTTCTGGTTGGTGCATTTACAAAAATTCAAATACACAATCAATGTATATTTTGTTTACATCTCATACTGCAACAAGAGACAACGTTCTGTCAATACTTCAGTTACATTTGAAATTGAAATCCTTTAGTGACTTGGTTAATAAAAAACAAATGACAACAAGCCATAATTAATAAAAAGGATGCTAAAGATTAAATAAATAAAAAAGGCAACTTCATCAAAAAAGGATTTCAGTGAATAATAAAGTTTTCGTCATATAAATTATCAAAGCATGTCCTAGAGTTCAAAAATTTAAACAAAATTACTAAATATTCAAATTCTCATCAGGAATTTCGGCCAAACAACAATTTCATCTTGAGGCTGACTACCATGTTCCTCATTGACCTCATTCATACATGCATCTAAGTCATCGGGTTCAACACGACCAAAAGTATCATTAACCAAATCAACCATTCTAGGCAACAACTCTTCATTATAATTAGTGGCAGATGTACTAAGAGCCTTGGCATTGACACTCATATTGGAAAGTTGTTCTCCATGAAAAAACCAAGTTGTGTATGTCTGATCTATACCATTCATAATCAAATGCTCAGAAACTGTACTTATTATTTTCTTCCCACGCACATTACGACATTTAGCACAAGGACAACTATACAAATCAACACCTCTTGAATTCCTTTTCGCAAAAATAATAAATGATTCAATGCCTTTAATGTATTCATCACTCAATATATCTTTTGTCATCTAATGCTTGCTCGGGGGCATCAAATCCATTTCTGATTCACGCGCATGCAGCATATAAAAAGTGAGATATAATAAAAAAAAAAAGAGGCTTTTCATAAACTATCAAAACATGCCACACACGTGGTCACCAATCACAAAAAAATAAAGATCTATATATATCCACAAATATATACACATGATTAGGTGTAGGTTTTAGGTTTTAGGTTATAGGTTATAGGTTATAGCTTTAGGGAATTGAGAATAGGTTAAGGTTTAGGTTTAGGAAATCGGGTTCGGGTTCAGGATTGGGTTTAGGTTTGGGATCACGCATACATACATACATGCATACAAACATGCATGACGATACATCCATCCATCCATGCATGCATACATACATAAACACATGCATGATGATCCATCCATCCATGATCTAACAATCCATCCATTTATCTATGCATGTATGCACACATACACACACATGGTGATGATCCATCCATGCATGCAAACATACATACATATACACACACATAAATCCATCCATGCATGCAAACATACATACATATACACACACATAAATCCATCCATGCATGTATGCATGCATACACACACATGCATAATCTGTCCATCCATGCATGCATACGTTTCATTCATCCACGCGTGCATGCATACATATACACACATACATACATGTGTTTTATCATAAAACCATGCATGATGCATCCACACCAAAAAAATCAAATGAAATTTATATATATATATATATATATATATATATATATATATATATACAAACAGATTTTTTTTAATATTATTATATACAAAAATTGATTTCCCACCAACAAATGCAACCTATTGATCATAATCATAGACCATAAATAAGAAAACATTGAAATAAAATAGATATCTAAAAAAAAAAAGGTTGCAATTATTCTTATTCTTATTAAACAGATTTTTTAGAAAAAATACAAATAATTAAAAATTTTCAAAAAATTGAGAGATGAACATGCTTCATCATCATATTAAAAAGTGGGGCCCCAAATGCTTCATCATCCACACATGTCATTCCATCTGATGTGCCCCACGAGAGCTTTCTTGGACTATTTTTTAGACCCAAGACCTAATCTACATGGTCAAACCTGATGGACTGTTTGGATGCCACATATACAATGTTGTGAATATTATAGGGATGGAATTTTATAACCTAATGCTATATCATCTCATCTGTTGGAGGTGATTCAGCTACATGGGTAGCAAAAATAATGCTTATGAGCAGGGCTGTACATGGATAGCAATATCTGAATGAAGGTTCTTAGAAGGCCTCTTTGAAAACATTCTTTGCCCAAATACCACCTAAATCCCCAATTATAAAAATCCTCAAGATCCCTAAAATTCTAAAATTCCCAAATCCCTAATTTGTAATATCAGAAAATCCTCTATTCGGGGTCCACATTCAAATCTGTAAGCCCTAAAATCCCCAAATCCCTAAATGGGGGTCCACATTCAAATCTGTAAGCCCTAAAATCCCCAAATCCCTAAATGGGGGTCCACATTCAAATTTGTAGGCCCTAAAATCCCCAAATCCCTAAATCAGGAATCCAAAAATTATAAAATCCCCCAAATTCATAAATCAGCATTGAGATTGAGAGAGAGAGAGAGAGATACCTCGAGTTTGTGAACGAATCTTCAACCGAGCTTCAGAGAGAGAGAGACAGGGCATGTGTGGGTAGGGAGGGTGTCGTTTCGCTTCCCTCCCTTCTTTGGATCAAAGACAGAGAGAGAGGTTAGGGGGCGAAGAAAGAGACAGAGGGCCGGGCACGCGAGCGAGAGAGAGGGTTTGAGTTTTTGGGGAGGGGTAGGCGAGAGAGAGAGAGAGAGAGAGAGAGAGAGAGAGAGAGAGAGAGGGTTTGGGTTTTAGGAGAGGGGCGAGTGCACGAGAGAGAGACTAGAGGGATTTGGGTTTTAAGAGGGGCGGCCGCGCGCGGGACTTTTAAGCGAAAACAGATTTGCATTCTGGTGTTCGGTACTCTGTGGGCCCCACCATGATGTTTGTATTTCATCCATGCAGTCCATCTAGTTTTCTAGATCATTTTATGGTATTAGACCAAAAAATGAGTTATATCCCAATCTCAAGTGGATCACATTACAGGAAACAGTGTTTAATGAATTTTGACCATTAAAACTTTTTTGAGGCCATAAAAGTTTTGGATCAAGTTGATATTTGTTTTTACCCTTCATTTGGGTCTGTGTGATCTAATCAACAGATTGGATGTCAAATAAACAGTACAGTGGGCCTTAGGAGGATTTTAATTATGGATATCAAATCAATATTGTTTTCCTGTGGTGTGGTCCACTTAAGATTTATATTCCTATCATTTTTGTGGTCAAGCCCTAAAATGATCTTTAAAAATGGATGAATGGAATGGAGAAAGCACGTACATCATGGTGGGGCCCACAGAGCACCGACCACCAGCCACGGGGCTGGTGGCAGGGAGAGTAGTTAATCTGTTCCCCTTTTAAGCTTAGTTTTTAAGTCATGTGAGGCCCACTGTGATGTATGTTATTTATCCACTTCGTCCATTCATTTTAACAGATTATTTTAACAGTTGATCCAAAAAAGGAGTTAGATCGAAGCTATAAGCGAACTACATAACATATTAACGATAGAAATTTATTTATTATTATTTCTTATGGTGTGGTCCACTTAGACCTTTGATCTACATAATTTTTTGGCTCATCCACTGAAATTATATATCAGAATTGATGGGCGGTTTAGATCAAACACATATATTCCAATGGGTCCCATGAAGCCCCTCAAGGTGGGCCATACCATCTAAAATCATGTGAAGAAATGCCTAAAACATATAAAATCACTTGGTGGGGGCCCACCCGAAATTTTGATGCATATGAAACTTGGTTTGACTCCTCATAAGGCCCACTGTACTGTTTATTTGACATCCAATATGTTGATTAGGTCATACAGGGCCAGATGAAGGGGAAAAACAAAAATCGGTTTGATTCAAAACTTTTATGGCCCCAAAATGTTTTTTAATGGTTGACGCTCATTCAACACTGTTTCCTGGAATGTGGTCCACTTAAGATTTGGATATATCTCATTTTGGGTCTCATACCGTAAGATGATCTTTAAAAATAGATAGACGACATGGATTAAACATATACATCATGGTAGGGCTCACAAAAGTTTTGGATCAAGCTGATATATATTTTTTCACTTCATCTAATTTTTTACACCTAATCAATAGGTTATATGTCAAATAACCATTACAGTGGGCCCTAGGAGGTTTTTAACTAGTGGACATTCAATCAAAAAAAATTCCATGGCGTGGTCCACCTGAGATTTAGATCTATCTCATTTTCGGGATTAAGACATAAAATTATCTTTTAAGATGGATGGATGACGTGAATAAAACACATACATCATGGTGGGGTCCACATTGCACCGACTACCAGCAACCTAGCTAGTGGCAGCGTAACTAGCCAAACCAAGTACGCTTCTGGATGGAAGCAGATTACGTATAAAGTAACTCGGTACCCTAAGCGTACTGAGTAAATCCTGTGGGACCCACCATGATTTATTCATTTATTCACTATCCTACTCTTTTCTATGGTGGGTCCACTTGAACTTTGGATCTGCCCCGTCAGTCAGATGCACCATTCCATGGTGGGCCACGAGCTTAAAAATAAAGTCAATCCATAACTTAGGTGGGTCACACCACATACTATAGTTGAGAGGGTTACCCTCCCATTAAAACATTCATAATCATTTATTGGGCCCACCTAGATGTGCTTCATAGATCCAGCCCATTCATTATCTATGTCCCACTTGGTGGAGTCAGACCAAGTTTCATACACATCCAAAACTCATGTGGGCCCCACCAAATGCTTTTATATGTTTTAGGGATGTCTTTACATAGTTTTAGATGTTATGGCCCACATGAGTTTTGTATATGACTGATTTTTGGACTTAAAGGGGACACATTAAATGCATGGTGTTGATGTTCCACACACATCATGGTGGGGCGCATACAGATTAACCTCATGGGAAGTTCTCATTAGGTGACCTTAGTTATAGTACCATTTCACTATTTAGGTAACTCCTTCATGGGTGTTACTCTAACCGTATAGGGCCCACCTTGATATGTTTTATGTATATCGACATCGTCCATATATTTTTTCATCATATTTTAGGGTGTGATTTCAAATTATAAGAACTCAATAATCTCGGTGGGCCATACCAATTAAAACAATGATGAATAACTATGAAAAACCTTTTGAAGGCCACAAAAGTTTTGGATCAATTTGATCTATGTAGTTTACCTTCATTTAGATCTTCTTTACATTATCAACAAGTTGGATTGCAAATAAACATTACTAAAACCTTATGATGGGCTCTTTATAATTTTTAAAGGCGCGGTACTATATTATCATTCTTTCCAGTGGTGTGGCCCACTTAAGATTTAAATCTACACAATTTTTTATGCCTGGCCCAAAAATGGGTTAGACAAATATAGGGGCGGCAAGGATATACAACACATCATCAAAATCTCACTTTTATTATCTAACTTTTCAATTTTTCTTGTCAAAATACAAAATCTACTTTTCTTTTTTTAAAAATATATATTTTTTTACAATTTGTCAATTTTTTCACAAGTATGTTTAATTTTTAAAATTTTCTTTTTCAAAATATCATTTTTTTAATCTCACTTTTGTTATATAACTTTTTAATTTTTCTTGGCAAAATACAAAATCTAGTTTTCTTTTTTAAAATATATATCTTTTTACAATTTGTCAATTTTTTCACAATTTTGTTTAATTTTTTTAATTTTCTTTTTCAAAATATCATTTTTTTATCGAAATTTTTTTTTGCAAAATTATCAACATTATTCAAAGTTCTTAATTTCTTTTTTCAAAATCTAGATTTTTATAAAATCACATTTTTTTTTCAAAATCTAAATTTTTCTTAAACATTGTTAATTATTTTTCTAAGCTTCTTAACTTTGTTTTTTTTTTTTTTTTCGAAATTCATAATTTTTTTGAACTTCTTAATTTTTTACCTGAGCACTAATGCAGACGGTCTTTGACAGTCTCAAATGATCGCTATAAGACAGCTAACGACCGTCTCTAATACAGACGGTCTTTGACAGTCTCAAATGGAGACAACTAAGGACCGTCCCAATATGGATTGTTTTTTACGGTCTCTGATACCAGTAAAAGACAGCCAATGACCGTCTCTAATTGAGACGGTCCTTGACAGTCTCATATTACCAGTAAAAGATGACCAATGACCGTCTCTAATACGGACAGTCTTTGACCGTCTCAAATGATCGCATATGAGACGGTCAAGGACCGTCTCTTATTCCAGACGGTTGATAGTCGTCTTTTTTTAGAGTTTGACTGTCTTAAATGATTTGTGGACGCTCAACATTTTAAGATAATATTAAGGATTGTCAAGAGCTGTCTAAAAATTTAGAGACGGTCCACAACCGTCTCAAAATGCATCCTTTTTTTTCCATTTTTCACGTAGTGTATGTTGATATTTGGTTAATGACGAGCTGTGAATCACATTGAACCTTGAGTGTTTTGACCCCCATGGAGACTGCTAGCTTGAGCCCGGGTAGCAGTGCTTCATATTCAGCCACATTATTTGAGGCGCGGAACCCGAGCCTTATAACAAACTGGACATTCATCTAGTCGCTAGGACAACCCCTACTCCCCCACGTCTCACATTAAATGACCCATCTACATAGAGTGTCCAACTGTTTAGGTCAACCTTCTTCACCCCAGGGTCCTCGGTCAGACAGGGGGCTGGAGAGTTCCACCGTAAAGATAAGATGTCTTTGTTTGATCGAATGATTCTCTGAAACTTCTTGCAGCTGCCTCCTCACCTTGAACGGAAATCTTGGTGATGAAATCAGCCACCGCTTGACCTTTGATAGTAGTCCTGGGATGATATCGTATGTCGAACTCATCAAGCTCAACCGCCCATTTGGTCAGTCACCCTGACACCTTAGGTCTCTGGAGAACTTGACAAAGAGGTTGGTCGGTGAAGACCACTAGGTGTGATCTTGGAAGTAGGGATGAAGTTGTTTGGACGAAATTACTAGAGCCAGAGCGAGCTTCTCTATGCTCGGATATCGAGTCTCGACGAGGATTAACGCTTTGCTGACATAGTACACAGGGTACCACTTTCCTTTAGATTCTCAGACAAGGGTTGAGCTCATGGCCAAGGTGGATACGGTCAGGTAAAGTTGCAATGGTTCTCCTTTTACCGGTTTTGACAGTAGCGGTGGCAATCCTAAGTACTGCTTTAACTATTGAAATGCTTACTTGCTGTCCGAGGTCCACTTCACCTTCTTGTCGCCTTTTAGTTGTTGGAAAAATGGGAGACACTTATCCGTTGCTCTAAAATCAAATCAGCTGAGGGCCGCCACCCTTCTAATAAGGCATAGGATCTCTTTCAATGTTCGGGGAGACCCCATATCCAGTAAAGCTTTAATCTTATCCGGATTTGCTTCGATGCCCCTCTGGCTGACCTAGAAATTGAGGAATTTACCCGAGTCGACCACGAACGCGTACTTGTTCGGATTCAACTTCATTCGGTACTTCCTTAGGATAGAGAATGTCTCGCCGAGGTTAGTTAGGTGGTCGGCCGCCTAGACACTTTGCACTAGCATGTCATCAACATATACCTCCATTATGTGGCCGATTTGCTGAGCAAACATCTTGTTCACGAGTTGTTGATATGTCGCCCCTATGTTCTTCAGGCCAAATGGCATGATCTTATAGCTGTAGAGACCTTTGTCAGTAACAAAGGTGGTCTTCTACTTATCCGGGGAACACATCGATATCTGATTGTAACCTGAGTACGTGTTCATGAACATTAGGAGCTCGTGCCCAGCTATGTTGTTGACCAGTTGGTTGATTCTGGGAAGAGGAAAGTTATCCTTGGGACACGCTTTGTTTAGGTCGGAATAGTCGATGCAAACTCGCCATTTCCCATTGTATTTCTTAACCAACACCACGTTAGCAATCCATTCAAGATAATAAACTTCTTCAATGAAGCCTGCGTCCAGCAATTTTCTGACCTCTTCAGCGATCGCTGTATATCGCTCTGGTTTGAATATTCTCCTTTTTTGCTTAACCAGCTTAAAGCTTGGATCTACATTCAATTTGTGAACCATCACCTTAGGATCAATGCCCGACATATCTTGATGAGACCAGGCAAACACGTCTTTGCTTTTCAAGAGGAAACTCATCATCTGAGCATGATGGTCAGGAGCCAAAGATGATTCGACCTGTACCGTTTTGTTTGTGTCATTCTCGTCAAGAGGGATGGTAATAAGCTCTTCCATCAGGGAGCCTTTCTCTGACAACTCTTCTCTGGGATCGAGTGAGTTGATCATCAGGGCTTGCATGGGTACGCTTTTCCTCATCGCGATTAAATAGCAACGTTGAGCCTCGTGTTAGTCTCCTTGGAGATAACCGGCTGTAACACCCATACTTTTAGTACTTGAGTGTTACCTTAGAAATGTAATTAATGCATGTATGGGTGGGAACACGCATAGACCTACTCTATGCCCGTGCATGTAAACCCATTAATGACTCATCTCAACCATCTGAATTCGGGCTAGGACAATGCAAGTCATATCCTTAGGGCCTGAAATCAATCTACCTTTCATCTGAACCATAACATCTATCGTTCAACAAATCTACAACAAGAATTAGGAGATTAAACCCTCAATTACTATGATTAGCCTATCCGATCAGTTATTTGATTGATGATCTCTGTCTGGGCTAGGCTATAAATCCCTAGAACCATCCTAGAATCAAGTATACAAGTTGTCCTACCCTTGAATAAATGGAGACCAGCGAACTAAAACTAACATAACAGATTAACAGTAGGATTTCAAAATCCATTACTAAGAAATTCTATCACGTGCTAGGACCACTTACCCATGTAGTCCACTTTAAATTTATAAGCCTGAGTTAGTAGCTTCACTAACCATGCAAATGTACTGTTACAGTTACCCAGAAAGTCATTACAGTACCTAGGACCCTGTAACGCCTTGAAATTCAGGGATCAAGCAGGAGCCCAACTCCCGAGTCCCAGCACATCACTTATACAACATAGATAATGATGATTAAATGTTGTCTGTATTAGTGCCTAAAACATGAGTGAGATTATACCAAACAGCATATCATACTCCGGAGACAGTTAAATTTCACAAGCGGAAGACTTTGATAGATATATAAAGTACATAGATGTGTTTCCCAACCTCTCGAGTATGATGACATTACTGAGCAGAATAAATACATATCTGTTCCAAAAAATATAAAATGACAAAAGGTGAATGTCCAACTAATCATATTTCCTTGTAAACCCGTCGATCAGACCGGTCTACATAAACCCGCCTGATAACTGCATGTATGAGAACTCCTCATCATCGTAGAAGTCGGGCTCGGCCTCATACGTCGCGCCAGAATATACATCTAAGACAGAGTCTAGTTGGTGTTTAAAACACCGTCCCAGAATGTGGGAGTGAGTGATCAACTCAGTAGAGCTATAAAGTAAAGGTTAACATGTTATCAATTCAATCAAGCAGTAACGATAGAGCAATATAATCAAACATCCCTAAGTACTCTGGTTAATGTAAACATGATATGTATTAATGATGCATGCCCTAGCTTGCACTCCCTCTGCGATCTTCCTCTTACGGTCACGGCTTGCACCCATTCCTCTGTGCTCAACACCAACGCCAAAGGCACATGCAATGCGGTGCATGAACATGATTACTAAGTTCTTATTAGACCTTTTCATATAGCAGGATTGAGAAGCTAAGGTACCTCCCTTAATCATTTTCCAAACAATGATCCATTCTAGGGTCGTCAGTCCTAGCTAGTCTCATATGATGTTGCAGTTCCAGGTCTCTACAAAGGGCTCGTCACCTCAATGCAGTTCTAGCTTATACTCTAGTTGCTAACTCTAGTTGCTATTGAAAGGCTCGTCGCCTCAGCGCAGCCTCAGAGTATGCTCGAGGTCATTACGAATGGCTCGTCACCTAATCGTAGGCCTACAGCTCGAATACAGCATCCCATACCACCTTATTCGGCTCACGAGCTTAGGTTGTTCACTGGTCACTACGAGTGGGCTTGTCACCCCGGCGTCGGCTGACAGCTCGACCACAGTGTCCCATACCACCATGTCCAGCTCATGAGTCTTAGCGGATCGAGGTACCAAGGTTAACAGGATATCCACTTGTGAGTTTGGTACCTTAGGTTCAAGCAGTAGCGTCCATACATGATGAATAGACATCGGGTCAATCGGGTTACTTGACGAGCTCGACTGGTACGAGCGTACACCGGGTTGATCGACATAAAATGCGTAACCAGTCCGAGTGGCCTAACCACTGTCGACAAACGAAGTACGACTCGAATTCATCGAACACGTCCTGTGTGACGAAACAACCTCAGCCACCAAATCAGGACCTGTTACCGATTGCCTGGACTATACCATACTCCCAAACAGACTCCAAGCAATTGTATACGCATGTAGTAGCCAAAGATAGCATGTGACATCTAAAATCAACATAAATCTCATTTGAGCATTTCAACAAACACATAGTATACATGTTAGCATACATAGGCATTTCAACAATAAATCACATAGGAGTAAGATAGGTTTTATAAAGGAAAGTCTAACTACGTATAAGGGGATTGAAAATCCTATCTCAACACCCTCATTAGGTACATCACATCAAGCATTTTCTCATTCAGGCAATTTACCAAACACTTGGATGTTCACTCCCCAAGTATAGGGTTGTGATGTAGTAATAAATTCGGTAAGACCGAGGTCGAATCCACAGGGACTGAAACTCGTACGTATTCTAAAACCAACTAAAACTAGAACTAGAATGAGATGAAATCTAAAACGAGTGTGATTTGAGGAATAATGGTGAATTAATAATCTAAAACTTAAGGAATTCAGAAAAGGGAAACTAGGGATTCAGAGGATCCACTTGTAGAGATCAGGGAGATCTTATGCCTGCATAAATTACTCAACTAGACTTAGAGTCCATCTTCATCCAGTTAAGGGATGTAACCATGAAAGTTAAACTGAACTTCCTTTTAGATAGTTTTCAAGAGATGAAGGTATATGAATTAGAATAGATTCCATCACCAAACCATGCCTAGGAGACAAAGTAAACAACAAAATTAAACTAATTAACAACCAATCAGATGATTATGAAGGTTAGGAAGGGTACCGACATCCAACCATGCCCAGGAGATGATGGTGAACAACAGGGCTTCCTGACATCATAAACACAAAAGGAAAAAGGAAATACTCAAAGCCATCGCAGATCCATTGTAATTTCAATCACAATAGACCATTAAAAACTAAAAATATTTTCATAATAATCAAACCAATATCAAATTCGGTTCATGAATTAAAATTAAATTAAAGGCAATAAATAGAATCCCCCATCTCACTACAAGCTTCACCTCTTAGCCCTAGCTAAGAGGTTTAGCCACACATAGACATAATGAGGCTAATCTCAATTAAACATAAAGAAAATAAAAGAAACCACCTATCTCTCTCTCTTTCTTCCCACGCTTCAAGCAGATCTGATGCTCCCAGCCGAGATCCCCCCTGGATTGCTCTCTCTCTCTCTCTTATATAGAACCCAAAAGACGGTGGATAGAAGCTGTCGGTGGTGAAAAACTCCACAGGAAAGTCAGCTTCGTTGGCAGCAGAGGCGGTTGAAACTTCTACAAACGTTATGCACAACAGGGCATGCATAAATTAACTTACGCTGATGTATTGGTGGGGCCCACTTCGTCCTTCTTTCGAGAAATCCACGCCGTCTATTAGATGCGTCTCGAAAAACCAGTCGAGGATGACGTGGTTCAACTCTGATTCCGTGTGGACCACAGAGTCTTTCATTACACTGTTCATCTTATGTTTGAACCATTGAAAACCCATCTCCGTTGTCTTCTGATAACCTGACACCTAGGATTGGATGAGCAACCCCGTAGGATTCCAATGGACGGTCTGGATCAAGAGTTTGAAGCATGATGGTGACCCACAACATTCCTCCGCAAGCTCTGTTGCGAAACAAAGCTTACGGACCGTATTTGTGATAATCGGTGGGCCCCAGGAATATGTTTCATGGAACATCCAATACGTCCACTGGATTCCCCTCGTAAAAAAAGTTAGAAATGACTAGTTTCTGATTGTAATCGGTGTGGCCTACAATATCTTCCACTCCACCATCCATCCTGCGTTTGGATGGCTGGATTTCTCTCCTCGAGATATTTTGGAATTCTGCCACCCAGAAAGTGTTAAGAAACTCCATAGGGATCTGATGGATGGTCCGGATCGATGATCTGGATGATAGGTGGGGCCCACAAGCAAAACCCAACCGAGCCGGGAAAAATGCTGTTGCGTTTTATCAGTTTGAGAAGAAGAGTCGGTCAGCAAACACTGACCGACTTCCGGATTTTTGGTGCACGCCTGGTGCACTAGTGCACCGTGCACATGCACTGTATACTTGGGTCCCATAGAGATGTTTGTGAGAAATCCAATCCGTCCATCCCTTTCTAGATCTAATTTAAAGCGTTGATAATGAAATTTAAATATATCCACATATTAGGCGGGCCCCAAATCGAGATTTAAGGGGCTGATCTGCTCGTTAGGCTACTTCCACAATGATCCAATGGATGATTTTTGACATGTACAATTAATTTATGGTCCTTAGGCCACGTATGAAGTTTCGAGCCGAATAGATGGTGAGAACCCCATGATCTTACATTCTGGATGATTTTCAAGCCACTTGAGCTTTTCTCAATTTTCGCGGATCTCTAACGTGTAATTCCGTCGATTTTGGTCCTATGGAGTCCGTCCCTTGTCTTGGTGATTCCTGAATGTTAAATCCACGCTTTTAGCCTCCTATTTCAATCCAAGCTTGTAAATACGTCCTGCATTACAAACACGATTAAAACAAGACGTCAAACAGTATCATATTCATAAAATCGAGTAATTACTGGGGTCTAATATGCAATATTTGACCCTCAACACAACCCCCAATAAGCATTTTGCTAGTCCCGAGCAAAGTATATGAAAAATAATTTCAAAAAGACGAGACAATTCCTGTAAACATGAGTGATTAATGAAGAATAATCGAGATACCAGAATTCTAAGATTCATGAATGTTAGGCATTACTTTCTCCTGGAATCAAGCTCACGGTAAACTTCATAATCAAGTTCAAATATTGATCCAATGATTAGAAATTCTAAACATTAGGTTCCATGAGTGAATAGTGTAATCTCGGCTTAGCAACATTAAGATTCACTTCTCTATTTCATGATGTCATGGGCAACCAATAAGATAATTCATGACAATTGAAACCAAAACCTGCCTCATAATTCATCTTTTCATTCTTTCAGCTTTAGATTTTTCCATTAAAAGTATTGTCAATGAAAGGTATCAAATCCACACCTATAGGGAGCATACCTATGGTGGAGACCAGTCGCCCAATATTTTCCGAATGTCAACTGTGGGGAATTGATCCTTCACCTATAGGGAGCAAACCTAAGGTGGAGACCATTCGCCTAACCCTGGGTATTTTTCTTCTTCTTCTTCTTCTTATTTATTTATTTATTTTATTTTATTTTATTTTTTTATTTCTTTTTTTTTTATCATAACGGGCAAACTTTCCAGGCTGGTTCCTTACATGCTTAGTGATTACCAAATTACAATTTAATGTCGAATCGAAACCTTAATGTGCAAGCGAGACGTGTTTTGTGAAAGCATGGCTCAATCAATGTTTAAAACCTCTAATCAAGGATTAACAGTTCGGTCTTAACAGTGAAGTCTAACAAATAACTAAGTCCAAGGAATGTCAATCCCCAACACTCCATATCTTTAGAATTCTAATTCTGAAATGGCCGTTAAAATCACTTCCAATTCACAAGAAAGTCCAGAAAAAATTTAAAAAATTTTCACCAATTTTTGCTCAAGACCAAGAAAACACTAATTAGGTAACCTAATCTCCCACCTCCAACCTAAAATCTGCATTGTCCTCAATGTACGAGATATAAGCATGCAATGCATATAGGACAACGAAAGTAAAAGAGAAGCGATGGGAAATAGTACCTGAATAACGAATCGAGAGACACTTTCCAATAGATTACAGCCTCGAAGCCGATCAGCACGAGAGAGAAAGAAAAATAAAAATAACAAAAATAAAATCCTACCTATACCACTTTCGCAGGTGCTCTCGATTGCATTTAGCATATGCAACAAGCCTTTAAACCCCTAGGTTGCCCCTAGTGGACGAGTTGTAGTCTCGTGAGGGTTTGCATCAATGTTACCCACAAACATTGAACTAATTAATTACAAAAAATAAATGAAATGGAAAGCTGGGTTGCCTCCCAGGAGCGCTAAGTTTACCATCTTCAGCCAGACAAATAAAGTCAACTACCCTAGTCCTAAGAAAGCAATAAACCTACCTAAACCTCCATCAGACTAGGATATCAATCCTGATAAATAGGAGCAGTCAAAGGCATGAACATGTCCTCTGAATCAAATTTCTTGACAAATGGTTTTAAGCGATGTCCATTTACTTTAAACTCCTTACCATTGTCAGGATCTCTTATCTCAACGGCCCCATGAGGATAAGCAGTAACAACAATGTAAGGGCCCGTCCAACAAGATCGAAGCTTACCCGGAAATAAATGTAATCGAGAGTCATACAAAAGGACTTTCTGACCTGGCGTGAATGATTTCCGTAGAATATGCTGATCATGAAACGCCTTCATCCTATCCTTGCAAATTCTCAATTTCTCGTATGCGTCATTCCGGATTTCCTCTAGTTCATTCAATTGAAGTTTGCGTAGCGAGCCAACGTTGTCCAGATTGAAATTCAGATTTTTGATCGCCCAGTACGCTTTATGTTCCAACTCCACAGGAAAGTGACACGCTTTCCCATAAACAAGTCTAAAGGGAGACATTCCAATAGGGGTTTTTAAAGCAGTACGGTAAGCCCATAAGGCATCGGTTAATCGGATTGACCAGTCTTTACAATCAGGGTTAACCGTTTTCTCCAAAATGTGTTTGATCTCCCTATTAGAAATCTCAGCTTGCCCACTTGTCTGTGAGTGGTATGGGGTGCTCACCTTATGAGAGATACCATATTTCTTCATTAAACTCTCGAATGGCCTATTACAAAAGTGTGAGCCCCCATCACTAATAATGGCTCGAGGCGTTCCGAATCGGGAAAGGATGTTTTCTTTTAGGAATTTAATGATCGTGCGATGGCATTAGTTCGACATGAAATCGTTTCGACCCATTTAGTGACATAGTCTACGACAAGCAAAATATATAAATTCTCAAAAGATTGGGGGAATGGCCCTATGAAATCGATGCCCCATCAATCAAATGCCTCTATGATAAGAATAGGATTCAAGGGCATCATATTTCGATGGGACAATGCTCCCAATTTCTGACAACGCTCACAAGCTTTGCAAAACTCATGAGTATCCTTGAACATAGTGGGCCAATAGAAGCCACACTGCAGAATTTTGGCCATGGTCTTTTTAGCAGAAAAGTGAACACCACAGGCCTGTGAGTGACAAAAGGAGATAACACTCTGATGCTCATCGTCTGACACACATCTCCTTAAGATTTAGTCTGGGCAGTATTTAAACAGATATGGATCGTCCCAGAAAAATTTACGTACCTCGGTAAAGAATTTCTTCTTATCTTGTGCGGTCTAATATGTCGGTATGGAACCTATAGCAAGATAATTAGCAATACCAGCGAACCAAGGTGAATGGGAGACTTTGAACAGTTGTTCACCAGGGAACATGTCGTTGATATGGGTCGCCTCAAGGGAATTAGAGGTATTAAGGCGAGAAAGGTGATCGGCCACTACGTTCTCTACTCCCTTTTTATCTTTAATTTCTAAATCAAATTCTTGGACTAGAAGGATCCATCGTATCAGGCGGGGCTTAGAATCATTCTTAAAAAGAAGATACTTAAGTGCCGCATGATCTGTATAGATAATGATCTTGGATCCGATCAGATAGGACCTAAATTTGTCCAAGGCGAACACTACAGCTAAAAGTTCCTTTTCCGTAGTTGAGTAGTTCACTTGGGTAGGATTTAAAGTCCTACTCACGTAATGGATGACGTAGGGCCTCTTATCTTTTCTCTGGCCTAGAACCGCTCCAAGATCATAATCAGAAGCGTCGCACATAAGCTCAAAAGGAAGGCTTCAGTCGGGTGACTGTATGATGGGTGCAGTGGTTAACGTGTTTTTAAGCTTGATGAAAGCTTCCTGGCATTGCTCAGTCCACTCGTATAGAGCATCCTTTTGAAGAAGATTACATAAAGGACGAGAGAGGAAACTAAAGTCCTTTATAAATCGCCTGTAAAATCTTGCGTATACTAAGAAGGATCGCACGTCCTTGATGTTCTTGGGTGGAGGTAGGTTAGAGATAAGATCGATTTTTACCTTATCTACCTCAATTCCCTTGGACGAGATGATATGTCCAAGGACAATCTCCTTATGAACCATGAAATGACACTTCTCCCAATTAAGTACCAGATTCTTTTTTTCACATATTTTCAGCACACATTTGAGATTCTCTAAGCACTCGCTGAAAGATGAACCGAAAATAGAGAAATCGTCCATAAAGACCTCTAGATATTTCCCCACCATGTCAGAAAAGATACTCAACATACATCGCTGAAAGGTGGCAGGGGCATTATATAACCCGAATGACATCCTTCTATAAGCAAAGGTGCCATAGGGGCAGGTAAATGTGGTCTTTTTCTGGTCCTCAGGGGCAATTTCAATTTGGTTGTAGCCCGAATACCCGTCAAGGAAACTGTAATAGGAATGACCAGCTAACCTTTCCAGGATCTGATCAATGAATGGTAAAGGAAAGTGGTCTTTCCTCGTGACGGTATTTAACTTCCTGTAGTCAATGCACATTCTCCAACTAGTAGTGACTCTAGTTGGCACGAGTTCATTATTAGCATTGGCTACGATGGTGATTCTAGACTTCTTAGGAACCACCTGAGTTGGACTCACCCATTGACTATCAGATATAGGGTATATGATACCCACATCCAATAGTTTGAGAACCTCGGCCTTAACTACTTCCTTTATGTTTGGATTTAGTCTACATTGTGGTTGCCAAGCGGTCTTCGCATTATCCTCAAGATATATGCGGTGAGTACAAATCGAGGGGTCGATTCTCTTGAGGTCCGCTATCATCCATCTAAGGGCTCCCTTATGCTCCAGGAGAGTAGATATGAGCATACTCTCTTGTTCTTTCTCAAGGTGGGCAGAAATCACCACCGGGTATGTCTCATCTTGACCTAAATATGCATATTTCAAATCAGAGGGTAGAGGTTTTAGGTCAAGCTTCGATGGCTTGAGGTTAGACGGTAAAGGCACTACATCAGTTTGTGGTAATTCTTCAAATTATGGCCTCCACCGGTTAACTTCAAGGACCGATGCAGTATCAAGTAAGGCACACATCTCCCTAATCATGTCATCATCAAAATCATGAGAGTGGGCCAGGCACATCTCTAGAGAGTCGGAGGATAAGGTCAGAGGTGTCGTATCTTCCACGAAAGAGTCAATCATGTTAATTTCATAGAAATCGTCATCATCCTCTGAGTTGTTGCCGTTATTGAAAAAGATGTTTGACTCCAATGTCAAATTCTCAAAAGACATAGTCATGACGCCATTCCTGCAATTGATAATTGCATTTGACGTGGCAAGGAATGGGCGACCAAGAATGACAGGAATCTGAGTACTCATGTTATTGATGGGTTCGGTGTCCAGGATGATAAAATCTATAGGGTAGTAAAATCTATCGACCTGGACTAACACATCCTCAATTATCCCTCTTGGTACACGAACAGAGCGATCAGCAAGTTGTAGTGTGGTAAGGGTGAGTTTTAATTCACCCAAATCTAACTATTTGTATACCGAGTAGGGAATCAGATTGACGATCGCTCCTAAGTCAAGGAGTGCGTGATCAATTCGATGGTTCTCGATTACACATGAATTGGTTGGGCTACCGGGATCCTTGAATTTCTGCGGCACATCTTGCTTCAGGATGGTACTCACTTTCTCAGTCAAGAAGATCTTCTTTTGAATACTCTACCGTCTTTTGGTCGTGCATAGGTCTTTCAGAAATTTGGCATACGAAGGGATCTGTTTGATGACTTTCACTTATTTCAATACCTCCAGAATATCCTGAGAGTTAGAAAGAGGTTTTGGTGCGACCAACTGTTAGGGAAATGGAGTAACTGGCTTTTCTAGAAGTTCTGGTTCTAATTTTTGTGGGGCATCACCAGATCTATCATTGTTGTCCTCTTCTGGTTCTTGAGGCTTTTCGGGCCTAACCGGAAGGGTTTTATCAATGATCTTCCCACTCCTAAGAGTGGTGATGGATTTAGCGTGCCCCATTTGATTTGAGGAGCTTGGGTTGCCAACTTCATATTGCATCTTTGGATTGGGAAGAGGTTGAGCTGGGAGGTTCCCCTTATTCCCAATCGCGTTTTCAGCCTTAAGTTCTTGTAGTGTTTTGTTAAGGTCTTGCAAGGCTTGTAGCATACCCTGATTGAAAAGATCTTGCTTTTCAAAATGTTTTGACACCGGATCCTCTTGAGATTTCTCTTGTTGTTGTTGTGCGGGTTAATTAAAGAAACCTTGGGGGGTAGCAGTTTGTCCATTTCTCCAACTAAAATTTGGATGATTTTTCCAACCAAGATTGTATGTACTAGAGTTAGATCCATTGAAAGGTCTTTGATAGTTATTTACGGTATTAGCTTGCTCATTCAACACTCCTCGAAAAGCAGATATTGTAGGACAATTTTCAGTTGTGTGAATGTTGCAATCACAGATGCCGCAAACAATTTCATTAACCTTATCCTTCTTTCCTTCCATGGCCTCGACTTTTCGTATGAGATTAGTCACTTTAAAATTTAAATCATCCTCTTCTTTCAGGAGATATACTCCACCTTTGTCCTTAAATTGAGTTGGCTTAGACATGGTGTTTGATTTTGGGTAATGGTCCCATGATTGTGTATTTTCGGCAAGTCTATCGAGGTAATCCCATACCTCATCGACCTCTTTATTCATGAATTCTCCATTACACATTGTCTCGACCAGTTGGCAGATAGAAGATGTTAGTCCATCATAGAAAAAATATGTAATGCGCCACGTTTCAAAACCGTATTGTGGGCATGAACTGACAAGATCCTTGAACCTTTCCCAACATTGGTAGAATATTTCATCTTCCTTTTGGGCGAAGTTCATGATTGCTTTTCTAAGGGTAATCGTTTTATGGTGTGGAAAAAATTTCTTTATGAATTCCCTCTGCATATCATTCCATGTGCCAATGGATCTAGGACGCAGTGAATGTAACCATGTCTTAGCCTTCTCTTTCAAGGAAAAAGGAAAGAGTTTCAGCCTGATTGTACCCTCAGATACATTAGCAAAGTATAGAGTAGCTATTATCTCATCAAACTCTTTCAGATGTAAATACGGTTCCTCCGATTCAAGCCCATGGAACTTAGGAAGGAGTTGGATAACCCCTGGCTTGATGTCCATCTGTCCTGTATTTTTAGGAAAAATCATGCATGAGGGCGTACTCACCCCCGCCGGTTGTAAATAATCTCATAGAGTACGAGGCGGCGGTGCTTGATGCACCTCATTCTCATCTTGAGTGTCCTCTACCCTGGGTTGAGGTAGAAGAGGTTGGTTTTCAGCCATCACTTCAGTTAACTCAGGGGATTTCGAGCGGTGTCTAGTCCTACGGTGGATAGTCAACCCCTCAACCAAACCTCCTTTAGTCAAGAGACGTCGAGTGTTGTCACGAGCCCACTTGGGCATGAAACACTCGCAACCCTCAATCAAATTATATACCTAATCCTAAGAAAGGAAGAAAATGAGAAACTAGAAAGAAAGAGAAGTTTGGAACGAAGTTACCAAATTGGAGTCCCTAAGTTAAAGACCTGTAAAATAAAACAAAACAATTAGTTTCTAAAAATAATATCCTAAGAAAGATAGAAATAGAAATAAAAGAAACAAGGAAGAATTCCTAAATTAGAAAGCAAAAAATTTATAAAGCAAATTAGGAAAGTCTTAAACTAGGAAGTAAGTGAGTAATGAAAGAAATTTGAAAAATAGAAAGTAGAAGTTTAGGAAAGGCTTACTAAATTAGAAATTTCTATCTTAAAAGCCTACAAAACAGGAAAGTTAGTCTCTAAACAGAATGCCTACAAATAGAAAATTTTAAAAAGGAAATAGGAAACAAAATTGGAATTGAAAAAGTGTTAGAATTAGAAACTTGCTAAAAAGGAAATCCTTAAAAAAAAAAAAAAAAAAAAAAAAAAAAAAAAAAAAAAAAGAAAGGAAGAAATTTAGAAAGAATTTTACCAGATTAGAAACCTATCTCAGAATCGCTGCAAAATAAGAAAGTTGAGTTAGTTTCTAAAAATCAAAATAGAAAGAAAAATTCAAAACTAAAGTTAGTAAAACCCTAATCTTTATCTAATTCTAAAAAACAATTAATTTCATAAATATGTAGCCGTCAGTCCACGGCAACGGCGCCAAAAACTTGTTCACTCCCCAAGTATAGGGTTATGATGTAGTAATAAACTCGGTAAGACAGAGGTCGAATCCATAGGGACTGAAACTCGTACGTATTCTGAAACCAACTAAAACTAGAACTAGAATGAGATGAAATCTAAAACGAGTGTGATTTGAGGAATAATGGTGAATTAATAATCTAAAACTTAAGGAATTCAGAAAAGGGAAACTAGGGATTCAGAGGATCCACTTGTAGAGATCAGGGAGATCTTATGCCTGCATAAATTACTCAACTGGACTTAGAGTCCATCTTCATCCAGTTAAGGGATGTAACCATGAAAGTTAAACTGAACTTCCTTTGAGATAGTTTTCAAGAGATGAAGGTATATGAATTAGAATGGATTCCATCACCAAACCATGCCCAGGAGACAAAGTAAACAACAGAATTAAACTAATTAACAACCAATCAGATGATTATGAAGGTTAGGAAGGGTACCAACATCCAACCATGCCCAAGAGACGATGGTGAACAACAGGGCTTCCTGACATCATAAACATCAAAAGGAAAAGGAAATACTCAAAGTCATCGCAGATCCATTGTAATTTCAGTCACAATAGACCATTAAAAACTAAAAATATTCCCATAATAATCAAACCAATATCAAATTCGGTTCATGAATTAAAATTAAATTAAAGGCAATGAATAGAATCTCCCATCTCACTACAAGCTTCACCTCTTAACCCTAGCTAAGAGGTATAGCCACACATAGACATAATGAGGCTAATCTCAATTAAACATAAAGAAAATAAAAAGAAACCACCTATCTCTCTCTCTTTCTTCCCACGCTTTAAGCAGATCTGATGCTCCCAACTGAGATACCCCCTGGATTGCTCTCTCTCTCTCTCTCATATAGAACCCAGAAGACGGTGGATAGAAGATGTCGGTGGTGAAAAACTCTACAGGAAAGTCGGCTTCGTTAGCAGCAAAGGCAGTTAAAACTTCCGTAGATGTTACGCACAATAGGGCATGCGTAAATAAACTTACGTTGATGTATTGGTGAGGCCCACTTCGTCCTTCTTTCGAGAAATCCACGCCGTCCATTAGATGCATCTCGAAAAACCAGTTGAGGATGACGTGGTTCAACTCTGATTCCGTGTGGACCACAGAGTCTTTCATTACACCATTCATCTTATGTTTGAACCGTTGAAAACCAATCTTCACTGTCTTCTGATAACCTGACACCAAGGATTGGATGAGCAACCCCGGAGGATTCCAATGGATGGTCTGGATCAGGAGTTTGAAGCATGATGGTGACCCACAACGTTCCTCCACAAGCTCTGTTGCGAAACAGAGCTTATGGACCGTATCTGTGATAATCGGTGGGCCCCAGGAATACGTTTCATGGAAAATCCAGTACGTCCACTGGATTCCCCTCGTAAAAAAAGTCAGAAATGACTAGTTTCTGATTGTATTCGGTGTTGCCCACAATATCTTCCACTCCACCATCCATCCTGCGTTTGGACGGCTGGATTTCTCACCTCGAGATATTTTGGAATTCTGCCACCTAGGAAGTGTTAAGAAACTCCACAGGGATCTGATGGACGGTCCGGATCGATGATCTGGATGATAGGTGGGGCCCACAAGCAAAACCCAACCGAGTCGGGAAAAATACTGTTGCGTTTTATCAGTTTGAGAAGAAGAGTCGGTCAGCAAATGCTGACCGACTTCTGGATTTTTGGTGCACGCCTGGTGCACTAGTGCACCGTGCACATGCACTGTATACTTGGGTCCCATAGAGATGTTTGTGAGAAATTCGATCTGTCCATCCCTTTTTAGATCTAATTTAAAGCGTTGACAATGAAATTTAAATATATCCAGATATCAGGCGGGCCCCAAATCGAGATTTAAGGGGCTGATCTGCTCGTTAGGCTACTTCCACAACGATCCAATGGATAATTTTTGACGTATACTGTTAATTTATGGTCCTCAGGCCACGTATGAAGTTTCGAGTCGAATGGATGGTGGGAACCCTATGATCTTGCATTCTGGATGATTTTCAAGCCACTTGAGCTTCAATTTCTCAATTTTCGCTGATCTCTGGCTTGTAATTCCGTCGATTTTGGTCCCCTGGAGTCCGTACCTTGTCTTGGTGATTCCTGAACGTTAAATCCACGCTTTTAGCCTCCTATTACAATCCAAGCTTGTAAATACGTCCTGCATTACAAACACGATTAAAACAAGCCATCAAACAGTATCATATTCGTAAAATCGGGTAATTACTGGGGTCTGATATGCAATATTTGACCCTCAACATTGGACTACACATATTACATACATGTAATAAATTAGTTAAAACGCATATCGTAGCAAATCCTTTAATATAGGAATTACCACACGTGCAACCATCATGTATCCTCAAATATAAATTACGGCAAGCATAAATCATAATTCCATACTCATACGAACATTTCAACAAACACATAGAATGCATATATTTCAACATAGTTCATATATATGTGTAATATACGGGAAACATCATATCTAAGCATATGTGATAGCAATCAAATCAGTCATAAATCATTGCTGACATTGAAAGCCTTAAAAGCCATAACTTAAACGTTTATAGTCTACACCTTACGTCAGTAGACTCGTAACGAACTCAGTTTTAAACACTAAGTCTTTGTCTACGACACCACAACAACCTATAATAGGGAAAAGGTTAGCTATTCCGTCATCTGCTCTATTTGAATCTCTAAAATAGGCTAGGGCTAGGATTTCTTACCCAAGAATAGAGTCAGAATCGTGGAAATAGCGATGCAGAAGGGTTGATTCAGCCCGTGGAGCGATAGGAAGGATCCGAGGGACAGTCTCAGACTTTCTCTCTCACTTTCTCTCTTTCCTTCTCTTTTCTCTCTTCTCTCTCATAGGGTTAGTAAATTCGTATGTGAAGGGAGAGAGAGGGTTTAAGGGGCTTATATAGGCCCAGAACTGATGGGAATGGCCCCAAGGCCATGGTATACTTAGGTTATAACCAAATAATGGTTGTTTTGGTCCAACGGAGCACATCTAGAGGCCCATTTTCTGCATATGGTCAAACTTAAGCTCCTTGGCATTGGATCTAGGTTGAGTTAAGTTTTCGGTCCGATCGGATTTACAGATCGGCCGCGGAGGACCAGTTTCAGTTCAACGGTCATCGTCGCTCGATCAGGGCCATGAGTACATGGACTTGTGCTGGAAAATTCTCTTGATTCGAGGGTGTATTTGGGCCGGATTCTGACAGTTTGAAACCCTAGATTTGGCCTGCAAGCGAACGGCCCAAATTACTTAAATCTGAGTTCGATTTCTAAAGGTATTCGCATTTCTCACACACTTCACTTCAGGCTCAAGTTGTGCCTTTCTAGATATTATTAAGACTTGATTTCCGAGATAGTTGTCAAGTCCAGTAAGGCGGTCATAACCATATAGTCTCGTGGTAATTGGATTTTTGACATGCGGTCCAGGTCCGATACGGAGTTTTAATGTGCTCTTGAGAGCAACTGGTTTTAGAGATTGATCCTAGATTATAGGGTAATCTAGCGTTAATGATTCTATAAGTTTTGGGTCTTGCAGTTCACATTTAAAGTGGTTCAAGCTAATTTCACAACTAATCTAGTTTAGCACTTAGTTAATTTTGTCTAATTTCTAAAAGATTTGGTCCTGAGTGATTTCTGCCTGAGGTGGTACTCGGGTCTTTGTACGGATTTTTTCGAGACGTTACAATCTACCCCCCTTAAGAAAAATTTCTTCCTCAAAATTAATACATTTTTGTACTCCTTGAGAATTTGAGGGTAGTTCTTGCGAACCTCGGCTTTTGTTTCCTAAGTAGCCTCTTCCTCAGCGTGGTGCATCCACAACACTTTCACAAGTGGGATAACTTTACTGCGCAACACCTGCTCATTCCTATCTAGAATACGCGTCGGTCGTAGTATATAAGTAGCATCTTCATTCAACTGTACTTGCTCCCATTTAATAATGTGGGAAGGATCAAGTGGGCAAAGCAAAATGATAAGCCACCACACCCATTCGGTCTAGTATCTGGAATGGACCAATGAACCTCGGTGTGAGTTTCCCTTTCTTCTCAAACTGAAGGATTTTCTTCATGGGAAAAACTTTCAGAAACACATGATCCCCGACCTCGAACTCTAGCGGTCGCCATCTCGTATCGGCGTAACTCTTCTGTCTGCTCTGAGCTGCAAGAAGTCGATGCATGATAATGTCAATCTTTTCTGAGGTCGCCTGTACTAACTCTGGCCCAATCAAACTCTTCTCACCAACCTCTACCCATCAATGCGGTGCCCGACAGGGGCACTCATATAAGGCCTCATAAGGAGCCATGCCGATGCTCACCTGAAAACTGTTGTTGTACGCAAACTCTGCATAAAGGATACAGTCATCCCAACTGTCCTCGAAATCCAGCACACAAGCTCGCAGCATATCTTCCAACACCTGATTTACCCGATCCGTCTGTCAGTCAGTCTGTGGGTGGAACGCGGTACTGAACTTCAATTTTACACCCAGTACTTCCTGGATACGAGTCCAGAAGATAGATGTGAATCGCGTGTCTCGGTCTGACACGATCTCCATAGGAACTCCATGCAGACGTACTATCTCCATAATGTATAGCTTGTCCAAGTCATCTGCGGAGTTTGAAACCCTAATAGGGAGAAAATGGGCCAATTTCGTCAATCGGTCCACAATCACCCATATAGAATCATGTCCCTTCCTTGCCTTCGACAGCCCTGAGTTGAAATCCATAGAGATGAAGTCTCATTTCCATTCTGCTATGGGCATGGGCTGAAGTAATCCTAGAGGTTGGCGATGCTCAGCCTTAACCTGCTTGCAGTGAGACAATAGGAAACATAATCTGCTATGTGGACCTTCATGTTATCTCATCAGTACGATCGCTTCATGTTGCAGTACATCTTCGTACTGCCAGGATGCATTGTCATCCTCAAATTGTGAGTGGCTTCGAGAACTTCTTTTCTCAAGTCATGAAGATTTGAGACGCATAGGCGGCCACGATAACCCAAACTCCCATCCGTACCAACTCTCCATTATGAGTCTACATCACCACTAGCTCGTTTCCTCAACTCCAACAACCCTTCATCTTCTCGTTGAGCCACTATGATTCGGTCATCGATCAGTGGCTATACATGCATATGTGCGATGCTCTCAAATGGCTCCTCTATTGTAAGCCTCTGCTCAAAATTTCGTACAAACTCTACCATATCCCACTCTTCTATCATCAGCGGAGCCGCAAATGTTATAGTCTCCTTGCGGCTCAACGCATCTGCCACAAGGTTAGTCTTTCTAGGATGGTAGGAGACCTCAAACTTGAAGTCCTTTAAGGTTTTCATCCATCACCGTTGCCTCATATTCAAGTCTCTCTGTGTGAATATGTATCTGAGGCTCTTGTGGTCGCGAAAGAGCTCGAACTCCTCTCCATAAAAGTAATGTCTCCAGAGCTTTAATGCAAAAATGATAACCGCTAACTCGAGGTCATGCGTAGGGTAGTTTTTCTCGTGTTTCCTCAGCTATCGTGATGCATAAGCAATCAACCTATCCTTCTGCATAAGAACGCAGCCCAAATCAACACGAGACGCATCCGTGTATATTGTATGCTTAAACCCTTGCTCTGGCTATACTAGCACAGGGGCGGACGTCAACATGTCCTTCAGCTCCTTAAAAGCTGCTTCTGTCTTCTCATTCCAAGCAAACTTGAGATCCTTCTGTGTTAGCTAAGATAACGGTCTGGCTATCTTGGAAAAATCCCTAATGAATCGTCGATAATAACCCGCTAAGCCAAGAAAACTCCTCACTTCGGTAACCAAACCGGGCTACTCCTAGTCCTGAACTACGGCCACCTTAGCAAGGTCTACAGCTATCCCTTCCTTAGAGACTACATGTCCCAGGAACTTGACTTCCTATTTCCAGAAGTCGTGCTTCTTGTACTACGCAAACAACTGGTTCTTTTTAAGTGTATCGAAGATGACTCGCAGGTGCTCCTTGTGATCTTCCCAACTCATGGAGTATATCAGGATGTCATCTATAAATACGATGATGAATCGGAATAGATACAACTGAAACACCTGGTTCAACAAGTCCATGGACACGGCCGGTGCATTTGTGAGTCCAAACGCCATCACAAGAAACTCATAGTGCCCAAAGTTGGTCCTGAATGCTGTCTTTTGTACGTCTCCATCTCTGACACGCAATTGGAGATACCCTGACTGTACATCGATCTTCGTGAAATACTGTGCCCCCTTCAACAGATTAAACAGATCATCTATCCTGGGCAAAGAGTACTTGTTCTTCACCGTTACTTGGTTCAACCTACGATAATCAATACACAATCGTAATGACCCATCCTTCTTCTTCATAAACAACACAGGTGCTCCCCACAGAGACACGCTAGGTCGTATGAAGCCTACATCCAACAGATCATCGATCTGTTTCCTCAGTTCCTCCATTTCACATGGAGGCATGCGATAGGTCGGTAGTGAAATGGGCGTCGCACCCGGCACTAGTTCAATAGTAAAATCAATCTCGCACTGGGGAGGCAATCCACAAATCGTCCTAAACACATCCTAAAAATCCTGAACTACTGGCGTCTTCCCCAATGTCGAACCATCAACATGCTCTAATAAGGTGGCATAGCAACTGATGCGGTAATACCAACTGACCTACACTGGGAATGTAACGATCGTGCCCTCGGGTCCCTGGGCTGCCACCACCCTAATGTCGCAATCGATCTCTACCTTCATCTCAGTGAGCCAATCCATACCGAGAATCACATTGTAATGACAAAGTGGTGCAACCATCAGGTCAACGAGCACTTTCCTGCTCCCTAGGTCTATCGAACAACCCTTACACATCTTGGTAGAGTCTGAGAAAGTCCCTGTGGCAGTAAGGAGTTTCAACCTAACCATAGGACTAGTTTCTAACCCTAGTCGCTTGACTGCAGAGCATGATACTATAGAGATAGTGACCCGGTGTCCACCAACAAAAAGACTAGAGTACCTTGGATGTGAGCTGTGACTTTGAAAGCCATAAGTGTTGTAGGTGTTGTCTCGGATGTCTCAGCTGTAAGTGAGTGCACAAGAGCCTGCTGAGAACGGTTCGGCTGTAGTACCATAGGCCGTTGAGGTGGCCTGAAGCGAGGTGCAAGCAGCCAAAATGATGGATGTGCTGGTGCTGACCGCAGAGGCAGGGCTATAATAGCCTGAGGAAGCTGGCGGTTGATCCTCTGAGGCAGCAATAAGCCGTTGTTCCTTGGTGAAATAGTAGGTGTCTGCATGGCCCGCCCTCTGGCAGTAAGTGCACCACAAGTTTGGTAGCCTCATAGGGGCTGGTGGAGCCGCGAGCCTAGGAGGCGAGTCTGTACGAGGCCTCTTGCCGAGGAATGGCTTGCTCGGTAACTCGGGTCGTGGCCCATGAGTGCGGGATAACCTATCCCCATCCTGCTCCGCTCATAAAGACATGTTCACTAGCTTAACATAAGTGGGTATGATAGTACAGCATATCTTTGAGCGTATTTTAGGCCGCAGGCCCTCAGAAAACTACCACATCCGCATCAGCTGATCAGCTAATATCGGGGGAGTATATCTGGCCAGCTTCGTAAACCTGTTCTCATACTCCACTACTGTCATCCCTCCCTGACGGAGGCGAAGAAACTCACTTTCCTTCTCATGCCAATAAGTGAGGAGATAATACTTCTCATGGAAGCGGGTCTCAAAAGCTGCCCACGTCCATACGTATCCAATGGCAATAGTCCAAAGGACATTATCCCACCAGAGGCTAGCCTCCTTCTCGAACATAAAGGTGACCAACTCAACCTGCTCTGCCTCAGTGTAGTGCAGCGGCTTCGGTATCTTAGAGATGCGGTTAAGCCAATACTCAACCTCCTCGGATCTGTGAGTACCCACGATTGTAGGAGGCCACAAGCGCTGGAATGGCTCGAAAATGCCACTAGCACCCTCATTTCCAACAGGGGACACAAATGGAGAAGGTGGAGCCACACCCATACTCTAGGCAAAGAGCCTCGTAATGGTAGCCAGAAACTGTTGTTGTTGCTGCTGTTGTTGTATCTGCTGCTGCTGTTGTTGTATCTGCTGCATCAACAGCATCATCTGCTCTAGCCTATTAGGAGGTGGAGCGAACTGTAGTATGTGAGGCGTCGAGGTAGACACACAGTTCTGCTCAGGAATCGATGGTATAACAGGTGGTATCATAGGTGGTGTTATAGGCGGTGTCATAGGTGTCAGCCCAGCAGTGGGGCCAGTGGCCAATTGAGAATCCGGCATAGTGTCAACATGAGTTAGGCCCGAACTGGGGGTGAAATGTCCGTCCTAGTAGAATGGGCGATGAGGACTATCTCTCGTAGGATGAAGGTAGGTAGTTACAGCTTATCTCCCTACCTAGCACGGTACAAGAAATCCACCATCAAGCAAGTACACTCGCTGCAATTGCTCCACCTGGGATCCACATTGTACGTAAAGATGTGGTGGAGCAGGCGGAAGTCGTCAATCATCTTGGATGCTAATAGGGTATTGTTTGGATTCCAGTGGGCCAATCGGCCACAAAGGAATCGCGTGAGGCGGTCTCTTTCACTCTCACTCCTGAAATAATCCTCGCTGGCGTGTACCTCACCACACCGTATTCCCAGGAGTAGAGATATCAGACAAACATCTGCAACTGCTTCCCACCTTGCCACAGTGATTTTGAATTGTAGAGGCTCCAATGATGGGTCTCGTATATGGGTGTAGAAAGCTCAGACAGTATCCGCAGTCACCCATGAATTGGCTTCAAATATGGGCTCCCATCCAGCATCAGACAGGCGTTCCATCAACAGATAAAGCCCAAATAGTCTCTCATCTACATGTGCTTCGAAGAGAACCTTACGGCCTTGAAATCTTCCATGGGACAGGTCCGTTAGTAGAGTTCTTGTGGGAGGAGCTTGGGGATCGAGGTCCCACTTTGTCCTAATTTTCATATTGACACTTGCACTTGTGGCGGCGCCTGGTTTTGCCCTTGGACGAGTAGGACGGCTAGGCTCGCCTTCATCCGTGGAAGCCCTCTTCTTCCCCATGAGGAAAAGAAGCGTGGAAAGCGAAAAGATGGCCGCCACGAGCTTAAAAAGAGTCATAGAAGTAAAATAAAATGGAAGGATAGAGTGGGTTATTGGATTTGAAGATGTATGAGACACAAATATGGCTTTGGGTTCTCAAAACAGGGGTAATGAAGGAGATAGAGGATGGGTTTTAATGAAGTTAGTAGAGGGGTGTAGGTATTGTAGGGAAAGAAGAAAATATGAGAATGGAGGGGAGATTTGAGAAGAGAAAATTGGGATTTTGAGAGGTTGGAAGGCTTAGAGAGGTGGGAATGGGAGAAATGAAACCAAAGAAGTGATTAAAAGGGGGCCCAATACGATTTTGTGTGCCCCACACGTGTTGGGAGGTCAGCTCATCGCTGGCCCGCTGCAGCCCAATAGGCCCAAATAAAGGATTCGGCGATGGCATCGCCGGGTCGCTGGAGAGGCTGGCCAGCCCTCGCCGATCCGGTGATGGCATCATCGGTCCCTGGACCTTTTGGCGAGCCCTCGCTTCATGGGAGATGGCACCCCCCAGGGTGCCGTAGGTGTGTGGGGTTCACCTTGGATCCCCCTGTTTTGCTCCGTTTCAGCCCCTGACTCCGTTTGAGTCATTTCGGGTCCCGATTCGTGTATATTCACGATTTTCGGGTTTGTTTGGGTGTGAGGTGGGTTGGAGTCTCATCTAAACCCATCAATCGATGATCTAGGAATGTTCTGGGGTCACCACGCATGATCACAGATGCATACGGGCCCCGATTTCGATGGTCAGTTTCATCTATAAATGATCAGTTTCGTCGACGGGCGAAACTTGGAAATCCTAAGATTGTTCCTACGTTCATCGCACCCTCCTAAGTCAAAGTACATCAGTATGCACCGTGTGACCATAACCCAGGTCCATTTTAATCCAAATCATGCTCTGATACCAACTTATAACGCCCTAAAATTCAGGGATCGAGCAGGAGCCCAACACCTGAGTCCCAGCACAACACTTATGCAACATAGATAATGATGATAAAATGTTGTCTATATTAGTGCCTTAAACATGAGTGTGATTATACCAAACAGCATATCATACTCTAGAGACAGTTAAATTTCACAAGCGGAAAACTGTGATAGATCTATAAAGTACATAGATGTGTTTCCCAACCTCCCGAGTATGATGGTATTACTGAGCTAAATAAATACATATCTGTTCCAACAAATACAAAATGACAAAAGGTGAATGTCCAACTAATCATATATCCCTGTAAACCCGTCGATCAGAGTGATCTACGTAGACCCGCCTGATAACTGCATGTATGAGAATTCATCCTCATCGTCGTAGAAGTCTAGCTCGGCCTCATAAGTCATGCCAGAATCTGTATCTAAGACAGAGTCTGGTTGGTGTTTAAAACACCGTCCTAGAACGTGGAAGTGAGTGATCAACTCAATGGAGCTATAAAGCAAAAGTTAACATGTTATCAATTCAATCAAGTAGTAATGATAAAGCAATACAATCAAACATCCCTAAGTACTCTGGTTAATGTAAACATGATATGTATTAATGATGCATGCCATCGCATGCACTCCCTCTGTGATCTTCCTCTTATGGTCGCGGCATGCACCCCTTCCTCTGTGCTCAACACCAACGCCAAAGGCACATGCAATGCGGTGCATGAGTGTGATTACTGAGTTCTTATTAGACCTTTTCATACAGCAGGATTAGGAAGCTAAGGTACCTCCCTTATTTCATTTCCCAAACAATGATCCATTCTTGGGTCATCAGTCCTAGCTAGTCTCATACGATGTTGCGGTTCCATGTCGCTACAAAGGGCTCGTTACTTCAATGTAGGTCTAGCTTATACTCTAGTTGTTACGGAAGGCTCGTCACCTAATTGTAGGCCAACAGTTCGAATACAGCGTCCCATACCACCGTATTCGGCTCACGAGCTTAGGTTGCTCACTGGTCACTACGGATGATATCGTCACCCTAGCGTAGGCCGACAGCTTGACCAGGGTGTCCCATACCAGCATGTTCAGCTCATGAGTCTTAGCAGATCGAGGTACCATGGTTAACAGGATATCCATTAGTGAGTTTGGTACCTTAAGTTCAAGTAGTAGCGTCCACACATGGTGAACATACATCGGGTCAATCAGGTTACTTGACGAGCTCGATTGGTACGAGCATACATCGGGTTGATCGACATGAAGTGTGTAAGTAGTCCGTGTGGCCTAACTACTATCGGCAACCAAAGTACGACTCAGATTCATCGAACACGTCCTGTGTGGCGAAACAAGCTCAGCCACCAAAATAGGACCTGTTACCGATTGCCTGGACTATACCATAATCCCAAACACACTCCAATCAATTGTATACGCATGTAGTAGCCAAAGATAGCATGTGACATCTAAAATCAACATGAATCTCATTTGAGCATTTCAAAGAACACATAGTGTATATGTTAGCACACATAAGTATTTCAACAGTAAATCACATAGGAGTAAGATAAGTCACATAAAGGAAAGTCTACTACGTATAAGGGGATTGAGAACCCTATCTCAACACCCTCATTAGGTACATCACATCAAGCATTTTCTCATTCAGGCAATTTACCAAACACCTGGACTACACATATTACATACATGTAATAAATTAGTTAAAACGCATATCATAGCAAATCCTTCCACATAGGAGTTTCCACACATGCAACATCATGTATCCTCAAACATAAATTATGGCAAGCATAAATCATAATTCCATACTCATACAAACATTTCAACAAACACATGGAATGCATATATTTCAACATAGTTCATATATATGTGTAATATACAGGAAACATTGTATCTAAGCATATGTGATAGCAATCAAGTCAGTCATAAATCATTGCTGACATTGAAAACCTTGAAAACCATAACCTAAACATTTATAGTCCGCACCTTATGCCGGTAGACTCGTAACGAACTCAGTTTTAAACACTAAGTCTTTGTCTATGGCACCACAATAACCTATAATAGGGAATAGGTTAGCTATTCCGTCATCTGCTCTATTTGAATCTCCAAAATAGACTAGGGTTAGGATTTCTTACCCAAGAACAGAGTCAAAATCGTGGGAATAGCGATGTAGGAAGGTTGATTCAGCCCGTGGAGCGATAGGGAAGGATCCGAGGGACGGTCTCCCACTTTCTCTCTCACTTTCTCTCTCTCTCTCTCTCTCCTTCCTTCTCTTTTCTCTCTTCTCTCTCCTAAGTTAGTAAATTCGTATGTGAAGGGAGAGAGAGGGTTTAAGGGGCTTATATAGGCCTAGAACTGATGGGAATGGCCCCAAGGCCATGGTATACTTAGGTTATAGCCAAATAATGGCCGTGTTGGTCTAACAGAGCACATTTAGAGGCCCCTTTTCTTCATACAGTCGGACTTAAGCTCCTTGGCATTGGATCTAGGTTGAGTTAAGTTTTCGGTCTGATCAGATTTACAGATCGGCCGCGGAGGACCAGTTTCAGTCCAACGGTCATCATCACTCGATCATGTTCACGAGTATATGGACCTGTGTTGGGAAATTTTCCTGATCTGAGGCTTTATTTGGGCCAGATTCTGACGGTCTGAAACCCTAGATTTGGCCTGCAAGCGAACGGCCCAAATCACTTAAATCTGAGTTCAATTTCTAAAGGTATTCGCGTTTCTCACACACTTCACTCCGGGCTCAAGTTGTGCCTTTCTGGATACTATCAAGACTTGATTTCTGAGATGGTTGTCAAGTCCAGTAAGGCGGTCATAACCATATAGTCTCGTGGCTTGGACTTTCGATGTGCGGTCCAGGTCCGATACGGAGTTTCAATGTGCTCCCAAGAGCAGCTAGGTTTAAAGATTGATCCTATATTATAGGGTAATATAGCGTTAATGATTCTACAAGTTTTGAGTCTTGCAGTTCGTATTTAAAGTGGTTCAAGCTAATTTCACAGCTAATCTAGTTTAACACTTAGTTAATTTTGTCTAATTTCTAAAGGATTTGGTCTTGAGTGATTTCTGCCAGAGGTGGTACTCAGGTCTTTGTACGAATTTTTCCGAGATGTTAAAGACCGTAAAGGAGTGAATTTGTAATGATCAAACCATCGAATTTTAAAACTGACCATTGGATCATCCTCGGCCATCAACTAAACACAAAACCCTTGTTGTACGGTCTATTGAATATGGATCTAGTTCATAGTCAGGTTAGTGGCCTATCCTAAGCCGTTGAAACTGATGGACAGACTAGATTTCTATAAACATCTATGTGGGCCCCACACTTGTTTCTCGTGTACACCAAAGGTGGTACACTTGAGGTGCACTGGACGACACCTCCAATTAAATCAGGTTTGACCCGAAATCCCTCAAAAAAGAGGGATTTTTTATCTCTTTCATAGTAGACGGATGCCGTCCGTTTGGGACGTGTTGTGGCCCACTATGAGGAACCATGTCAATGATCCAAATCGTCCATCTAACTTAGGCGGTGGGCTCGGCCAAAACCCAACTACTATATCAAGTTTCCCGATACGTGTGGGCACACAACCCTTACTGCAAAAGGGCCCTACAAACACAAGATTTTTAAAAATAGAAACTTTCTGTTTCTCTTGCTACTGTCAGGCGAGCAATCCATGTGAGGATCTCTCCTCCAATCACAGCTCTCCACGTGGGACAGGATTTTCGCCCACAGAGAACCAAAACCACGATGGGTATTTGCATTACCAACCATGTTCAAAAATGGTTTCTACAAGATCAGATCTCGTCTATTATTGATTAGATGATTCTAGGATGATAGGATTAGTGAATTTAAGGGAGAGGATCAAACAGTAAGGGTATCCTCCTCTGTTCTCTTGCAGCCGTCTGAGAAAAACGAGTCGGGTGCTTCCAAGCTAAAACCCATTGGCAAAACACTAATGGAGCTTCATTCTCTCGCTCTCACAAGCACCATGAAGCATAATAAAACCCTTTGGTAGCATCCTTTTAAAGAAATGAGTTGCTGAGAAAGAAATGCCATTAAAGCCCCACCATCTTCCTCGGTTGAAGCTAAACTGAGTTCGGTCTGAGTCAGATTTCAGACCTTGCTGGTCATTCTTAGGGAAGAAGTAGGGAGGAAAGAAGGGAAAATGAAGAGAGAAAGGGAAGTGGTCTCTCTATTTCATAGCTTGAATCGAGCCAGGTTCGGGCCGAGTCGTGCTCGCAACTCAGGCCGAAAACAGATTGGATCGAGTCTAGTCTACGTTCTGGCCTAACTGAGTGTTGGGTCAAATCCATCCATATGGTTTGGTCAGAAGAAGGAAGAAGAGAAACAGAGAAATGAAAGAAAGGAAGGAAGGATAAAGAAAGGAAGAGGAAGAATAGAGAGAGGGTGCGCCTATGCTGCACCCGACTCACTGTCGAGTCACGGCTCGAGTTGAGCTTGGTGCCGGTCATGCTAAGGTTCCAACAAAGAAAGAAAGAAGAAGAAAGGAAAAGAGAAAGGAAGAATAGATAGAGAGAGAGAGAGAGAGGATGTGAAAGGAGGAGTCGGTGGAGGAGAGCGAGTGGAGGGCGACTACTGAGTTGGATCGAGTCGACTTAGCCTACACTTCGTCCAGACTTCAAGTGGGAGTGGTCCTGCTGCACCCTGACTCTCCTAATCAGGTTCGGGCCCATTTCAGTTGAACACAGCACGCTGTAGCTAGCAAGATAAAACTAAGCTAAGTCAACTTAGTCCCCAAGTTGAGATGAACCGAGTTGACTCAGTGAACTGGTTCTCATCTTGAAGGCAGTTAGCTTGTATTGTTAATCTGACTCGATCTTTTGCCAGATTAACACCATCTCAGGGTGTGTAACCAACCAACCAGCTGCTCATCCTTAACTTGGCTTAAGGTTAGTAGATCTTCCTACTCCCTAGTTGAAATTGAGTTACAATGTTACTTAGCTATGTGTAGCACTAAACCTACTTATCTTGGTGTAGGAACCTTGATTCCTCCAAACTCACACAAAAATCTTCCTTGTTGGACAAAAGAGCAGGCCAAGTGCAATTAGTAGACATGGATGGCCATTAGTAAATTATTTATACTAATACTAGTTATTATAGGCAAAGTAATAATAATAATAATAATATCATTATTAACTTCTTGTGTTTTGTTTTCCCACTCTTAAATGTTATAAGAATATATCACAATATTAGCTATCATCATAACAATTGTCATTACTATGTTAGCTAATATAAATTATAACACTAATGATAATGATTATCTTATAAATTATTAAGTTTATATTGTAATTAATGGTACACCAACTAGAGTTCAAATCCTAAAATTTATCGTAGACCTAAATTCTAGGATAAAGTCCTGGACCTGAGTAACCTAAGCTCTAGGTCAATACCCTAAACATAGATAGTGGGTTAGGTTTGACCAAAGTATAGAAACTTATAATTCATGGTAGATCATAGTAGTTATTATCATGGCTAGATTCATTATAGTTATGAATATTAGCATTAGAAAATATTTACCATTTTCCTTATGGAATTAGTATAATACTTGTTTAGTCCTTATTATATTAATAAAGATTTTATTTTTATTACCTGTATTATTTAAGAGATTATTAGTCATTATAAGAACATTAGATAATGTCGGTATACTTAAATATGGACTTACGAACCATCATTATTAATATTGATGGATTAATACTCCAATTATGAATGTTACTCGATCCATTGTACAATAATAATAATGATAATAAATTAGGATTCAAATTCCAAGATCTAAGCATTTAACCAAACCCTAGGATAAAACCTTAAAACCTAGGTAATCCAAACCCTAGGTTGTATAAATCTTAACCATAGACATTTGGTAGAACATTGATCTCATGTGAAAATTTCACAACTCATGGTAGGACCTAATTCTAAAGGCACACGTGCTACCTAACAATGTTGGTAGGCAATGCAAACATAAGGTGATGATTTCTTCCCCTTGAGCTTTCCATTTTCTCATTAGCTTAAGTATAGTTTTATTTTAATTTAAATTGATAATTGATATCTCCATTTTACAATCATATGTGTAATTGTTGGAATCAAATCACTAGGTTTCATGCTTAATATTTATCATGCATATTATCTCATGTTTATGGATTATTTGTGAATTGCTTATGAAACTTAAACTGGTACATTAGTGGGGAACCCCCACCTATAAATGTACACCCATACTTGGGATGTAACTCGACTAGTTGTGATTGTAATGGACCTTCGGCTTAGTGGTTATTGAGTGGTGGTTTAAATTGATCAATAATGTGGGCCTACTATTCAGGGTTGTTGTGTCCAATGGTTTTAAGGATGGTTTCTTATCGCATGGTTTCGATATTGGCCCTACATGACTTAGTTTTACTAATCACCTTATGTGGCTTAGTTTTGATATTCGCCCTACGTGGTTTTGTTTTGGTACTTGCCCTACGTGGGTTTGACATTTTATTCTATACAACCCTACAATGGTAAGCCCCATATACTGTAATATGATTGGCTACTAGTCCACGGGTTTTCATTAAACATCCTAAGGTAGTAGTCTCATGAGTCAGGGATGGTGGTATAGGACATATGCTTGAGCTATCGGCCTATACTGGTGACAAGCCCCCGTAGAAACCTTTGATCTTATTTAAATTAGCTGATTATAATTGGACTAATAACGAGTTGGTTAATCAGGCATACATGGCATAGACTAGCATCTATTGCTATTGTACATGATGTATGTATTTGTTCGACTAGATATTTTTCCCAGGTCGATGATTCCATGAGTGACGAGCCCAATGTCTGCACAGATGAGCATCCCCGGAGCGGTGATTGTATTCACGCATCCATGTACCTAATAAGACTGCATCATGTATTGTTTTGTATACTTTGTTTTATAACTATGCTTACCTAATGCGGTGGGGTGTAATCTTGAGGGGAATTCACGCTAAGTTGGTCACTCATCCATCAAATATATAGCCGTACAGGTAGCACAGGTGGCTTAATTAATCTTCAGGTTCAGATTGATGAGGAGCAGAGTTCTACTATTGAAGATGCATGATTGTATTGTTAAGAGTTGCTACCTGGTTTTATAGTTCTAAATTTGTTATAATTTTCTTTGTTTACATGTAACATCATTTCACTTTGTAATTGTAAGTTTGGGACATTTCTTTGTATAAGTCATTATAAGCAATCTTTTGCACATCCTAAATATAAATGTAAATTTCTCATTATGTAAGATTTGTCCATTTTACGCTAATCTGCTAACTATGGATGAATAAACTCTGAAGAAATATATATATATAGGTAGATTTTGGCCCTTTATAGGTTAACACTCGGGTTTTTGGAAAACGGGTCATATACTCGGGTCCTAAAAACAATGGGCGTTACACCGGCCCCACCTAGAGCAGAGAACTTCATCATTAAGTGGTATGTAGATACCACTACTCTCATGGAGTTGAGCGAAGGTTGTCCGAGTATCATGTTATAGGTCGACGGATAGTTCACCACCAGGAAGTCCACCATCAAGGCGACCTGATTTTGTCCCTCCCTAGCCATTACAAGGAGGAGGATCGTGCCTTTGGATATGACCTTATCCCCCGTAATCCGTTCAGGGGGGTTTAGATGGGTTGAAGACGTGATCTACTGATGCCCATCTAGTTGAATGCCTCAAAGTATAGTATGTCGGCCGAGCTTCCCGTATCGACCAGAATGCGGTATACCTTTCGATTGGCTATAGACATAACTACTACTAAAGCATCATCGTGAAGATGTTGAATACCGCGTGAGTCATCCTCTATAAATGTCAGGCTACATGGACTCATTCATGGCTCCTTGCTTGGTTTATCTTGTAAGTGGATATAATGTTCAAGATCGGTGTTCTGAGCTTAAGCCATGTGTGCTCGATTTGAGTCTCTGTCCCTGGATGGTCCTCTGTAAATAATTCAAATCTTAACACTGTCATCTTCTCCTCTATTCGGTTGTTCATCTTCCTGAGCTTGTTTGTCCTTCTTGATGTACTCACACAAATGCCCTTTGTGGATAAGGGTTTTGATCTCCTCATTGAGATCAACGTAGTCACTAGTGTTGTGGCCATGATCACGATGAAAGCGACAATATTTGTGCTTATCTCATTGACTTACATCCATTTTCATACAACTCAACTACCTTAAAAGCATCTTGTCTCGGATCTCCAAGAGGACTTACTCTGGAGATGTGTTAAGGGGAGTGTACGAACTAAATTAGCTCTCGGGATGTCTGCTCGGCATTTGGCTATGTAAGGTGTCCTCGTCTAACCTCTTCTTATTCGAGCTCGACTAGTGTGGGTCCTCCTTACGCTTCTTATCCCTCATGGAGTTTTTCGCACTTTGAGCTCCTTTCCAGGAGCTAATGAAATCTTTAACGTTTGAGTATTTCTGAGCTCGGTTCATAAGCTCTCCTAGCGTGGTTGGAGGGTTTTTCCATATCGAGAAGAGAAACCTTCCTTCTCTGAGTCCAGAAATCATTGCAGCTAGAGCGATCTTGTTAAAGTAGTCATCGACTTGCATCACTTCCCCATTAAACTAGAGAATAGAATCCTTCAACGTTTCTCCCTCCTTTTGCTTGATGGTCAACAGATGAGCGAAAGGTTTTCAGCGTTGTTTCCCGACGATGTATTGTGTTAGGAATGCTTTGCTGAGCTCGTAAATGAGCCAATTGACTTTGGCTTCAACTGTCAGTACCAGCCTCGTGCGACTCCCATGAGTATCAGAGAGAAGGCGAGGCACATAATCGGCCCGGAGGTCGACTGGAGTTCCATCCAAGACCAATAAGATTTCATGTGCTCGATCAGATCCCTAAAACCCAAATACTGTGCGATAGGAGACATTCGAAACCTCGGAGGCATGATTGCACTCATTATCTCACTTGTGAATGGGGGCTCCATCTCCTCCATCATTGCCTCTATCGTGGAAGCTTGTGCTTGATAAGCTCAGCGCATAGTGCCGATCTAGCCTCGTAATTCATCGAATTGAGATTCCTAGGGTTTTATTCTCGGCAACAGTTTCATGAAGTGGATCTGCCTAGGGAGTTTTCTCGCGTATCCTCTTTTCCAATTCATGACGGAGGTCGGTATGAGCTAATATCGAGGTTCCCGAGACGTGGGTCGGCGCTCATGTCGGCATACTCCGAGATGCTCCTCTTTGGGAACCAACAGGGATCGAGCTTTCCACCACCATTAGGGAAACTACTTCCTGAGCGGGGAGAGGGAGTTGCCTTGCCATCTGTTGTCTCATGAGACTGAGCTCACTCGCTAAGTCTCGACCTGATTTTGTAATGAATGATATCAGCTTCCTTGTTTCTGAGATCGCTATTTTGGTCCTGTCGGAGCCGACTCAACATGCAATTAAGAAGATGAGTTTTGCTGCCCAGCCGGCTCGAGATCAGCAGTAATGGTCGGAGGAAGTGCTTTCTTCTTTCCTTTCGCCATTTCGATCTTTGGTAAAACATGAATGGTTTTTTATTTTTGTGTCCCACAGACGGTGCCAAAATGTTGATGCAAAAATCTGGATCACCCTCTTCCGAGTTCTGAGTACTTGCACAGATGAACGACAATGGAGACCTTGACTTGAGTAGGGGAGCCTCCGATGCCAATGTTAGGCTAGAAATCTAAGTCTAAGTAGTGTAAATGGGGTTTCGAGTGAGATATTTTGCGTACATGTCTCCCTGGAGTGATTCTGTATTTATAGTATGAATAACTTGTCGTGGTTCTATCACCTTCGGCATGATCTCAACCATTAGGTGAGAAGTGCGGAAGTAATGATGTCGACGGTTACACTGTGATCGTGGACAAGGCAGTTACTCTTATCGAGCGTTACTGGAGTGAATCCAGCCCCGTCGGCAGGTTGTTATTACTCGAGCAGAACTTACCTAGTCTACTAAGTGATATTCATGCCGAGCCTGAAAGGGTCAAGCCCAGCCTAAATGGACTGAGCTTAGCGACCTGTTGACAATGATCGGGCTCAGACCGTGTCCTGCTGAACTTAAATGGACCGAACTCGGGCGATGACCTAGTTCAGGCTAGAGTCCGAATAGATCGTAGCTTGACATGATTCCTTGTTTGTTCTGCACGCTGGCTTGGGATGGGAGAACTTACATGAATACTACTTCGAGGTTGGAGGCTGATGTCATGACAACCCTACCATGTTGTTTAAGGGGGGTTGGACCATATTTCCCATAATAGTAGTCATGTGAGACTAGTATTATAGTTTAACACCATTTAATCAGAAGATGGAGTCAACAATCTGCACTGTATTCTATCTATGGTAAGAAGGTAACTATAATCAAATAAAAGAATCTAAATAAGCAATATAACTTGGGATGAAACAATTAAGGGTGTGTTTGGACCGATGGAGTGTAATGTAGAGCAGCTCACAAGCACTTTCATGATAAAGATGGAGTAGAGAAGGCCTGATAAGGCGAAAATGATTTGGACCGTCAGAACCTTAAAATAGTCTTATCTTGCAAATTAGGATGAGTTTTTCACATATTATATATGATTTTGGGTAGGAGAACCTACTTAATCCAACCATGCTATGCTGGGTTACCCACGCCGGATTTTGGATTTGTGAGAATTCATCATATCAACAGTCAAAGGTCTTATTTATTTTCATTTTTATTATAAATAGTAAGTTTTTTTTAGTATGTCTTTTGATCCTTTGAGTTGTAGGAGTTATTCCCAACAAGAAAATGTCTTAGAAAAGTTAGGAGAATAACGTGGTTAGGCTAAATTGGACACCTACTATTTTTGTTCGAAAACCATGAAGTCTAATAGAATAAAGGTCATGTATAAATCTTAAGTTTTTAGGGTGTTTGAGTCTAAAACTCCATACAAGGTTTGAGTTCCTATTTGGAAGATTTGTAATTTCATTTTTTTTACAATCAATTAAGTTATTTCGAATTTATTAGAAATTATTTCTACTTTTATCCCCCGTGGATTCAAGGAAGCTCTGTGAGGAATCTAAAGAGCTTTGTGGATTCAGAGTAGTATCCCCTAAGGAAGACAGTGATCAACCTCATCACATCCCTCCTTTCGTCAAGTGGTATCAGAATCCTATGAACGATGATTCATGGATTTGTTATCTATTGAAAAGAATGGAAGCTTTTCACTGAGAGAATCAGTTGACCATGAAAGAGATGTAGATAACTCTCGACCGTATTGCAGATGCACTAATTCTGCCCCGAGCCCAAGGCAATGTTCAACGGCTCATGATCGTTATGTGAAAAAACCTCGATTTTCGTAGAGCACTTACGGACGTGAATCATAGGACTATCCTAGATGAGTCAAGCTCCAGCGACGGGGACGTCGGTGGCGTCGTTGCCCAACGACTGGTCCATGGAGATGATCGATTAGATTGTGCTGAAAGAGATTATTGAGGCAAGAATGAACTTCCTAGTTTTAATAGCTTATTACGTATAGAAGACTTCCTCGATTGGATAGTCGAAGTATAATGGTATTTTGATTACATGGACATGCTAAAACATAAAAAAGTGAAGTTAGTTGCGTTTAAGTTAAAATTTGGTGCTTCTGCATGGTGAAAGTAATTACAACTCTTACGTACCCGATAGAACAAGGAGCCCATCTAATCATGGCCGCGAATGAGATGCTTTCTTCATTCACAATTCATCCCCAATTATTATAAGCAGAAGTTTTTCTAGAAATACTAAAATTACCGGTAGAGAAATCAGACCGTCACATATTACACTGAAGAATTCCGGTGGTTAACAATGCGGAATGATTATTTAAAGATCGAATCACAGAAGGTTGTGCAGTTCATAAGTGCTTTACGACCGACAATTTAGGACCAAATTCAGAAGCATCAGTTGGGACCATGGATGAAGCGGTTCGGTTGGTAGGTAAGGTAGAAACGCAACTTAGAGGAGTCCCTATTCGACCTTATCCTTCGATTTGAACCCCCATGACAGGTGTCATACATGATTTAGCGTTGACCAAAGGAAAAGAACAAGTAAGATGGCATCCTCAACTTCATACAACCACAAACCGTGACACGGGGAGCATTCCATTTAGGCCTCAACGTGCAATGCCCACAACAGTGGGTCCGAGTAGGTTTCCAAATCCTTATGGTCGACCAAGGCCGAACAATTGTTACCGATGTGGCTAACTGGGCCACTTATAAAACACCTACCCTCAACGCCCTATAGCCCACTTGGCCATTAACGAATCGGGCACTTAAGGAGACGTAGTGGAAGAAGGCCGTAAATTTGATGAGGATGAACAAGTCGTTGAAGGAGCCGGTGATGAAAAATGGTTGGCCGAGGATCATAGCGAATCCTTGGTCGTGAGGCGATTATTATACACTCTAAGAAAAGAGGTGCACCCGAAGTGACATAATATATTTCGTATGCAGTGTACCGTCAATGGAAAGGTCTGTGATATAACCATAGATAATGGCAGTAGCAAGAACATCGTATCAAAGGTGATGGTGGATAAGTTGTGGCTACCTATGACAAAACATCATTCCTCTTACTCAGTTAGTTGGATAAAAAATGTGAACGAGACCAACGTAACTGAACAATGCACTGTCTTGTTTTCAATTGATTGAAATTATAAAGATCAAGTACTTTGTAACGTAGTCGACATAGAATTACGTCATATGTTATTTGGTTGACCAAGGTAATCGGATTGTGATATGACCTACCGAGGATGAGACAATGTTTATGTCTTTGTCAAGGACGGTTAAAGGATGGTCCTTACCCCTATAGCACCAAAGAACCACCCTGAAGCTTTTAAAGTGGAGGGGAGCTCCCTCCTGACAATTCGGAATTTCGTGGAGGAATCTAAAGAAATTAGTGAGATGTACATCATGGTGGTAAATGGTGAGGAATCATAGCCATTAGACATTCCTCCAATTTTAAGGCTATTACTGAACGAATTCAAGGAAATATGGCCTTAAGAGTTACCCAATGGATTGCCCCTCATGCGAGACATCCAAAATCACATAGACCTCATCCCTAGGGCCAACTTGCCTAACCACCCTCACTATCGGATGAGTCTGAAAGAGTGTGAGATACTTTAAGAGCAGGTGGAGAAATTGATCTATAAGAGTCTTTTGAGAGAGAGTATAAGCCCATGAGTCGTGCCAACTTTATTAACATTGCAAAAAGATGGGAGTTGGTCCATGTGTGTTGACATCTGGGCAATTAATAAAATTACCATTAAATATCAGTTCTTGATGCCATGATTGGACAACATGCTTAATATGCTAGAAGGTACTAAAGTGTTCTCTAAACTAGATCTAAGGAGTGGGTAACCTCAGATTTGTATCTGGCTTGGTGATGAGTAGAATGGTATTTAAGACCAATAAATGATTGTATGAGTGGTTAGTCAAGCCCTTCGGTCTATCGAACGCACCAAGCATTTTTATATGTCTGATGAATCAAGTGTTAAAGATGTTCATTGGCTAGTTTGTGATAATATATTTTGATAATATCCTGATATATAGCCAGGGGTGAGATGGAGTGCATGAAACACCTCAGATAGGTGCTACAAGTCCTGTCAGTTAACAAGTTTTAGCTCAACTTAAAGAAGTGTAGATTTTTAACAGATAACTTATTGTTCTTAAGATTTGTTATGATATTCATGGGCATCCGTGTCAACAATGAAAATGTGCGAGCCATCAGGGAATGACCAATTCTGACGAACATTCATGAAGTGGGGAATTTCCATAGGTTGATGACATTTTATCATCGATGATAAAATTTTAGCACTATAGTCACACCCACTATAGATTGCATGAAAAAAATGCCTGTTTCAGTGAACTGATGACACTGACAAGAGCTTTGCTGATATCAAGCTTGATTATTTAGAACACCGGTCTTAGTTCTTCCCAAATTTGACAAGCTATTTGAGGTTAAGTGTGACGCCTCATATGTCAGAATTGGAGGAGTCTTATCATAGGAAGGCAGGCCGGTAGCCTTCTACAGTGATAAACTCAGTAAAGCCCAAAATAAATGATAGACATATAAGCTTGAGCTGTACGCGGTGGTTCAAGCACTACGACATTGGCGGCATTATCTGATTGAGAGAGAGTTTATTCTTTACACTAACCATCAAGCTTTAAAGTTTATTAACAATTAGGCTAACGTGAACTGTGTGCATGTTAGATGGTTAAGATTTTTACAAGAATTCATGTTTGTTTTGAAGCACAAGTCAGGGCAGGAGAACAAGGTGATTGATGCACTTACCCGCTGCGCATCACTACTTGTTATGATGAGTAATGAGGTGGTTAGCTTTGACTATCTTAGAGAGTTGTATGATAAGGATGAAGACTTAAATGATGCATGAATGAGGTTACAAGAGGGTCATCCCAGTAACCTACATATGCAATACAGTTTCCTCTTAAAAGAAAATCAATTGTGCATCCCCCAAAGTTTTCTGAAGAAGCAGATTATCTAAAAGTTATATTGAGGTGGCCTTGGTAGACACCTTGGGCCAGACAACACGCGAGCTCTTGTTGAGGAACGAAATTATTGGCCGCAATTGGTACTTGATGTGGGTAAAGTAGTGTAGCACTGTCATATTTGTCAAACCTCTAATGGGTAATCTTAGAATACGAACCTCTACACCTCATTACCTATACCTAACAGCCCTTGGGAAGACTTATCTATAAACTTCATGCTTGGTCTCCCACAAACATAATGCAACATGGATTTGGTGTTTGTGGTGGTAGATCATTTCTTAAAGATGGCGTACTTCATCACATATAAGAAAACCTTCAATGCAACACACGTGGTAAATCTATTTTTCAGAAAAGTCATGCGGCTACACATGGTTCCCAATAGCATTACTTCTAACCATGACATGAAGTTCATTAGCCACTTCTAACAGACTTTATGAAATCAGTTCGGTACGCGACTTTAGTTTAGTAGTGCTTACCACCCACAGACCGATGGGCAGACTGAAGTTGTGAATCACAAGTTGGGAAACTTCTTTCGGTGTATTTTAAGTGACAAATAGAAGTAGTGAGATTTGACATTACCTCAAGTAGAGTTTGTATTCAACAATATGGTGAACAACTTGATAGAGAAGTCCATGTTCCATATTGTTTATGGTTGAGTGTCATGATGCACACTTAACTTGATCCCTTTGCCTAAGCTCCCAGGCATGGGCATTACAAGAGAACATATGACGAACTGAATCATGGGCATTCATGTGGATGTGCAATCTAAGTTTATAGCTTTGAATGATAAGTACAAGGAGCAAGCCGACAATTATCAACGACAAAAGGTGTTCAAGGTTGCCATGTGGGTGACCATGTTATGGTGCATCTACGCAAGGAGAGATTTTCTATCGGGACCTATAACAAGTTGAAGAACAAGAAGATTGAACTGGTACTAATTCTCAGAATGATCAATGACAACACTTACATTGTTAGACTTCCGAATGACATGGAGATCTCGCGTACTTTTAACGTTGCAGACCCGACTGAGTATCATAAACTAAAGCTGAACAAGAACTTGAGGTTGAGTTCTTTTGAAGTGGAGGGAACTGATATAGAGCAGGTCACAGACACTTTTATGCCAAACATGGACTAAAGAAGGCCCGATTGGAGGAGAAAATGATCTGGACCATCATAACCTTAAAACAATCGTATATCGCAAATCGGGATAATTTTTTCGACATATTATATATGATTTTGGGATAAGAGAACCTACTTAAGAAAACCAACCCTGCTATGCTGAGTTGTCAATGCCAGATTTGTGAGATTCCATTGGATCAATGGTCAAAAGTCCCATTTATTTTCGTTGTTATTATAAATAGTAAGTTTTAGTTTGCTTATAACTTTTAATCCTTTGAGTTGTAAGAGTCGTGCCCAACATGAACACTTACTATTTTTAGTCAAAAATCATGAAGTCTAATAGGACTAGAGGTCATCTATAAATAGTAAGTTTACTATTCATAGTAAGTCATGTTTTTAGAATGTTTGAGTCTAAAACTCGGTTCTAGGTTTGAGTCCGATATTTAAAGAGTTGTAATTTCATTTTTTACAATCAATCAAGTTATTTTGAATTTATTAAAAATCATTTCTAATTTTATTCCTCGTGATTCAAGGAAGCTCTGCAAAGAATTCAGTGAGTTCCATATATTCAGAGTAGATAACCCCTAAGGAATACAGTGAACGAACTCATCACGTCCCTCCCTACGTCAGATTGTCTTATATTTTACTTGGAACTGTAAGTCACTTCACCTGCTGGATTTGCCCCATTGGCCGTTTGGATGGGCCGTGTTGACACACTACCAGCAACACCTACTTATGCATATGGTGCTCAAGCACCCATTTTATGAAAATTCATACATGCGCCTTACCATTAGGTGCGTATTTTATCTACACTTCATACATTTATCCAAATCATATATCATTAACCGATTGATAATTTTCCACAGTAAACATGAATGTGGATTAAACAGAGAGAATCAACTGTCACTACATAATATTTTTGGCTCATTGTTCAACTGCAAAATAATGTGGACATTGTTGTATTTTAAATTATTTTAAACTAATTTAGTGTTTGAAAATATCCATTGGGACAGACCATGGCCGTGGCCATAGTTGTGCATGCGCCCTACAGATGTGTCTTTTCACTTAAGTTTGAAAGGTTGCATCCTTTCATTTTTTTTGTTTTGAAAAGTTGTGTTTTTTGAAGCCTAAGGGTCGCACCGATTAGGTTTAAACCCAACAGTCACAACCCTTTTTGAAAGGGTGTCTCTACACCCTTAAGGGTGTCTTCACAAAGTCTATAAATAGACTTTCTCTCATATGTTTTAAATAAGTAATAAAAAGTTTATTTTACATTAAAAAATATAGTTAAATATTTTCTAGTTCGGGCTAAGACTACAAGTGGTTCGAGCCCGTGTATAGTAAGTGCACCGCTAGGACTGGGTTATAGTCGTTGTATCCTGGAGGTCGATTACTCTGGAAACCTGTTGCACTTGGGAAGCTATCCAATGAGAGCAAATTCCAAGCCAAGTGACTCACGTCACGCCTCGACTTCTATAAACCGATAAGTTTTCTCTTATTCTCATTTAAATTTATTTTGTTTAAATAGTTTTCTAAACTCCATGTCCTAACAATCTTGAAATCGAATTTTCTTGGAAAACTATTTAAAACTAGAGAATTATGGTTGTGCATTTGTCTTATTCAAAAGACATTGAGGAATAGCCCAAAAGCATATACCACCGACTTGAATTGTGAGTCAAGGCCCATATAACCTGGTGCCATCATATCCCTAAAAATTATGGATATTTGGTTTTTCAAAACGGACAGTCCATATAAATATGTTGGTATATTTTGTAGTTCCTAGGTCCCCTATGTCCATGGTTGAAACCTCTTAGAAATTACATTATAACCCCTTATGTGTACTAACTCAGTGAATCGGGGCGAACGAGATTTTGCTTCTCTTAGAAGTAGCACCTGACATATACATGATTAATATTAACAAAAAACCACCAATCCTTCAACGACTCCTTATGAATGGGCCAAGGAGATTACACAAACGTGAATTATCACTTACAACCATCACTAGCATACAAATTAGCAACATAAGAGAAAACATCACCAATTAGGAATTTAAGATAGTAAGATCAAGCCAAGTTTTAGTAAGTGGTCAATCCATCTTGGTGCATGTAGGTTGCACGGTTCAGATACACTTGTATGTGATCCATGAATGACATAGCTCTTAACTATCTTTCTCATGGTAATGATATGCCATGTCAATTTTAGGAAACAGAGGGCCCTGCACAGTACCTGCATCTCTGCATTCGAAATCATTTTACATGAAATTGGTACAAAGGGTGAGGAAAGGTTTTGCCGCTTATTCTTGAGTTTTCTTTTAGAGAGACCTTTCAACTTAAATTTTAAAAAATAAAAATAAAAATAAAAAAACACGTTGGAGTCTTCTCCTTCTTTTCCTAAGGGCAATGATAATCCGACGATTTCCAAAGTCGCATTATACGAAGTCTTCTAAGATCCCTCTGTTCCATGAGATGGCGATTCGTGAAATCTCAGATGTCTAGGGTTAGGATTCGGAAATGCTGCGATTAAGAGTCTGACAAGTAAAAGATCACAATTTCTAAGGTGGAAGATAAAGCTACATTGTGTGGGATATCATTTTGCTACATTTGATCCACTTTTAGGGTGGAGATCTGGAACATTCTAATTATTAGTTTGAGAATGAAAGGCCTTAGGATTGTTTATGTTTAAGAGATCATCATGGAGTTATGTTTATAGATCTGTTTTGAGAAACTAAGATTGGACGACTCTCATTGCTTCTTACAAATTGAAGAGATTTTATTATAATGAAATGAAAAGAGACAGATGGGGAATAATTCTATTGAACTAGTGGGGCATTGGATGGATGGCTAAAATCCATTTAGCAGTTCTCTGAGGATGAGATTTCATTTGGGAATGATCCCATTAAATATTGTTCCTAATCAGGTGGGAGTTCTGAGAGGGCCAATCGATACCATCTCCAACCATAAATACATTTAAAGCTCTGACGATTGCAAAAGTGGTTGCAAAGAGGGCATTGAAAAAGCCAACCATACAAGCCATGTTCATCTTTATTAATTACAATCTCATAAGGTTTGAGGTTTTTGAGGGAGAGATTAAGAAGTTAATGGGTTATTAATCATGACTCTAACCTTTTTTATTTAAAGCCTAATCAGAGGGGTCCCTATTCTTACCCCGATGGTAGACTCTTAAGAGTTTCAACACCTGTTGAGGGTTCGAGTACCCATAGGTGGTGAAATCCCACCATGGCATGAGTGTGTGGTGGTGTGTGTGCGTGTTTTTTTTTTTTTTTTTTTTTTTTTTTAAAGGCCTAATCAGAGTAGAGTTGTTGGATGCAAATAGAATCACTTTAAATGTGGTGACAGCGGTTACATCAATCGATGGTAGTTAGAGGAAGGTGGAGAACGCATTTAGCCATTCATGTGCTAATGGTAATGACTCATCATCTTCACACATGACATACTCGCGTGGTAATCTAGACGGTCCAAGGTGCTTTGCTGTGGATGGGTCGTATCTTAAAGATGAACTGATCGACTGATCGATGGATGTAGGATGGGCGGTTAGAAAGATCATGAATAATGGTTTTGCCTTTGGCACAATGAATTGAGAGGTATTCATCTCGAACACATGACAAGCATGTAATAAGTAAATCCTCCATCTAGTAGATCCAATCCATGGATGGGCAAAGTAGCACATCATATGAATAGCAAAACGTGTACAGTGCGAGCAATAATGAAGAAGGATGAGTTTTTTAACTCTTAATAAATCCATAGCCATATATTTGGTAGTGTACCCAATTATTGCGTACACTTGATGGAATTCACCTATATGGGTATAGAGGTGAAGGCTGCTTCCTATGAGAATTTAGGCGAATTCTCTAAAGCACTCATGAAATCTAGGTAATGGTGCATGGCTGAAATGCACCGAACTGCAGAATCACTTGTAGCAGAAAAGTTGTGTGAGTAGCATGTACTTGTGATCTACATAAAAAAGAATCAGGTTCAAGACTATGGTGTCACCTGATTCCTGTAGACCTGTCATCTTACTCTAATATCGATTCAAGTCTATGGTGACACCGGCACCATTGTATAACTTTTTCATCTTAACCTAAAATGTCAAAATTTTTGAAACATGTGAGGATTGTTGTATTTTAAATTATTTTAAAATAATTTAGTGTTTCAAAATATCCGTTGGGACGGACCGTGGCCATGGCCATAGGTGCACATGTGCCCTACGAATGTGTCTTTTCACTTAAGTCTGAAAGGTTGCATCCTTTCATTTTTTGTTTTGAAAAGTTGTGTCTTTTGAAGCCTAAGGGTTGCACCGATTGGGTTTAAACCCAATAATCACAACCCTTTTTGAAAGGGTGTCTCTAAACCCTTAAGGGTATCTTCATAAAGTCTATAAATAGACTTTCTCTCATCTATTTTAAATGAGTAATAAAAAGTTTGTTTTACATTACAAAATATAATTTAAGTATTTTCTAGTTCAAGTTAAGACTACAAGTGGTTCAAGCCTGTGCACAGTGAGTGCACCGCTGGGACCGGGTCATAGTCGTTGTATCCTGGAGGTCGATTACTCTGGAATCCTATTGCACTTAAGATGCTGTCTAAGTGGAGCAAATTAGATTTCAAGCCAAGTGACTCACGTCACGCCTCGACTTCTATAAACTAATAAGTTTTCTCTTATTCTCAATTTAAATTTATTTCGTTTAAATAGTTTTCCAAACTCCATATCCCAACAGACATATAAAACCATAGTTTCGTATTTCATAATTCACAAATAATGTGTTACTCCAATTATAAAACAACATGTGATAGGTGTAAATACATGACAACAATAGCATGTCAAATAAAATCCACAGATATAAGTCACATACCCGTTATGAAAGCTGAGAGTTAGTATATCACTTACAGATACTTGTCCTTGTTGAGATATTTAAATAGTGCATTTAAAAAGATATCTATTACAAATCTACTCTATCCATTTATTTCGCAAGATTACTATAGGACATGAATTTAAAAATCAAGGAGATCCAAAACTCACGTGAGCCATGCCATGCAGAATAATGGGGATTGAATGGCTGGGGTGACAGAAGTTTTGTATCAAGATGATATTTGTGCTTACGGTTTATCTAAGTGGTAATAACTTTAGAATGGTTTGGATGGCAGGTAAACATCATGGTCAGCTTAAGAGAGGTTTTAACAGTGAATGTCTCCATTCCAATTGTTTCATTAGTGTGGTCCACTTGAGTTTTGGATCTTTCTGATTTTTACATTCCTATCCCATGTGGTCTTTCAAAATAGATAAATGGAGTGGATTTGTCACCGACATCTTTATGGGCCCACACAACCCGGAAAATAAAAGTAAGCAGAGGAAGCTCCTTTACTAGCCTTTTGGGCTGTGTGGAATTTATAGAGATATCTGTGACAAATTAACTCCATTCATTTGTTTTAAAAGAACATGTTATGATAGGAATTTAAAATCTAAGAAGATTCAAAACTCAGGTGGCCCACACCAAACAAAATAGTGGAAAACGAACACGTCCGTCTACCATTGAAACCTTCCTAAAGCTTATCGTGATGTTTATATATTGTAAAGCCCATATCCTAGTTAGTACTATTCCTTAGACCCCTGCAATCCTCTCCGTCGAATTCCGACAACCCGCGACCTATAATCGAAGTTTGCGCGCGACCCCGAGTCGCATCCCGTAGATCTGAGTCAACTCAACCCGAGACTTATACCATTGCAACCGCGTCATCATCGCGGTTCCAACGTCGTGTCTTGCGCATCGATGCGATACCTAGGCTAGGAGTTGTTGGCCCATGTTTATTTCAAGAAAAATGCCGCGTATTATGAATCCTGAGAGAATCTCTACCCAAACATCACATCAATCAATCAACACAAGTCAAGTACATCCCATCATAACCCATACCTAGCACATTCCTCTCTTTCCAACAAGACATGACACTTATCCCTCTCTAACCCAAAAGTTAACCAAGCTCATACCTTCTGTGTCATTTCTTCTCACAACACCCATTCCTCTCTCCCATCTCTCACCCATTCCATCTTATCTCCCTCCATTTCCCAAGCAACCATGAGAGAAAAATCTTAAGGAGAGAAAAGAAGCTAACCGTACCACCCACTTTCCTACCCCCAAATCTCACCATCCAGCCCTTCAATCTTCATCATCCTCCATCAAAGAGAGAGCTTAGGAGCCAAGGATTTCAAAGAGCTAAAGAAGAAGACAATCGATGGGTGTTTTGTAGGAGTAGATTTAAGTTTTGATGTTGGGCCAAGTGGGGCCTACCGATCGATGGTATGGATCTCACTTTGGACCCTAGGTGTGGCCGATGGCCTACAATGATTCATATGTTCATTCCATGATGGGGCCATTCTCCATGAACCCCATCATGATGTTTATTTTCCTAGTGTTAAAAGGTCATCTAGACCTTGCATTTTTGGTGGAGAAGGGATCTCCACCGTTGATTTTGATTGGTGGGCCCACATATAATGGGACCCACTTGATGTACATCTTATAATGCATGGAAGGGAGGGGTCATAGTGGCGGAGCCCTCCATCACACGTTTCTCTCTCTCTCTCACTTTCGTTTATGATGGCCCACCTTGATGTAAGATCCATACTGTCCACCAAATGGGACGCACCCGCTGTCTAGTCGGGGCCCACGTTGTGGCCACCTTGCTACCCATTTGGGCAGACCCTGTTTGAAGGGAAACCACAAAAATCAGCTTGATGCAATACGTGTGGCCCACTGGACATGGGACCACCATGATTATGTACTTTATCCGTACCAGCCACCTTGGGGCCCACCTTGCTAACGTCCAACAGTTAGCTAGACGGTCCAGCGCTGTTGGCACTATCCAACAACCTGGACAAAGTGGAGAAACAAATGTCAGCTTTATTCTAAGCATGTGGTGGGCCACACATGTGGACCCACATGACGTATGCATTTCATCCATGTTAGCCACACCGTCTAGCATTCTGGACGGTGGAACCCACCTGCCACGTGTGGGGCCTGCCTTGATGGCGTAGGTCATCCAGACCGTCCAGATCATGGGGCCCACATGATGCACATGTTATATTCATACCATCCGTCCTTCTTAGGCCATGGGACCTACCCTGCACATGTTGCACGTGTGGGGTGGGGCCTACCTTGAATGTATGTATTTTATATCCAGTTCGTCCGGACTGTGGGATGTGGGTCCCACCTTGATGAATGTGTTGCATCCATACCATCCAGTGATGTGGACATAGGGCCACTAGATATATGTGTTATATACCCACCACCCGTCTATTTTCTGGGGGTGGGGCCCACCTTGAGATATGTAGTGTATATCCCACGTCATCCTTCTGTGGGGACCATCAGCTATATAGCTGCTGTATTGACATCAGCAAAGCTCTGTGGGTCTGATCATGGGGTATGTGTTATACCCAAACCGTCCATCTGTGTGGATCCCACCTTGAGGTATCTGTTATACACATAGACCCCACGTGATGTATATATTTTATATCCACACCGTCCAGCTATCTAGACGGTGGAAACCCACTGTGATAAATGTGTTAAACCCACATCGTGCATCCATGGGATCCACCCCGCATGTGCTGCACGTATGGAGGTGGGGCCCATCATGATGTATGTATTTTACATTCATGTCATCCATATGTTTTATATCCACGCCGTCCGTCCATCTGGGCGTGACCCACCTAATGTATGGATTTCATCCACACCGTCCAGTAGGGACGGTGGGACCCCCTGCTGTGCATGCATCGTCCAGCACAGGGGACGGTGCTGGACGCACCTTAATGTATGTGTTTCATCTCCATATCGCCCACATGTGGGACGTGGGACCCACGTGATGCATGTATTTCATATCCTCACTATCCAGCTAGGACGGCGGGATCCACCGTGATGTATATGTTATATCCAGGTTGTCCATCCATGTGGCCCATTGTGATGTATATGCGCCCCGTGTATGAGGCCCATTGTGTGAATATGCGGCCATGTATAAGGCCCATTGTGATGTATATGTGCCCTTGTATGAGGCCCAAGTGATGTATATGTGGCCCTTATGTGAGGCCCGATGTGATGTATACGAGGCCCTTATATGAGGCCCAATTGTGATGAGTGAGTCCACCATGATGTATGTGTTATATTCACACCATTCATCCATTTCTCTAAGGTCGTGGGCCCCATTGCCTTAAGAGGCCCACCCTGATTATGGGCTATATGCCCACCATGGGGCTGCCTTATGAAGCCCATCATGATTATGTGTGTTACATACACAATGTCCATCCATTTCCCTGATTTGTATAAGGGTCGTGGGCCCCATAAAGAGTTAGATTCAAATCCCAAGTGGACCTCACACTTGGAGACAATAGTGGTTGAAAGTTCTCCATTGAAATCCTTCCTAGGGGTCGTTGTTAAGCCCATTACCTTGGGAGCAATGATGGTTAAATGTCTACGTTGTAACCTCCCTAAGGCCCATTATTAGGCCCATTCCCACATTCCCTTATTAGGCTTCCCTTGGGCCTCATTAGTGTTAGTGATACCCATCTTCCCTTGTTGGGCTACCCCAAACCGTTGGGCCCCCATTTGATAAATGATGCTTTCCATCAACCCTGTAGGATCACCCAAGTCTTGGAGCCCATCTTGTGTTTGTATCGGGCCTTCCATAGGGAATGTGGCCCGCTTATATGCATGTGTTTGTCCAAGTTTATTAACCCAAACCTGAGGCCCACTTAGATAATGAGCAAGAACGTTTGTAGGGTTATATAGTCCTAGATCTGTGGATCCTACAAAGGCCCGCCTTGTATTCGTATTGGACCCTCATAGGGAGGCTTGGTTGTTCATGATAAAGAGAGTGAGGAAGCCCACTTGTTGTATAACCGCTCGGCTCACCCCATGAGATGTAATCTACCTTATAATCGATTGTTCGGACCTCGTGTTATGTATGTATCATCCACACTGTCCATCTACCCCCTTGCTGTAGATGGAAGAATATGTAGTATCAGGTTTGGTATATCCACCATATAGATCCTATCTCAATGTATGGGCAAGACCCGTCATCCTTCCAGTGGACCCCGTCTTGAATATATGATATATCAGTACCTTAGAAGGCTAATGTTAGTACAACGTGGGACATGTCGCATGGACTCTTATAGTTGTAGAAGGAGTATGTTGTTTAGTTTATACTCTAGGTATGTGACATGCAGGTAAAGGTAGATTGTGATTATTGTTGTCCACCTTATCAAAGAATCATACATATGTACTTAATTACATCGTGATACATGCCCATACGCATCATATGTATGCTTGGTATGAGGAGTGAATGATTGTAGCATGTGTCGTTTGACTAGTTTATTATGGGACTCCTTGTGAGACGGATGACCCAACATGAGCACGTGGTACGCTCGGGTTTAATGCATAACTGGATAGTATGATTCATGCATCTCGCATTTGTATGACATGACCACTATTCACCCTAGTGACATCAGGGTTGTGGCCTCCACAGGCATGTCGTGGATGGCCAAATGGGACACCGAAAATATTTGGTTCGAGGATCTGGGCACATTAGTTGTCCGTGGGTGAAAGTCCCTAAACTTTCGTGGCCAGGAGATGCTCTAACATCTAGACTGAGTGGATGCATGAGCGCATGAGGGCCGTATACCATTAGGCTGCATCTCCCATTGTGTCTTGGTCAATTGGAAGGGGGTGTGGCCTTATCCACCAGAGTGAGGGACTATACGCTACGCTAAATTTGACCAGCGCATGAGTGGGTTCGCTACCAACGAGCCAGGCTGATATGGGTAAGTTGGTAGCAAAGTCTCTTTCACTCACTTGGTTGCGCGGCTAGCAAGGTGGCGGCCAACGTGGAGTGTACTAGACCCCGGTGATGATCCCAGAGATGTACGGTATTGATATGTGGACTTACTGAGTAGGAGTTGCGTACTCAGCATCTCATTCATTCATTCATTCACTATCCACTTGAGCTAGTGGTGCGCAATTAGATCATTATGTGTACCCTCGCAATAGCCATGATTTCGGTTGAGTACACGACTAACCCAAGATCAAGAGTTTACCATATTGTGTCCAACTATCCAAATCAGGTATGGGCCAGTTTGGATAGAAGTCCCTTGTGATGGATCCCATAGCTTGCGATACTACGTACTATCATCTCGACTTCAAACTCTAGCTTGGTCACTTCATTCGCACCGCATATTGCATTACATCCTTAGCACATAGCATTTGGTTTACTATGTTTCTGTATTGCATATCCTGAATAAGGTTAATGGTATTATGGACTCGTCGGGATCTGCATATTGCATTACATCCGCGCCATATGGCATTTGGGTTGCTATATTTCTGCATTTATATGGCCTAAATGAGGCTGATGGTAATCGTGGTTCGTCAGGAATTGTATATTGCATTGCATCCTCGACATCTGATATTTGGCTCTCTATAACTCTGCATTTGCATATCCGATCTACATTGCATACTCTGATATTATATGACTTATGGATTTGCCAGTATTTCCATTTACTTTGATATTTGTGTGCTTGGAACTTATCTTGCACACACATTTACACCACCCTCTAAGCTTTCTATAAGCTTATGCACGATCGTTGCGTATAGGTGACGTTAGGTCGTATCAGCATTGAGGCAGGAGCTCGTGATAGATCACTTTGGAGATTTTGTTATTTATATATTTCCATTTTCAGCATTGTACTCAAATGGTTATATTAGTGGATATGTAGTGTTGATGTTGTCATTTGTGACTTGGTTATGCTCCTTTATATATATAAAAAAATCACACTGAAAAACCTCCTTGCAGGATCCCGGGATCGGAATCTGGTGTATGGGCACTGGAAGCCGAGTGGGGTACTATGGAGGCTGTCGGCGCATGATTTGGCGATTGAAAATTCTGTGAACCCGATTCCGAGTTTGGGGCATGACATATGTCATCCAAACTGTTGATAGGGTTATTACTGTTGGGATTTGTTCTGTGGAATCACACAGATATGGATCGAGGATAACAATCCAAGAGCACTAAGCAATCACAAGAGAACACAAAGATTTAACGTGGAAAACCCTTTTGGAAAAAAACCATGGCACAAAGCGACAGATCTTTACTACGAAAATAGAAATTATAAAGAGAGGGGACTTACCCGATTCGAACAACCTCGAATCTGACCCTTTCTACACCCTTTGATGACCCTAGAACCCTTTTAAAAACCCTTGGAATACCTTTAGGAAGCCTTAGAATACTTTAGAAATGCTCTAGGGACCCCTATTTATAGTTTAGGAAACTCCACTTACACACCGACTTTGGAAAAGTCTGAAAACCGCATCAAATTTACGCAGTCTGCACGTAGTCTGTGTAACCTTCGACTAGGAGACAGGGCTTCAACTGGTTGAGCCTGTCCCTCGACTAGTCAAGCGTCTCAAAAATCCAAATACATTATTGCCGGACTTCAAGTCGAACGGGCTTCGATCAGTTGAAGGGACCTTCAACTAGTCGAACAACGCGGAAGATTTTAGACATCTTCCAACAATAATCTCCACCATGTCTTCAATCTTCAATCGTGTAAACTTTTAACCTCTTCTCTTATCTCTGCATCGCATCGTAGTTTCAATCAACTCTTCTTGTGCATACTCTGTACTTCTTTTACACCATCGCCAAGCCCAAAGAAGTTGCACAGAACTTAAACTTCTCTGTAGGAACGACCTTGGTGAACATGTCTGTTGGATTCACGCTGGTGTGAATCTTCTCCAGTGTTACGCCTCCTTCCTTAAGCACCTGTCAGATAAAGTGGTGACGAACATCAATGTGTTTAGTATGTGAGTGATAAATAGAATTTTTACCCAAATTGATAGTGTTCTCGCTATCACAGTTAACCGGCACGACCTCCCACTGAAGTCCCAACTGATTTATCATACCCCTAAGTCAAATACCTTCTTTAAATGCTTCCGTTACTACCATAGATTCTGCTTCGGTCGTGGAGAGAGCTACCACGGACTAAAGCTTCGATATCCAACTAATTGCTCCACCTGCTAGTACAAACGAGTATCCTGAAGTAGACTTTCTGAAATCCACACTACCTGCGTAGTCTGAATCCACATACCCTACCAATTTTATCATTGTCTTCTTAAAAGTTAAGACGTAGTCTTTCGTACCTCGAATGTATCAAATGAGCCATTTCACCACTTGTCAATGTTGCTTATCGGGGTTTGACATGTATCTGCTCACAACACCAACTACCTGTGAAATATTTGGTCTCGTACAGAACATGACATACATTAAATTGTCAACTACATTAGAATAAGACATATTAGACATAACCTACTTTTCTTCATTTGATTTAGAACATTGTTCTGAGGAAAGTTTGAAGTAAGCCGCGTGGGGAATGGTCATTGGCTTTGCTTAATCCATCCCATATTTGATCAACACATTTTCAAGGTATTCTGCCTGTAATAACTAATGTCTGCTCTTCTTCCTGTCTCTATGAATTCTATGTCGAGAACCCTCTTTGAAGCTCCCAGATCTTATATCTCGAATGTCCCAGATAACTGAATCTTCAGTACGTTGATTTCAGACATATAATGACTGGCGATCAACATATCATCAACATACAATACTAGGATGATGAATCTGCCATCACTCAGTGTCTTGTAATAGACACAATGATCATATTCACTCCAAGTAAATTTTTGACTCGACATGAAAGAATCAAAATTTTTATACCACTGCCTAGGCGCTTATTTCAGGCCGTATAACGACCTCATTAACCTACAAACTTTTTTCTCTGACCCTTTAATTTCGTAGCCTTCTGGTTGTTTCATATAGATCTACTCTTCCAACTCCCTGTGCAAGAATGCAATCTTAACATCCATTTGTTCCAGCTCGATATTGTATTGGGCAACCAGCAATATGAATCTGATAGACACCTGCTTAACCACCGACGCAAATATCTTTATGAAGTCGATTCCTTCTCTTTGAGCATAACCCTTTGCTACCAATCTAGCTTTATATTTATCCTATTTTCTTTTGAATAACCGCTTACATCCAATCACTTTTCGGCCCACTAGAAGCTCCACCAACTCTCGTGTATGATTTTTGTACAACGAGTCCATCTCATCGTCCATAACCGCCTTCCACTTTTCTACATCAGGCTCACTAAGAGCCTCTTAAATAGTAGACGGGTCCCCCTCATCTGTAACGAAGACATATGTAATATTAGAGTCATCTTTGTATCTTGACGATAACTTGTGGTCACGCGGTGGGTTCCTTCTCACAGGTGGCTGCTCCACCTAATCATGTACTTTTGTCTGCGCATCTGTCTCTGCTGAGTATCATCTGTGTCAACTTGGATGTCTACGGTCAACCTTTCTGGTTCCTCTTGTTCCTCTTGATCATTCTTATGGAATATGGAGCTTTTATCGAACTTGACGCCACGGCTAGTGATGAATTTGCGTGTGACCTTGTTCAATAACATGCAACATTTCACACCAATACCATAGCCAACAAAAATATACTTTTTAGCTCTATGGTCTAGTTTATCTCTCTCAAATGACGGTATAAGAGAGTAAGCCTCATAACCAAATATGCGCAAATCTGAGTAGTCGATCTTATGACCACTCCATACTTCCGTTGGAATTTTACATTCAATTGTCATTGAAGGACACCGGTTCACTAAATAACAAGCAATGTTAATGGCCTCAGTCCATAAGTCCTTGTCAATGCAGTATTACTTAACATGCATCTGACCCTCTCCAAGAGAGTCTGATTCATTCTTTCAACCACACCATTTTGTTCGGGCGTATGGCGCACTGTGTTGTACCTAGTGATCCATTCATCCTTGCAATATTCATTAAATTCAGTGGAAGTAAATTCTCCACCAATGTCAGTTTTTAAAACCTTTATTTTTCACCCTAACTGTTTTTCCACCATTGTCTTCCATTGTTTGAATATGGTGAAAACTTTAGATTTACAATTTATGAAGTAAACCAAAACTTTCCTGAAGTAGTAATCAATGAATGAAACAAACCATGATGACCCCCTAATGGAAACTTCTAGCGATGGCCCCCATACATCAGAGTGCACATAATCAAGCACTCCCTTACATACATGTTTTCCAAATTTGAAAGACAATCTAGATTGTTTACCATATATATAATGCTTGCATATATCTAAATCAGAATTTTTAAACGCTGGAATCAAACATCGATTAGAAAGTACCTTCATGCCCTACTCGCTCATGTGGCCCAGACGAGCATGCCACATACGTAGAGATGTGGAATCTACAATAGCTGCTACCGATCCACCCTTTGAAATGCTTTCGATCAACCTGTAAAGGTTTTCGTATATTTGCGCTCTCATAACCACGAGTGCCCCTTTTGAAACTTTAAGGACACTATTAATACCAGTGAACTTGCACCCTCTAGCCTCGAGTGCACCGAGAGAAATCAGACTGTTCTTCATATCAGGGACGTTCCTGACATCAGTCAGTGTACGCTTCATCCCATCAAACATCTTAATGCTCACCGTACCAATAACCACAACATTACCGACATTGTTATTGCCCATAAAAACTTGTCCACCATCGCATTCTCTATAACTGGTAAACCAACTCCAATGAGGAGTCATGTGATATAATGGTCCTATGTCAAGGATCCACTCATCTCCATGATTATCATGCAAGTGTCCGATCATGGACACAGATAGTACATCACCACCACTTGTCTCTTCATCAGACGTGACAACATTGGCCTTCTTGGAATAAGTTGTTAAATTTTCTTTCTTCACTTTTAGATTGGTACAATCTTTCTTCATGTATCTAGACATCCCACAGTTCCAGCACTTTAATTTTCTTTGTCCCTTGCCCTTGGATTTGGATCTAGATCTAGGTCTTGAAGATCTTGTATCTCGCTCAGAATTTCTGCCTCTTGTAATCAGTGCATTGAAAGATGTCCTTATGTCACCGTTTAACTTTCTCATGGCCTTCCCTTGAAGAGTTGAGATAAAGGTGTTGACAATCAGAATTTTATTTATGGTGTACGTTGTATCCTTAAATGACTCATACGATGCCGAAAGAAAATTCAACAACATACATGCTTGTTTCTCATCTTTGATCACTTCTTCCATATCCAGCAATTTGTAAACTAATTTATTAAAATTGCTGATGTGAGCCTCCAGATCTCTACCCTTTGTCATCATAAAGTTATACCACTGCTGCTTCAAGTGTAGGCAATTTTCAGAGAATTTTTTCGCATAGATATCCTCTAACTTCACCCATAAACTAGCCGCAGTTTTCTCTCTCAAAACATTATAAAAAACTTTATCCGTAAGATATAAACGGATTGAGGATAAGGCCTTCTTATCAAGGGTATTCCATTCATCATCAGTCATACTAGACTTTCTCACCTCAAGAGTACCATCCTCACCTTGCTTAGTTAAGGAACTGATCATCTTGATCTTCTATAACTCAAAGTTATTTTTCCCTGAGTACTTCTCAATATCATACCTATTACTTCCCATTATTGTTAATCTTATAGATTTAGATATGTGCCCCAATGATTGTTTTGATACCACTTGTTGAGATTTGTGCTGCGGAATCACACAGATTTGGATATAGGCTATCAATCCAAGAGCACCAAGTAATCATAAGACAACACAAAGATTTAACGTGGAAAACTCTTTTGGAATAATACCACAACACAAAGCGACAGATCTTCACTATGAAAATAGAAATTACAAAGAGAGAGGACTTACCCGATTCGAACAACCTCGAATCTTACCCTTGCCACACCCTTTGATAATCCTAAAACCCTTTTTTAGAAACCCTTGGAATACCTTTAAGAAGCCTTAGAATACTTTAGAAAGACCCTAGGGACCCCTATTTATAGTTTAGGAAACTCCGCTTACGCACCGACTTTAGAAAAATCCGAAAACCGCCTCAAATTTACGCAGTTTGCGTAACTAGTTGAGCCAGGGCTTCAACTGGTCGAAGGACCCTTTAACTGGTCGAGCCTGTCCCTTGACTGGTTGAGCGTCCCGGAAATCCAAATACATTGTTGCTGGACTTCGAGTCGAATGAGCTTCGACCAGTTGAAGGGACCTTCAACTAGTCGAGCCAATCCCTCGACTGGTCGAGCAACACAGAAGATTTAAGACATCTTCCAACAACAATTACCACTCAGATAAATTGTAGGCACAAACATCATCTCCATACAAAACAAAACTTTTGTCACCCCAGGTGTTCAATCCCACTATTTCGTATGATATGACCCACATGAATTTTGGATCTACATAATTTTTAGAATATTGTCCTATTATAGTATTGCAAAACAGATGGACAAAGTGGATTTTTTTTTCGAACATCTCTGTGAGTCCCATAAAGCCAGTCTCAAGCTGCTTACGCTTGCGACCTTGGTGCATATGCTTTGATAAGTCCAATAGTGACATAGGGCTCTATTATATTAGGTCTGGCGCATGATGTAGGTCCTTTAAATGGGCAAAATGTTTAGGTAAGTGAGGCTCATTGTAGTGTGCATCTATGCCTAAAGCCTTTAGTAATTTAAATACTTATCATTTTACAAGTGGTAAAAATTTGTCTCTACGTGTCATTCATATGTGTGTCGTGGGGTATTTATAGCCTTATGGGCCCCTATTTTCTCAGGCCAGGAAGCTTTGGATTTGTTGTGTAAGTACCTCTATGCCTGTCATGATAGTTTGGCATAGAGGGCTCTGCGCATGGAATAGGCTTTGTTGAGCAGCCTAGTACTTAGTGAGTGAAGCTCGAACTTGTAATTTTTTTTTTATATATATAAAGAAAATGGTGATGACTTTATCTAGTGCAATGATGTCAATGGACTCATGAAAATTCATTTTGCTAAGTGTGTAAATTCTATGTAAAGATTGCTCCTTTCAGTATTTCAAATGATCGGTCTTCTTATCACACTTGGTGGGACTGTGCTTCTCATGGAAGGGGATCGAACCTTCCATCTTTTGGATGTTGCCACTGTCCATTCTTCATCATCATGTTACATTGTTGGTGAAGTGGAGTCACCTCGGATATTACCTGGAGTTGTCTATTTCTAGTCGCACCTGACTCAGCTTTTCCGTATAACATTCTTTGATGGCGATTACATATTGCCAATATAATCCACAACGAATCCATTAGGCATGAAATAGATGATCACGTTGATTGAAAGGAAAGTCATCGAGATTGTGTAAAAACGAAGTTTCTGACTACCAAAATAGACTATTAGTTATTCCGATTAAGTTGAATAGTACTTTGTTTTAGAAATCAATGGGGGATGTTCTCATTGAGAGTCGTCATTTTAGCGCTGTTACGACGCCAATTGATGATAAATGTTCTTTAATCATTCTATTGTTAATATTAAATGTAAATATTCTAATAAGAGATTATGGGTTCGATCCCTAGCAGAGTCACCATTTTGTTTCAACAAAAAATAATTATTGGGAATTGAAATATTTATATTCAATAATAAACAAAGGAAAATTGAAAAACATACATCATCATTTATTTTATTAATATTGAATTGTTATTACATCCTTCGCATTGCCTCTGATTCTAAAACAAAGTAAATTTGATCAATGTAATGAAAAGACAGTTTAATGATAATTTCAGCAGCATCTCAGCTCGTACGAAGTCCGTCGCAATGACATATGAGTTATGCGGGTTGAAATCCTTGCTTCGCGCTAATATATAGAGAATATATACATAAGAGAACGAATCACGAACAAATCTACACATTTGAACAACAAATAGGCCATCGGGGCCCCTATTGTGCAACAACTGGGGGCCTTGTTGCTCGGGCACGCAATAGGCCACCATCTCGTGATGCTTAAGTACTCTGCCTACCTTTTTCCTGGGCTGCTTTCCGTGGAATACCTAATTGCTGCCACTCCCAATCTCCGAGAGCTCCTGATTGCTTTTCGAACTTTTCTAATCTCCCAAATAAGAGAACGAATCACGAACAAATCTATACATAAGAGAACGAATCACGAACAAATCTACACATTTGCACAACAAATAGGCCATCGGGGCCCCTATTGTGCAACAACTGGGGGCCTTGTTGCTCGGGCACGCAATAGGCCACCATCTCGTGATGCTTAAGTACTCTGTCTACCTTTTTCCTGGGCTGCTTTCCGTGGAATACCTAATTGCTGCCACTCCCAATCTCCGAGAGCTCCTGATTGCTTTTCGAACTTTTCTAATCTCCCAAATAAGAGAACGAATCACGAACAAATCTATACGTAAGAGAACGAATCACGAACAAATCTACACATTTGCACAACAAATAGGCCATCGGGGCCCCTATTGTGCAACAACTGGGGGCCTTGTTGCTCGGGCACGCAATAGGCCACCATCTCGTGATGCTTAAGTACTCTGCCTACCTTTTTCCTGGGCTGCTTTCCGTGGAATACCTAATTGCTGCCACTCCCAATCTCCGAAAGCTCCTGAATGCTTTTCGAACTTTTCTAATCTCCCAAATAAGGGATAAATGAGATATTTATAAGCTTTCACACGTATACATCACGTAATCCGCGAGATAAGTCTCCCTTGCGATGTCGTATAATCCACTCCTTTTGCGCGAGTGCACGAAGGATTCTTGTGCTGAAAACTGCACTGCTTTCTCTGGTACCCAATCCTGCAGTCAATTCTCCATTGCGCGTCTACACAACTCAGCTTTCCTATGTGACCACACGCAATTTATTAGAATTTTATACTCCAACACCTACCAACCATTCAAAATATCGGAGGTATTTATACATATAGGGAGAGATGCCGCACCAACCGTGGACGAGCAGTTGAGATGACCTGGTGCGAAAAGAATTGTTACCACCATTTAGAAAATAGTGATAAACTCACATAGGAGTCCTCTCCATTTTAACCATTGAGGCAGTGGATTGCGTCCGACTCCGGCCCTGTGCCCAGGGCTGTGCGGCCCCAAAGGGGTTTCTGTGACGAATCTGCTCCATCCATCCGTTTTGAAATACCACAGTATAACAGGAATCTAAAACTCATGCAGATCCAAAACTCATGTGGGCCATATATACGAAATTGAAGGTCTAGGGTGACAGAAGTTTTGTATCAGGATGATATTTGTGTCCGCCGCTCATCTGAATGGTAATAATCATATGAACGGTTTGGATGGAAAATAAACATCATGGACAGCTCGAAAAAGGTTTCAACGATGGACATTTCCATTCCCGACTGTTTCGTTTGGGTGGTCCACTGAGTTTTAGATCTGCCTGATTTTTATAACCCTAACCTATTGTAGTCTTTAAAAACAGATGGATAGAGTGGATTTCTCATATACATCTCTGTTCCTAGGATCACAGGCAATCCGCTCCCGAGGACTCACCATTCACAGTGCTCATGCGAGTCACTAAACTTGTCCTTATGAAATAACAGTTACCACACCCTAACCTAACAACCCCTCATCTCTATAAAATGGTTTCGCCCACACGGAGGCTAAGGTGGCAATTTCATTCCACCAATGGCTTTCTCTCTCCCACTCTCTCTCCTCATCCTCTTCATTTCTCTTCTGGCCTTCAAGCTCATCCTACGGCGCAGATACAAGCTCCCTCCAGGCCCCAAGCCCTGGCCCGTTGTCGGGAACCTCTACGACATAAAGCCAGTGAGGTTTCGGTGCTTCGCGGAGTGGGCCAGCACGTATGGTCCGATCGTATCTGTATGGTTCGGATCGACGTTGAACGTTGTCGTGTCGAGCTCTGAAATGGCTAAGGAAGTGCTCAAGGATAATGATCAAATGCTGGCTGATAGGCCTAGGAATAAGTCCGTCGAGCTGTTTAGTAGGAATGGTCAGGATCTGATATGGGCTGATTATGGGCCCCACTACGTTAAGGTGAGGAAGGTTTGTCAGGTGGAGTTGTTCACTCCAAAGAGGCTTGAGGCACTTAGGCCCATCAGAGAGGATGAAGTGACGGCTATGATTGAGGCTATCTTTAGAGATTGCACCAAACCAGGTACGTGTATACGACCTTTTCTCTCTTAAAATCTAGACTGTCCAAATGGGTGGGCCCACTGTGGATGGAACATACCTGAAAGAAAATTGCAATGAGAATGAATATTAACAATCTTATTTTCTTTTTTTATATGCGTTGATCGGATGGTTAGGATTTCTGGGTCAGTGTGATTTTCGAGATATGCTACGTCTATAATGGGACCCACAATTTGGATGGTCTGGATTGCTGTTCTAAAATGACACATTTGAGACGGATGAGTCTCCCCCAATTTTAGATGGTGTAAAACCAACACAGTAGTCAGATGCTTATACATCTATTCAAGACATTTTGTCTTTTTAAATGATATCTCACTGTAGACGGACGCGGATCGCCTGTGACCCCGACCTTCCTGTGGTCGGAAGCTAGGTTGGCACATCGCGATGTTTGATGGAAATCCATCCGGTCCATCCGTTTTTTAAGCTCAATGTTAGGGCATGAGCCCAAAAAAAAAAGGCAGATACAAAACTCAAGTGGGCCACAGGACAGGAAAAGGTGGGGATTGAACGTCCACCGTTCACGCATTCGTGGGGCCCATAACTTGTAGTGCTATGAGAGCAGTAGGATCTTCCAATTTGGAGATTTTGGGGCGCGGATTAGGAACTGCTCCCGCCTGTTCAGAGCTCGGTGCAGGCGGAGGCTCTAAGGTCCATTGAGGGGCCATCGTGATGTATTACTTCTATCCACACCGTCCATCTAATTTTTCATGTCATTTTAGAGCAGTGTACCAAAAATGAGGCAGATAAAAGGCTCAAGTGGAACACACCATAGGAAGCAGCAGTGCTAAGGACGCCCACCATTAAAACCTTCTTAGGGTCCACTGTTTCATTTATTTTCCATCCAACCTGTTCATACGGTCATGTACAGTTGGATGAAGTTAAAAAAAAAAAAAAAAAAAAAAAAATCTCATCTTGATCCAATACTTTTGTAGTCCGTAAGAATTTTTCAACGGTAGGGATTTAATCCCCACCGTGTGGTGCATTTGAAGCTTGAATGATAACTATTTTTGGAATCAAAATCTACAATCATATGGAAAATTGGATGGACGGTGTGGATAAAATTCATACATTATACTGACCCCTCAGTGGCCCGCTCCCAACAGGCGGGGTAGAACCTAATCCGCGAGCTAGATTTTGGAACTCGCGGTCTGTCGATGATGGATCCGTCACATCAATGTCTTGAAAACCAAACCATGGGCCGCACAAAAACGATATTTTTCTTTGATATTGTCGGGTGCGGCTTCAATCCATCCACCGAGGTGCGTGGGATCCCTGACCGTGGGGCCCACCATGACGTATGTGACTTGTATACACGCCGTTCATCCGTTTTGAAAACTTATTTTAGAGCATTTTTGGAAACGGATTGGATATTCCCCCTGCCACCTGCCAATGGCTGGTGGTCGGTGCTGCGTTGGCCCACCATTATGTATTTGTTTCATCCATGTCGTTCATTTGTTTTTCTAGATGATTTTATGGTATGAGACCAAAAATGATATAAATCTTAGGTGGACCGCATTTTAAGAAATAGCGTTGAATGAACGTTGACCAGTAAAATCTTTTTTGGGGCCAAAAAAGTTTTGGATCAAGCTGATCTTTATTTTTTTACCTTCATCTGGGTCCGTATGACCTAATCAACATATTGGATGTCAAATAAACAGTACAGTGGGCCTCAGGAGGATTTTAATGGTGGATATTCAGAAACTGTTGTTTTCCTGTAACGTGGTCCACCTAAGATTTATATCCCTCTCATTTTTTAAATCAAGTCCTAAAATGATATGTAAAAATGGATGAATGGAATGGTTGAAACATTGGGTTTTGGATAGGCTAATATTTTTGTGTTTTCAGCTCATTAAGTAAGAATGGCTTATGAACGGTTTGGATGGCATGTAAAGGTCAATGTCGACTACATGGAGGTTTCAACAGTGGATACCACTGTCTATGTCTCGAGTTTTGGATCTGTCCCCGTTTTTGGACCATGTCCTGACATGATCCGGAAAAACACCACGGTGGCGCCACCGATTCCGTAGCAGGAAGTTCCTGCCAATTCCTTTCACAGAAATTAAGAATTGCTTACCTGGCATTCAACCAATTCAAACCGAACTGTCCAAATCACGGCGGCGCAGTTTAGATATATCGTGAGACCAAAATTATTCTTATTTGGTACTCGGAATATCAAATTGCTGTACATTTATTTGACGGTTAGAAATGAAAAATATCGGACGGTCATATTTTAGAAAACAAGCTTCAACTAATCAGAGGTTAGGATTGGTCATTGATTCTGACTTTTATACTATAACAATTTACTCAATTTAATTTGGGTTCATATGCACCACATGTAGACCTGGGCATCGAGTAGAGTTGGATGGGGTAAGGGCTCACTCGACTTGATCCGATTTTGAAATAAGCTTGACCCGAATTCAATCCGACTCGATATCGAGTCCAGCATGCCTGCCTCGATCTGAGTCCGGTTTGGCATGGATTGATCTTGACCGAGTCCAATTCAGCCAGAAGTACTGAGTTGAGTTGAGATGCAATGAGTAGGATTGAGAGATGAGGGAGGGAGAGACTGAGAGAGTGGAGAGGAGAGAGAGGAGGAGTGTGATGGTGGTGGGTGGTTGCTGGGCTTGGAAGTTGAAGAGGATGAGGGAGGAAGAGAGAGAGTTTGGGATCGGATTAAGGTACGATGCAGCGGATAAGGTTAGAGATGATAAAATTTTGGTTTACACACACACACACACACTCAAACTCAAGTCAAGTCGGGTTTCAGATTGAGTCGAGTTACTAGGTAACTCGAACTCGACTCGGTTGGAGTTCGGATTGGGCGAAGGCGAAGCCTACTTGGTTGGACCGACTCACCCATTTTGTTCGAGTCAAGTTGGATCTGAACGAGTCGGAAGAGTAGTTAGCCAGATCAAGTCGTCCCGTGCCCACCTCTAACTACATGTGTCATTCCTAATGCCTGCGTATCAAACGTCATGCGCAGCCCGAGTATCAAGGGTATTTTTTTTTTAATGTAGACGCAACCTTCCATCCACCTTCCTTTTTTCAACCCGAACAAAACCTGCGTTACCAATCTAGACATCTACTCATACGGACAAATTAATAAAGATGAAAATACCCCTACTTTTTCAGCTGCTTTTACCTGAAAACTAGGGATATTTTTGTCTAAAACTCTCTTTCTGTACCTGAAAAATCTACTCTCGTAACATAAGTTTTCGGACATTCAGGAAAAAAAAAAAAAAAAAAAAAACGCATAAAAGGTTAGCGTCTACAGTGCTAATTTTTTCTTCTGAAATGTATTTGCGGACAATCAAAGACCAGTAGATGGATGCTCATCAGTCGTCATTGGCCATCTACTCTTTGAAGTGGATGACGACAGATGGCCCCATTAGATCATTCGCGAACATAGCTGGGATGTAGATGATAGAGCCATCTGACCTGCAATACACGTGGCAGGAAACTTATCAATAGGGACCGTTCATCTAGTTTCTCGTGTGGTGTAGGTATGATGGGTCAAAATGCATGTAGATTGGATGGTCCAAATCATCCAATCAGTAGTCTTCAAGGCAACGGAGTAAAACGAGGACCGGATAGGATGACTTACCTGAGGAAGAAAATGGGGGGTAGAATTGTCTCGTAGGTGTGATTTTTGAAACATGTACCGTCAATTGCTGGGCTCACTAGCTATGCAGCCTCACATGACAATCTGTACCCTGCCTTGAAAAAATTAGCACTGTAGATGCTTAATGCGTTTTTTTTTTTTTTTTTTTTCCCTAAATGGCCGAAAACTTATGTTAGTAGATTTTTTAAGGTACGGAAAGAGGGTTTTGGACAAAAATACCTCTGATTTTCAGATAAAAGCAGCTGAAAAAGTAAGGGTATTTTTGTTTTTATTGGTTTGTCTGTACGGATAGAGGTCTAGATCGATAAGGTAGGTTTTGTTCGGGTCGAAATAAGGAAGGTTGATGGAAGGTTGCGTGTACAGTAAAAAGATATCCAAAAAATTAGCACCGTAGACTCTTCCCTTGCATGCCTTTTTATTTTTGGGTAAGTTTTTAGTATAGACCCGACAGAGCACCCACCTTTTTTTACTCGACCTGAGCAAAACCTAAATAACCAAACTAGACCTCTACCCGTACGGACGAACCCATAAAGACGAAAATACCCCCACTTTTTCCTACTGCTTTACTTTAAAGACCAAGGGTATTTTTTTTCAAAACCCTATTTCCGTACCCTAAAAATCTGCTTTGGCAACATAAGTTTTCGGATGTCGGAAAAAAAAAAAAAAAAAAAAAAAAAAACATAGTACGGAAGAGTCTACAGTGCTAATTTTTTTTTTTTCGATGATGTCAGAAAACTAATGCTACTAAAGCATTTTTAGAAGTGCGGAAATAAAGTTTTGGACAAAAGTACTCTTGGTCTTTAGGGTAAAGCATCTGGAAGAAGTGAGGGTATTTTTGTCTTTATGGGTTTGTCCATACGGGTAAAGGTCTAATTTGGTAAGTAGGTTTTGTTTGAGTTGAATAAAAAAACGTGGGTGGTCCGTCAGGTCTATAGTAAAAAAATTACCTTTTCTTGCTGGTGCCTTTCCCATGGAGTTCTTAGGCGAGGATGCTGGGTGGGGCCCACAGAGATGTTTATGAGAAATCCACCCCGTCCATCCATTTTGAGTGCTCATTTTAGGAAATGAGATGAAAAATTAGGTGGACCCAAAACTCAAGTGGGTCACACGAGAGGGGAAATTGGGGGAAAAAATTTCCTACCGTTGAAACCTTCCTGAGCTCCACCTTGATGTTTATATGCCATCCAAACCGTTTATAAGGTCACTGCCACGGGATGAAGTGAAAATACCAAAAATATTGCCTGACACAAAAGTTAAGCACGTTTCAATGATTTACACTGAATCCCCACTGTTTCCTCTTGTGTGACCCACTTAAGTTTTGCATACACATCGTTTTTTTAGCATGTCCTAAAATGAGCTCTCAAAGAGATGAACAGGGTGGATTTCTAACAAACATCTCGGTGGGCCCCATCCAGAGTCCTTGCGCAGTAAGAAATCCGTGTCCGTCGACTCCCAACTTTTAGAAAGAGACTTGCCAACTCCCGGGATCACATGGAACTTCCTAGTCTCACTTTCCACGTGGCCCTTAGACCACTTCACCTACCAGATGAACGGTCTAACTAGTAGATGATCATGACAAAAGAATAATCAACGGCTATTACTGCGATATAAGAAATCTGGCCAAAAAGATGCTTTCTCTTAGTTGTCGACGGAATTGTCTTGAGAGGGACCACAAAGGATACGAGCGTACACCACTTTCAACGGTAGGAATGCCGAAGTTCCGCGTGTAATTGAACAAGGGACACGTGCGTGAGATTAGAGCCACTCGTTGTCACCGTTAGGTGGATCCCACGAGTAAGAAATAGACCTTGTCGTATAGTTGGTGTACAACGGTCCAAATTCAATTATTTATATCAGATAGTTAAGGTCATGCAATTAGTGTTTGTTTCAATATGTACCATCGACAAGGAGCTCAACTGTTTGGACGATCTAGATTGCGATAAATGCATGCCAGAATTATAGATAGAAAAAATTAGCACCATAGACGCCTCTTTTTATGTTTTTTTTTTTTTTTTTTTTTTTTTTTTCTGAACGGCCGAAAGCTTACGTCACAAAAGTAGATTTTTAGGGTACAGAAAGAGAGTTTTGGACAAAAATATTCCTAGTTTTAGAATTAAGCAGTTGAAAAAAGTAGGGATATTTTTGTCTTTATTGGTTTGTCCATATAAGATAGAGGTATAAATTGGTAAAGTAGATTTTATTTGGGTCGAATAAAAAAAGTAGATGGTAGGTCGAATCTATAGTAAAAAAATACCCTTATAAATAAGCCCGCCGTGTACAAAATGCCTACCCAACTACTGGGGTAATTCTTACCGTAGATACGACCTTTCATTCACCTTCCTTTTTTTGACCCTAACAAAACCTATCTTACCAATCTAGATATGTACTTGTATGGACAAACTAAAGATGAAAATACCCTTACTTTTTCAGCTGCTTTTACTTGAAAACCAGAAATATTTTTATCTAAAACTCTCTTTCCATACCTGAAAATTTTACTTTGTAACTTAAGTTTTCAACCGTTTAAGAAGGAAAATAAAAAAATAAAAAATAAAGGGTAAACGTCTATACTGCTAATTTTTTCCAACCACCGCTTCTGGGTTGTCCTGCGTGATTAACTTGCAAAAGTATAAATCGACAGCTACTGCGTTTTAATGAGATTTAATCCGTCCGTCACGTGCGTGCCATGATGTTGCCATCAGTAACAGGACTCTGGACCATCCAAAATTCAGGTGGTCCACACCACAGGAAAGATGTGCAGATTAGATGTGGGATCATCGTTTTTTTATGCACCATCTAATCAATTTAGAACATGCTTCCATCTGGATGTATGGAAATCGAAATGATCAAGCCATTTCAAACTTTAAGTAGGCCTTCACACGTGATTTTAGGGGTATTAAGCATGACTTTAAATGTTGTGGCCCACATAAGAGTAGAATTGGATAACCGAAATTGAGCAGTGATTCGCTGTGGGCCCACTATGATGTATATGTTTTATATCATTGTGTACATCCTTTTTGCCATCTTATTTTAGGACATAATCCAAAAAATGAAACAAATTTAAATTTGAAGTGGACCACACCATAAGAAAGAGTGGGAATAATTACATCCATGGTTGAAACACTTAATGTTTATTTGCCATCTAACCTATTTATAAGTTTATATAAACCTGAATGGTGGGTTTGCCATTATACTGGTTGATAAGTTCACATGAATAAATCTGAATGGAGGGAAAACACAAATATTAACCCCCTTGAAATTTTTAATAGTGAGTGTCTATTCACCACTTTGTCCTTAAGATTTTCATATGCTTCATTTTTATTTTTTCTAACTCATGTTTGAAAAATGAGCTAGCAAGATAGGGAGTGCAGAAAAAATACATACATGATGGTGGACCCGAGCACCTGGGTGGTGATGGGTCACCATCCAATCCGCTCCTTGAGTTAACAAGATATCGATTGCTTGAGATTTGATTAAGATACATGCCACACAAAATTTGATCAAGTCATATACTGCTGTCAGGGATGACTAAATTGTCTAGGGCGTGTTTGGGCGGTGGGATTAGAAGGGATTAGGTGGGATGGGATTCAAAAAACATAATTATTACCCATGGCAGGGATTGTCCACTGTTGCCATGGGATAAGATTAATGCCATGCTTTGTTGGTAATACGGTGGTACATTGAATGGATATACCCACCATCATTTGAAATTACTGAGAATAACACACATGTTATATGTAAGCCGTTCATTTGTTTTGTAACCTCATTTTATGACGTGGGCCTAAAAATGAGGTAAATCCAAAACTTATGTGGCCCCAAAGAAGTTTTCAACGGTAAGTATTCAATCCTTGTTGCTTTCTATGGTGGGGTCCACTTGAGCTTTAGATTTACCTGATTTTTTGGCCCATGCTCTAAAATAATCTCGAAAAATGGGTGGACGGTGTGGATATGGCCCACACATCATGGTGGGACCTACACAACTTGCTAACATTGAGCAAATTGGCACCAATTCCGTCTAATCTAATTCCAAGCTTTTCCATTCTTCCCAAACATAGAGTACAATTGGCATAGACCAGGTGAATCCCATCCCACCAAATTCCTTCTAATCCCACTGCCCAAACACGCACCTAATAAATTTTGATTGGGTCACGTGCTGCTGTTCAAAGCATAAACAATATTCATTTTCTGTGGATGAATAGGTACTACCCTGCCTGTTCCGAGCTTGGGACAGGCAGAGGCTCTGAGGGCCACTGAGGGGCTACCGTGATTTATGAGTTTTATCCACACTGTTCATTCATTTTCACATATCATTTTAGATAATGAAGCCAAAAATAGCGAATGTCCAATGCCCAAATAGACCACACAGTGGGAATTAAATCCCTACCGTTGAAAATTTCATAGGAACCATAGAAGTTTTGGATCAAGACTATATTTGTTTTTTCGCTTCATCCAACTGTATTTGACCATATCAACAGGTTGGATGGAAAATAATCCACACAGTGGACCCTAAGGGCGTGTTTGGGCAGTGGGATTAGGTGGGATGGGATTCATTTGGTCCTGTGCCAATTCCTCTCCCTGTTTGGGAAGAATGGAAAAGCTTGGAATTAGATTGGATGGAATTGCATTGGTGGGCCAATTTTATTCAATTTTAGCAAGTTGTGTAGGTCCCACCATGATGTGGGGGCTATATCCACACCGTCCGCCAAGTTGTGTAGGTCCCACCATGATGTGGGGGCTATATCCACACCGTCCGCCCATTTTTCAAGATTATTTTAGAGCATAGGCCAAAAAATCAGGTAAATCTAAAGCTCAAGTGGACCCACCATAGAAAGCAATGAGGATTGAATACTAACAGTTGAAAACTTCTTTGGGGCCACATAAGCTTTGGATCTACTTCATTTTTAGGCCCATGCCATAAAATAAGGTTACAAAACAAATGAACAATTTAGATAGGACACACCTGTGTTATTCTCATTAATTTCAAATGATGGTGGGTATATCCATTCAATGTACTACCGTATTACTAACAAAGCATGGAATTAATCTTATCCCATGGCAACTGGGGACAATCCCTGCCATGGGCAATAATTATGTTTTTTGAATCCCATCCCACCTAATCCCTTTTAATCCCACCGCCCAAACACGCCTTAAAAAGGTTTCAATGGTGGGCGTCCTTAGCACCGCTGCTTCTAGTGGTGTGGTCCACTTGAGACTTAGATCTGTCTTATTTTTTGTTCAACAATTTAAAATGATATGAAAGTATGGATGGACAGTGTGGATAAAACTCATAAATCACAATGACACGTCAGGGACCCTTGAACCTCTGCCTGTCCGGAGCTCGGAACAGGCGGGGGTAGTACCTTGTGCCCTCATTTTCTACAGCAGCATGCGAAATCCAGCAGTATTTTTCGATGACTTTGATGTGAAATAACATTAATAGTCTCAAAATGCATAAATGCATTGACTGCCAAATGCGATTAACACATGTCCAAGTACAGTGATGTGATGATGTTAGGTGAGCCCTTCCATGCATTTCTGAAGAATTGAATGTGAAACACCATTCATGTGTTCTAAACGCATAAATGCAAGTTAAGCATGAAAGAGAAGCGACCGCAGAGTGGGATAAGCGCACGTGCAAGTACAATGATGTGCTGATGTCGGGTGCACCCTTCCATGCGTTTGTGATAAGGTTGGTGAATGAATGAAGCCTTTAAGACCACTGTCAAGGTCTGGTACGCATTTAACGGTGCCAGTGGTGGAGGCCATGGGAACCGGTAACGGATTGGCTACTCCCCCTGCCACAAGCCCCGTGGCTGGTGGTTGGTGCTCTGTGGGCCCCACCATGATGTATGTGTTTCATCCATGCCGTTCATCCATTTTTACAGATCATTTTAGGGGTTAATTCCAGAAATGAGAGGGATATAAATATCAGGTGGACCACACCACAGGAAAACAATAGTGATTGGATATCCACCATTAAAATCTTCCTAAGGCCCGCCGTACTGTTTATTTGACATCCAATCTGTTGATTAGATCATACAGGCGCAGATGAATGGAAAAAAACAAAGATCAGCTTGATCCAAAACTTTTATGGCCCACGAAAGGTTTTTAATGGTGAACACTCATTCAACACTCTTTCATGTAATGTGGTCAACTTGAGATTGCGATATATCTCAGTTTTGTTCACATATCATAAAATGATCTGGAAAAATAGACAGACGGCATGGATGAAACACATACATCATGGTGGGGCCTACATGGCACCGACCACCAGCCATTGGATGGTGGCATGGGGAGTAGCCAATCCGTTTCCATGGGAACCGGTCAGCCTATTTCAATCATGAAAGAAATTGTTTGATACTCTGGCTGAGTACAACCTTTGATACGCAGGCACTAAGAAATCTGTACGGAATTGTACACTAACCTAAATTAAGTGCCAACATAGGATTAGTAGCTTTGGTCCAGGTATGCTTGTTTCTTGAAATAGGGTCCTTGGATTTTCATGGTGCCACGACGAGAGCGTAGAGATGTAGAAATGGGTGATAAGTAGAAATTGTTACCTCATATTTTGAATTTTAAAATTTAATTTGAAGAATAATGATTATTCTGCAGAATTTATTATTTTCAAAATATTTAAATTGGCAGTTAGGATTATCCCACCAGGCTTTCTAGCCAAGCTTAGACTCAAACACTGTACCAAAGTGCTTGCCTAGGCCTAAACATTAAGCATGTTTATTGATTAGGCCAAGCTCATGCTATGTATGAGAACTTAGATCAGCTAACTAGATTAAGGTTTTAAGAGCATTTTTGTCAATATCTTGCATGTTGCATGCATCTAGTGACTAGACCAGATCTTGCACAAAAGAGAATAGTTGGCCTTGGGCACAACCTTAGGCTTGAGATCAAGTTGACTCAGGTCCAGGCCACCCATAATCATCACGGGTCAGACAAGCTTGTTTGTTATGGCCTATCATGGGTCCAAGATGGGCTTTGGCCTAAGTTTCAGGCTAAGCTTGGACAAACCTTAGCTAGGCCCTAACCTAGTGGTCCTAATACTTATTGTCTAATCGCAAGAATTCAATTTCTTTGAATTTGGATTATATGCTTGCCACAAATAGAAATTTTGTATTTGTTGCAAAGAGATTGAGCCACATTATTAGATATTGTATTTAATGTAGTAATGCTAACAATGTCAGTGATGACGCTGACCAATCAAAATATAGGAAAATATAAAATTTCTATTTGTAGCAAATGGATAATTTGAATTCAATTTATTTTACCATTTGGACACGAGGAATTCAAAGTATGGAGATTGGTAACTGTAATAATTATATTTTTCAACAATATTCGCTAGTGTATATCCTTGAAGGAAAGTCTATTTAGATATTAGGTAAAATTTTAATTTTTCATTAGAAAATGAAAATCTTACATGTGAAGCCAAATGTGGATAAGTTTCATGATTATATTGTGCAATCAACGGTTTTCTTTACAATTCAAACCATCTAACCTTTATCTCATCGCACACACATTCACAAAAAAGCCATTTGCATGGAAGGAGAGTTAACAAATCATGTTACTTCACAGGCAACCATGGGAACGGTGTGGCAGTGAGGGACTACTTATCACCTGTATCCTTCAACAACATAACTAGATTGGCTTTGGGGAAGCGATTGATGGACTGGGAAGGGAGGATAGATGATCAGGGCAAGGAGCTCAAGTCACTCGTCACAGAAGGCATCAAGATCGGCGGGTCCCTCCCCATAACCGAGCACGTACCGTGGCTCAAATTGTTTGATAGGACCAACGAAGTCGCACTAGAGAAACGTGAGCTCCGTAGGAATCGACTCACCAAAGCCATCATGGACGAACACACGCAAGCTCGTCTAAAAAATGGCGCCAAACATCACTTTGTCGATGCCCTCCTAACCCTACAGGATCAATACAACCTCAGCGACGACACCATTATTGGCCTACTATGGGTGAGTCACTGTCTTACTAGCTTATTATATGTGGCCATGCTTGTGTGCCCCTTCAATCCAAAAGTTTATATCATTGTGTTGAATGATAGCCTTGCAAATAATTACCATAAACTACTTTGCACCTAAGTTCTGAAAACTCAGTGACTCAGCTGAAAACACTCGACCGAGTCAACTCTACTCGATGAGAAATCGAGATAGAGTCGCTACGAAACTCACTAGCAAGATTTGATTCAGACTCGGTATGACCCGTCAAGCTGGCTCGCTTACTTGGTTGGCATGACATGACTTGAAGCGAGTCACTCACTGAGTTCCATATTTGAGTCACGACCAGACCCATTTGGATATCAAGTCGAGTTTTTAAACCATGCTTTGTCCAAATTACGAGCTACTTTTGTGTATTTTTTACATGAATTAAGGCAAGGGGCATCTGGGCCGGGCTATGACCTATATACGCCTAGACTATAAATTAACAATCAGATCATGGCCCGATGGATAGGAATCAGGGGCCCATACTATATAAGTCTGCGAGTCAACTAACGAGCCTAACAAACTTCGTTGGGCTGGCCCAACCATCTGAAATAAGCGATTGGGCTTGACGTCTCGGCCCAAGATCATCTCCAGTCCCATCTAACAAGCCTAATCAGAACTCATCTTGCATTTTGCACTTACGCTATTTGATAAGAACTTATTGTTAGCACTTATACATTTCAGATAGTTTGAAAAATTCAAATTATTAAAGGCTTAAATTAATTTTCACTAAAAATATGAGTTTGTTTTTAAGCTGCTGAATGTTGAAAGTGGCAGTGCATTATAATTTCATTTCACCTTTGGTTAAAATATCCCTTAATTTATAAAATTATTTCAAAATTACAATTCAGAACTTTTTTGTACAACTAATATTGAACCATCTAAATTGTGAGGCCTACCTTAGATGGACCACATTCCAAAAAGCATGATTGTTTGGTTTTATTATTAACTGATTGGTGGTCATTTAGTGGACGGTTACATGGAAAACAGGAAAAAAAAAAAAATTTCCAATTCAGCAAACAAGTGTCCACGAGTCGTAGGTTAGGGTCGTTCAAAACCAAACTGATTTTATGTTTAAGGCCTATCTATATTGGTTCCTTCAATTTTGGTGGTTTAGATTTTATTATGTATACACAAGTACGGTTTCTGATCTCTCGTGTATCAACGATCACTCTCTGTCAGAGTAGAAAACCGTTCTCTTAAGCCTTCTGCAATAACAGGCAGTTAAATTCGTTACTCTCCTTAACCAACTTGCTTTTCTAACCCAAACACTTCCTTCCATTAATTAAAATTTCTGTAGGACATGATAACTGCTGGCATGGATACAACAGTCATAGCTGTAGAGTGGGCCATGACAGAGCTAATCAAGAACCCAAGGGTGCAACAAAAAGCCCAAGAGGAGCTGGACACAGTGATCGGCTCTGATCGTGTCATGACAGAAGCCGACTTTCCCAATCTCCCTTACCTACAATGCATCGCCAAAGAGTCCCTGCGCTTACACCCATCCACACCTCTCATGCTCCCTCACAAAGCCGCTAATCACGTCAAGATCGGTGGCTACGACATCCCCAAGGGCTCGATCGTGCACGTCAATGCATGGGCCATTGCTCGTGACCCAGCTATCTGGAAGAATCCATTAGAGTTCCATCCCGAGCGCTTTCTCGCGGAAGATATCGACATGAAAGGCCATGATTTCCGCCTGTTGCCTTTCGGCGCAGGCCGGCGTGTGTGTCCTGGGGCCCAGCTGGGAATCAACTTGGTTCAATCGATGCTCGGCCATCTGTTACACCATTTCAACTGGGCCCCACCAGAAGGTGTTAAACCAGAAGATATCGACATGTCGGAGAATCCTGGAATGGTTACTTTCATGCATACACCACTTCGAGCCGTTCCAACGCCTAGATTGCCTGCTCATCTCTATAAGCATTTCTAATTATGTCTATGCTTGCTTTAATCTTCGTCTTGTTTTGTGTTTCTTTTCTTCCTTTTTCATTGTAAGTTTTACACTGTTTTTGTTGTGTGATCGGACATAAATGATTTATATGACTATGGCATGCAATCTTCAATGTAAGGTGTGTGTACGGTGGTGATGGTGATGGAAAATTTAATACATGTGTAAACAATCTGTACCATCGAAATGGGGCCACGGCCTATTAATGTGGACCTCTGATTGACTGACCACCTCATACTAGCGATTCCATCTACGACAAGATTTCTTGCCCGCACTTAAAAAAGGTTCCATTTGGAAACCTTAATAGCCTACTTCAATTTCTGTGAGGACGATGTGGAGGGGATCAGGGGCTTCTTTGGTTTTCCAATTACGACAATAATTGGCTAAAGATGGCTAATAATTAATTACTTACCTCTGTAATTGTGGTGACATCACTTAGATTTGAGGGCAACGATTACATTATATCATTGTTTGTTTGACACAGAGTCATTATAAAAATATAAAAATAGGCCTTTTGGGTTATATATATATATATATATATATATATATATATATTTGACTCTTGTTTTTTATCATTATAAAAATATAAAAATGGGCATTTTGGGGTTATATATAATGTATTTGACTCTTGTTTTTATGCCGTAATTCTTTCCTAACCAAATGCCCTGAAAAGATAATGAGTAGTTATTTACTCTTAATTAAATCATGAAACCAAATCGGCCTTAAATCTCAAAGACCGTAAAAAAAAAACCTCATGTAAGAAAAGAGGGATTTTCAATTGTTTCGCTCCTACTAATAGTGTCAAGAGTATTTGAAAAAATATAAATTTAAGAATAGTTATTTTTTAAACTTTTGATTAAAATCACTTTCCACCTTTTCGTTTTTAAGTGTAAAAGTTTTTGTTCAAGGATAGGGATAAAGAGTGGAGACTGCTTATGAAACATCTCACTCTCCATTGGTTGTGAAAATGCTTACATCATACCTTAGCTTATATGTACACGAAGTGAGCCAGATGGGCAAATTAGCTGATAAATTAGTTAACCAGGCAAATTCATATGGTACTTATGCATGAGAGATTCCTTAATTTTTATTTTTATTTTCAGTTTTAATGGGCTTGGTTTGCTAAAATTTATAATAGATTCTTTTCATTATTATCACAACTATTGGATGTGGCCCGTTACTTAAGATCATTTTCATTGTGAAAGATGTGTTTCCTTATTTGGGTGTATTTTACTGGATGTAACGATTTAGCAATTGGCATATTTGTTAGAGTTTTGATATAAAAAGGAATTTTTGCTCATGGCCTATTTGGATTCATGAAAATAGCAGGAAATGAATGGTTGCTTTCCTTGTTTGTTTTTCAACAATATTTTTCTAGAAATTTAGGATCAATTTTCAAATTTATTATTTGGCGAAATGAAAATTTTCTTTTAAAAAAATTCTAAGTAATTACTAGCACATGCAAATTTAGCACATGTGGTATATGTGAGATGCTTGAAGATGGATAGTGATACATGTAGCATAGGTACGTAGCATATGTGGGCACTTAAAGTTGAGTTGTGGCACATGTGGCGCAAGAGATGTATTGGCACATTTGACACTTGCAAACTTGAAGTGACAAGGGAAGAGTGTGAAGGGATAATAAGAAAGATAACTGTTACGGAAAATGTAGTTTGACCACTATCGGCTCGGCTCGGTGACTTTACCGTTGAATAGAGTAACGTATAGTCAGAACGCAACCCGACCAGTATGCGGTTCTAAGCAATGCGAAATACCAAGCTTCTGTTCAATATTAACTTATCAAAAGGCAAGAGACCCATCAGAGTTGAGCTGCCCCGACGAGCAATCTGGACAGACAGTCACGTCTAAGCTGAAATATCTACTTGTCACATCCCGTCCACGCCAGGATAAGATATGTCATGCTCAGCCAACCGACGAAGCTCGGCACGGGTGAGCCCAACTCGAGGACATCCTAGGTAGCTCGACAATAAGCTCGGCTCGAACAGTCCTCGGTTGGAATGAGCTCGGCTCGGAAGATCCTAAATTGACAAGCAAGGCTAAATTCACTCCAAACACGCACAATTAAAGTAACTGACACACGATCTTAAGGTAACTGTCGATTCCATCACTTGCATACGTTCCACCTGAATGGCTAATTGCGTCGAGGATTGCAGGCCACCTCAACTGGGAAGCATTATAAGTAAGGGGATGATCTGCATAGAAGGGTATGCAAAATCTCTCACCTGAAACCCCATCTACATTACTTAGACCCACATTCCTTACCTGACTTTGGCATCGGAGGGTCCCCTATATTAGCCAGGGTCTCTTTTGTCTCCTTCCTGTGCAAGTGATCGGCTAGTCTGGTAACTCGGTCAGGGTAAATTGGATTTTTGCATTAACAGTTTGGCGCCGTCTGTGGGAATCGGACATCAAAGTCATTCCTGCTTCATCAAGAGAGAGTGATGGTGAAGGGAAGAAAGAAAAATCTCCCTCAGGTTGTAGCTGCCAATCCTGATCAGGCAGCACAACCTAACTCATCTTCTCAACTCCAAGCCAAAGCGACCCCCATGGGACCAATGCAGTGATCCCAGAACTGAGGAGAATTAAACCTTTCGTTACAGAACCGAGTGGAAACGTTGGCCAATGAGCTCGACTAAATGAGATGACTATTGGAAAGACAGCTCCTCCCTAACTAGGAGGCAGTGGCCTCGGCGACTATAGGGGACTTTGTGCCCGTCAATTCCAGGAGAGTAGGATCCTGAGCCTTGTCTACTCGGGTGCCCTCCCATGTTTCTGGGACATCGGTTTTGGCCTCCTCTGACTTACGCCATGAATTAGAGAGGCGTAGACGCGGAAAAATGCCCAAAGCAGATCCAACCCCCAAAATTATTGCTGAAAACAAAAACCATTGGGAGGCATAACTCAAGGAACTATGAGGCCAAATCGGTATTATACGCCAATCTTACCAAGCTCAAGCTCCGACCACGATAGATGCGATGATGGAGGAGACAGAGCCCCCATTCACTAACGAGATCATGAGCTCTATTATGCCCCTAAGGTTTCGGAAGCCACCCATCACACAATATTCCGGTTCTGGAGATCCGACCGAATATATGAAATCTTACTGATCATGGATGGAACTCTAGTCAGCCTTCGGGCCAATCATGTGCCGCTCTTTTTCTCTAAATCTCACGGGAGCTGTGCAAGGTTGGTACAAACTATTAAAACCGAAGTCAATTAGCTCATTTGTCGACCTCAGCAAGGCGTTCATGACATAATTCATCGTTGGGAAGCAACGTCGAAAGCCGTCCACTCACCTGCTGACCATTAAACAAGAGGGAGAAACGTTGAAGGATTATATTATCCGGTTCAACGGGAAAGCGATGCAAGTCGACGACAATTTCGATAAGATTGCTCTAATTGCGATGATCTCCGGCCTCAAAGAAGGAAGGTTTCTCTTCTCGATTGGAAAGCACCCTCCGACCACTTTAGGAGAGCACATGAATCGAGCTCAGAAATACTCAAACGCTGAAGATTTCTTCTGTTATCGGAAATGTACATGGAGCGCAGAAAATTCCGTGAAGGATAAGAAGCGTAAGGAGGAAGCCCCCAACCTGGACATCCTCAAGCAAGAAGAGGTCAGATGAAGACGCATCACACGGCCAAAGACCAAGCAGACGTCCCAAAAGTCGATTCAGTTCGTACACTCCCCTTAACAAATCTCCAGAGCAAGTTCTCCTAGAGATCCAAAACAAGAAGCTTCTAAGGTGGCCAAGTTGTATGAAGACAAACATGAATCAATGAGATAAGCGCAAATATTGTCATTTTCATCGCGATCATGGTCACAACACCAGCAAATGTGTTGATCTCATGGAAGAATTCGAAACCCTTATCCGCAAGGGATACCTGCGTGAGTACGTCAAAGAGGATAAACAAGCTCGGAAAGATGAGCAGCCAAACAGAACTGCCGATGACAACATTGAAATTCGAACTATTTTCGGTGGACCTTTAGGGGGTGGAGACTTGAACCGGGCCCAAAAGGCTCATGCTTGGAGTGCCGATCTTAAACACTATATCCACCTAGCAAACAGGTCGGGCAAGGAACCACGAATGAGTCCATGCAACCTAACATTCGTTAAGGACGACACACGCGGTATTCAACACTCCCATGACGATGCTCTGGTCGTGGCCATGACTATAGTCAATCGTAAAGTGTACCACATTTTGGTCGATATGGGCAGCTCAACCGACATTCTATATTCTGAAGCCTTCGACAAGATGGGAATCAATAGGTCATTTCACCGACCCGTTCAAACCCTGCTGCACAACTTTGCAGGGGACAAAGTCATCTCCTAGGGCTCCATCCTCCTCCCCGTCACAGCTAGGGATAGGTAGAATCAGGTCACCTTAATGGTGGATTTCTTAGTAGTGAACTGCCCATCAACTTACAATGTCATCCTCAGGCAACCCTTGCTCAATTCTATGAGAACCGTGGTATCTACGTACCACTTGATGATGAAGTTCCCCTTCGTAGGAGGGGTCGGCTACTTCGAAGGAGACCAGCGCGAGGCTCAGTGTTGCTATTCGACCACAGTAAGGAAAGGGACGCCCAAACAAGCTCTTACAGTCAACATGCTCCATCCTAAGGAGGATTCATCGGAGGGAAGTTCTCCTATGGAACATCTCCTGACCATTCCACTCGATGAAATCGACCTCACTAGGACAGTCTAGCTCGGGTCGTCTTTGGCCTCGGATCAACGAGCGCAAATGATGGAGTTCCTCTAACAGCACAAACATGTCTTCGCTTGGTCCCATCTAAATAGTTGTGCATCGACCCTGAGGCAATGGTCCACAAGTTGAATGTAGATCCAGACTATAGGCCAGTCAAGCAAAAGAGAAGGGTGTTCAAGCCTGAACGATACACCGTGATTGCCGAAGAGATCGGCAAACTCCTGGATGCGGGGTTCATCGAAGAAATTCATTATCCAGATTGGATCACCAATGTAGTGTTAGTCAAGAAATCCAACGGGAAATGGCGAGTCTATGTCGATTATTCTTATCTGAACAAAGCTTTCCCCAAGGACAACTTTTCACTCCCCAGGATCGACCAACTGGTCGACAGCACAGCCAGACATGAACTTCTGACATTCATGGATGCATATTCAAGTTATAATCAAATAGTGATGTACTCCTCAGACAAACAGAAAACGACCTTTGTCACAGATAAGGGTCTCTACAATTACAAGGTCATGCCTTTCGGGCTGAAGAACGCATGGGTGACATATCAACAATTGGTGAACAAGATGTTCGCTCAGCAAATCGGTCGGACCATGGGGGTTTACATCAACGACATGCTAATAAAAAGCATTAGGGCGGCCAGCCATATAACTGATCTCTGCGAGACTTCCATCCTGAGGAAATACAAGATGAAGCTAAATCCAACCAAGTACGCATTCAGTGACAGCTCAGGAAAATTCTTCGACTTTCAGGTCAGCAAGAGAGGAATCGAGGTGAATTCAGACAAGATTAAGACCCTATTGGACATGAGATCTCCTCGGACTTTGAAAGAGATCTAGTGCCTCACCGGAGAGTAGCCTCCCTCAACCGATTCGTCTCCAAAGTAACTGATAAGTGTCTCCCCTTCTTCCGACAATTGAAGGGTAATAAGAATGCAGAATGGACCCCGGACTGCGAACGGGCGTCTAACAGTTGAAACAGTATCTGGGGTCACCCCCACTATTGTTGAAGCCAGAAAAAGGTGAACAGTTATTGCTCTACTTGGTGGTATCTATTTCAGCCGTAAGCTCGGCCCTTGTCCAAGAATCCAAAGGGAAGCAGCATCCTATGTATTACGTCAGCAAGGCACTGGTCCTTGCTGAAACTCAATATCCAAGCCTTGAGAAGCTTGTTCTGGCCCCGGTTGTTTCTTCCCAGCAACTTTGCCCTTACTTCCAAGCTCACACTATAGTGGTCCTTACCGACCAACCTCTTCGTTAAGTGCTTCAGAGGCCTGAGGTGTCAGGATGACTGACCAAGTGGGCAATCGAGCTCAGCAATTTCACATCAAATACCAACCTAGAACTGCCATCAAGGGCCAAGTAGTGGCCGATTTCATTGTAGAGTTCACTGCTCAAAGTGACAAAGCGGGAGTGGCCGACTCGGAAGAATCAACCAACCTCGTAGAGAATTTCAATCAGGATGTCGGGATTCTCCAGATTATTCACTCGATCGAGGACGCTAAATCAAAAAATGCAATTTCAAACAATTAGAACTTGTATGTGGATGGGTCATCTAATTCGAAACAAGGCAGAGCAGGAATTATCCTCCTAGCCCTTGACTTGACAACCTTCTAGTATGCTATAGGACTTAGCTTCCAAGCCTCAAACATTGTAGCTGAATATAAGGCATTACTGGTAGGGCTCAGGCTAGCGGTCGCCATGGGAGTCCAAACTCTCGAAGCTTGATGCAACTCACAACTCGTTGTCAATCAGATATCAACAGAATACCAGGCAAAGGAATCTAGAATGATGTCCTATCTGAGCGAAGCTCAGAAACTTATCAATATGCTTCATAAGTGCAGTATTAACCAGATCCCGATTGCCGAAAACTCATGGGTCGATGCCCTTGCGAAGTTAGCCTCAACAATATATAGGGTTGTTTCGAGGATCGTCCCAATAGAGTTCCTCAACAAGCCAAGCATCGATCACATCAACCATGAAATCATTCAGCCCGTACACGCGACCTCAAGTTGGATGGATATGATTGTTGAGTACATTCGAGAAGGAAAGCTGCCCGAGGATAAGTTAGAAGCGCGACGTCTGAGGCTTAGAGCAGTTCGACACATAATCATTGAAGCCGTTCTGTACAAGAAGGGATTCTCCCTGCCATATCTGAGGTGTCTTTGGCCAAATGAGGCGGACTATGTCTTGCGAGAAATTCATAAATGAATCTGCAGCAACCATTCTAGTGGTCGAGCCTGGCTCATAAGATCATTTACAAGGATACTTCTGCCCGACGATCCAAGAGAACTCTAAACGTTTCGCCCGAAAATGCGACAAGTGTCAAAGGTTTGCAGCCATCCCCAGGAACCCGTAGAAGAGCTGACCCCGATGAGTGGACCGTGGTCATTCGTTCAATGGGGGATCGACATCATTGGACCATTGCCTCAAGGCAAAGGGCAAACCAGATATTCAATCATGACGGTTGACTACTTCATGAAGTGAGCGGAAGCTGAGCTCGTTGCTAGAATCACCGAGTAGAAGGTGACCAATTTCATGTGGAAGAATATTGTCTATCTGTTCGGCATCCTGCATACCATTGTATCAGATAATGGGAGACAATTTGACAATGATATGTTTAGAAGTATGTGTCAAAGGCTCGGTATTAGAAATGCCTACTCGTCACCTCGGCACCCTCAGTCGAACGGGCAAGTCGAGGTGGTGAACAAGATAATAAAGAACCATCTCAAAACCAAACTTGAGAAAGTGAAAGGCGCCTAGGCCGAGGCACTCCCATTCGTGCTATGGACATACAGGACAACAACACGATCCACAACAGGAGAAACTCCATTCTCTCTCTCTCTCTTATGGATGGAGGTAGTCGTCCCAGTTGACATAGGGCTCCCTATGGCATGAGTACGATCTTATTGGGAGGACCAAAATGTCGAGTAAATGGCAACAAGCCTTGACCTCCTCAAAGAAGCAAAGGATACTATTAAGCTCAGGATCGCGGCTTGGAAGCAGCAAGTCGCTCGATTCTACAACTCTAGGGTCAAGACGAGGCGATTTTGGCAGGGAGACCTCGTTCTCCGCAAGACATTCCAAAATACTACGGAGCCCAAAGCAGGGACCTTGGGACCAACATGGGAAGGACTCTACCGAGTAGTCAGCATGAACAAGTCTAGCTCATATTGACTTGAAGACCTGGAGGGCCGACCTTTACCGCACCTGGGGAATACCGAGCATTTGAAGATCTACTATGTGTAGAAAAGATTATAACAAAAGGCAATAAAGGTCGACACCTGTTTGTGAAGAATCTACTCTTTAATAAAATGTATTCCTCGATATGAAAACTTCTAACCCTATGTGAGGGCCTCCTATTGGAGAAAAGCCCATCTAATGAAATGACCGTCAAAGAATTGGTTAGCTCATTAAAAAACTAAACAATTCACAAAGGACATTTTACAGAGAACTGATCCTCCAACGACCTGACCCTTAAAGAAGAGGTCGACTTGTTAACTATAATCAACAACAATGTTAAAAATGAAACTACGTAAACAACCATTCCACAACCACAATCAAACACATAGCATAACTACTAAATGAGTATATAAAAATAAAGTAAAAAACATTTTCCAAAATATAGTATTAAATTGTTTAAAAATTCCCAACAGGAAGTAAAAATAGATGGATCTCAATCTGCATGGGGGGGGGGGGGGGGAAGGGGCTTACTCGGAAGGCCCGTCCATAGCCTCCTCATGAGCAAGTGCATCCATGTTGAGGGTCGGGTGGAGCTGCTTGACATCTTTTAGGTAAGCATCATAGCCGCAGTGGTAGAAGGTCTCGGCCTTGGCAGTTCTTTCCGCTGAGGACTTGAACTCTTCGACGACGGCAGCCCTAATCGATGCAGCCGAAGCATCAAACTCTGCTTGCTGAGCGGTCAAAGCCCTCTCGACCTCGGCAGCAGCATCAACTTTCACCTGCTTCAGATCTGCCATCAACTTAGTGGCGTCGTTAACAACGGAGGAAAGATGGGCCTTCACCCTCGCTAGCTCAGCTTTAGCTGCGTCCAGGTGGGACTTAGTCCTGTTAAGCTCAGTCATTACCAAGCTCTCCTTCTCTCGGGCTTCCACTATTTGGGTCCTCAGAGCATCCCGCTCCTTGCCAGTAAACGTCAGTACAGCTTCGACCTCGACTTTCCCCTTTCAAAAAGCTTCAATCTCTGCTGCCCTCTCCTGGAGAGTCGCCTCCCTCTCCTTGGTCAGTTCCACCACCTTCTCCTGAGTGGACAAGAACATAGGGACCTCCTGGACAAAAGAATAAGGATAAATGAGCTCGCAATCAAGGGAAACAACTCGGATAATGTAAAGAACTTACCCTATAGAAGATTGATGCAATATCAGTTAGGAAGGCCTAGGGGCAATAGGTGAAGAGCTTCGTGATCTTCAACTCTGGAACATGCTTTGCCACCCCAGTCGACCAAGTAGGATGTATGGTAGCCGGGTGGGAGTACCTCAACGTCCAAAGGTGAAGGGGTAGACCCAGCAGCTCCGCCAACGCCAAAGGCTACAAAAGCCTGGGGCTCAACCATAGTCACTTCGACACCCATGACCGGCGAGCCAGCTTTGCTGACCAACTAGTTGACTTCCACAGATGTAAGGCCAGGGATATCCTCTGCTACATCCTTGGCCACCCTCCTAGCCTCTGATAGGAAGGGAGCGACTGGTTCAGGAATCGCTTCTCTTTGCATCCCAGGCAGGGAGGATGGAGCGATTAGAGGCTCCTCAGCAACTTGGGTGGGAGCAGCATCGGATCTTGGCTTAATGATGGAAGAAACCACATGAGCGGCAGGGTTCCCTTCTTCCAGACAATAGTCTTAACACAAAGCATCTCCACGATGGAAGAGGGTTGCTTCCTCTTCCCGGCCCTTGAGGGTTCGGTCATACCTACAACACAATTTAAGTTAGGAAAGCATTAACATCAAAACTCTAAGTGGTAGACAAACACTTACCAAGAGTAGAAGGGAAAGGAGTAAATATGCAAAGCCCGGATTGGTGGAGAAGATCCGGAGTGATGAGCTAGTGCCAAACGCAGAACTCCTCTTTCAGTACCTTTGCCTTATCGACTTGGACTCGAAGGAAAGGAGAGAGCTCAGGTGGACCCTTGGAGTAAACTGTAGGGCAATACAAATTAACCCGGCATTCTACAGAAATGCGAAGAAAAACAACAAAGAGAAAATAAACTTCTCCCGAAATCCGACCTGGAAGAGAGAATTTTGTGTGCACTCTGACCCGAAGACTACCGAGCTCGGCAGCAGACACTTCTATTCCCTCGATGCCCAAAACCACTTATTCTTCCAATCCTTATTGGAGGACAAAAGCTTGACAATGAGGCCCGGACCACGGTGCGCCCTTGTCCAAAAATAGTACCAGCAAGGCTCCATTTGATCATGCTTGGCTTGGTACAGGAACATGAATTCATCTGGTGTCAGCTCTTTATTCTTGAGCTGATACTAGATAATGTAAGTAGCAAACAGCGACCTCTAGGCATTTGGGACGAGCTGCCTTGGAGCCAACTTCAAATGCGTGGTCATCATCCGAATGAATGGATGGATCGGAAACTGAAGCCCGCACTGGAGGGTGCGGATGGAGATAACAACATCCCCTTCAGTCAAGTCCCCGGGGACGTCGAACAGAGTAGGGCATCGAATAATCAAAGAGTCCAGGAGCTGAAACTCTGCATGGACTCTGGCCATTTCGGCTTCAGTCATGACTGACCCCCTGAGGACGAGCTCAACAGGTCGTCTAGCTTGTGGCTCAGCAGCCAACCTCACAACTGTAGACCGGGCCACCTTCTTGGTACCTTTAGGCCGAGTAGTAGCCTTCGGGCACTTGGCCTTCTTAGCCCGAGGACGAGCAGTAGAATGACAGTTAGCACCTCCGCTGAGGCCTCGACCCTAGAGCTTATGCTCTATGGGTCGGTGTCATCACCAAAGGCATAAACCTTATGAACATCTTCTGAGCTATTCGACATCGGAGTCTTGATGGAAAGAGGTATAAAAGCAAAGGGAATGGAATAGAAAAGTCTAGGGAATGGGAAGGACTCACCGGAAATCGTCTGCTCCGGAAGCCTGTCTGCAACTAAAGTCTTTGAGCAAATAATGAAATCATCAGAGGAGGAAATTGTTTTTATAACAATGATTGGTGGGATGTAATCATGGCAAGAGTTGATTGCTGAAGGCAAAGAGCCACATCTCCGAGCACCTCCTTATATGTGGCAGCAACCGGTTAGCCTGGCGGATACAAATTCTCGAGCCGAGCATAACAACATTAAATGCAGCAAGTGAAGAGTCATTTCCTCATCCACCACACTACACGTGGCAGCTCTCAATCCATCTCGCCTATGCATTCTCGTCCTCTACCACGCGTCCTCCCATAACAGGCCTGCAAATGAAAAGACTGTCGCCGCAAAGTATGACACCTCAATAACGCCAGACCATCATTGCGAATCCTCCTTGATCCCATGGCCAGCACTAACCATCAGGAGAAGCGTAACAAACTATTCATCAATGCATTTACTCCTCAAGTCCGCACTGCAAACTTAAGGAGTAGGGCGCATCTATTATGGAAAATGTAGTTCGACCACTATCGACTCGGCTCGGTGACTTTACCATTGAAGGGAGTAACGTATAGTTAGAACCTGACCCGACCAATATGCGGTTTCGAGCAATGCGAAATACCAAGCTTTTATTCAATATTAACTTGTCAAAATGCAAGAGACCCATCAGAGTTAAGGAGTCGCCTTGACGAGCAATCTGGACGGACAATCATGTCTAAACTGAAATATCTACTTGTCACATCCCGTCCATGCCAAGATAGTATATGTCATACTCAGCCAACCGACGAAGCTCGGCACAGGTGAGCTCGACTTGAGGACATCCTAGGTAGCTCGACGATAAGCTCGGGTCGAACAATCCTCGGTTGGAATGAGCTCGGCTTGGAAGATCCTAAACCAACAAGCAAGGCTAAATTCACTCCAAAAAATGCACGATAAAAGTAATCGATGCACGATCTTAGCGTAACTGTCAATTCCATCACTCGTGCACGTTCCACCTGAATGGCTAAGATTGTGCCGAGGATTGCGGGCCACCTTGACAGGGAAACATTATGGGCCTATTTAGTTTTCTGACCCAGGTGTAATTACGTTGTAAATGAGTAATCATTATTTACCAAGGTAATTACCTTGATCTACCTTCATCTTTCCCAATGCTGACTTGATCGGTTACTTTTTAAGCACTCAAATCGAGGAATTTGTAAAATAAATATGAGGCCCACCATAATGTGTGTTGCTTATCCACACCGCCCATTCATTATGCCAAATGATTTTAAGGCATGAGCCCAAAAATTAGGCAAATCCAAAGGTCAAGTAGACCACACCACACAAAATTATGAGAATTAAAATGCCTACCATTAAAAACTTGTTGAGGCCCTTAGAAATTTTAGATCAAGCTTATATTTATATTTTTCACTTATCCATGTCCATGTGACTCTATGAACAGGTTAGATGGTGAATAAACCTCAACGTGGGCCCAGTAAAAGAATCAACTTTCAACGGTGGACAAATTAAGTCCATTATTTCCTTTCATGTGGGCCAATTGAACATTAGATCTTCCTAATTTTTTTTGATAAAGCCTCAAAATATTCTTATAAAACAGATGGACAACACGGATATATTATATACATTATGGTGGGGCCCACGAATTTAAGTCAACATTTTTGGACAGGTTTTCCAGGTGAAATTACTCACTCGTTTCCAAACAGGTGAAAGAATGTAATAATTACTTTTTTACAGTGATTTACAGCAATTTACCTGTATTATGGAAAACCAAACAAGCCCTATAAGTAAGGGGGTGATCTGCATAGAAGGTACGCAAAATCTCTCACCCGAAACCCCATCTACTATACTTAGAACTAGATTCCTTGCTTGACTTTAGCATTGGAGGGTCCCCTGTACTAGCTAGGGTCTCCTTTGTCTCCTTCCTATGCAAGTGCTTGGCTAGTCTAGCAGCTTCGTCAGGGTGAATCGGATTTTTGCATTAACAATAACCATTTTCCTCAAGTGATTAGAACCTTGAATCCACGAGGGTATTTTCATCAATCCATAAGGAAAAAAAATGAATTTTATTAATCAATAATTGTCTCACGTGTATGTGTCTCAATTACACCATTAATAGGAAAAAAAATAAAATTCATAATTATCAAAAATAGCAAAATTCTAACTCTAATAAAAGTCGTAATTCTAGTTAAACTCTTCTAAAGCCTAATTTTTAAAAATAAAAATTCTAAATAAACTTTTGCTAGAAGAGTCCTAGCATGATGACAAGTTATTTTTAGAAAAAGAAGAAAATCTAAAACTCTAAAAATAAGAAAATATTACAAAAATTGAAATTACTAAAAATAGTAATTTTTTTCTAAAATTTCATTTTTGAGTTAAAAGTACATGTTTTCTTGCGAAACAGATAGGCGCGACCCACTTAATGAGTTGGTTGACCCTAGATGTCCCATTATAATAAAGATTGATAGGTTGTGCGTATCGTAACAATACCCTGATCAAAAGTTATGGCCAATTTACGATCCACCTTCTTTTGGTCCAACATCAGACTCATCCACTTAAAAAAAAAACTCATCCTCGAGTTACAGAAGGAACTTTACTCATGATATTGAAATAATTTTTGGCACCAATGTTTATCAACCTTTACTTTGCATTAGGCTCTTGAATTGACATAACACATGTACTCATGCTCTCCTTCACCTGTATGGATCAATTCCTCCACTTCTACATGCAAGATATCACACTCTTTCTGATAATGTGGGTAATTAAACAAACTTGCCCCTGGGACAAGATCAATGTGGTTTTGCATATGTCGAATGGGAGGTAACTTCTTAGGAAGTTCATCGGGCATAATTGTTTAAACTCTTGCGACACTGGTTTCAAATCCTTTAAGATGTTTACGGGCTCCAAAGCTGCCATTTTCAACTAAGGCATCTACATCTCCCATTTCAGATTGTTTGATGAAATCCTGTCCAATTACGAGAGACAGTCCCTCAACTTTGAAAGTTTTGGGTTGGTTCACCGTTCCGAAAAGGGCGATGATAATCTTTTTATCATCTTTAATAAATATAAATACATTATACCTGCCTTTATTTATAGCATTAACATTATATTATCATGGTCGACCAAGTAACATGTGATAAGCTTTCATGTCGACTACGTCACATATTACTTCATCCTAATATTTATCAATGGAAAAGGATATACGACATTGTTCGGTTATCTCTATTTTGTTGATCTCCTTAATCCAATCATGTAGGGTGAGGGAAGCTTTTCTGTTTTCAGTTGTAACTTTTCCACCATTGTTTACAATACGAGATCCTTGCTACTCTTGACATCGATGATCACATTATAGACCTTTTGGTTTACGGTGCACCTCGTTTTGAGCTGTTAAGGTTAGAAACTCCATTTCATTTCCATCTTTTCTTGGAAACCCTAACCACCCTAGGATTTGATCATGCTAAGACTTGGGGTCCCAGAAATTGACTAGGAGCAGCTCATGCTCTTGCAGGAGCCGTAATTGACCTTAGCTCCGTTAGGGTTTGGTTATGCGTCAATTCTAAGCCCCAATTCATCGAATCAAGTTGAGAGATCATTTCAATCGAGTTAATTAAGCCCTAATTCATTATTTAACATTTAATTACGATTAAATCCACATCATTAAATATAGTTTTATACTTTAATTTAAGTTTAAAGCATTTTTTTTTAAAAAAAAATTATGCTAAGACGACATTCGAGTTAAGGATTTTAACTTTAAGGCGAAGATCTACCCTCAAGCTTTTATTTGACATTTTAAAATAATTAAATATATTCGTTTGTTATTTGGTTGATAACATGCTCGATGAAATGCTTAAATGCTATAAAACTCTTAATATTAGAACTCTTTGATGTCGAATTCTAAGAAATGTTATTATGATTAAATATATTGTATTGATGTGTTTTGAATTACATTAAATTGTACCTGCGTTCAGTTTGTATACCATGACATGGTATTGAATTTCCTTGTGATCACATTTTTGCAGTGGATAAATTTGAATTGTTGTTATGGTGGATCAAGCTCCGTAAATTATTTAAATATGCAGATAGCCCTCTTTAGGGTGGGTAACCCAGGCTTATATGGCCGATCGAAGTTGAATACAGACGATTGATAGTAGTTAAAACAACACGAGATGCCTTGCACCCAATGCAGGTTTTTTTGAAGTCCTCCGTAGTCGATCACATTAGTCTAATGTAAGGCTTAATCATTCTTATGCTTGGTGATTGCATACCATTCAATAGAATTTAGGATACCACTATTAACGTTGATTTAAATCTAATAACCATTAGTACGTTACTATCCTACAATGACTCATGAGTCAAGTATTGTGGTATGGGACACCGTATCCGAGTTGTCAGCCTACGTTGGGGTGATGTGGCCGCTATATAGGCAAAATATTAGATGACAAGCCCGCCATTTTGGTAAGACATTAGGTGACGAGTCTCCTTGTAGTGACCACCGAGCACCGATGAATGTTGCTACCCTACCATGTTGTTAATGGTTTGGGTAGCAGGCCTTCTCCACATTCGGGTGTGGGTAACGACCTTCACCCTAAATGTGATTGTCCTTGGTTGACAAGCCCTAATATTAACCCGACTATTTGTATGGACTATTGGGTGATAAACCCAAATTTAGATCAATGGACACTAGTGAGGGGTCACTACGTGCCGCCACGAGCTACGTGAATCCATTTAATGTCTATTGATAGAATGACAGTATCCTAACTTTGTCAACCTACTATTTGAACTGAACATTAATAAATACTTGGCTAACCATGAGCTCTATGACATTTGGTGGGTTATGCTTTGAACCAACCATTGCGCGTATGTTAACTCCTCGTTAGCGATAACATTTATGTGGTTCTGTATTGGTATTTTGAATCACGAGTCATGCATACGCATATTATGTCATTTATGTATTTAAAGAACTATATTTATGACTCTATTTTTCTTTGTGTTTTGATATGTTATCGTTGCCTATATTGGATTATGTTAATAATATGTGTAACTTACTTAGTATTTGTGCGCTAGGGATCGGAATCTGGCGTATGGGCACTGGAAGCCAAGAATGGGGTACTATGGAGGCTATCGGCGCCGGATTTGGCGATTGGGAATTTTGTGAACCCGATTCCGAGTTTGGGGCGTGACATATGTCATCCAAACTGTTGATAGGGTTATTATTGTTGGGATTTGTGTTGCGGAATCACATAGATATGGATCTAGGATAACAATCCAAGAGCACTAAGTAATCACAAGAGAATACAAAGATTTAACGTGGAAAACCCTTTTAGGAAAAAACCATGGCACAAAGCGACAAATCTTTACTATGAAAATAGAAATTATAAAGAGAAAAGACTTACCCGATTCGAACAACCTCGAATCTGACCCTTTCTACACCCTTTGATGACCCTAGAACCCTTTTAAAAACCCTTGGAATACCTTTAGGAAGCCTTAGAATACTTTAGAAAGGTTCTAGGGACCCCTATTTATAGTTTAGGAAACTCCACTTACACACCGACTTTGGAAAAGTCTGAAAACCGCATCAAATTTACACAGTCTTCGCGTAGTCTGTGTAACCTTCGACTAGGAGACAGGGCTTTGACTAGTTGAGCCTGTCCCTTGACTAGTCGAGTGTCTCAAAAATCCAAATACATTGTTGCCGGACTTCAAGTCGAATGGGCTTCGATCAGTTGAAGGGACCTTCAATTAGTCGAATAACACGGAAGATTTAAGACATCTTCTAACAACAATCTCCACCATGTCTTCAATCTTCAATCATGTAACTTTTTAACCTCTTCTCTTATCTCTGCATCGCATCGTAGTTTCAATCAACTCTTCTCGTGCACACTCTGTCATTCTTTTACACCATCGTCAAGCCCAAAGAAGTTGCACAGAACATGAACTTCTCTGTAGGAACGACCTTGGTGAACATGTCTGTTGGATTCACGCTGGTGTGAATCTTCTCCAGTGTTACGCCTCCTTCCTCAAGCACCTGTCAGATAAAGTGGTGATGAACATCAATGTGTTTATTATGTGAGTGATAAACAGAATTTTTACCCAAATTGACAGTGTTCTCGCTATCACAGTTAACCGGCACGACCTCCCGCTGAAGTCCCAACTGATTTTTCATGTCCCTAAGCCAAATACCTTCTTTAAATGCTTCCATCACTGCCATAGATTCTGCTTCGGTCGTGGAGAGAGCCACCACGGACTAAAGCTTCGACATCCAACTAATTGCTCCACCTGCTAGTACAAACGAGTATCCTGAAGTAGACTTTCTGAAATCCACACTGCCTGCATAGTCTGAATCCACATACCCTACTAATTTTATCCCTGTCTTCTTAAAAGTTAAGACGTAGTCTTTCGTACCTCAAATGTATCGAATGAGCCATTTCACGGCTTATCAATGTTGCTTGTCGGGGTTTGACATGTATCTGCTCACAACACCAACTACCTGTGAAATGTTTGGTCTCGTACAGAACATGACATACATTAAATTGCCAACTGCATTAGAATAAGACATATTAGACATAACCTACTTTTCTTCATTTGATTTAGAACAGTGTTCTGAGGAAAGCTTGAAGTGAGCCGCGTGGGGAATGCTCACTGGCTTTGCTTAATCCATCCCATATTTGATCAACATATTTTCAAGGTATTCTGCCTGTAATAACTAATGCCTGCTCTTCTTCCTGTCTCTATGAATATCTATGTTGAGAACCCTCTTTGAAGCTCCCAGATCTTATATCTCGAATGTCCCAGATAACCGAATCTTCAGTACGTTGATTTCAGACATATAATGACTGGCAATCAACATATCATCAACATACAATACTAGGATGATGAATCTGCCATCACTCAGTGTCTTGTAATAGACACAATGATCGTATTCATTTCAAGTAAATTTCTGACTCGACATGAAAGAATCAAATTTTTTATACCACTGCCTAGGCGACTGTTTCAGGCCGTATAACGACCTCATTAACCTACAAAATTTTTTCTCTGACCCTTTAATTTCGTAGCCTTCTGATTGCTTCATATAGATCTACTCTTCCAACTCCCTGTGCAAGAATGCAGTCTTAACATCCATTTGTTCCAGCTCGATATTGTATTGGGCAACCAACAATATGAATCTGATAGACACCTGCTTAACCACCAGCGCGAATATCTCTATGAAGTCGATTCCTTCTCTTTGAGCATAACCCTTTGCTACCAATCTAGCTTTATATTTATCCTATTTTCTTTTAAATAACCACTTGCATCCAATCACTTTTCGGCCCACTAGAAGCTCCACCAACTCCTGTGTATTATTTTTGTACAACAAGTCCATCTCATCGTCCATAGTCGCCTTCCACTTTTCTACATCAGGCTCACTAAGAGCCTCCTAAATAGTAGACGGGTCCCCCTCATCTGTAACGAGGGCATATGCAATATTAGAATCATCCTTGTATCTTGCCGGTAACCTGTGGTCACACGGTGGGTTCCTTCTCACAGGTGGCTGCTCCACCTAATTATGTACTTTTGTCTGCGCATCTGTCTCTGTCGAGTATCATCTGTGTCAACTTGGATGTCTACAGTCAACCTGTCTGGTTCCTCTTGCTCCTCTTGATCATTCTTATGGAATATGGAGCTTTCATCGAACTTGACGTCACGGCTAGTGATGAACTTGTATGTGACCTTGTTGAATAACATGCAACATTTCACACCAATACCATAGCCAACAAAAATATACTTTTTAACTCTATGGTCTAGCTTATCTCTCTCAACTGACGGTATATGAGAGTAAGCCTCACAACCAAATATGCGCAGATCTGAGTAGTCGATCTTATGACCACTCCATACTTCCATTGAAATTTTACATTCAATTGTCATTGAAGGACACCGGTTCACCAAATAGCAAGTAATGTTAATGGCCTCAGTCCATAAGTCCTTGCCAACGCAGCATTACTTAACATGCATCTGGCCCTCTCCAAGAGAGTCTGATTCATTCATTCAGCCACACTATTTTGTTCGGGCTTATGGCGCACCGTGTTGTACCTAATGATCCATTCATCCTTACAATATTCATTAAATTTAGTGGAAGTAAATTCTCTACCAATGTCAGTCCTTAAAACCTTTATTTTTCACCCTGACTGCTTTTCCACCATTGTCTTCCATTGTTTGAATATGGCGAAAACTTTGGATTTACATTTTTGATGAAGTAAACCAAAACTTTCCTGAAGTAGTAATTAATGAATGAAACAAACCATGACGACCCCCCTAATGGAAACTTCTAGTGATGGCCCCCATACGTCAGATTGCACATAATCAAGCACTCCCTTACATACATGTTTTCCAGATTTGAAAGACAATCTAGATTGTTTACCATATATACAATGCTCGCATATATCTAAATCAGAATTTTTAAACGCTAGAATCAAACATTGATTAGAAAGTACCTTCATGCCCTGCTCGCTCATGTGGCCCAGACGAGCATGCCACATACGTAGAGATGTGGAATCTACAATAGCTGCTACTGCTCCACCCTTTGAAGTGCTTTCGATCAACCTGTAAAGGTTTTCGTATATTTGCGCTCTCATAACCACGAGTGCCCCTTTTGAAACTTTAAGGATACTATTAATACCAGTGAACTTGCACCCTATAGCCCCGAGTGCACCAAGAGAAATCGGACTTTTCTTCATATCAGGAACGTTTCTGACATCAGTCAGTGTACGCTTCATCCCATCAAACATCTTAATGTTCACCGTACCAATAGCCACAACATTACCAACATTGTTATTGCCCATAAAAACTTGTCCACCATTGCATTCTCTATAACTGGTAAACCAACTCCAATGAGGAGTCATATGATATAATGGTCCTATGTCAAGGATCCACTCATCTCCATGATTGTCGTGCAAGTGTCCGATCATGGACACAGATAGTACATCACCACCACTTGTCTCTTCGTCAGATGTGACAACATTGGCCTCCTTGGAATAAATCGTTAAATTTTCTTTCTTCGCTTTTGGATTGGTACAATCTTTCTTCATGTATCCAGACATCCCACAGTTCCAGCACTTTAATTTTCTTTTTCCCTGCCCTTGGATTTGGATCTAGATCTAGGTCTTGAAGATCCTGTATCTCGCTCAGAATTTCTGCCTCTTGTAATCAGTGCATTGAAAGATGTCCTTATGTCGCTGTTTAACTTTCTCACGGCCTTCCCTTGAAGGGTTGAGATAAAGGTGTTGACAATCAGAATTTTATTTATGGTGCACATTGTATCCTTAAATGACTCATACGATGCCGGAAGAAAATTCAACAACATACATGCTTGTTTCTCATCTTTGATCACTTCCTCCATATCCAGCAATTTGCAAACTAATTTATTAAAATTGCTTATGTGAGCCTCCAGATCTCCACCCTCTGTCATCATGAAGTTATACCACTGCTGCTTCAAGTGTAGGCGATTTTCAGAGGATTTTTTTGCATAGATATCCTCTATTTTCAGAGGATTTTTTTGCATAGATATCCTCTAACTTCACCCATAAACTAACCGCAGTTTTCTCCCTCAAAATATTATAAAGAACTTTATCCGTAAGACATAAACGGATTGAGGATAAGGCCTTCTTATCAAGGGTATTCCATTCATCATCAGTCATACTAGACTTTCTCACCTCGAGAGTACCATCCTCACCTTGCTTAGTTAAGGAACTGATCATCTTGATCTTCTATAACTCAAAGTTATTTTTCCCTGAGTACTTCTCAATATCATACATATTACTTCCCATTATTGTTAATCCTACAGATTTAGATATGTGCCCCAATGATTGCTTTGATATCACTTGTTGAGATTTGTGCTGCGGAATCACACATATTTGGATATAGGCTAGCAATCCAATAGCACCAAGTAATCACAAAACAACACAAAGATTTAACGTGGAAAACTCTTTTGGAATAAAACCACAGCACAAAGCGACAGATCTTCATTATGAAAATAGAAATTACAAAGAGAGAGGACTTATCCGATTCGAACAACCTCGAATCTTACCCTTGCCACACCCTTTGATAATCCTAGAACCCTTTTTTAGAAACCCTTGGAATACCTTTAAGAAGCCTTAGAATACTTTAGAAAGACCCTAGGGACCCCTATTTATAGTTTAGGAAACTCCGCTTACACACCGACTTTAGAAAAATCTGAAAACCGCCTCAAATTTACGCAGTCTGCGTAACTAGTTGAGCCAGGGCTTCAACTGGTCGAAGGATCCTTTAATTGGTCGAGCCTGTTCCTTAACTGGTTGAGCATCCCGGAAATCCAAATACATTGTTATTGGACTTCGAGTCGAACGAGCTTCGACCAGTCGAAGGGACCTTCAACTAGTCGAGCCAGTCCCTCGACTGGTCAAGCAACGCGGAAGATTTAAGACATCTTCCAACAACAATTACCACTCAGATAAATTGTAGGCACAAATATCATCCCCATACAAAATAAAACTTTTGTCACCCCAGGTGTTCAATCCCACTATTTCGTGTGATATGACCCACATGAATTTTGGATCTACCTAATTTTTAGAATATTGTCCTATTATAGTATTGCAAAATAGATGGACAAAGTGGATTTTTTTTTGAACATCTCTGTGAGTCCCATAAAGCCAGTCTCAAGCTGCTTACGCTTGCAACCTTGGCGCATATGCTTTGATAAGTCCAATAGTGACACAGGGCTCTATTATATTGGGTCTAGCGCATGATGTAGGTCCTTTAAATGGGTAAAATGTTTAGGTAAGTGAGGCTCATTGTAGTGTGCATCTATGCCTAAAGCCTTTAGTAATTTAAATACTTATCATTTTACAAGTGGTAAAAATTTGTCTCTACGTGTCATTCATATGTGTGTCGTGGGGTATTTATAGCCTTATGGGCCCCTATTTTCTTAGGCCAAGAAGCTTTGGATTTGTTGTGTAAGTACCTCTATGCCTGTCATGATAGTTTGGCATAGAGGGCTGTGCGCATGGAATAGGCTTTGTTGAGCAGCCTAGTACTTAGTGAGCGAAGCTCGAACTTGTAATTGTTTTTTTATATAAAGAAAATGGTGATGACTTTATCTAGTGCAATGATGTCAGTGGACTCATGAAAATTCATTTTGCTAAGTATGTAAATTCTATGTAAAGATTGCTCCTTTCAGTATTTCAAATGATCGGTCTTCTTATCACACTTGGCGGGACTGTGCTTCTCATGGAAGGGGATCGAGCCTTCCATCTTTTGGATGTTACCACTGTCCATTCTTCATCATCCTGTTACATTGTTGGTGAAGCGGAGTCACCTCGGATATTACCTAGAGTCGTCTGTTTCTAATCGTACCTGACTCAGCTTTTCCCTATAACATTCTTTGATGGCGATTACATATTGCCAATATAATCCACAACAAATCCATTAGGCATGAAATAGATGATCACTTGATTGAAAGGAAAGTCATCGAGATTGTGTAAAAACGAAGTTTCTGACTACCAAAACAGACTATTAGTTATTCCGATTAAGTTGAATAGTACTTTGTTTTAGAAATCAATGGGAGATGTTCTCATTGAGAGTCGTCATTTTAGCGTTGTTATGGCGCCAATTGATGATAAATGTTCTTTAATCATTCTATTGTTAATATTAAATGTAAATATTCTAATAAGAGATTATGGGTTTGATCCCTAGCAAAGTCACCATTTTGTTTCAACAAAAAATAATTATTGAGAATTAATGAAATATTTACATTCAATAATAAACAAAGGAAAATTGAAAAACATACATCATCATTTATTTTATTAATTTTGAATTGTTATTACATCCTTCGCATTGCCCCTGATTCTAAAACAAAGTAAATTTGATCAATGTAATGAAAAGACAATTTAATGATGATTTCAGCAGCATCTCAGCTCGTATGAAGTCCGTTGCAATGACATAGGAGTTATGCGGGTTGAAATCCTTGCTTTGCGCTAATATATAGAGAATATATACATAAGAGAATGAATCATGAACAAATCTGCACATTTGCACAACAAATAGGCCATTGGGGCCCTATTGTGCAACAAGTGGGGGCCTTGTTGCTCGGGCATGCAATAGGCCACCATCCCGTGATGCTTAAGAACTCCGCCTTCCTTTTTCTTGGGCTGCTTTCCGTGGAATACCTAATTGCTGCCACTCCTAAATCTGAGAGCTCCTGAATGCTTTTTAAACTTTTTTTCATCGCCAAAATAAGAGATAAATGAGATATTTATAAGCTTCCACACGTATAAATCACGTAATCCGCGAGACAAGTCTCCCTTGCGAGGTCGTATAATGCACTCCTTTGACGCGAGTGCACGAAGGATTCTTGTGCTGAAAACTACACTGCTTTCTCTAGTAACCAATCCTGCAATCAATTCTCCATTGCGCGTCTACACAACCCAGCTTTCCTATCTGACCACGCAATTTATTAGAATTTTATACTCCAACACCTACCGACCATTCAAAATATCGGGGGTATTTATACATACAGGGAGAGATGCTGCACCAACCGTGGACGAGCAGTTGGGATGACCTGGCGCGAAAAGAATAGTCACCACCATTTAAAAAATAGTGATAAACTCACATAGGAGACCTACCCATTTTAACCATTGAGGAAGTGGATTGCATCCGACCCGGGCTCTGTGCCCAGGGCTGTGCGGCCCCAAAGGGGTTTCTGTGACGAATCTGCTCCATCCATCCGTTTTGAAATACCACAGTATAACAGGAATCTAAAGCTCATGCAGATCCAAAACTCATGTGGGCCATATATACGAAATTGAAGGCCTAGGGTGACAGAAGTTTTGTATCAGGATGATATTTGTGTCCGTCCTTCATCTGAATGGTAATAATCATATGAACGGTTTGGATGGAAAATAAACATCATGGTCAGCTCGAAAAAGGTTTCAATGGTGGAAATTTCCATTCTGACTGTTTCGTTTGGGGTGGTCCACCTGAGTTTTAGATCTGCCTGATTTTTGTAATACCAACCTATTGTAGTCTTTAAAAACAGATGGACAGAGTGGATTTCTCATATACATCTCAGTTCCTAGGATCACAGGCAATCCGCTCCCGAGGACTCACCATTCAAGGTGCTCATGCGAGTCACTAAACTAGTCCTTATGAAATAACAGTTACCACACCCTAACCTAACAACCCCTCATCTCTATAAAATGGTTTCGCCCACACACAAGCTAAGGTGGCAATTTCATTCCACCAATGGCTTTCTCTCTCCCACTCTCTCTCCTCATCCTCTTCATTTCTCTTCTGGCCTTCAAGCTCATCCTACGGCGCAGATACAAGCTCCCTCCGGGCCCCAAGCCCTGGCCCGTTGTCGGGAACCTCTACGACATAAAGCCAGTGAGGTTTCGGTGCTTCGCGGAGTGGGCCAGCACGTATGGTCCGATCGTATCTGTATGGTTCGGATCGACGTTGAACGTTGTCGTGTCGAGCTCTGAAATGGCTAAGGAAGTGCTCAAGGATAATGATCAAATGCTGGCTGATAGGCCTAGGAATAAGTCCGTCGAGCTGTTTAGTAGGAATGGTCAGGATCTGATATGGGCTGATTATGGGCCCCACTACGTTAAGGTGAGGAAGGTTTGTCAGGTGGAGTTGTTCACTCCAAAGAGGCTTGAGGCACTTAGGCCCATCAGAGAGGATGAAGTGACGGCTATGATTGAGGCTATCTTTAGAGATTGCACCAAACCAGGTACGTGTATACGACCTTTTCTCTCTTAAAATCTAGACTGTCCAAATGGGTGGGCCCACTGTGGATGGAACATACCTGAAAGAAAATTGCAATGAGAATGAATATTAACAATCTTATTTTCTTTTTTTATATGCGTTGATCGGATGGTTAGGATTTCTGGGTCAGTGTGATTTTCGAGATATGCTACGTCTATAATGGGACCCACAATTTGGATGGTCTGGATTGCTGTTCTAAAATGACACATTTGAGACGGATGAGTCTCCCCCAATTTTAGATGGTGTAAAACTAACACAGTAGTCAAATGCTTATACATTTATTTAAGACATTTTGTCTTTTTACATGATATCTTTGTAGACGGACGCGGATTGCCTGTGACCCCGACGTTCCTGCGGTCGGAAGCTAGGTTGGTCCATCGCGATGTTTGATGGAAATCCATCCGGTCCATCCGTTTTTTTAGCTCAATGTTAGGGCAGGAGCCCAAAAAAATAAGGCAGATACAAAACTCAAGTGGGCCACAGGACAGGAAAAGGTGGGGATTGAACGTCCACCGTTCAAGCATTCGTGGGGACGATAACTTGTAGTGCTACGAGAGCAGTAGGATCTTCCAATTTGGAGATTTTGGGCGCGGATTAGGTACTACCCCCGCCTGTTCAGAGCTCGGTGCAGGCGGAGGCTCTAAGGTCCATTGATGGGCCACCGTGATGTATTACTTCTGTCCACACTGTCCATCCAGTTTTTCATGTCATTTTAGAGCACTGTACCAAAAATAAGGCGGATAAAAGGTTCAGGTGGAACACACCATAGGAAGCAGCAGTGCTAAGGACGCCCACCATTGAAACCTTCTTAGGGTCCACTGTTTCATTTATTTTCCATCCAACCTGTTCATACGGTCATGTACAATTGGATGAAGTAAAAAAAAAAAAAAAATCTCATCTTGATCCAATACTTCTGTAGTCCGTAAGAATTTTTCAACGGTAGGGATTTAATCCCCACCGTGTGGTGCATTTGAAGCTTTAATGATAACTATTTTTGGAATCAAAATCTACAATCATATGGAAAATTGGATGGACGGTGTGGATAAAATTCATACATTATACTGACCCCTCAGTGGCCCGCTCCCAACAGGCGGGGTAGAACCTAATCCGCGAGCTAGATTTTGGAACTCGCGGTCTGTCGATGATGGATCCGTCACATCGATGTCTTGAAGACCAAACCATGGGCCGCACAAAAACGATAGTTTTTCTTTGATATTGTCGGGTGCGGCTTCAATCCATCCACCGAGGTGCGTGGGATCCCTGACCGTGGGGCCCACCATGACGTATGTGACTTGTATACACGCCGTTCATCCGTTTTGAAAACTTATTTTAGAGCATTTTTGGAAACGGATTGGATACTCCCCTGCCACCTGCCAATGGCTGGTGGTCGGTTCTGCGTGGGCCCACCATTATGTATTTGTTTTATCCATGCCGTTCATTTGTTTTTCTAGATGATTTTATGGTATGAGACCAAAAATGATATAAATCTTAGGTGGACCGCATTTTAAGAAATAGCGTTGAATGAACGTTGACCAGTAAAATCTTTTTTGGGGCCAAAAAAGTTTTGGATCAAGCTGATCTTTATTTTTTTACCTTCATCTGGTCCGTATGACCTAATCAACATATTGGATGTCAAATAAACAGTACAGTGGGCCTCAGGAGGATTTTAATGGTGGATATTCAGAAAATGTTGTTTTCCTGTAACGTGGTCCACCTAAGATTTATATCCCTCTCATTTTTTAAATCAAGTCCTAAAATGATATGTTAAAATGGATGAATGAAATGGTTGAAACATTGGGTTTTCGATAGGCTAATATTTTTGTGTTTCCAGCTCATTAAGTAAGAATGGCTTATGAACGGTTTGGATGGCATGTAAAGGTCAATGTCGACTACATGGAGGTTTCAACAGTGGATACCACCGTCTATGTCTCGAGTTTTGGATCTGTCCCCGTTTTTGGACCATGTCCTGACATGATCCGGAAAAACACCACGGTGGCGCCACCAATTCCGTACCTGGAAGTTCCTGCCAATTCCTTTCACAGAAATTAAGAATTGCTTACCTGGCATTCAACTAATTCAAACCGAACTGTCCAAATCACGGCGGCGCAGTTTAGATATATCGTGAGACCAAAATTATTCTTATTTGGTAATCGGAATATCAAATTGCTGTACATTTATTTGACGGTTAGAAATGAAAAATATCGGACGGTCATATTTTAGAAAACAAGCTTCAACTAATCAGAGGTTAGGATTGGTCATTGATTCTGACTTTTATACTATAACAATTTACTCAATTTAATTTGGGTTCATATGCACCACATGTAGACCTGGGCATCCAGTAGAGTTGGACGGGGTAAGGGCTGACTCGACTTGATCCGGTTTTGAAATAAGCTTGACCCGAATTCAATCCGACTCGATATCGAGTCCAACATGCCTGCCTCGATCTGAGTCCGGTTTGGCATGGATTGATCCAGACCGAGTCCAATTCAGCCAGAAGTACTGAGTTGAGTTGAGATGCAATGAGTAGGATTGAGAGATGAGGGAGGGAGAGACTGAGAGAGTGGAGAGGAGAGAGAGGAGGAGTGTGATGGTAGTGGGTGGTTGCTGGGCTTGGAAGTTGAAGAGAATGAGGGAGGAAGAGAGAGAGTTTGGGATCGGATTAAGGTACGATGCAGCGGATAAGGTTAGAGATGATAAAATTTTGGTGTACACACACACACACACTCAAACTCAAGTCAAGTCGGGTTTCAGATTGAGTCGAGTTACTAGGTAACTCGAACTCGACTCGGTTGGAGTTCGGATTGGGCGAAGGCGAAGCCTACTTGGTTGGACCGACTCACCCATTTTGTTCGGGTCAAGTTGGATCTGAACGAGTCGGAAGAGTAGCTAGCCAGATCAAGTCGTCTCGTGCCCACCTCTAACTACATGTGTCATTCCTAATGCCTGCGTATCAAACGTCATGCGCAGCCCGAGTATCAAGGGTAATTTTTTTTTTTAATGTAGACGCAACCTTCCATTCACCTTCCTTTTTTCGACCCGAACAAAACCTACGTTACCAATCTAGACATCTACTCATACGGACAAATTAATAAAGATGAAAATACCCCTACTTTTTCAGCTGCTTTTACCTGAAAACTAGGGATATTTTTGTCTAAAACTCTCTTTCTGTACCTGAAAAATCTACTTTCGTAACATAAGTTTTCGGACATTCAGGAAAAAAAAAAAAAAAAACAAATAAAAGGTTAGCGTCTACAGTGCTAATTTTTTCTTCTGAAATATATTTGCGGACAGTCAGAGACCAGTAGATGGATGCTCGTCAGTCGTCATTGGCCATCTGCTCTCTGAAGTGGATGACGACAGATGGCCCCATTAGATCATTCGTGAACATAGCTGGGATGTAGATGATAGAGCCATCTGACCTGCAATACACGTGGCAGGAAACTTATCAATAGGGACCGTTCATCTAGTTTCTCGTGTGGTGTAGGTATGATGGGTCAAAATGCATGTAGATTGGATGGTCCAAATCATCCAATCAGTAGTCTTCAAGGCAACAGAGTAAAACGAGGACCAGATAGGATGACTTACCTAAGGAAGAAAATGGGGGGTAGAATTGTCTCGTAGGTGTGATTTTTGAAACATGTACCGTCAATTGCTGGGCTCACTAGCTATGCAGCCTCACATGACAATCTGTACCCTGCCTTAAAAAAAGGCGAAAAAATTAGCACTGTAGATGCTTAATGCGTTTTTTTTTTTTTTTTTCCTAAACGGCCGAAAACTTATGTTAGTAGATTTTTAAGGTACGGAAAGAGGGTTTTGGACAAAAATACCTCTGATTTTCAGATAAAAGCAGCTGAAAAAGTAAGGGTATTTTTGTTTTTATTGGTTTGTCTGTACGGATAGAGGTCTAGATCGATAAGGTAGGTTTTGTTCGGGTCGAAATAAGAAAGGTTGATGGAAGGTTGCGTGTACAGTAAAAATATACCCAAAAAATTAGCACTGTAGACTCTTCCCTTGCATGCCTTTTTATTTTTGGGTAAGTTTTTAGTATAGACCCGACAGAGCACCCACCTTTTTTTACTCGACCTGAGCAAAACCTAAATAACCAAACTAGACCTCTACCCGTACGGACGAACCCATAAAGACGAAAATACCCCCACTTTTTCCTACTGCTTTACTTTAAAGACCAAGGGTATTTTTTTCCAAAACCCTATTTCCGTACCCTAAAAATCTGCTTTGGCAACATAAGTTTTCGGGTGTCGGAAAAAAAAAAAAAAAAAAAAAACATAGTACGGAAGAGTCTACAGTGCTAATTTTTTTTTTTTTTTTCGATGCCCGAAAACTAATGCTACTAAAGCAAATTTTTAGGGTACGGAAATAAAGTTTTGGACAAAAGTACTCTTGGTCTTTAGGGTAAAGCAACTGGAAGAAGTGGGGGTATTTTTGTCTTTATGGGTTTGTCCATACGGGTAAAGGTCTAATTTGGTAAGTAGGTTTTGTTTGAGTTGAATAAAAAAACGTGGGTGGTCCGTCAGGTCTATAGTAAAAAAATTACTCTTTCTTGCTGGTGCCTTTCGCATGGAGTTCTTAGGCGAGAATGCTGGGTGGGGCCCACAGAGATGTTTATGAGAAATCCACCCCGTCCATCCATTTTGAGTGCTCATTTTAGGAAATGAGATGAAAAATTAGGTGGACCCAAAACTCAAGTGGGTCACACGAGAGGGGAAATTGGGGGAAAAAATTTCCTACCGTTGAAACCTTCCTGGGCTCCACCTTGATGTTTATATGCCATCCAAACCGCTTATAAGGTCACTACCACGGGGATGAAGTGAAAATACCAAAAATATTGCCTGACACAAAAGTTTTCTGGCCCAAAGTACGTTTCAACGATTTACACTGAATCCCCACTGTTTCCTCTTGTGTGACCCACTACACATCGTTTTTTGTAGCATGTCCTAAAATGAGCTCTCAAAGCGGATGAACGGGGTGGATTTCTAACAAACGTCTCGGTGGGCCCCACCCAGAATCCTTGCGCAGTAAGAAATCCGTGTTCGTCGACTCCCAACTTTTAGAAAGAGACTTACCAACTCCCGGGATCACATGGAACTTCCTGGTCTCACTTTCCACGTGGCCCTTAGACCACTTCACCTACCAGATGAACGGTCTAACTAGTAGATGGTCATGACAAAAGAATAATCAACGGCTATTACTGCAATATAAGAAATCTGGCCAAAAAGATGCTTTCTCTTAGTCGTCGACGGAATTGTCTTGAGAGGGACCACAAAGGATATGGGCGTACACCACTTTCAACGGTAGGAATGCCGAAGTTCCGCGTGTTATTGAACAAGGGACACGTGCGTGAGATTAGAGCCACTCGTTGTCACCGTTAGGTGGATCCCACGAGTAAAAAATAGACCTTGTCGTATAGTTGGTGTACAACGGTCCAAATTCAATTATTTATATCAGATAGTTAAGGTCATGCAATTAGTGTTTGTTTCAATATGTACCATCGACAAGGAGCTCAACTGTTTGGACGGTCTAGATTGCGATAAATGCACGCCAGAATTATAGATAGAAAAAATTAGCACAGTAGATGCCCCTTTTTATGCCTTTTTTTTTTTTTTTTCCTGAACGACCGAAAGCTTACGTCACAAAAGTAAATTTTTAGGGTATAGAAAGAAAGTTTTGAACAAAAATATTTCTAGTTTTAGGATTAAGCAGTTGAAAAAAGTAGGGATATTTTTGTCTTTATTGGTTTGTCCATATAAGATAGAGGTATAAATTGGTAAAGTAAGTTTTATTTGGGTCGAATAAAAAAAGTAGATGGTAGGTCGAATCTATAGTAAAAAAGTACCGTTACAAATAAGCCCGTCGTGTACAAAATGCCTACCCAACCACTGGGGTAATTCTTACTGTAGACACGACCTTTTATCCACCTTCCTTTTTTTTATTCTAACAAAACCTATCTTACCAATCTAAACATGTACTTGTATGGACAAACTAAAGATGAAAATAACCTTACTTTTTCAGCTGTTTTTACCTGAAAACCAGAAGTATTTTTATTCAAAACTCTCTTTCCGTACCTGAAAATTTTACTTTTGTAACGTAAGTTTTCAACCGTTCAAGAAGGAAAAAAAAAAAAAGAAGAGTAAGCGTCTATACTGCTAATTTTTTCCAACCACCGCTTCTGGGTTGTCCTGCGTGATTAACTTGCAAAAGTATAAATCGACAGCTACTGCGTTTTAATGAGATTCAATCCGTCCGTCACGTGCGCGCCATAATGTTGCCATCAGTGACAGGACTCTGGACCATCCAAAATTCAGGTGGTCCACACCACAGGAAAGATGTGCAGATTAGATGTGGGATCATCGTTTTTTTATGCACCATCTAATCAATTTAGGAGATGCTTCCATCTGGATGTATGGAAATCAAAATGATCAAGCCATTTCAAACTTTAAGTAGGCCTTCACACGTGATTTTAGGGGTATTAAGCATGACTTTAACTGTTGTGGCCCACATGAGAGTAGAATTGGATAACCGAAATTGAGCAGTGATTCGCTGTGGGCCCACTATGATGTATATGTTTTATATCATTGTGTACATCCCTTCTGCCATCTTATTTTAGGACATAATCCAAAAAATGAAACAAATTTAAATCTGAAGTGGACCACACCATAAGAAAGAGTGGGAATAATTACATCCATGGTTGAAACACTTAATGTTTATTTGCCATCTAACCTATTTATAAGTTTATATAAACTGGAATGGTGGGTTTGCCATTATACTTGTTGATAAGTTCACATAAATCTGAATGGAGGGAAAACACAAATATTAACCCGATCCAAAACTTTTGTGGCCTCGAAATTTTTAATAGTGAGTGTCTATTCACCACCTTGTCCTTAAGATTTTCATATGCTTCATTTTTATTTTTTCTGACTCATGTTTGAAAAATGAGCTAGGAAAACAGGGAGTGCAGAAAAAATACATACATGATGGTGGACCTGAGCACCTGGGTGGTGATGGGTCACCATCCAATCCGCTCCTTGAGTTAACAAGATATGGATTGCTTGAGATTTGATTAAGATACATGCCACACAAAATTTGATTGAGTCATGTACCGCTGTCAGGTATGACTAAATTGTCTAGGACGTGTTTGGGCGGTGGGATTAGAAGGGATTAGGTGGGATGGGATTCAAAAAACATAATTATTACTCATGCCAGGGATTGTCCACTGTTGCCATGGGATAAGATTAATGCATGCTTTATTGGTAATACGGTGGTACATTGAATGGATATACCCACCATCATTTGAAATTACTGAGAATAACACACGTGTTATATCTAAGCTGTTCATTTGTTTTGTAACTTCATTTTATGACATGGGCCTAAAAATGAGGTAAATCCAAAACTTATGTGGCCTCAAAGAAGTTTTCAACAGTAAGTATTCAATCCCTGTTGCTTTCTATGGTGGGGTCCACTTGAGCTTTAGATTTACCTGATTTTTTGGCCCATGCTCTAAAATAATCTCGAAAAATGGGTGGACGGTGTGGATATAGCCCACACATCATGGTGGGACGTACACAACTTGCTAACATTGAGCAAAATTGGCACCACGCAATTCCATCTAATCTAATTCCAAGCTTTTCCATTCTTCCCAAACAGAGTGCAATTGGCATAGACCAGATGAATCCCATCCCACCTAATCCCTTCTAATCCCACTGCCCAAACACGCCCCTAGTAAATTTTGATTGGATCATGTGCTGCTGTTTAAAGCATGAATAACATTCATTTTCTATGGATGGATTAGGTACTACCCTGCCTGATCTGAGCTCGGGACAGGGAACAGGCAGAGGCTCTGAGGGCCACTGAGGGGCTACCGTGATTTATGAGTTTTATCCACATTGTTCATTCATTTTCACATATCATTTTAGATAATGAAGCCAAAAAATAGCGAATGTCCAATGCCCAAATAGCCCACACAGTGGGAATTAAATCCCTACCGTTGAAAATTTCATAGGAACCATAGAAGTTTTGGATCAAGACTATATTTGTTTTTTCTCTTCATCCAACTGTATTTGACCATATCAACAGGTTGGATGGAAAATAATCCACATAGTGGACCCTAAGGGCGTGTTTGGGCGGTGGGATTAGAAGGGATTAGGTGGGATGGGATTCATTTGGTCCTGTGCCAATTCCACTCCATGTTTGGGAAGAATGGAAAAGCTTGGAATTAGATTAGATGGAATTGCATTGGTCCGTGCCAATTTTACTCAAATTTAGCAAGTTATGTAGGTCCCACCATGATGTGTGGGCTATATCCACACCGTCCGCCCATTTTTCGAGATTATTTTAGAGCATGGGCCAAAAAATCAGGTAAATCTAAAGCTCAAGTGGCCCCACCATAGAAAGCAACAAGGATTGAATACTTACCATTGAAAACTTCTTTGGGGCCACATAAGCTTTGGATCTATCTCATTTTTAGGCATATGCCATAAAATGAGGTTACAAAACAAATGAACAGTTTAGATATGACACATCGTGAGTTATTCTCATTAATTTCAAATGATGGTAGGTATATCCATTCAATGTACCACTGTATTCCTAACAAAGCATGGAATTAGGGCCTGTTTGGGAGCGTGGATTTGGAATCCCCTAGATTCGCAACCCCCAGGATTGGAAACCCCTTGGATTGGCAATCCTCTAGGGGCCCGTTTGGCCGGTTGGATTGGAAGGGATTAGATGGTAGTGGAAGGGATTGGATGGTAAAGCCCAGGAATGGCCTGGCGTGCCAAACAGTGTAGGTGATCTGATCCAAATCCGATGGATCTACAGATAATCCACTGACAACACCATCATTACCTTTAAATCCCATCCAATCCATCCTAATCCGTTCAAATTAGCTTGTGACGTGTTTGGTTTGTGGGATTGGAAGGGATCCGAAGCTTTAATCTCCAGATTGGCCCGGCGTGCCAAACGGACTGGCTGTATCAATCCAGGGATATAGCAATCCCATGGATCTCAAGACAATCCGCTGACAACGCCATCATTACCTAGAAATCCATGCCATCCACCCTAATACCATTCACTCCCTTCCAATCCACCCGGCCAAACGGGCCCTAGGTGTGTTTGGCACCCTGGAGTGTGGATCTACTTTAATTCAAAATACCAATAAATGACATATTTACAGGGGTTTGAATTTAATTACTAAATCAACTTTAATATCCTCAATTAGTGATATATATAATTTTTGACACTATGGTTGTGATAAGCCCGCTAAAATATATTTTTTGCCTAAAAATGATGAAATTCCAATTCTCAGATGGACTGCAAGCACAAGATCATGTCTAAGTGATTAACCAATGATTTTTAATCGTTGATTAATATGGACAATGTTTGGATGGTGCTGGATCATATTTAGATGGTGCTGATCTACATGAACAATGTTTGGACGGTGTTGATCATCGTTAGTGGGTCATGTGCCCAGTAAAATGATAGTGTACAGTGACATACATTTATACCGCAACTATTAAAATGATTTTAGGTGTAATCCAAGCCCTCACCGTGGATTACAAACCCCTCAAAGAGGGGATTGCAAACCCCCTAGATTGGCAATCCCCAGTTGCTTTATGCTGCCAAACAACCAAGGGGATTTGAAACCCCATCTAATCCCCTCCAATCTCCTCCAATCCAAGGTGCCAAACGACCCCTTAATCTTATCCCACGGCAACGGGGGACAATCCCTGCCATGGGTAATAATTATGTTTTTTGAATCCCATCCCACCTAATCCCTTTTAATCCCACCGCCCAATCACGCCCTAAGAAGGTTTCAATAGTGGGCGTCCTTAGTACCGCTGCTTCTAGTGGTGTGGTCCACTTGAGACTTAGATCTTCCTGATTTTTTGTTCAGCAATCTAAAACGATATGAAAATATGGATGGACGGTGTGGATAAAACTCATAAATCACAGTGACATCTCAGTGACCCTCGAAACCTCTGCCAGTCCCGAGCTCGGAACAGGGGGGGGGGGGGCGGGTAGTACCTAATCTGCGCCCTCATTTTCTACAGCAGCATGCGAAATCCAGCAGTGTTTTTCGATGACTTTGATGTGAAATAACATTAATAGTCTCAAAATGCATAAATGCATTGACTGCCAAATGCGATTAACACATGTCCAAGTACAATGATGTGATGATGTTTGGTGAGACCTTCCATGCATTTCTGATGAATTTAATGTGAAACAACATTCATGGGTTCTAAACGCATAAATGCAAGTTAAGCATGAAAGACAAGCTCTGCGGGATGAGCACATGTACAAGTACAATGATGTGCTGATGTTGGGTGCACCCTTCCATGCGTTTGTGATAAGGTTGGTGAATGAATGAAGCCTTTAAGACCACTGTAAGGTCCGGTACGCATATAACGGTGCCAGTGGTGGGGAGCATGGGAACCGGAAACGGATTGGCTACTCCCCCTGCCGCCAGCCCCGTGGCTGGTGGATGCTGCTCTGTGGGCCCCACCATGATGTATGTGTTTCATCCATGTTGTTCATCCATTTTTACAGATTATTTTAGGTGTTAATTCCAGAAATGAGAGGGATATAAATATCAGGTGGACCACACCACAGGAAAACAATAGTGATTGGATATCCACCATTAAAATCTTCCTAAGGCCCGCCGTACTGTTTATTTGACATCCAATCTGTTGATTAGATCATACAGGCGCAGATGAATGGAAAAAAACAAAGATCAGCTTGATCCAAAACTTTTATGGCCCACGAAAGGTTTTTAATGGTCAACACTCTTTCATGTAATGTGGTCAACTTGATATTACGATATTATATCTCATTTTTGCTCACATATCATAAAATGATCTGGAAAAATAGACGGACGGCATGGATGAAACACATACATCATGGTGGGGCCCACATAGCACCGACCACCGCCATTGGCTGGTGGCAGGGGAGTAGCCAATCCGTTTCCGTGGGAACCGGCCAGCCTATTTCAATCATGATAGAAATTGTTTGATGCTCTGGCTGAGTACAACCTTTGATACACAGGCACTAAGAAATCTCTACGAAATTGTACACTAAACCTAAATTAAGTGCCAACATAGGATTAGTTTAGAAATACTGAGCTTTGGTCCGGGTATGCTTGTTTCTTGAAATAGGGTCCTTGGATTTTCATGGTGCCACGATGAGAGCGTAGAGATGTAGAAATGGATGATTAGTAGAAATCTTACATTTATTTGATAATTGTTACCTCATATTTTGAATTTTAGAATTTAATTTGAAGAATAATGATTATTCTGCAGAATTTATTATTTTCAAAATATTTAAATTGGCAGTTTGGATTAGCCCACCAGGCTTTCTAGCCAAGCTTGCCAAGCTTAGACTCAAACACTGTACCAAAGGTGCTTGCCTAGGCCCAAACATTAAGCATGTTTGTTGATTAGGCCAAGCTCATGCTATGTATGAGAACTTCTTAGCCCAGCTAACTGGGTTAAGGTTTTACGAGCATTTTTGTCAATATCTTGCATGTTGCATACATCTAGTGAGTAGACCAGATCTTGCACAAAAGAGAATGGTTGGCCTTGGCACAACCTTAGGCTTGAGATCAAGTTGACTCAGGCCCAGGCCACCCATAATCATCATGGGTCAGGCAAGCTTGTTTGTTATGGCCTATCACGGGTCCAAGATGGGCTTTGGCCTAAGTTTTACTTTGCAGGCCAAGCTTGGACAAACCTTAGCTTGGCCCTAACCTAGTGGTCCTAACACTTATTGTCTAATCACAAGAATTCAATTTATTTGAATTTGGATTATTTGTTTGCCACAAATAGAAATTTTGTATTTGTTGCAATGAGATTAAGCGACATTAATAGATATTGTATTTAATGTAGTAATGCTAACAATGTTAGTGATGACGTTGACCAATCAAAATATAGGAAAATATAAAATTTCTATTTGTGACAAGAAGATCATTCGAATTCAATTTATTTTACCCTTTGGACACGAGGAATTCAAAGTACGGACAATGGATAACTGTAATAATTATATTTTTCAACAATATTCACTAGTGTATCCTTGAAGGAAAGTCTATTTAGATATTAGGTAAAAATCTAATTTTTCATTAGAAAATGATAATCTTATATGTGAAGCCAAATGTGGATAAGTTTTATGATTATAATTTGCAATCAACAGTTTTCTTTACAATTCAAACCATCTAACTTTGGATCTCATCGCGCACACATTCAAAAAAAGCCATTTGCATGGAAGGAGAGTTAACAAATCATGTTTCTTCACAGGCAACCATGGGAACGGTGTGGCAGTGAGGGACTACTTATCACCTGTATCCTTCAACAACATAACTAGATTGGCTTTGGGTAAGCGATTGATGGACTGGGAAGGGAGGATAGATGATCAGGGCAAGGAGCTCAAGTCACTCGTCACAGAAGGCATCAAGATCGGCGGGTCCCTACCCATAACCGAGCACGTACCGTGGCTCAAATTGTTCAATAGGACCAACGAAGTCGCACTAGAGAAACGTGAGCTCCGTAGGAATCGACTCACCAAAGCCATCATGGACGAACACACGCAAGCTCGTCTAAAAAACGGCGCCAAACATCACTTTGTCGACGCCCTCCTAACCTTACAGGATCAATACAACCTCAGCGACGACACCATTATCGGCCTACTATGGGTGAGTCACTGTCTTACTAGCTTATGATATGTGGCCATGCTTGTGTGCCCCTTCAATCCAAAAGCTTATATCATTGTGTTGAATGATAGCCTTGCAAATAATTACCATAAACTACTTTGCACCTAAGTTCTGAAAACTCAGTGACTCAGCTGAAAACACTCGACCGAGTCAACTCTACTCGATGAGAAATCGAGATAGAGTCGCTACGAAACTCACTAGCAAGATTTGATTCAGACTCGGTATGACCCGTCAAGCTGGCTCGCTTACTTGGTTGGCATGACATGACTTGAAGCGAGTCACTCACTGAGTTCCATATTTGAGTCACGACCAGACCCATTTGGATATCAAGTCGAGTTTTTAAACCATGCTTTGTCCAAATTACGAGCTACTTTTGTGTATTTTTTACATGAATTAAGGCAAGGGGCATCTGGGCCGGGCTATGACCTATATACGCCTAGACTATAAATTAACAATCAGATCATGGCCCGATGGATAGGAATCAGGGGCCCATACTATATAAGTCTGCGAGTCAACTAACGAGCCTAACAAACTTCGTTGGGCTGGCCCAACCATCTGAAATAAGCGATTGGGCTTGACGTCTCGGCCCAACATCATCTCCAGTCCCATCTAACAAGCCTAATCAGAACTCATCTTGCATTTTGCACTTAGCAATTATACATTTCAGATAGTTCGAAAAATTCAAATTATTAAAGGCTTAAATTAATTTTCACTAAAAATATGAGTTTGTTTTTAAGCTGCTGAATGTTGAAAGTGGCAGTGCATTATAATTTCATTTCACCTTTGGTTAAAATATCCCTTAATTTATAAAATTATTTCAAAATTACAATTCAGAACTTTTTTTGTACAACTAATATTGAACCATCTAAATTGTGAGGCCTACCTTAGATGGACCACATTCCAAAAAGCATGATTGTTTGGTTTTATTATTAACTGATTGGTGGTCATTTAGTGGACGGTTACATGGAAAACAGGAAAAAAAAAAAAAAAAAAAAAAAATTCCAATTCAGCAAACAAGTGTCCACGAGTCGTAGGTTAGGGTCGTTCAAAACCAAACTGATTTTATGTTTAAGGCCTATCTATATTGGTTCCTTCAATTTTGGTGGTTTAGATTTTATTATGTATACACAAGTACGGTTTCTGATCTCTCGTGTATCAACGATCACTCTCTGTCAGAGTAGAAAACCGTTCTCTTAAGCCTTTCGCAATAACAGGCAGTTAAATTCGTTACTCTCCTTAACCAACTTGCTTTTCTAACCCAAACACTTCCTTCCATTAATTAAAATTTCTGTAGGACATGATAACTGCTGGCATGGATACAACAGTCATAGCTGTAGAGTGGGCCATGACAGAGCTAATCAAGAACCCAAGGGTGCAACAAAAAGCCCAAGAGGAGCTGGACGCAGTGATCGGCTCTGATCGTGTCATGACAGAAGCCGACTTTCCCAATCTCCCTTACCTACAATGCATCGCCAAGGAGTCCCTGCGCTTACACCCATCCACACCTCTCATGCTCCCTCACAAAGCCGCTAATCACGTCAAGATCGGTGGCTACGACATCCCCAAGGGCTCGATCGTGCACGTCAATGCATGGGCCATTGCTCGTGACCCAGCTATCTGGAAGAATCCATTAGAGTTCCATCCCGAGCGTTTTCTCGCGGAAGATATCGACATGAAAGGCCATGATTTCCGCCTGTTGCCTTTCGGTGCAGGCCGGCGTGTGTGTCCTGGGGCCCAGCTGGGAATCAACTTAGTTCAATCGATGCTCGGCCACCTGTTACACCATTTCAACTGGGCCCCACCAGAAGGTGTTAAACCAGAAGATATCGACATGTCGGAGAATCCTGGGATGGTTACTTTCATGCATACACCACTTCGAGCCGTTCCAACGCCTAGATTGCCTGCTCATCTCTATAAGCATTTCTAATTATGTCTATGCTTGCTTTAATCTTCGTCTTGTTTTGTGTTTCTTTTCTTCCTTTTTCATTGTAAGTTTTCCACTGTTTTTGTTGTGTGATCGGACATAAATGATTTATATGACTATGGCATGCAATCTTCAATGTAAGGTGTGTGTACGGTGGTGATGGTGATGGAAAATTTAATACATGTGTAAACAATCTGTACCATCGAAATGGGGCCACGGCCTATTAACGTGGACCTCTGATTGACTGACCACCTCATACTAGCGATTCCATCTACGACAAGATTTCTTGCCCGCACTTAAAAAAGGTTCCATTTGGAAACCTTAATAGCCTACTTCAATTTCTGTGAGGACGATGTGGAGGGGATCAGGGGCTTCTTTGGTTTTCCAATTACGACAATAATTGGCTAAAGATGGCTAATAATTAATTACTTACCTCTGTAATTGTGGTGACATCACTTAGATTTGAGGGCAACGATTACATTATATCATTGTTTGTTTGACACAGAGTCATTATAAAAATATAAAAATAGGCCTTTTGGGTTATATATATATATATATATATATATATATATATATATATATATATATATATATATATATATATATATATATATATATATTTGACTCTTGTTTTTTATCATTATAAAAATATAAAAATGGGCATTTTGGGGTTATATATAATGTATTTGACTCTTGTTTTTATGCCGTAATTCTTTCCTAACCAAATGCCCTGAAAAGATAATGAGTAGTTATTTACTCTTAATTAAATCATGAAACCAAATCGGCCTTAAATCTCAAAGACCGTAAAAAAAAAACCTCATGTAAGAAAAGAGGGATTTTCAATTGTTTCGCTCCTACTAATAGTGTCAAGAGTATTTGAAAAAATATAAATTTAAGAATAGTTATTTTTTAAACTTTTGATTAAAATCACTTTCCACCTTTTCGTTTTTAAGTGTAAAAGTTTTTGTTCAAGGAAGGATAGGGATAAAGAGTGGAGACTGCTTATGAAACATCTCACTCTCCATTGGTTGTGAAAATGCTTACATCATACCTTAGCTTATATGTACACGAAGTGAGCCAGATGGGCAAATTAGCTGATAAATTAGTTAACCAGGCAAATTCATATGGTACTTATGCATGAGAGATTCCTCAATTTTTATTTTTATTTTCAGTTTTAATGGGCTTGGTTTTTCTAAAATCTATAATAGATTCTTTTCATTATTATCACAACTATTGGATGTGGCCCGTTACTTAAGATCATTTTCATTGTGAAAGATGTGTTTCCTTATTTGGGTGTATTTTACTGGATGTAACGATTTAGCAATTGACATATTTGTTAGAGTTTTGATATAAAAAGGAATTTTTGCTCATGGCCTATTTGGATTCATGAAAATAGCAGGAAATGAATGGTTGCTTTCCTTGTTTGTTTTTCAACAATATTTTTCTAGAAATTTAGGATCAATTTTCAAATTTATTATTTGACGAAATGAAATTTTTCTTTTAAAAAAATTCTAAGTAATTACAAGCATATGCAAAATTAGCACATGTGGTATATGTGAGATGCTTGAAGATGGATAGTAATACATGTAGGATAGGTACGTAGCATATGCGGGCACTTAAAGTTGAGTCGTGGCACATGTGGCGCAAGAGATGTATTGACACATTTGACACTTGCAAACTTGAAGTGACACAGGGAAGTGTGAAGGGATAACAAGAAAGATAACTGTTATGGAAAATGTAGTTCGACCACTATCGGCTCGGCTCGGTGACTTTACCGTTGAAGAGAGTAACGTATAGTCAGAACCCAACCCGACCAGTATGCAGTTCTAAGCAATGTGAAATACCAAGCTTCTGTTCAATATTAACTTATCAAAAGGCAAGAGACCCATTAGAGTTGAGCTGCCCCAACGAGCAATCTGGACGGACAGTCACGTCTAAGCTGAAATATCTACTTGTCACATCCCATCCATGCCAGGATAGGATATGTCACGCTCAGCCAACCGACGAAGTTCGGCACGGGTGAGCCCGACTCGAGGACATCCTAGGTAGCTCGACAATAAGCTCGGCTCGAACAGTCCTCGGTTGGAATGAGCTCGGCTCGGAAGATCCTAAATTGACAAGCAAGGCTAAATTCACTCCAAACACACACAATAAAAGTAACTGACTCACGATCTTAAGGTAACTGTCGATTCCATCACTTGCATACGTTCCACCTGAATGGCTAATTGCGTCGAGGATTGCAGGCCACCTCAACTAGGAAGCATTATAAGTAAGGGGATGATCTGCATAAAAGGGTATGCAAAATCTCTCACCTGAAACCCCATCTACATTACTTAGACCCACATTCCTTACCTGACTTTGGCATCGGAGGGTCCCCTATATTAGCTAGGTTCTCTTTTATCTCCTTCCTGTGCAAGTGCTTGACTAGTCTGGTAACTCGGTCAGGGTAAATTAGATTTTTGCATTAACAGTTTGGCGCCGTCTGTGGGAATCGGACATCAAAGTCATTCCTACTTCATCAAGAGAAAGTGATGGTGAAGGGAAGAAAGAAAAATCTCCCTCAGGTTGTAGCTGCCAATCCTGATCAGGCAGCACAACCTAACTCATCTTCTCAACTCCAAGCCAAAGCGACCCCCATGGGACCAATGCAGTGATCCCGGAACTGAGGAGGATGAAACCTTTCGTTACAGAACCGAGTGGAAACGTTGGCCGATGAGCTCGACCAAATGAGATGATTATTGGAAAGACAGCTCCCCCTCCCTAACCAGGAGGCAGTGGCCTCGGCGGCTATAGGGTACTCTGCGCCCGTCAATACCAGGAGAGTAGGATCCTGAGCCTTGTCTACTCGGGAGCCCTCCCATGTTTCTGGGACATCGGTTTTGGCCTCCTCTGACTTATGCCATGAATTAGAGAGGCGTAGACGCGGAAAAACGCCCGAAGCAGATCCAGCCCCCAAAATTATTGTTGAAAACAAAAACCATTGGGAGGCATAACTCAAGGAACTATGAGGCCAAATCGGTATTATACGCCAATCTTACCAAGCTCAGGCTCCGACCGTGATAGATGCGATGATGGAGGAGACAGAGCCCCCATTCACCAGCGAGATCATGAGCTCTATTATGCCCCTAAGGTTTCGGAAGCCACCCATCACATAATATTCCGGTTCTGGAGATCTGACCGAATATATGAAATCTTACTGATCATGGATGGAACTCTAGTCAGCCTCCGGGCCAATCATGTGCCACTCTTTTTCCCTAAATCTCCTGGGAGCTGTGCAAGGTTGGTACAAACTATTAAAACCGAAGTCAATTAGCTCATTTGTCGACCTCAGCAAGGCGTTCCTGACATAATTCATCGTTGGGAAGCAACGTCGAAAGCCGTCCACTCACCTGCTGACCATTAAACAAGAGGGAGAAACGTTGAAGGATTATATTATCCGGTTCAACGGGAAAGCGATGCAAGTCGACGACAATTTCGATAAGATTGCTCTAATTGCGATGATCTCCGGCCTCAAAGAAGGAAGGTTTCTCTTCTCGATTGGAAAGCACCCTCCGACCACTTTAGGAGAGCACATGAATAGAGCTCAGAAATACTCAAACGCTGAAGATTTCTTCTGTTATCGGAAATGTACATGGAGCGCAGAAAATTCCATGAAGGATAAGAAGCGTAAGGAGGAAGCCCCCAACCTGGACATCCTCAAGCAAGAAGAGGTCAGACGAAGACGCATCACACGGCCAAAGACCAAGCAGACGTCCCAAAAGTCGATTCAGTTCGTACACTCCCCTTAACAAATCTCCAGAGCAAGTTCTCCTAGAGATCCAAAACAAGAAGCTTCTAAGGTGGCCAAGTTGTATGAAGACAAACATGAATCAATGAGATAAGCGCAAATATTATCATTTTCATCGCGATCATGGTCACAACACCAGCAAATGTGTTGATCTCATGGAAGAATTCGAAACCCTTATCCGCAAGGGATACCTGCGTGAGTACGTCAAAGAGGATAAACAAGCTTGGAAAGATGAGCAGCCAAACAGAACTGCCGATGACAACATTGAAATTCGAACTATTTTCGGTGGACCTTTAGGGGGTGGAGACTTGAACCGGGCCCAAAAGGCTCATGCTTGGAGTGCCGATCTTAAACACTATATCCACCTAGCAAACAGGTCGGGCAAGGAACCACGAATGAGTCCATGCAACCTAACATTCTTTGAGGACGACACACGCGGTATTCAACACTCCCATGACGATGCTCTGGTCGTGGCCATGACTATAGTCAATCGTAAAGTGTAACACATTTTGGTCGATACGGGCAGCTCAGCCGACATTCTATATTCTGAAGCCTTCGACAAGATGGGAATCAACAGGTCATGTCACCGACCCGTTCAAACCCTGCTGCACAACTTTGCAGGGGACAAAGTCATCTCCTAGGGCTCCATCCTCCTCCTCGTCACAGCTAGGGATAGGCAGAATCAGGTCACCTTAATGGTGGATTTCTTAGTAGTGAACTGCCCATCAACTTACAATGTCATCCTCAGGCAACCCTTGCTCAATTCTATGAGAACCGTGGTATCTACGTACCACTTGATGATGAAGTTCCCCTTCGTAGGAGGGGTCGGCTACTTTGAAGGAGACCAGCGCGAGGCTCAGTGTTGCTATTCGACCACAGTAAGGAAAGGGACGCCCAAACAAGCTCTTACAGTCAACATGCTCCATCCTAAGGAGGATTCATCGGAGGGAAGTTCTCCTATGGAACATCTCCTGACCATTCCACTCGATGAAATCAACCTCACTAGGACAGTCTAGCTCGGGTCGTCTTTGGCCTCGGATCAACGAGCGCAAATGATGGAGTTCCTCTAACAGCACAAACATGTCTTCGCTTGGTCCCATCTAAATAGTTGTGCATCGACCCTGAGGCAATGGTCCACAAGTTGAACGTAGATCCAGACTATAGGCCAGTCAAGCAAAAGAGAAGGGTGTTCAAGCTTGAACGATACACCGTGATTGCCGAAGAGATCGGAAAACTCCTGGATGCGGGGTTCATCGAAGAAATTCATTATCCAGATTGGATCACCAATGTGGTGTTAGTCAAGAAATCCAACGGGAAATGGCGAGTCTACGTCGATTATTCTTATCTGAACAAAGCTTTCCCCAAGGACAACTTTTCACTCCCCAGGATCGACCAACTGGTCGACAGCACAGCCAGACATGAACTTCTGACATTCATGGATGCATATTCAGGTTATAATCAAATAGTGATGTACTCCTCAGACAAACAGAAGATGACCTTTGTCACAGATAAGGGTCTCTACAATTACAAGGTCATGCCTTTCGGGCTGAAGAACGCATGGGTGACATATCAACAATTGGTGAACAAGATGTTCGCTCAGCAAATCGGTCGGACCATGGGGGTTTACATCAATGACATGCTAATAAAAAGCATTAGGGCGGCCAGCCATATAACTGATCTCTGCGAGACTTCCATCCTGAGGAAATACAAGATGAAGCTAAATCCAACCAAGTACGCATTCAGTGACAGCTCAGGAAAATTCTTCGGCTTTCAGGTCAGCAAGAGAGGAATCGAGGTGAATTCAGACAAGATTAAGACCCTATTGGACATGAGATCTCCTCGGACTTTGAAAGAGATCTAGTGCCTCACCGGAGAGTAGCCTCCTTCAACCGATTCGTCTCCAAAGCAACTGATAAGTGTCTCCCCTTCTTCCGACAATTGAAGGGTAATAAGAATGCAGAATGGACCCCGGACTGCGAACGGGCGTCTAACAGTTGAAACAGTATCTGGGGTCACCCCCACTATTGTTGAAGCCAGAAAAAGGTGAACAGTTATTGCTCTACTTGGTGGTATCTATTTCAGCCGTAAGCTCGGCCCTTGTCCAAGAATCCAAAGGGAAGCAGCATCCTATGTATTACGTCAGCAAGGCACTGGTCCTTGCTGAAACTCAATATCCAAGCCTTGAGAAGCTTGTTCTGGCCCCGGTTGTTTCTTCCCAGCGACTTTGCCCTTACTTCCAAGCTCACACCATAGTGGTCCTTACCGACCAACCTCTTCGTTAAGTGCTTCAGAGGCCTGAGGTGTCAGGATGACTGACCAAGTGGGCAATCGAGCTCAGCAATTTGACATCAAATACCAACCTAGAACTGCCATCAAGGGCCAAGTAGTGGCCGATTTCATTGTAGAGTTCACTGCTCAAAGTGACAAAGCGGGAGTGGCCGACTCGGAAGAATCAACCAACCTCGTAGAGAATTTCAATCAGGATGTCGGAATTCTCCAGATTATTCACTCGATCAAGGACGCTAAATCAAAAAATGCAATTTCAAACAATTAGAACTTGTATGTGGATGGGTCATCTAATTCGAAACAAGGCAGAGCAGGAATTATCCTCCTAGCCCTTGACTTGACAACCTTCTAGTATGCTATAGGACTTGGCTTCCGAGCCTCAAACATTGTAGCTGAATATAAGGCATTGCTGGTAGGGCTCAGGCTAGCGGTCACCATGGGAGTCCAAACTCTCGAAGCTTGATGCGACTCACAACTCGTTGTCAATCAGATATCAACAGAATACCAGGCAAAGGAATCTAGAATGATGTCCTATCTGAGCGAAGCTCAGAAACTTATCAATATGCTTCATAAGTGCAGTATTAACCAGATCCCGATTGCCGAAAACTCATGGGTCGATGCCCTTGCGAAGTTAGCCTCAATAATATATAGGGTTGTTTCGAGGATCGTCCCAATAGAGTTCCTCAACAAGCCAAGCATCGATCACATCAACCATGAAATCATTCAGCCCGTACACGCGACCTCAAGTTGGATGGATATGATTGTTGAGTACATTCGAGAAGGAAAGCTGCCCGAGGATAAGTTAGAAGCGCGACGTCTGAGGCTTAGAGCGGTTCGACACATAATCATTGAAGCCGTTCTGTACAAGAAGGGATTCTCCCTGCCATATCTGAGGTGTCTTTGGCCAAATGAGGCGGACTATGTCTTGCGAGAAATTCATAAATGAATCTGCAGCAACCATTCTAGTGGTCGAGCCTAGCTCATAAGATCATCTACAAGGATACTTCTGCCCGACGATCCAAGAGGACTCTAAGCGTTTCGCCCGAAAATGCGACAAGTGTCAAAGGTTTGCAGCCGTCCTCAGGAACCCGTAGAAGAGCTGACCCCGATGAGTGGACCGTGGTCATTCGTTCAATGGGGGATCGACATCGTTGGACCATTGCCTCAGGGCAAAGGGCAAACCAGATATTCAATCATGACGGTTGACTACTTCATGAAGTGAGCGGAAGCTGAGCTTGTTGCTAGAATCACCGAGTAGAAGGTGACCAATTTCATGTGGAAGAATATTGTCTATCTGTTCGGCATCCTGCATACCATTGTATCAGATAATGGGAGACAATTTGACAATGATATGTTTAGAAGTATGTGTCAAAGGCTCGGTATTAGAAATGCCTACTCGTCACCTCGGCACCCTCAGTCGAACGGGCAAGTCGAGGTGGTGAACAAGATAATAAAGAACCATCTCAAAACCAAACTTGAGAAAGTGAAAGGCGCCTAGGCCGAGGCACTCCCATTCGTGCTATGGACATACAGGACAACAACACGATCCACAATAGGAGAAACTCCATTCTCTCTCTCTCTCTCTCTTATGGAGTGGAGGTAGTCGTCCCAGTTGACATAGGGCTCCCTATGGCATGAGTACGATCTTATTGGGAGGACCAAAATGTCGAGTAAATGGCAACAAGCCTTAACCTCCTCAAAGAAGCAAAGGATACTATTAAGCTCAGGATCGCGGCTTGGAAGCAGCAAGTCGCTCGATTCTACAACTCTAGGGTCAAGACGAGGCAATTTTGGCAGGGAGACCTTGTTCTCCGCAAGACATTCCAAAATACTATGGAGCCCAAAGCAGGGACCTTGGGACCAACATGGGAAGGACCCTACCGAGTAGTCAGCATGAACAAGTCTAGCTCATATTGACTTGAAGACCTGGAGGGCCGACCTTTACCGCACCTGAGGAATACTGAGCATTTGAAGATCTACTATGTGTAGAAAAGATTATAACAAAAGGCGATAAAGGTCGACACCTGTTTGTGAAGAATCTACTCTTTAATAAAATGTATTCCTCGATATGAAAACTTCTAACCCTATGTGAGGGCCTCCTATTAGAGAAAATCCCATCTAATGAAATGACCGTCAAAGAAGTGGTTAGCTCATTAAAAAACTAAACAATTCACAAAGGACATTTTACAGAGAACTGATCCTCCGACGACCTGACCCTTAAAGAAGAGGTCAACTTGTTAACTATAATCAACAACAATGTTAAAAATGAAACTACGTAAACAACCATTCCACAACCACAATCAAACACATAGCATAACTACTAAACGAGTATATAAAAATAAAGTAAAAAATATTTTCCAAAATATAGTATTAAATTGTTTAAAAATTCCCAACAGTAAGTAAAAATAGATGGATCTCAATCTGCATGGGGGGGGGGGGGGGGGGGGAAGGGGCTTACTCGGAAGGCCCGTCCATAGCCTCCTCATGAGCAAGTGCATCCATGTTGAGGGTCGGGTGGAGCTGCTTGACATCTTTTAGGTAAGCATCATAGCCGCAGTGGTAGAAGGTCTCGGCCTTGGCAGTTCTTTCCGCTGAGGACTTGAACTCTTCGACGACGGCAGCCCTAATTGATGCAGTCGAAGCATCAAACTCTGCTTGCTGAGCAGTCAAAGCCCTCTCGACCTCGGCAGCAGCATCAACTTTCACCTGCTTCAGATCTGCCATCAACTTGGTGGCATCGTTAACAACAGAGGAAAGATGGGCCTTCACCCTCGCTAGCTCAGCTTTAGCTGCGTCTAGGTGGGACTTAGTCCCGTTAAGCTCAGTCATTACCAAGCTCTCCTTCTCTCGGGCTTCCACTATTTGGGTCCTCAGAGCATCCCGCTCCTTGCCAGTAAACGTCAGTACAGCTTCGACCTCGACTTTCCCCTTTCAAAAAGCTTCAATCTCTGCTGCCCTCTCCTGGAGAGTCACCTCCCTCTCCTTGGTCAGTTCCACCACCTTCTCCTGAGTGGACAAGAACATAGGGACCTCCTGGACAAAAGAATAAGGATAAATGAGCTCGCAATCAAGGGAAACAACTCGGATAATGTAAAGAACTTACCCTATAGAAGATTGATGCAATATCAGTTAGGAAGGCCTAGGGGCAATAGGTGAAGAGCTTCGTGATCTTCAACTCTGGAACGTGCTTTGCCACCCCAGTCGACCAAGTAGGATGTATGGTAGTCGGGTGAGAGTACCTCAACGTCCAAAGGTGAAGGGGTAGACCCAGCAGCTCCGCCAACGCCAAAGGCTACAAAAGCCTGGGGCTCAACCATAGGCACTTCGACACCCATGACCGGCGAGCCAGCTTTGCTGACCAACTAGTTGACTTCCACAGATGTAAGGCCAGGGATATCCTCTGCTACATCCTTGGCCACCCTCCTAGCCTTTGATAGGAAGGGAGCGACTGGTTCAGGAATCGCTTCTCTTTGCATCCCAGGCAGGGAGGATGGAGCGATTAGAGGCTCCTCAGCAACTTGGGTGGGAGCAGCATCGGATCTTGGCTTAATGATGGAAGAAACCACATGAGCGGCAGGGTTCCCTTCTTCCAGACAATAGTCTTAACACAAAGCATCTCCACGATGGAAGAGGGTTGCTTCCTCTTCCCGGCCCTTGAGGGTTCGGTCATACCTACAACACAATTTAAGTTAGGAAAGCATTAACATCAAAACTCTAAGTGGTAGACAAACACTTACCAAGAGTAGAAGGGAAAGGAGTAAATATGCAAAGCCCGGATTGGTGGAGAAGATCCGGAGTGATGAGCTAGTGCCAAACGCAGAACTCCTCTTTCAGTACCTTTGCCTTATCGACTTGGACTCGAAGGAAAGGAGAGAGCTCAGGTGGACCCTTGGAGTAAACTGTAGGGCAATACAAATTAACTCGGCATTCTACAGAAATGCGAAGAAAAACAACAAAGAGAAAATAAACTTCTCCCGAAATCCGACCTGGAAGAGAGAATTTTGTGTGCACTCTGACCCGAAGACTACCGAGCTCGGCAGCAGACACTTCTATTCCCTCGATGCCCAAAACCACTTATTCTTCCAATCCTTATTGGAGGACAAAAGCTTGACAATGAGGCCCGGACCACGGTGCGCCCTTGTCCAAAAATAGTACCAGCAAGGCTCCATTTGATCATGCTTGGCTTGGTACAGGAACATGAATTCATCTGGTGTCAGCTCTTTATTCTTGAGCTGATACTAGATAATGTAAGTAGCAAACAGCGACCTCTAGGCATTTGGGACGAGCTGCCTTGGAGCCAACTTCAAATGCGCGGTCATCATCCGAATGAATGGATGGATCGGAAACTGAAGCCCGCACTGGAGGGTGCGGATGGAGATAACAACATCCCCTTCAGTCAAGTCCCTGGGGACGTCGAACAGAGTAGGGCATCGAATAATCAAAGAGTCCAGGAGCTGAAACTCTGCATGGACTCTGGCCATTTCGGCTTCAATCATGACTGACCCCCTGAGGACGAGCTCAACAGGTCGTCTAGCTTATGGCTCAGCAGCCAACCTCACAACTGTAGACCGGGCCACCTTCTTGGTACCTTTGGGCCGAGTAGTAGCCTTCGGGCCCTTGGCCTTCTTAGCCCGAGGACGAGCAGTAGACTCAATAAGCCAAAGGTGAATGACAGTTAGCACCTCCGCTGAGGCCTCGACCCTAGAGCTTATGCTCTATGGGTCGGTGTCATCACCAAAGGCATAAACCTTATGAACATCTTCTGAGCTATTCGACATCAGAGTCTTGATGGAAAGAGGTATAAAAGCAAAGGGAATGGAATAGAAAAGTCTAGGGAATGGGAAGGACTCACCGGAAATCGTCTGCTCCGGAAGCCTGTCTGCAACTAAAGTCTCTGAGCAAATAATGAAATCATCAGAGGAGGAAATTATTTTTATAACAATGATTGGTGGGATGTAATCATGGCAAGAGTTGATTGCTGAAGGCAAAGAGCCACATCTCCGAGCACCTCCTTATATGTGGCAGCAACTGGTTAGCCTGGCGGATACAAATTCTTGAGCCGAGCATAACAGCATTAAATGCAGCAAGTGAAGAGTCGTTTCCTCATCCACCACACTACACGTGGCAGCTCTCAATCCATCTCGCCTATGCATTCTCGTCCTCTACCACGCGTCCTCCCATAACAGGCCTGCAAATGAAAAGACTGTCGCCGCAAAGTATGACACCTCCATAACGCCAGACCATCATTGCGAATCCTCCTTGATCCCATGGCCAGCACTAACCATCAGGAGAAGCGTAACAAACTATTCATCAATGCATTTACTCCTCAAGTCCGCACTGCAAACTTAAGGAGTAGGGCGCATCTATTATGGAAAATGTAGTTCGACCACTATCGACTCGGCTCGGTGACTTTACCATTGAAGGGAGTAACGTATAGTTAGAACCTGACCCGACCAATATGCGGTTTCGAGCAATGCGAAATACCAAGCTTTTATTCAATATTAACTTGTCAAAATGCAAGAGACCCATCAGAGTTAAGGAGTCGCCCTGACGAGCAATCTGGACGGACAATCATGTCTAAACTGAAATATCTACTTGTCACATCCCGTCCATGCCAAGATAGTATATGTCATGCTCAGCCAACCGACGAAGCTCGGCACAGGTGAACTCGACTTGAGGACATCCTAGGTAGCTCGACGATAAGCTCGGGTTGAACAGTCCTCGGTTGGAATGAGCTCGGCTTGGAAGATCCTAAACCAACAAGCAAGGCTAAATTCACTCCAAAAATGCACGATAAAAGTAATCGATGCACGATCTTAGCGTAACTGTCAATTCCATCACTCGTGCACGTTCCACCTGAATGGCTAAGATTGTGCCGAGGATTGCGGGCCACCTTGATAGGGAAACATTATGGGCCTATTTAGTTTTCTGGCCCAAGTGTAATTACGTTGTAAATGAGTAATCATTATTTACCAAGGTAATTACCTTGATCTACCTTCATCTTTCCCAATGCTGACTTGATCGGTTACTTTTTAAGCACTCAAATCGAGGAATTTGTAAAATAAATATGAGGCCCACCATAATGTGTGTTGCTTATCCACACCGCCCATTCATTATGCCAAATGATTTTAAGGCATGAGCCCAAAAATTAGGCAAATCCAAAGGTCAAGTAGACCACACCACACAAAATTATGAGAATTAAATGCCTACCATTAAAAACTTGTTGAGGCCCTTAGAAATTTTAGATCAAGCTTATATTTATATTTTTCACTTATCCATGTCCATGTGACTCTATGAACGGGTTAGATGGTGAATAAACCTCAACGTGGGCCCAGTAAAAGAATCAACTTTCAACGGTGGACAAATTAAGTCCATTATGTCCTTTCATGTGGGCCAATTGAACATTAGATCTTCCTAATTTTTTTGATAAAGCCTCAAAATATTCTTATAAAACAGATGGACAACACGGATATATTATATACATTATGGTGGGGCCCACGAATTTAAGTCAACATTTTTGGACAGGTTTCCCAGGTGAAATTACTCACTCGTTTCCAAACAGGTGAAAGAATGTAATAATTACTTTTTTACAGTGATTTACAGCAATTCACCTGTATTATGGAAAACCAAACAAGCCCTATAAGTAAGGGGGTGATCTGCATAGAAGGTACGCAAAATCTCTCACCCGAAACCCCATCTACTATACTTAGAACTAGATTCCTTGCTTGACTTTAGCATTGGAGGGTCCCCTGTACTAGCTAGGGTCTCCTTTGTCTCCTTCCTATGCAAGTGCTTGGCTAGTCTAGCAGCTTGGTCAGGGTGAATCGGATTTTTGCATTAACAATAACCATTTTCCTCAAGTGATTAGAACCTTGAATCCACGAGGGTATTTTCATCAATCCATAAGGAAAAAAAATGAATTTTATTAATCAATAATTGTCTCACGTGTATGTGTCTCAATTACACCATTAATAGGAAAAAAAACAAAATTCATAATTATCAAAAATAGCAAAATTCTAACTCTAATAAAAGTCGTAATTCTAGTTAAACTCTTCTAAAGCCTAATTTTTAAAAATAAAAATTCTAAATAAACTTTTGTTAGAAGAGTCCTAGCATGATGACAAGTTATTTTTAGAAAAAGAAGAAAATCTAAAACTCTAAAAATAAGAAAATATTACAAAAATTGAAATTACTAAAAATAGTAATTTTTTTCTAAAATTTCATTTTTGAGTTAAAAGTACATGTTTTCTTGCGAAACAGATAGGCGCGACCCACTTAATGAGTTGGTTGACCCTAGATGTCCCATTATAATAAAGATTGATAGGTTGTGCATATCGTAACAATACCCTGATCAAAAGTTATGGCCAATTTACGATCCACCTTCTTTTGGTCCAACATCAGACTCATCCACTTAAAAAAAAAAACTCATCCTCGAGTTACAGAAGGAACTTTACTCATGATATTGAAATAATTTTTGGCGCCAATGTTTATCAACCTTTACTTTGCATTAGGCTCTTGAATTGACATAACACATGTACTCATGCTCTCCTTCACCTGTATGGATCAATTCCTCCACTTCTACATGCAAGATATCACACTCTTTCTGATAATGTGGGTAATTAAACAAACTTGCCCCTGGGACAAGATCAATGTGGTTTTGCATATGTCGAATGGGAGGTAACTTCTTAGGAAGTTTATCGGGCATAATTGTTTAAACTCTTGCGACACTGGTTTCAAATCCTTTAAGATGTTTACGGGCTTCAAAGCTGCCATTTTCATCTACATCTCCCATTTCAGATTGTTTGATGAAATCCTGTCCAATTACGAGAGACAGTCCCTCAACTTTGAAAGTTTTGGGTTGGTTCACCATTCCCAGAAGGGCGATGATAATCTTTTTATCATCTTTAATAAATATAAATACATTATACCTGCCTTTATTTATAGCATTAACATTATATTATCATGGTCGACCAAGTAACATGTGATAAGCTTTCATGTCGACTACGTCACATATTACTTCATCCTTATAATATTTATCAATGGAAAAGGATATACGACATTGTTCGGTTATCTCTATTTTGTTGATCTCCTTAATCCAATCATGTAGGGTGAGGGAAGCTTTTCTGTTTTCAGTTGCAACTTTTCCACCATCGTTTACAATACGAGATCCTCGCTACTCTTGACATCGATGATCACATTATAGACCTTTTGGTTTACGGTGCACCTCGTTTTTGAGCTGTTAAGGTTAGAAACTCCATTTCATTTCCATCTTTTCTTGGAAACCCTAACCACCCTAGGATTTGATCATGCTAAGACTTGGGGTCCCAGAAATTGACTAGGAGCAGCTCATGCTCTTGCAGGAGCCGTAATTGACCTTAGCTCCGTTAGGGTTTGATTATGCGTCAATTCTAAGCCCCAATTCATCGAATCAAGTTGAGAGATCATTTCAATCGAGTTAATTAAGCCCTAATTCATTATTTAACATTTAATTACGATTAAATCCACATCATTAAATATAGTTTTATACTTTAATTTAAGTTTAAAGCATTTTTAAAAAAAAATTTATGCTAAGACGACATTCGAGTTAAGGATTTTAACTTTAAGGCGAAGATCTACCCTCAAGCTTTTATTTGACATTTTAAAATAATTAAATATATTCGTTTGTTATTTGGTTGATAACATGCTCGATGAAATGCTTAAATGCTATAAAACTCTTAATATTAGAACTCTTTGATGTCGAATTCTAAAAAATGTTATTATGATTGAATATATTGTATTGATGTGTTTTGAATTACATTAAATTGTACCTGCGTTCAGTTTGTATACCATGACATGGTATTGAATTTCCTTGTGATCACATTTTTGCAGTGGATAAATTTGAATTGTTGTTATGGTGGATCAAGCTCCGTAAATTATTTAAATATGCAGATAGCCCTCTTTAGGGTGGGTAACCCAGGCTTATATGGTCGATCGAAGTTGAATACAGACGATTGATAGTAGTTAAAACAACACGAGATGCCTTGCACCCAATGCAGGTTTTTTTGAAGTCCTCCGTAGTCGATCACATTAGTCTAATGTAAGGCTTAATCATTCTTATGCTTGGTGATTGCATACCATCCAATAGAATTTAGGATACCACTATTAACGTTGATTTAAATCTAATAACCATTAGTACGTTACTATCCTACAATGACTCATGAGTCAAGTATTGTGGTATGGGACATCGTATCCGAGTTGTCAGCCTACGTTGGGGTGACGTGGCCGCTATATAGGCAAAATATTGGATGACAAGCCTGCCATTTTGGTAAGACATTAGGTGACGAGTCTCCTTGTAGTGACCACCGAGCACCGATGAATGTTGCTACCCTGCCATGTTGTTAATGGTTTGGGTAGCAGGCCTTCTCCACATTCGGGTGTGGGTAACGACCTTCACCCTAAATGTGATTGTCCTTGGTTGACAAGCCCTAATATTAACCCGACTATTTGTATGGACTATTGGGTGATAAACCCAAATTTAGATCAATGGACACTAGTGAGGGGTCACTACGTGCCGCCACGAGCTACGTGAATCCATTTAATGTCTATTGATAGAATGACAGTATCCTAACTTTGTCAACCTACTATTTGAACTGAACATTAATAAATACTTGGCTAACCATGAGCTCTATGACATTTGGTGGGTTATGCTTTGAACCAACCATTGCGCGTATGTTAACTCCTCGTTAGCGATAACATTTATGTGGTTCTGTATTGGTATCTTTGAATCACGAGTCATGCATGCGCATATTATGTCATTTATGTATTTAAAGAACTATATTTATGACTCTATTTTTCTTTGTGTTTTGATATGTTATCGTTGCCTATATTGGATTATGTTGATAATATGTGTAACTTACTTAGTATTTGTGCGTTAGGGATCGGAATCTAGCGTATGGGCACTGGAAGCCGAGAATGGGGTACTATGGAGGCTATCGGCGCCGGATTTGGCGATTGGGAATTTTGTGAACCCGATTCCGAGTTTGGGGCGTGACATATGTCATCCAAACTGTTGATATGGTTATTATTGTTGGGATTTGTGTTGCGGAATCACATAGATATGGATCTAGGATAACAATCCAAGAGCACTATGTAATCACAAGAGAATACAAAGATTTAACGTGGAAAACCCTTTTAGGAAAAAACCATGGCACAAAGCGACAAATCTTTACTATGAAAATAGAAATTATAAAGAGAGAGGACTTACCCGATTCGAACAACCTCGAATCTGACCCTTTCTACACCCTTTGATGACCCTAGAACCCTTTTAAAAACCCTTGGAATACCTTTAGGAAGCCTTAGAATACTTTAGAAAGGTTCTAGGGACCCCTATTTATAGTTTAGGAAACTCCACTTACACACCGACTTTGGAAAAGTCTGAAAACCGCATCAAATTTACGTAGTCTTCGCGTAGTTTGTGTAACCTTCGACTAGGAGACAGGGCTTTGACTAGTTGAGCCTGTCCCTTGACTAGTCGAGTGTCTCAAAAATCCAAATACATTGTTGCCGGACTTCAAGTCGAACGGGCTTCGATCAGTTGAAGGGACCTTCAATTAGTCGAATAACGCGGAAGATTTAAGACATCTTCTAACAACAATCTCTACCATGTCTTCAATCTTCAATCATGTAACTTTTTAACCTCTTCTCTTATCTCTGCATCGCATCGTAGTTTCAATCAACTCTTCTCGTGCACACTCTGTCATTCTTTTACACCATCGTCAAGCCCAAAGAAGTTGCACAGAACTTGAACTTCTCTGTAGGAACGACCTTGGTGAACATGTCTGTTGAATCTTCTCCAGTGTTACGCCTCCTTCCTCAAGCACCTGTCAGATAAAGTGGTGATGAACATCAATGTGTTTAGTATGTGAGTGATAAATAGAATTTTTACCCAAATTGACAATGTTCTCGCTATCACAGTTAACCGGCACGACCTCCCGCTGAAGTCCCAACTGATTTTTCATACCCCTGAGCCAAATACCTTCTTTAAATGCTTCCGTCACTGCCATAGATTCTGCTTCGGTCGTGGAGAGAGCCACCACGGACTAAAGCTTCGACATCCAACTAATTGCTCCACCTGCTAGTACAAATGAGTATCCTGAAGTAGACTTTCTGAAATCCACACTGCCTGCATAGTCGGAATCCACATACCCTACTAATTTTATCCCTGTCTTCTTAAAAGTTAAGACGTAGTCTTTCGTACCTCAAATGTATCGAATGAGCCATTTCACGGCTTATCAATGTTGCTTGTAGGGGTTTGACATGTATCTGCTCACAACACCAACTACCTGTGAAATGTTTGGTCTCGTACAGAACATGACATACATTAAATTGCCAACTGCATTAGAATAAGACATATTAGACATAACCTACTTTTCTTCATTTGATTTAGAACAGTGTTCTGAGGAAAGCTTGAAGTGAGCCGCGTGGGGAATGCTCACTAGCTTTGCTTAATCCATCCCATATTTGATCAATATATTTTCAAGGTATTCTGCCTGTAATAACTAATGCCTGCTCTTCTTCCTGTCTCTATGAATATCTATGTTGAGAACCCTCTTTGAAGCTCCCAGATCTTATATCTCGAATGTCCCAGATAACCGAATCTTCAGTACGTTGATTTCAGACATATAATGACTGGCAATCAACATATCATCAACATACAATACTAGGATGATGAATCTGCCATCACTTAGTGTCTTGTAATAGACACAATGATCGTATTCATTCCAAGTAAATTTCTGACTCGACATGAAAGAATCAAATTTTTTATACCACTGCCTAGGCGACTGTTTCAGGCCGTATAATGACCTCATTAACCTGCAAACTTTTTTCTCTGACCCTTTAATTTCGTAGCCTTCTGATTGCTTCATATAGATCTACTCTTCCAACTCCCTGTACAAGAATGCAGTCTTAACATCCATTTGTTCCAGCTCGATATTGTATTGGGCAACCAACAATATGAATCTGATAGACACCTGCTTAACCACCAGCGCGAATATCTCTATGAAGTTGATTCCTTCTCTTTGAGCATAACCCTTTGCTACCAATCTAACTTTATATTTATTCTATTTTCTTTTAAATAACCACTTGCATCCAATCACTTTTCGGCCCACTAGAAGCTCCACCAACTCCCGCGTATGATTTTTGTACAACAAGTCCATCTCATCGTCCATAGTCGCCTTCCACTTTTCTACATCAGGCTCACTAAGAGCCTCCTAAATAGTAGACAGGTCCCCCTCATCTGTAACGAGGGCATATGCAATATTAGAATCATCCTTGTATCTTGCCGGTAACCTGTGGTCACACGGTGGGTTCCTTCTCACAGGTGGCTGCTCCACCTAATCATATACTTTTGTCTGCGCATCTGTCTCTGTCGAGTATCATCTGTGTCAACTTGGATGTCTACAGTCAACCTTTCTGGTTCCTCTTGCTCCTCTTGATCATTCTTATGGAATATGGAGTTTTCATCGAACTTGACGTCACGGCTAGTGATGAACTTGTATGTGACCTTGTTGAATAACATGCAACATTTCACACTAATACCATAGCCAACAAAAATATACTTTTTAACTCTATGGTCTAGCTTAGCTCTCTCAACTGATGGTATATGAGAGTAAGCCTCACAACCAAATATGCGCAGATCTGAGTAGTCGATCTTATGACCACTCCATACTTCCATTGGAATTTTACATTCAATTGTCATTGAAGGACACCGGTTCACCAAATAGCAAGTAATGTTAATGGCCTCAGTCCATAAGTCCTTGCCAACGCAGCATTACTTAACATGCATCTGGCCCTCTCCAAGAGAGTCTGATTCATTCATTCAGCCACACCATTTTGTTCGGGCTTATGGCGCACCGTGTTGTACCTAATGATCCATTCATCCTTACAATATTCATTAAATTTAGTGGAAGTAAATTCTCCACCAATGTCAGTCCTTAAAACCTTTATTTTCACCCTGACTGCTTTTCCACCATTGTCTTCCATTGTTTGAATATGGCGAAAACTTTGGATTTACATTTTTGATGAAGTAAACCAAAACTTTCCTGAAGTAGTAAGTAATGAATGAAACAAACCATGACGACCCCCCTAATGGAAACTTCTAGTGATGGCCCCCATACGTCAGAGTGCACATAATCAAGCACTCCCTTACATACATGTTTTCCAGATTTGAAAAACAATCTAGATTGTTTACCATATATACAATGCTCGCATATATCTAAATCAGAATTTTTAAACGCTGGAATCAAACATTGATTAGAAAGTACCTTCATGCCCTGCTCGCTCATGTGGCCCAGACGAGCATGCCACATACGTAGAGATGTGGAATCTACAATAACTGCTACTGCTCCACCCTTTGAAGTGCTTTCGATCAACCTGTAAAGGTTTTCGTATATTTGCGCTCTCATAACCACGAGTGCCCCTTTTGAAACTTTAAGGATACTATTAATACCAGTGAACTTGCACCCTATAGCCCCGAGTGCACCAAGAGAAATCGGACTTTTCTTCATATCAGGAACGTTCCTGACATCAGTCAGTGTACGCTTCATCCCATCAAACATCTTAATGTTCACCGTACCAATAGCCACAACATTACCAACATTGTTATTGCCCATAAAAACTTGTCCACCATTGCATTCTCTATAACTGGTAAACCAACTCCAATGAGGAGTCATATGATATAATGGTCCTCTGTCAAGGATCCACTCATCTCCACGATTTTCGTGCAAGTGTCCGATCATGGACACAGACAGTACATCACCACCACTTGTCTCTTCATCAAATGTGACAACATTGGCCTCCTTGGAATAAATCGTTAAATTTTCTTTCTTCGCTTTTGGATTGGTACAATCTTTCTTCATGTATCCAGACATCCCACAGTTCCAGCACTTTAATTTTCTTTTTCCCTGCCCTTGGATTTGGATCTAGATCTAGGTCTTGAAGATCCTGTATCTCGCTCAGAATTTCTGCCTCTTGTAATCAGTGCATTGAAAGATGTCCTTATATCGCTGTTTAACTTTCTCACGGCCTTTCCTTGAAGGGTTGAGATAAAGGTGTTGACAATCAGAATTTTATTTATGGTGCACATTGTATCCTTAAATGACCCATACGATGCCGGAAGAAAATTCAACAACATACATGCTTGTTTCTCATTTTTGATCACTTCCTCCATATCCAGCAATTTGCAAACTAGTTTATTAAAATTGCTGATGTGAGCCTCCAGATCTCCACCCTTTGTTATCATGAAGTTATACCACTGCTGCTTCAAGTGTAGGCGATTTTCAGAGGATTTTTTCGCATAGATATCCTCTAACTTCACCCATAAACTAGCTAGCCGCAGTTTTCTCCCTCAAAATATTATAAAGAACTTTATCCGTAAGACATAAACGGATTGAGGATAAGGCCTTCTTATCAAGGGTATTCCATTCATCATCAGTCATACTAGACTTTCTCACCTCGAGAGTACCATCCTCACCTTGCTTAGTTAAGGAACTGATCATCTTGATCTTCTATAACTTAAAGTTATTTTTCCCTGAGTACTTCTCAATATCATACATATTACTTCCCATTATTGTTAATCCTACAGATTTAGATATGTGCCCCAATGATTGCTTTGATATCACTTGTTGAGATTTGTGCTGCGGAATCACACATATTTGGATATAGGCTAGCAATCCAATAGCACCAAGTAATCACAAAACAACACAAAGATTTAACGTGGAAAACTCTTTTGGAATAAAACCACAGCACAAAGCGACAGATCTTCATTATGAAAATAGAAATTACAAAGAGAGAGGACTTATCCGATTCGAACAACCTCGAATCTTACCCTTGCCACACCCTTTGATAATCCTAGAACCCTTTTTTAGAAACCCTTGGAATACCTTTAAGAAGCCTTAGAATACTTTAGAAAGACCCTAGGGACCCCTATTTATAGTTTAGGAAACTCCGCTTACACACCGACTTTAGAAAAATCTGAAAACCGCCTCAAATTTACGCAGTCTGCGTAACTAGTTGAGCCAGGGCTTCAACTGGTCGAAGGATCCTTTAATTGGTCGAGCCTGTCCCTTAACTGGTTGAGCATCCCGGAAATCCAAATACATTGTTATTGGACTTCGAGTCGAACGAGCTTCGACCAGTCGAAGGGACCTTCAACTAGTCGAGCCAGTCCCTCGACTGGTCAAGCAACGCGGAAGATTTAAGACATCTTCCAACAACAATTACCACTCAGATAAATTGTAGGCACAAATATCATCCCCATACAAAATAAAACTTTTGTCACCCCAGGTGTTCAATCCCACTATTTCGTGTGATATGACCCACATGAATTTTGGACCTACCTAATTTTTAGAATATTGTCCTATTATAGTATTGCAAAATAGATGGACAAAGTGGATTTTTTTTTGAACATCTCTGTGAGTCCCATAAAGCCAGTCTCAAGCTGCTTACGCTTGCAACCTTGGCGCATATGCTTTGATAAGTCCAATAGTGACACAGGGCTCTATTATATTGGGTCTGGCGCATGATGTAGGTCCTTTAAATGGGTAAAATGTTTAGGTAAGTGAGGCTCATTGTAGTGTGCATCTATGCCTAAAGCCTTTAGTAATTTAAATACTTATCATTTTACAAGTGGTAAAAATTTGTCTCTACGTGTCATTCATATGTGTGTCGTGGGGTATTTATAGCCTTATGGGCCCCTATTTTCTTAGGCCAAGAAGCTTTGGATTTGTTGTGTAAGTACCTCTATGCCTGTCATGATAGTTTGGCATAGAGGGCTGTGCGCATGGAATAGGCTTTGTTGAGCAACCTAGTACTTAGTGAGCGAAGCTAGAACTTGTAATTATTTTTTTATATAAAGAAAATGGTGATGACTTTATCTAGTGCAATGATGTCAGTGGACTCATGAAAATTCATTTTGCTAAGTATGTAAATTCTATGTAAAGATTGCTCCTTTCAGTATTTCAAATGATCGGTCTTCTTATCACACTTGGCGGGACTGTGCTTCTCATGGAAGGGGATCGAGCCTTCCATCTTTTGGATGTTACCACTGTCCATTCTTCATCATCCTGTTACATTGTTGGTGAAGCGGAGTCACCTCGGATATTACCTAGAGTCGTCTGTTTCTAATCGTACCTGACTCAGCTTTTCCCTATAACATTCTTTGATGGCGATTACATATTGCCAATATAATCCACAACAAATCCATTAGGCATGAAATAGATGATCACGCTGATTGAAAGGAAAGTCATCGAGATTGTGTAAAAACGAAGTTTCTGACTACCAAAACAGACTATTAGTTATTCCGATTAAGTTGAATAGTACTTTGTTTTAGAAATCAATGGGAGATGTTCTCATTGAGAGTCGTCATTTTAGCGTTGTTATGGCGCCAATTGATGATAAATGTTCTTTAATCATTCTATTGTTAATATTAAATGTAAATATTCTAATAAGAGATTATGGGTTTGATCCCTAGCAAAGTCACCATTTTGTTTCAACAAAAAATAATTATTGAGAATTAATGAAATATTTACATTCAATAATAAACAAAGGAAAATTGAAAAACATACATCATCATTTATTTTATTAATTTTGAATTTTTATTACATCCTTCGCATTGCCCTGATTCTAAAACAAAGTAAATTTGATCAATGTAATGAAAAGACAATTTAATGATGATTTCAGCAGCATCTCAGCTTGTATGAAGTCCGTTACAATGACATAGGAGTTATGCGGGTTGAAATCCTTGCTTTGCGCTAATATATAGAGAATATATACATAAGAGAATGAATCATGAACAAATCTGCACATTTGCACAACAAATAGGCCATCGGGGCCCTATTGTGCAACAACTGGGGGCCTTGTTGTTCGGGCATGCAATAGGCCACCATCCCGTGATGCTTAAGAACTCCGCCTTCCTTTTTCCTGGGCTGCTTTCCGTGGAATACCTAATTGCTGCCACTCCTAAATCTGAGAGCTCCTGAATGCTTTTTGAACTTTTTTTCATCGCCGAAATAAGAGATAAATGAGATATTTATAAGCTTCCACACGTATAAATCACGTAATCCGCGAGACAAGTCTCCCTTGCGAGGTCGTATAATGCACTCCTTTTACGCGAGTGCACGAAGGATTCTTGTGCTGAAAACTACACTGCTTTCTCTAGTAACCAATCCTGCAATCAATTCTCCATTGCGCGTCTACACAACCCAGCTTTCCTATCTGACCACGCAATTTATTAGAATTTTATACTCCAACACCTACCGACCATTCAAAATATCGGGGGTATTTATACATATTGGGAGAGATGCTGCACCAACCGTGGACGAGCAGTTGGGATGACCTGGCGCGAAAAGAATAGTCACCACCATTTAAAAAATAGTGATAAACTCACATAGGAGACCTTCCCATTTTAACCATTGAGGCAGTGGATTGCATCCGACCCGGGCTCTGTGCCCAGGGCTGTGCGGCCCCAAAGGGGTTTCTGTGACGAATCTGCTCCATCCATCCGTTTTGAAATACCACAGTATAACAGGAATCTAAAACTCATGCAGATCCAAAACTCATGTGGGCCATATATACGAAATTGAAGGCCTAGGGTGACAGAAGTTTTGTATCAGGATGATATTTGTGTCCGTCGCTCATCTGAATGGTAATAATCATATGAACGGTTTGGATGGAAAATAAACATCATGGTCAGCTCGAAAAAGGTTTCAACGGTGGAAATTTCCATTCCGACTGTTTCGTTTGGGGTGGTCCACCTGAGTTTTAGATCTGCCTGATTTTTGTAATACCAACCTATTGTAGTCTTTAAAAACAGATGGACAGAGTGGATTTCTCATATACATCTCAGTTCCTAGGATCACAGGCAATCCGCTCCCGAGGACTCACCATTCAAGGTGCTCATGCGAGTCACTAAACTAGTCCTTATGAAATAACAGTTACCACACCCTAACCTAACAACCCCTCATCTCTATAAAATGGTTTCGCCCACACACAAGCTAAGGTGGCAATTTCATTCCACCAATGGCTTTCTCTCTCCCACTCTCTCTCCTCATCCTCTTCATTTCTCTTCTGGCCTTCAAGCTCATCCTACGGCGCAGATACAAGCTCCCTCCGGGCCCCAAGCCCTGGCCCGTTGTTGGGAACCTCTACGACATAAAGCCAGTAAGGTTCCGGTGCTTCGCGGAGTGGGCCAGCACGTATGGTCCGATCGTATCTGTATGGTTCGGATCGACGTTGAACGTTGTCGTGTCGAGCTCTGAAATGGCTAAGGAAGTGCTCAAGGATAATGATCAAATGCTGGCTGATAGGCCTAGGAATAAGTCCGTCGAGCTGTTTAGTAGGAATGGTCAGGATCTGATATGGGCTGATTATGGGCCCCACTACGTTAAGGTGAGGAAGGTTTGTCAGTTGGAGTTGTTCACTCCAAAGAGGCTTGAGGCACTTAGGCCCATCAGAGAGGATGAAGTGACGGCTATGATTGGGGCTATCTTTAGAGATTGCACCAAACCAGGTACGTGTATACGACCTTTTCTCTCTTAAAATCTAGACTGTCCAAATGGGTGGGCCCACTGTGGATGGAGCATACCTGAAAGAAAATAGCAATGAGAATTAATATTAACAATCTTATTTTCTTTTTTTATATGCGTTGATCGGATGGTTAGGATTTCTGGGTCAGTGTGATTTTCGAGATATGCTACGTCTATAGTGGGACCCACAATTTGGATGGTCTGGATTGCTGTTCTAAAATGACACATTTGAGACGGATGAGTCTCCCCCAATTTTAGATGGTGTAAAACCAACAAAGTAGTCTCATGCTTATACATCTATTTAAGACATTTTGTCTTTTTACATAATATCTCACTGTAGACGGACGCGGATTGCCTATGACCCCGACCTTCCTGCGGTCGGAAGCTAGGTTGGCCCATCGCGATGTTTGATGGAAATACATCCGGTCCATTCGTTTTTTTAGCTCAATGCTAGGGCATGAGCTCTAAAAAATAAGGCAGATACAAAACTCAAGTGGGCCACAGGACAGGAAAAGGTGGGGACTGAACGTCCACCGTTCAAGCATTCGTGGGGCCCGTAACTTGTAGTGCTATGAGAGCAGTTGGATCTTCCAATTTGGAGATTTTGGGCGCGGATTAGGTACTACCCCCGCCTGTTCAGAGCTCGGTGCAGGCGGAGGCTCTAAGGTCCATTGATGGGCCACCGTGATGTATTACTTCTATCCACACCGTCCATCCATTTTTCCATGTCATTTTAGAGCACTGTACCAAAAATAAGGCAGATAAAAGGCTCAGGTGGAACACACCATAGGAAGCAGCAGTGCTGAGGACGCCCACCATTAAAACCTTCTTATGGTCCACTGTTTCATTTATTTTCCATCCAACCTGTTCATACGGTCATGTACAGTTGGATGAAGGAAAAACACAAATCTCATCTTGATCCAATACTTCTGTAGTCCGTAAGAATTTTTCAACGGTATGAATTTAATCCCCACCGTGTGGTGCATTTGAAACTTGAATGATAACTATTTTTGGAATCAAAATCTACAATCATATGGAAAATTGGATGGGCGGTGTGGATAAAATTCATACATTATACTGACCCCTCAGTGGCCCGCTCCCAACAGGCGGGGTAGAACCTAATCCGCGCGCTAGATTTTGGAACTCGCGATCTGTCGATGATGGATCCGTCACATCAATGTCTTGAAAACCAAACCATGGCCCGCACAAAAACGATATTTTTCTTTGATATTGTCGGGTGCGGCTTCAATCCATCCACCGAGGTGCGTGGGATCCCTGACCGTGGGGCCCACCATGATGTATGTGACTTGTATACACGCCGTTTTGAAAACTTATTTTGGAGCATTTTTGGAAACGGATTGGATACTCCCCTGCCACCTGCCAATGGCTAGTGGTCGGTGCTGCGTGGCCCCACCATGATGTTGTTTCATCCATGCCTTCCATTTATTTTTTCTAGATGATTTTAGGGTATGAAATAAAAAATGAGGTATGTAACAATCTCAAGTGGACTACATTACAATAAACAGTGTTGAATAAACGTCGACCATTAAAAACTTTTTTAGGCCATAAAAGTTTTGGATCAAGCTGATCTTTGTTTTTTTTTTACCTTCATCTGGGTCTGTATGACCTAATCAACATATTGGATGTCAAATAAACAGTACAGTGGGCCTAAGGAGGATTTTAATGGTGGATATTCAGAAACTGTTGTTTTCCTGTGGTGTGGTCCACCAAAGATTTATATCCCTGTCATTTTTGGAATCAAACCCTAAAATGATATTTAAAAATGGATGAATGGAATGGTTGAAACATGGGTTTTGGATAAGGTAATATTTTTGTGTTTTCAGCTCATTAAGTAAGAATGGCTTATGAACGGTTTGGATGGCATGTAAACGTCACGGTCGACTACATGGAGGTTTCAACGGTGGGTACTACTGTCTATGTGATGATACCCACTTTTGGATCTGTACCCGTTTTTGGACCTGTCCTGACATGGTCCGGAAAAATACCACGGTGGCGCCACCGATTCCGTACCAGGAAGTTCTTGCCGATTCCTTTCACAGAAATTAGGAATTGCTTACCTGGCATACAAATAATTCAAACCGAACTGTCCAAATCACGGCGGCGCAGTTTAGATATATCGTGAGACCAAAATTATTCTTATTTGGTAATCGGAATATTAAATTGCTGTACATTTATTGGACGGTTAGAAATGAAAAATATGGGACGGTCATATTTTAGAAAACAAGCCTCAACGAGTCAGAGGTTAGGATTGTTCATTGATTCTGACTTTTATACTGTAACAATTTACTCAATTTAATTTGGGTTCTTGTGCACCACATGTAGACCTAGGCATCGAGTCGAGTTGGATGGGGTAAGGGCTGACTCGACTTGATCCGATTTTGAAATAAGCTTGACCTGAATTCAATCCGACTCGATATCGAGTCCAGCATGCCTGCCTCAATCTGAGTCCGGTTTGGCATGGATTGATCCAGACATTGATCCAGACCGAGTCCAATTCAGTCAGAAGTACTGAGTTGAGTTGAGATGCAATGAGTAGAATTGAGAGATGAGGGAGGGAGAGACTGAGAGAGTGGAGAGGAGAGAGAGGAGGAGTGTGATGGTGGTGGGTGGTTGCTGGGCTTGGAAGTTGAAGAGGATGAGGGAGGAAGAGAGAGAGTTTAGGATCGGATTAAGGTACGATGCAGCGGATAAGGTTAGAGATGATAAAATTTTGGTTTACACACACACACACACACACACTCAAACTCGAGTCAAGTCGGGTTTCAGATTGAGTCGAGTTACTAGGTAACTCGAACTCGACTCGGTTTGAGTTCGGATTGGGCGAAGGCGAAGCCTACTTGGTTGGACTGACTCACCCATTTTGTTCGGGTCAAGTTGGATTTGAACAAGTCGGAAGAGTAGTTAGCCAGATCAAGTCGTCCCGTGCCCACCTCTAACCACATGTGTCATTCCTAGTGCCTGCGTATCAAACGTCATGCGCAGCCCGAGTATCAAGGGTAATTTTTTTTTAATGTAGACGCGACCTTCCATCCACCTTCCTTTTTTCGACCCGAACAAAACCTACCTTACCGATCTAGACATCTACTCATACGGACAAATTAATAAAGATGAAAATGCCCCTACTTTTTTAGCTGCTTTTACCTGAAAACCAAGGATATTTTTGTCTAAAACTCTCTTTCTGTACCTGAAAAATCTACTTTCATAACATAAGTTTTCGGACATTCAGGGAAAAAAAAAAAAAAAACGCATAAAAGGTTAGCGTCTACAGTGCTAATTTTTTCTTCTGAAATGTATTTGCGGACAGTCAGAGACCAGTAGATGGATGCTCGTCAGTCGTCATTGGCCATCTGCTCTCTGACGTGGATGACGACAGATGGCCCCATTAGATCATTCGCGAACATAGCTGGGATGTAGATGATAGAGCCATTTGACCTGCAGTACACATGGCAGGAAACTTATCAATAGGGACCGTTCATCTAGTTTCTCGTGTGGTGTAGGTATGATGGGTCAAAATGCATGTAAATTGGATGGTCCAAATCATCCAATCAGTAGTCTTCAAGGCAACGGAGTAAAACAAGGACCGGATAGGATGACTTACCCCAGGAAGAAAATGGGGGGTAGAATTGTCTCGTAGGTGTGATTTTTGAAACATGTACCATCAATTGTTGGGCTCACTAGCTATGCAGCCTCACATGACAATCTGTACCCTGCCTTGAAAAAAGGCGAAAAAATCAGCACTGTAGATGCTTAATGCGTTTTTTTTTTTTTTTCTTCTAAACAGCCGAAAACTTATGTTAGTAGATTTTTAAGGTACGGAAAGAGGGTTTTGGACAAAAATACCTCTGATTTTCAGATAAAAGCAGCTGAAAAAGTAAGGGTATTTTTATTTTTATTGGTTTGTCTGTACAGATAGAGGTCTAGATCGATAAGGTAGGTTTTGTTCGGGTCGAAATAAAGAAGGTTGATGGAAGGTTGCGTGTACAGTAAAAATATACCCAAAAAATTAGCACAGTAGACTCTTCCCTTGCATACCTTTTTATTTTTGGGTAAGTTTTTAGTATAGACCCGACAGAGTACGCACCTTTTTTTACTCGACCTGAGCAAAACCTAAATAACCAAACTAGACCTTTACCCGTACGGATGAACCCATAAAGACGAAAATACCCCTACTTTTTCCTACTGCTTTACCCTAAAGACCAAGGGTATTTTTGTCCAAAACCCTATTTCCGTACCCTAAAAATCTGCTTTGGCAACATAAGTTTTCGGGTGTCGGAAAAAAAAAAAAAAAAAAAAAAACATAGTACGGAAGAGTCTACAGTGCTATTTTTTTTTTTTTTCAATGCCCGAAAACTAATACTACTAAAGCAGATTTTTAGGGTACGGAAATAAAGTTTTGGACAAAAGTACTCTTGGTCTTTAGGGTAAAGCAACTGGAAGAAGTGGGGGTATTTTTGTCTTTATGGGTTTGTCCATACGGGTAAAGGTCTAATTTGGTAAGTAGGTTTTGTTTAAGTTGAATAAAAAAACGTGGGTGGTCCGTCAGGTTTATAGTAAAAAAATTACCCTTTCTTGCTGGTGCCTTTCGCATGGAGTTCTTAGGCGAGGATGCTGGGTGGGGCCCACAGAGATGTTTATGAGAAATTCACCCCGTCCATCCATTTTGAGTGCTTATTTTAGGAAATGAGATGAAAAATTAGGTGGACCAAAAACTCAAGTGGGTCACACGAGAGGGGAAATTGGGGGAAAAAATTTCCTACTGTTGAAACCTTCCTGGGCTCCACCTTGATGTTTATATGCCATCCAAACCGTTTATAAGGTCACTACCACGGGGATGAAGTGAAAATACCAAAAATATTGCCTGACACAAAAGTTTTATGACCCCAAGTACGCTTCAACGATTTACACTGAATCCCCACTGTTTCCTCTTGTGTGACCCACTTAAGTTTTGCATACACATCGTTTTTTGTAGCATGTCCTAAAATGAGCTCTCAAAGGGATGAACAGGGTGGACTTCTAACAAACATCTCGGTGGGCCCCATCCAGAGTCCTTGCGCAGTAAGAAATCTGTGTCCGTCGACTCCCAACTTTTAGAAAGAGACTTGCCAACTCCCGGGATCACATGGAACTTCCTAGTCTCACTTTCCACGTGGCCCTTAGACCACTTCACCTACCAGATGAACGGTCTAACTAGTAGATGGTCATGACAAAAGAATAATCAACGGCTATTACTGTAATATAAGAAATCTGGCTAAAAAGATGCTTTCTCTTAGTCGTCGACGGAATTGTCTTGAGAGGGACCACAAAGGATATGAGCGTACACCACCTTCAAAGGTAGGAATGCCGAAGTTCCGCGTGTTATTGAACAAGGGACACGTGCGTGAGATTAGAGCCACTCGTTGTCACCGTTAGGTGGATCCCACAAGTAAGAAATAGACCTTGTCGTATAGTTGGTGTACAACGGTCCAAATTCAATTATTTATATCAGATAGTTAAGGTCATCCAATTAGTGTTTGTTTCAATATGTACCATCGACAAGGAGCTCAACTGTTTGGACGGTCTAGATTGCGATAAATGCACGCCAGAATTATAGAGAGAAAAAATTAGCACCGTAGAGGCTCCTTTTTTATGCCCTTTTTTTTTTTTTTTTTTTTTTTTTTTTTTTTTCTCAATGTAGAATTAAAACTTACGTCACAAAAGTAGATTTTTAGGGTACAGAAAGAGAGTTTTGGACAAAAATATTCCTAGTTTTAGGATTAAGCAGTTGAAAAAAGTAGGGATATTTTTGTCTTTATTGGTTTGTCCATATAAGATAGAGGTATAAATTGGTAAAGTAGGTTTTATTTGGGTCGAATAAAAAAAGTAGATGGTAGGTTGAATCTATAGTAAAAAAGTACCCTTATAAATAAGCCCGCCGTGTACAAAATGCCTACCTAACCACTGGGGTAATTCTTACTGTAGACACGACCTTTCATCCACCTTCCTTTTTTTAACCCTAACAAAACCCATCTTACCAATCTAGACATGTACTTGTATGGACAAACTAAAGATGAAAATACCCTTACTTTTTCAGCTGCTTTTACCTGAAAACCAGAAGTATTTTTATCCAAAACTCTCTTTCCGTACATGAAAATTTTACTTTTGTAACTTAAGTTTTCAACCGTTCAAGAAGGAAAAAAAAAAATTTTTAAAAAAGGGTAAGCGTCTATACTGCTAATTTTTTCCAACCACCGCTTCTGGGTTGTCCTTCGTGATTAACTTGCAAAAGTATAAATCGACAGCTACAACGAGATTCAATCCGTCCGTCACGTGCGTGCCATAATGTTGCCACTGGCCCAAAATTCAGGTGGTCCACACCACAGGAAAGATGTGCAGATTAGATGTGGGATCATCGTTTTTTTATGCACCATCTAATCAATTTAGGAGATGCTTCCATCTGGATGTATGGAAATCGAAATGATCAAGCCATTTCAAACTTTAAGTAGGCCTTCACACGTGATTTTAGGGGTATTAAGCATGACTTTAAATGTTGTGGCCCACATAAGAGTAGAATTGGATAACCGAAATTGAGCAGTGATTCGCTGTGGGCCCACTATGATGTCTATGTTTTATATCATTGTGTACATCCCTTTTGCCATCTTATTTTAGGACATAATCCAAAAAATGAAACAAATTTAAATTTGAAGTGGACCACACCATAAGAAAGAGTGGGAATAATTACATCCATGGTTGAAACACTTAATGTTTATTTGCCATCTAACCTATTTATAATTTTATATAAACCGGAATGGTGGGTTTGCCATTATACTGGTTGATAAGTTCACATAAATAAATCTGAATGGAGGGAAAACACAAATATTAACCCGATCCAAAACTTTTGTGGCCTTGAAATTTTTAATAGTGAGTGTCTATTCACCACTTTGTCCTTAAGATTTTCATATGCTTCATTTTTATTTTTTCTGACTCATGTTTGAAAAATGGGCTAGCAAAGTAGGGAGTGCAGAAAAAATACATACATGATGGTGGACCCGAGCACCTGGGTGGTGATGGGTCACCATCCAATCCGCTCCTTGAGTTAAGGAGATATGGATTGCTTGAGATTTGATTAAGATACATGCCACACAAAATTTGATCGAGTCATATACTGCTGTCAGGGATGACTAAATTGTCTAGGGCGTGTTTGGGCGGTGGGATTAGAAGGGATTAGGTGGGATGGGATTCAAAAAACATAATTATTACCCATGGCAGGGATTGTCCACTGTTGCCATGGGATAAGATTAATGCCCTGCTTTGTTGGTAATACGGTGGTACATTGAATGGATATACCCACCATCATTTGAAATTACTGAGAATAACACACGTGTTATATGTAAGCCGTTCATTTGTTTTGTAACCTCATTTTATGACGTGGGCCTAAAAATGAGGTAAATCCAAAACTTATGTGGCCCCAAAGAAGTTTTCAACGGTAAGTATTCAATCCTTGTTGCTTTCTATGGTGGGGTCCACTTGAGCTTTAGATTTACCTGATTTTTTGGCCCATGCTCTAAAATAATCTCGAAAAATGGGTGGACGGTGTGGATATGGCCCACACATCATGGTGGGACTTACACAACTTGCTAACATTGAGCGAAATTGGCACGGACCAATGCAATTCCATCTAATCTAATTCCAAGTTGCAATTGGCACAGGACCAGATGAATCCCATCCCACCTAATCCCACTGCCCAAACACGCCCCTAGTAAATTTTGATTGGGTTATGTGCTGCTGTTCAAAGCATTTATTTTATGTGGATGGATTAGGTACTACCCTGCCCGATCTGAGCTCGAGACACGCAGAGGCTCCAAGGGCCACTGAGGGGCCATCGTGATTTATGAGTTTTATCCATACTGTTCATTCATTTTCACATATCATTTTAGATAATGAGGCCAAAAATAGCGAATGTCCAATGCCCAAATGGACCATACAGTGGGAATTAAATCCCTACCGTTGAAATTTTCACAGGAACCATAGAAGTTTTGGATCAAGACTATATTTGTTTTTTCGCTTCATCCAACTGTATATGACCATATTAATAGGTTAGATGAAAAATAATCCACACAATGGACCGGTGTGTTTGGGTGGTGGGATTAGAAGGGATTAGGTGGGATGGGATTCAATTGGTGCTGTGCCAATTCCACTCCATGTTTGGGGAAGAAAGGAAAAGCTTGGAATTAGATTAGATGGAATTGCATTGGTCCGTTCCAATTTTACTCAATTTTAGCAAGTTGTGTAGGTCTCACCATGATGTGTGGGCTATATCCACACCATCCGTCCATTTTTTGAGATTATTTTAGAGCATGGCCCAAAAAATCAGGTAAATCTAAAGCTCAAGTGGACCCCACCATAGAAAGCAACAAGGATTGAATACTTACCGTTGAAACTTCTTTGGGGCCACATAAGCTTTGGATCTATCTCATTTTTAGGCCCATGCCATAAAATGAGGTTACAAAACAAATAAACAATTTAGATATGACACGGTGTTATTTTCGTTAATTTCAAATGATGGTGGTCATATCCATTCAATGTACCACCGTATTACTAACAAAGCATGGAATTAATCTTATCCCATGTCAACAGGGGACAATCCCTGCCATGGGTAATAATTATGTTTTTTGAATCCCATCCCACCTAATCCCTTTTAATCCCACAAACACGCCCTAAGAAGGTTTCAATGGTGGGCATCCTTAGTACCGCTGCTTCTAGTGGTGTGGTCCACTTGAGACTTAGATCTACCTTATTTCTTGTTCAACAATCTAAAATGATATGAAAATATAGATGGACGGTGTGGATAAAACTCATAAATCACAGTGACACGTCAGTGACCCTCGGAACCTATTGCCTGTCCGGAGCTTGGGACAGGCGGGGGGTGGTACCTAATCTGCGCCCTCATTTTCTACAGCAGCATGCGAAATCCAGCAGTGTTTTTCGATGGCTTTGATGTGAAATAACATTAATAGTCTCAAAATGCATAAATGCATTGACTGCCAAATGCGATTAACACATGTCTAAGTACAATGATGTGATGATGTTTGGTGAGACCTTCCATGCATTTCTGATGAATTCAATGTGAAACAACATTCATGGGTTCTAAACGCATAAATGCAAGTTAAGCATGAAGGACAAGCTCTGCGGGATTAGCACATGTACAAGTACAATGATGTGCTGATGTTGGGTACACCCTTCCATGCGTTTGTGATAAGGTTGGTGAATGAATGAAGCCTTTAAGACCCCTGTCAAGGTCCGGTACGCATATAACGGTGCCAGTGGTGGAGAGCATGGGAACCGGAAACGGATTGGCTACTCCCCCTGCCGCCAGCCCCGTGGCTGGTGGATGGTGCTTTGTGGGCCCCACCATGATGTATGTGTTTCATCCAGATCATTTTAGGGGTTAATTCCAGAAATGAGAGGGATATAAATATCAGGTGGACCACACCACTGGAAAACAATAGTGATTGGATATCCACCATTAAAATCTTCCTAAGGCCCGCCGTACTGTTTATTTGACATCCAATCTGTTGATTAGATCATACAGGCGCAGATGAATGGAAAAAAACAAAGATCAGCTTGATCCAAAACTTTTATGGCCCACGAAAGGTTTTTAATGGTCAACACTCTTTCATGTAATGTGGTCAACTTGATATATCTCATTTTTGTTCACATATCATAAAATGATCTGGAAAAATAGACGGACGGCATGGATGAAACACATACATCATGGTGGGGCCCACATAGCACCGACCACCAGCCATTGGCTAGTGGCAGGGGGAGTAGCCCATCCGTTTCCATGGGAACCGGCCAGCCTATTTCAATCATGTTAGGAATTGTTTGATACTCTGGCTGAGTACAACCTTTGATACAAGGCACTAAGGGCCCGTTTGGACGGAGGGATTGAAAGGGAGTAGCTGGTAATGGGGTGGATTGCACAGAACCCGAGCATATTAAATGTAAGTCAGTCGATTGTCTCCCATCCCACTGTATTGGATGATCGAGCTTCCAAGTGATGGGTCTGTTTGGACGGCCGAGCGTATCCAGCATCTATTGAATTTGTTCTCTTGCAGTTGAAGCTTGATCAGCACCGCACGATGCTTGAGAGAGAGAGATGAGAGAAGAGAGAAGGCCACTGCTTGGGGAGAGATGGGTGTTGTGAGAAATCCTCTAAGAAGGAGAAGGAGAAGGAGAAAGAGGTGAAAGAGGGAAGAAGATGGACTGGGAGCAAAGCAAAGCGAAAGCAAAAATATGGGTCGCCTAATGGGTTTTTTTGTCTTTGTGACGCCGGTGGTAGGGCCATGATCATCGACGGTTTGAGGAATCCAAACCGTCCATCAGCTCCATTGTGAAATTTCAGCTGGAGTGGGTTGGTTTTGGATTGCTTCTGACATGGCCTACCTGATTTTCCATTTTGTCGTTCATCCTGTGTTTTGACGGTCAAAATCCTATACATGCAGCTTCTTGGAAAATTTTCACTTAGGATGTGATTAGTGGGCCTGTAGGACTCTGATGGACGGTACGGATCGGACCTTTGAATAGAGGCAAAGGTCTTTCAAAAAAAGTTATTTCGACGGTTCTCTCTCTCTCTCTGGATTACCTCCCGCGACCACTCCCTCCGAATCCAGAGGTGAATCCTCCGTACCGCCATCCACCTCATCTCCTCGCCATGCCAAACACGTAGTCACCTGTACACCTTTGGATTAGATGAGCTAATCCCATGTACTACCACCTACTCCCTTCCAATCCCCCCGTCCAAATGGGCCCTAAGAAATCTGTACGAAATTGTATACTAAACCTAAATTCAGTGCCAACATAGGATTAGTTTAGAAATCCGTCGCTTTGATCCGGGTACGCTTGTAGGGTCCTTGGATTTTCATGGTGCCACGATGAGAGCTTAAAGATGTGGAAATGGATGATTAGTAGAAATCTTACATTTATTTGATAATTGTTACCTCATATTTTGAATTTTAGAATTTAATTTGAAGAATAATGATTATTCTGCAGAATTTATTATTTTCAAAATATTTAAATTGGCAGTTAGTATTAGCCCACCAGGCTTTCTAGCCAAGCTTGCCAAGCTTAGACTCAAACACTGTACCAAAGGTGCTTGCCTAGGCCTAAACATTAAGCATGTTTATTGATTAGGCCAAGCTCATGCTATGTATGAGAACTTCTTAGCCCAGCTAACTGGGTTAAGGTTTTACGAGCATTTTTGTCAATATCTTGCATGTTGCATACATCTAGTGAGTAGACCAGATCTTGCACAAAAGAGAATGGCTGGCCTTGGCACAACCTTAGGCTTGAGATCAAGTTGACTCAGGCCCAGGCCACCCATAATCATCATGGGTCAGGCAAGCTTGTTTGTTATGGCCTATTATGGGTCCAAGATGGGCTTTGGCTTAAGTTTTACTTTGCAGGCTAAGCTTGGACAAACCTTAGCTTGGCCCTAACCTAGTGGTCCTAACACTAATCGTCTAATCATAAGAATTCAATGTCTTTGAATTTGGATTATTTGTTTGCCACAAATAGAAATTTTGTATTTGTTACAATGAGATTGTGCCACATTATTAGATATTGTATTTAATGTAGTAATGCTAACAATGTCAGTGATGACGTTGACCAATCAAAATATAGGAAAATATAAAATTTCTATTCATGGCAAGCAGATAATTCGAATTCAATTTATTTTACCCTTTGGGCATGAGGAATTCAAAGTATGGACATGGATAACTGTAATAATTATATTTTTCAACAATATCCACTAGTGTATCCTTGAAGGAAAGTCTATTTAGATATTAGGTAAAAATCAAACTTTTCATTAGAAAATGATAATCTTATATGTGAAGCCAAATGTGGATAAGTTTTATGATTATAATATGCAATGAACAGTTTTCTTTACAATTCAAACCATCTAACCTTGGATCTCATCACACACACATTCACAAAAAAGCCATTTCAATGGAAGGAGAGTTAACAAATCATGTTACTTCACAGGCAACCATGGGAACGGTGTGGCATTGAGGGACTACTTATCACCTGTATCCTTCAACAACATAACTAGATTGGCTTTGGGTAAGCGATTGATGGACTGGGAAGGGAGGATAGATGATCAGGGCAAGGAGCTCAAGTCACTTGTCACAGAAGGCATCAAGATCGGCGGGTCCCTCCCCATAACCGAGCACGTACCATGGCTCAAATTGTTCGATAGGACCAACGAAGTCGCACTAGAGAAACGTGAGCTCCGTAGGAATCGACTCACCAAAGCCATCATAGACGAACACACGCAAGCTCGTCTAAAAAATGGCGCCAAACATCACTTTGTCGATGCCCTCCTAACCTTACAGGATCAATACAACCTCAGCGACGACACCATTATCGGCCTACTGTGGGTGAGTCACTGTCTTCCTAGCTTATGATATGTGGCCATGCTTGTGTGCCCCTTCAATCCAAAAGCTTATATCATTGTGTTGAATGATAGCCTTGCAAATAATTACCATAAACTACTTTGTACCTAAGTTCTGAAAACTCAGTGACTCAGCTGAAAACACTCGACCGAGTCAACTCTACTCGATGAGAAATCGAGATAGAGTCGCTACGAAACTCACTAGCAAGATTTGATTCAGACTCGGTATGACCCGTCAAGCTGGCTCGCTTACTTGGTTGGCATGACATGACTTGAAGCGAGTCACTCACTGAGTTCCATATTTGAGTCACGACCAGACCCATTTGGATATCAAGTCGAGTTTTTAAACCATGCTTTGTCCAAATTACGAGCTACTTTTGTGTATTTTTTACATGAATTAAGGCAAGGGGCATCTGGGCCGGGCTATGACCTATATACGCCTAGACTATAAATTAACAATCAGATCATGGCCCGATGGATAGGAATCAGGGGCCCATACTATATAAGTCTGCGAGTCAACTAACAAGCCTAACAAACTTCGTTGGGCTGGCCCAACCATCTGAAATAAGCGATTGGGCTTGACGTCTCGGCCCAAGATCATCTCCAGTCCCATCTAACAAGCCTAATCAGAACTCATCTTGCATTTTGCACTTGCGCTATTTGATAAGAACTTATTGTTAGCACTTATACATTTCAGATAGTTCGAAAAATTCAAATTATTAAAGGCTTAAATTAATTTTCACTAAAAATATGAGTTTGTTTTTAAGCTGCTGAATGTTGAAAGTGGCAGTGCATTATAATTTCATTTCACCTTTGGTTAAAATATCCCTTAATTTATAAAATTATTTCAAATTTACAATTCAGAACTTTTTTGTACAACTAATATTGAACCATCTAAATTGTGAGGCCTACCTTAGATGGACCACATTCCAAAAAGCATGATTGTTTGGTTTTATTATTAACTGATTGGTGGTCATTTAGTGGACGGTTACATGGAAAACAGGAAAAAAAAAAATTCCAATTCAGCAAACAAGTGTCCACGAGTCGTAGGTTAGGGTCGTTCAAAACCAAACTGATTTTATGTTTAAGGCCTATCTATATTGGTTCCTTCAATTTTGGTGGTTTAGATTTTATTATGTATACACAAGTACGGTTTCTGATCTCTCGTGTATCAACGATCACTCTCTGTCAGAGTAGAAAACCGTTCTGTAAAGCCTTTTGCAATAACAGGCAGTTAAATTCGTTGCTCTCCTTAACCAACTTGCTTTTCTAACCCAAACACTTCCTTCCATTAATTAAAATTTCTGTAGGACATTTTTTTTTTTTTTTTATTTTTTTTTTTACGCACGCACACTCACACACACCCCCACACACGCACACACTCACTCCCTACACCTGGGGAATTTCACCCCCCTATGGATACTCGAACCCTGGAACGGGAGTTGAAACTCCTAAGAGTCTACCATCCGTCCAAGAGTAAGGATCCAAATTTCTGTAGGACATGATAACTGCTGGCATGGATACAACAGTCATAGCTGTAGAGTGGGCCATGACAGAGCTAATCAAGAACCCAAGGGTGCAACAAAAAGCCCAAGAGGAGCTGGACGCAGTGATCGGCTCTGATCGTGTCATGACAGAAGCCGACTTTCCCAATCTCCCTTACCTACAATGCATCGCCAAAGAGTCCCTGCGCTTACACCCATCCACACCTCTCATGCTCCCTCACAAAGCCGCTAATCACGTCAAGATCGGTGGCTACGACATCCCCAAGGGCTCGATCGTGCACGTCAATGCATGGGCCATTGCTCGTGACCCAGCTATCTGGAAGAATCCATTAGAGTTCCATCCCGAGCGCTTTCTCGCGGAAGATATCGACATGAAAGGCCATGATTTCCGCCTGTTGCCTTTCGGCGCAGGCCGGCGTGTGTGTCCTGGGGCCCAGCTGGGAATCAACTTGGTTCAATCGATGCTCGGCCATCTGTTACACCATTTCAACTGGGCCCCACCAGAAGGTGTTAAACCAGATGATATCGACATGTCGGAGAATCCTGGAATGGTTACTTTCATGCATACACCACTTCGAGCCGTTCCAACGCCTAGATTGCCTGCTCATCTCTATAAGCATTTCTAATTATGTCTATGCTTGCTTTAATCTTCGTCTTGTTTTGTGTTTCTTTTCTTCCTTTTTCATTGTAAGTTTTCCACTGTTTTTGTTGTGTGATCGGACATAAATGATTTATATGACTATGGCATGCAATCTTCAATGTAAGGTGTGTGTACGGTGGTGATGGTGATGGAAAATTTAATACATGTGTAAACAATCTGTACCATCGAAATGGGGCCACGGCCTATTAATGTGGACCTCTGATTGACTGACCACCTCATACTAGCGATTCCATCTACGACAAGATTTCTTGCCCGCACTTAAAAAGGGTTCCATTTGGAAACCTTAATAGCCTACTTCAATTTCTATGAGGGCGATGTGGAGGGGATCAGGGGCTTCTTTGGTTTTCCAATTACGACAATAATTGGCTAAAGATGGCTAATAATTAATTACTTACCTCTGTAATTGTGGTGACATCACTTAGATTTGAGGGCAACGATTACATTATATCATTGTTTGTTTGACACAGAGTCATTATAAAAATATAAAAATAGGCCTTTTGGGTTATATATATATTTGACTCTTGTTTTTTATCATTATAAAAATATAAAAATGGGCATTTTGGGGTTATATATAATGTATTTGACTCTTGTTTTTATGCCGTAATTCTTTCCTAACCAAATGCCATGAAAAGATAATGAGTAGTTATTTACTCTTAATTAAATCATGAAACCAAATCGGCCTTAAATCTCAAAGACCGTAAAAAAAACCTCATGTAAGAAAAGATGGATTTTCAATTGTTTCGCTCCTACTAATAGTGTTAAGAGTAGTTGAAAAAATATAAATTTAAGAATAGTTGTTTTTTAAACTTTTGATTAAAATCACTCTCTACCTTTTCGTTTTTAAGTGTAAAAGTTTTTGTTCAAAGAAGGATAGGGATAAAGAGTGGAGACTGCTTATGAAACATCTCACTCTCCATTGGTTGTGAAAATGCTTACATCATACCTTAGCTTATATGTCCACGAAGTGAGCCTGATGGGCAAATTAGCTGATAAATTAGTTAACCAGGCAAATTCATATGGTACTTATGCATGAGAGATTCCTCAATTTTTATTTTTATTTTCAGTTTTAATGGGCTTGGTTTTGCTAAAATCTATAATAGATTCTTTTCATTATTATCACAACTATTGGATGTGGCCCGTTACTTAAGATCATTTTCATTGTGAAAGATGTGTTTCCTTATTTGGGTGTATTTTACTGGATGTAACGATTTAGCAATTGACATATTTGTTAGAGTTTTGATATAAAAAGGAATTTTTGCTCATGGCCTATTTGGATTCATGAAAATAGCAGGAAATGAATGGTTGCTTTCCTTGTTTGTTTTTCAAAATATTTTTCTAGAAATTTAGGATCAATTTTCAAATTTATTATTTGGCGAAATGAAAATTTTCTTTTAAAAAAATTCTAAGTAATTACTAGCAAATGCAAAATTAGCACATGTGGTATATGTGAGATGCTTGAAGATGGATAGTGATACATGTAGCATAGGTATGTAGCATCTGTGAGCACTTAAAGTTGAGTCGTGGCACATGTGGCGCAAGAGATGTATTGGCACATTTGACACATGCAAACTTGAAGTGACACAGGGAAGAGTGTGAAGGGATAATGAGAAAGATAACTGTTATGGAAAATATAGTCCGACCACTATCGGCTCGGCTCGGTGACTTTACCGTTGAAGAGAGTAACGTATAGTCAGAACCCGACCCGACCAGCGTGCGATTCTAAGCAATGCGAAATACCAAGCTTCTATTCAATATTAACTTATCAAAAGGCAAGAGACCCATCAGAGTTGAGCTACCCCGACGATCAATCTGGACGGATAGTCACATCTAAGCTGAAATATCTACTTGTCACATCCCGTCCATGCTAGGATAGGATATGCCATGCTCAGCCAACCGACGAAGCTTGGCACGGGTGAGCCCGACTCGAGGACATCCTAGGTAGCTCGACAATAAGCTCGGCTCGAACAATCCTCGGTTGGAATGAGCTCGGCTCGGAAGATCCTAAATCGACAAGCAAGGCTAAATTCATTACAAACACGCACAATAAAAGTAACTGACGCGCGATCTTAAGGTAACTGTCAATTCCATCACTTGCACACGTTCCACCTGAATGGCTAATTGCGTCGAGGATTGCGGGCCACCTCAACTGGTAAGCATTATAAGTAAGGGGATGATCTGCATAGAAGGGTATGTAAAATCTCTCACCCGAAACCCCATCTAAATTACTTAGACCCACATTCCTTACGTGACTTTGGCATCGGAGGGTCCCCTATATTAGCCAGGGTCTCTTTTGTCTCCTTCCTGTGCAAGTGCTCGGCTAGTCTGGTAGCTCGGTCAGCGTAAATTGGATTTTTGCATTAACAGTTTGGCGCCGTCTGTGGGAATCGGACATCAAAATCATTCCTGCTTCATCAAGAGAGAGTGATGGTGAAGGGAAGAAAGAAAAATCTCCTTCAGGTTGTAGCTGCCAATCCTGATCAGGCAGCACAACCTAACTCATCTTCTCAACTCCAAGCCAAAGCGACCCCCATGGGACCAATGCAGTGATCCCGAAACTGAGGAGGACGAAACCTTTCGTTACAGAACCGAGTGGAAACGTTGGCCGATGAGCTCGACCAAATGAGATGATTACTGGAAAGACAGCTCCCCCTCCCTAACCAGGAGGCAGTGGCCTCGGCGGCTATAGGGGACTCTGCGCCTGTCAATTCCAGGGGAGTAGGATCCTGAACCATGTCTACTCGGGGGCCCTCCCATGTTTCTGGGACATCGGTTTTGGTCTCCTCTGACTTACGCCATGAATTAGAGAGGCGTAGATGCGAAAAAACGCCCGAAGCAGATCCAGCCCCCAAAATTATTGCTGAAAACAAAGACCATTGGGAGGCATAACTCAAGGAACTATGAGGCCAAATCGGTATTATACGCCAATCTTACCAAGCTCAGGCTCCAACCGCGATAGATGCGATGATGGAGGAGACAGAGCCCCCATTCACCAGCGAGATCATGAGCTTTATTATGCCCCTAAGGTTTCGAAAGCCGCCCATCACACAATATTCCAGTTCCAGAGATCCGATCGAATATATGAAATCTTACTAATCATGGATGGAACTCTAGTCAGCCTCCGGGCCAATCATGTGCCGCTCTTTTTCTCTAAATCTCACGGGAGTTGTGCAAGGTTGGTACAGACTGCTAAAACTGAAGTCAATTAGCTCGTTTGTCGACCTCGGCAAGGCGTTCCTAACACAATTCATCGTTGGGAAGCAACGTCGAAAGCCGTCCACTCACCCGCTGACCATTAAACAAGAGGGAGAAACGTTGAAGGATTATATTCTCCGGTTCAACGGGGAAGCGATGCAAGTCGATGACAATTCCGACAAGATTGCTCTAATTGCGATGATCTCCAGCCTCAAAGAAGAAAGGTTTCTCTTCTCGATAGGAAAGCACCCTCCGACCACTTTAGGAGAGCACATGAATCGAGCACAGAAATACTCAAACGCTGAAGATTTCTTCTGTTATCGAAAATGTACATGGAGCGCGGAAAATTCTGTGAAGGATAAGAAGCGTAAGGAGGAAGCCCCCAACCTTAGACGTCCTCAAGCAAGAAGAGGTCAGACGAAGACACATCACATGGCCAAAGACCGAGCAGACATCCCAAAAGTCGATTCAGTTCGTACACTCCCCTTAACGATTCTCCAGAGCTAGTTCTCCTAGAGATCCAAAACAAGAAGCTTCTAAGGTAGCCAAGTTGTATGAAGACAAACATGAATCAATGAGATAAGCGCAAATATTGTCATTTTCATCGCGATCATGGTCACAACACCAGCAAATGTGTTGATCTCATGGAAGAATTCGAAACCCTTATCCGCAAGGGATACCTGCGTGAGTACGTCAAAGAGGATAAACAAGCTCGGAAAGATGAGCAGCCAAACAGAACTGCCGATGACAACATTGAAATTCGAACTATTTTCGGTGGACCTTTAGGGGGTGGAGACTTGAACCGGGCCCAAAAGGCTCATGCTTGGAGTGCCGATCTTAAACACTATATCCACCTAGCAAACAGGTCGGGCAAGGAACCACGAATGAGTCCATGCAACCTAACATTCTTTGAGGACGACACACGCGGTATTCAACACTCCCATGACGATGCTCTGGTCGTGGCCATGACTATAGTCAATCGTAAAGTGTACCACATTTTGGTCGATACGGGCAGCTCAGCCGACATTCTATATTCTGAAGCCTTCAACAAGATGGGAATCAACAGGTCATGTCACCGACCCGTTCAAACCCTGCTGCACAACTTTGCAGGGGACAAAGTCATCTCCTAGGGCTCCATCCTCCTCCCCATCACAGCTAGGGATAGGCAGAATCAGGTCACCTTAATGGTGGATTTCTTAGTAGTGAACTGCCCATCAACTTACAATGTCATCCTCAGGCAACCCTTGCTCAATTCTATGAGAACCGTGGTATCTACGTACCACTTGATGATGAAGTTCCCCTTCGTAGGAGGGGTCGGCTACTTCGAAGGAGACCAGCGCGAGGCTCAATGTTGCTATTCGACCACAGTAAGGAAAGGGACGCCCAAACAAGCTCTTACAGTCAACATGCTCCATCCTAAGGAGGATTCATCGGAGGGAAGTTCTCCTATGGAACATCTCCTGACCATTCCACTCGATGAAATCGACCTCACTAGGACAGTCTAGCTCGGGTCGTCTTTGGCCTCGGATCAACGAGCGCAAATGATGGAGTTCCTCTAACAGCACAAACATGTCTTCGCTTGGTCCCATCTAAATAGTTGTGCATCGACCCTGAGGCAATGGTCCACAAGTTGAACGTAGATCCAGACTATAGGCCAGTCAAGCAAAAGAGAAGGGTGTTCAAGCCTGAACGATACACCGTGATTGCCGAAGAGATCGGCAAACTCCTGGATGCGGGGTTCATCGAAGAAATTCATTATCCAGATTGGATCACCAATGTGGTGTTAGTCAAGAAATCCAACGGGAAATGGCGAGTCTACGTCGATTATTCTTATCTGAACAAAGCTTTCCCCAAGGACAACTTTTCACTCCCCAGGATCGACCAACTGGTCGACAGCATAGCCAGACATGAACTTCTGACATTCATGGATGCATATTCAGGTTATAATCAAATAGTGATGTACTCCTCAGACAAACAGAAGACGACCTTTGTCACAGATAAGGGTCTCTACAATTACAAGGTCATGCCTTTCGGGCTGAAGAACGCATGGGTGACATATCAACAATTGGTGAACAAGATGTTCGCTCAGCAAATCGGTCGGACCATGGGGGTTTACATCAACGACATGCTAATAAAAAGCATTAGGGCGGCTAGCCATATAACTGATCTCTGCGAGACTTCCATCCTGAGGAAATACAAGATGAAGCTAAATCCAACCAAGTACGCATTCAGTGACAGCTCAGGAAAATTCTTCGGCTTTCAGGTCAGCAAGAGAGGAATCGAGGTGAATTCAGACAAGATTAAGACCCTATTGGACATGAGATCTCCTCGGACTTTGAAAGAGATCTAGTGCCTCACCGGAGAGTAGCCTCCCTCAACCGATTCGTCTCCAAAGCAACTGATAAGTGTCTCCCCTTCTTCTGACAATTGAAGGGTAATAAGAATGCAGAATGGACCTCGGACTGCGAACGGGCGTCTAACAGTTGAAACAGTATCTGGGGTCACCCCCACTATTGTTGAAGCCAGAAAAAGGTGAACAGTTATTGCTCTACTTGGTGGTATCTATTTCAGCCGTAAGCTCGGCCCTTGTCCAAGAATCCAAAGGGAAGCAGCATCCTATGTATTACGTCAGCAAGGCACTGGTCCTTACTGAAACTCAATATCCAAGCCTTGAGAAGCTTGTTCTGGCCCCGGTTGTTTCTTCCCAGCGACTTTGCCCTTACTTCCAAGCTCACACTATAGTGGTCCTTACCGACCAACCTCTTCGTTAAGTGCTTCAGAGGCCTGAGGTGTCAGGATGACTGACCAAGTGGGCAATCGAGCTCAGCAATTTGACATCAAATACCAACCTAGAACTGCCATCAAGGGCCAAGTAGTGGCCGATTTCATTGTAGAGTTCACTGCTCAAAGTGACAAAGCGGGAGTGGCCGACTCGGAAGAATCAACCAACCTCGTAGAGAATTTCAATCAGGATGTCGGGATTCTCCAGATTATTCACTCGATCGAGGACGCTAAATCAAAAAATGCAATTTCAAACAATTAGAACTTGTATGTGGATGGGTCATCTAATTCGAAACAAGGCAGAGCAGGAATTATCCTCCTAGCCCTTGACTTGACAACCTTCTAGTATGCTATAGGACTTGGCTTCCGAGCCTCAAACATTGTAGCTGAATATAAGGCATTGCTGGTAGGGCTCAGGCTAGCGGTCGCCATGGGAGTCCAAACTCTCGAAGCTTGATGCGACTCACAACTCGTTGTCAATCAGATATCAACAGAATACCAGGCAAAGGAATCTTGAACACTATATCCACCACGAATGAGTCCATGCAGCCTAATATTCTCTAAGGATGACACACGCGGTATTCAACACTCTCATGACGATGCTCTGGACGTGGCCATGACTATAACCAATTGGAAAGTGTACCACATTTTGGTCGATACAGGTAGCTCAACCGACATTTTATATTTTGAAGCCTTCGACAAGATGAGAATCGACAGGTCATGTCACCGACCCGTTCAAACCCTGCTGCACAACTTTGCAGGGGACAAGGTCATCTCCTAGGGCTCCATCCTCCTCCCCGTCACACCTAGGGATAGGCTGTAAGACCCGTATCCTAGTTCGTATTGTTCTGTCGAATCTCGCGATCCTTTTCGTCGAAGTCCGACAGTCCGCGACCGATAGTCGACGTTGTGCACGGTCGTAAGTCGTATCTTGTAAATTCATGTCGACTTAATCCAAAACTTATATCATTGCGACCGCACCGTCGCCGCGGTTCCAATGCCATGACTCGCGCACCGATCCAATACCCAAGCTGGAAGATGTGGGCCGGCGTTTATTTCAAAGAAACGCTGCGCTTTCTCAATCTCAAGAGAATCTCTACACAATGTCAAAGCAATCTCATCAATCAATCAATCACATCAATCAATCAATCACTTCAATGTCAAGTACAAAGCAACCCATGCTTTCTCTCTCCAAAGTCAACTCTTTCTCACCCTCTCTCTTACACACCCACACCTAGTCAAGTACACATCACTCCATCACTCACATCTCCCATCTCCCTCTCTCTCTTACAACAATCTCTCTCCCTCATTTCTCTCTAAGCACCACACGTCCATGCATTCCAAGTGAGAGAAAAGAGAGAGTTTGTGTGGCCCACCTTTCCCATTCCACAACCCATCATCCTATCCATCCATTTCCCATCTCCACCATCAAAGAGGAGCACAAGGAGATAGGCTTTCCAACAGACCAAGAAGATCAAGTGGTGGGTGCTTATTAGGCTAGTTTTTCATATTTTTATGGTGGACCAAGTGAGGCCTACCGATCAATGGTATGAATCTCACTTGGGACCCTAAGATATGTCCGATGGCCCACTTTGATTATCATTTGATGTATGATTGGATGCAAGGGAGGGCCCATAGTGTCGGGGTCCCTCCATCACACTTGTGTCCCGCTCTTTTTCTCCCTCTCTCTCTCTCTCACTCTCTTTTTCATTTTCTTTCATATGATGATGATGTGGCCATGTGGTCCACTTGGATGGACCCCACCATGAAGTATGTGGTTTATCCAAGCCATCGGTAAGAGGGGCCCACTTCATATGTGTTGAACCCACACCATTCACCCTTGGTGGTCCACCAGAGCAGGGCCCACCCTGAGCCGTCCCGTCCAGGGACGCTGGACCTCGCCGGGGAAAAACACAAAAATAAGCTTGGTTCCAAGCTTGTGAGGTGGACCACTCATATAGGCCCCACCTTGATATATGCATTCAATCCAAGCCGTCCATCCCCTTCCCTACCCCCTTTTAGGCGTTGAATCGAAAAAGGAAGCCCATCCGATCTTCTAGTGGGCCATGGTATGTAAAAAAAAATGGTTTCTACCGTTGAAAGACCACCTGACACTTCTATACTCCAAAACACCCCCAATATTGGGCTTGATGAACTTGTTATGGACTATGGAATCCACTGGATGGTCCGGATACATTTGATGTGGACCCCACACATGAAAAAACCTAAGAAAATATATTTAAAAAAAAACAAAGGGGAGAGGCAGTGCCTGCTGCCACTGACACAGCAGCAGCAGCACGCTGCTGCGCTCTCACGGCGGGCGGGCAACGTACAGGGTCCCACGGCTCCAGCCGTGGGCCCCACCTTGATGTTGATTTGCCATCCAATCCATTCATGTGGTGGGTCCTCAGGGCAGTGGGCCACCCTCTGAAAATCAGGCCAATCCAATGCTTGGGTGGCCCACATCATAGGAAACCGTGTGAATTGAATTCTACCATTGAAACCCTTTTTGGGCCCACAGACGCTTGGATCAATCTGATATTTGTTTTTTTTTCCCATTCATCCAGGTATTGGTGACACACTACACCAAAATCCTTAAACTGGGACGGTCGGGATTTTGGTTCAGAAACAGCTTTAAGCCGCTTCTGATTTGAAACGGTAATGAACCGTACTCAAATTCATTTCTGTTTTATACCGTTATTTCCACTGTTTTTTTTGGTGTGTTTCAATTGAGGGTTGGATCTTCTTATTTGTTAATATTGTGTTTTATTGTTTTATTTTGAAACAGATGGACGGAATGGATTCTATTAGAACCCTCTAAGTGGACCCCACATGGCTCGAGAGTCACATAACTGTAAATCTGCCGCATACTACCAAATTATTTTCATCATTTCCTTACGCCAAAATGCCCTAAACCCTCATTTCAACCGTCTCCTTCTCTCGATCTTGATCTCCTTCCCTCGATCTCCCTAACCCTCATTTCAACCGTCTCCTTCTCTCGATCTTGATCTCCTTCCCTCGATCTTCCTAACCCTCATTTCAACCGTCTCCTTCTCTCGATCTCCCTCTCCCTCTCTCGATCTCCTTCCCTCGATCTCCCTCTCCCGATCTCATCTTCTCAGTCACAGCAGGTTCGTGCTTCCCATCTGCTGATAAAGCACTCGGGCTCTCGAAGGAAAGCGTATTGGAAGGATCCAGAAGGCCAAGTCATCAAGAATACCAGCAGGGACAGTGCCGTGGCCCAGCTCAAAACCCTCAGGGAAGAGATCATCACCGACAAGGCTAGATTCGAGGACCTTGCTTCCCGCTACTCCGATTGCAGCTCAGCTAAGCGCGGCAGTGATCTTGGTCAGTTCTTCTCTTTCCCTCTTTTCATCCATCCATCAATCTAAATCTATACATCTTTCTACGGTTGAGATTTGATCCCGATGGAGTACTCTTTGGAAGTTTACCCAGGTTTCGGATCAATTGCTTTGTTTTCTTTGAGAGATGTGATTATATGAGTGAGAACTGTCTTTTGTTCCTGACGATTAATCTTCTTCTAGACTTTGATCTTACGGTGGATGGATCATCTCTCAGAAACCCAAGATATGTCAAAACTGGTACATATCGGCCTGATACTGACTGGTATTGTCCATGAAACATACAGCCATATCAGGCTGAAACAGCCCGATATAGGGTGATACGTCAATTTAGCTTCTCTGTAGTACAATGGCCACATTAACTAACTTCAGTATAGGATTTCCTGATGCTGTGACGTTCTGTTTCTCTGTTCTTCTTTCTGAAAAGTTTATTGGTGGTGGCTTTTAATTGCAGGGACAATCATGTGGAGAGGCTTATAGAAAAACAGATTGAAAAGGAGTAGGTGGAGTTCACGTAGTTGTTTAGATAATCCAATACCAATACCTTTGTACAAAAGAAGGAAAAAGAAAGAAAATTCAATTGGAGTATGGTGGAAATATCCCTTATAAAATCTAACCCTTCCATCGGAGACCTTTGAGTATAAAGTTGAGAAATAAAATCATCTAGGGTTCTCATCCATCTCCAGTTATTTAATGCGTAGAATCTTATATGCTGGGAATTTTTATGATGTGATCCATCCATAATGAGAAAAATCATATTAACGGTCTGGATGACTGAAGAATGGGTTCATAGTCGAAAATGGAAAATACAAAACTACATGACACTATGCATTTCTTTGTTGGAGGATCATGTAATTCCTTCTCATGGACGGGAAGACGTGTTGGGGTTTGATTGAATTTGATTCAGACACGTGGTGCTGCCGGAAAGAGATGGGACGACGCATACGGACGCCAATTGTGTACTGAGTAAACTCTCTAGCTCACTGTGATGTGTGGTTTCTATCCATTCTGTCCATTCATTTTTTCAATTCAATTTAGATGATGAGCCGAAAATTAAAGCATATAAAAAGCTAAAATAAACCACACCACTGGGAATAGAGAGGATAATAACGTCCACTCTTGAAACCTTCTTAGGACCTACAGTTATGTTTATTTGTCATCTAACCTGTTCATCAGCTCACCCAGATATGAATGCAGAGAAAAACGTAAATATCAGAAGGGAAAAGGATTGGAGTGTGGTGCCATCCAAGGTTGTATGAGTTGCTTCTACTAGTACTTACAGGCAAAAATCTTGTTTTCCCATGATCGTTGAGCCTCATCTCAGTTACATTAGACAACACATTCTCTCCACCGAGCTTCCAGAGTAACACTTCCTCACTGCTCAATACACCCAACCAATTAGTGGTCCATCACGTGGATGGGCCATATTTCAAAAACCAAGGGTAGTTATGGGTGCTTGATATTAATTGGATAAGTAGCCTGTTCAAATCATCATTCCACCCCTGCGTCTACAATTTCTCCCTTGAAAGGGGCCCATACTCGTATGTGTAGCAATACACCCTTTCAATCCTTTGTTTTTTTATTTTTTTATTTTTTTAATTCCTTGTATTGTTATCATTATTATGCTTTTCTTTTCCTTTTCATTCAAGAAGGCTAATGACACTGGCTTGAGGAATGATTGAAGGAGTGATCCGACCCATCCATCAGATCGGGCTTATTCTAAACATACGTGGAGCAAATCTCAGTCCAGACCACTGGCATGTGGGTCACATGCAAGAGTAGATTAATTGGTCATTTTTCCCTAACCCCCATCCCACTGGATAAGTGGACTAGACTGAGTTTTGGTCCAGCGCCTGTTCATGGTGGAACTAACCTGATGAATGGTCCAGATTTCACAAAGTATGTAGTGTTGGCAGGTATGCTACAAATCACAATCCTTAAAACATTTGCCTTATCATAAATACTCCCTTACCAGAATTAGTGGTGCCCAACAACTTCCTACCACCATTAAAATGCACTTTCACTGTGCATTTATTCCTAGCAGCAGTACAAGTTGGGAGCATGGTTGGACTTGACATTATTCCTGAAGAAACCCCAAGCCATTAAGCCCACTCACTACCATGTAGATGATGCATTAAATCCATCTCACTAATATAATGTATGCCAGTTTTAAGATATGATGTGTCAGCTTATATTTTGAACCATGATTTGGATATATTGTGCATTCTTTTAGAATATTTACTTCTTCCAGTTACATTCCTGCTCACAACATATATGCCTTGCTGTGATAATTGAAGTTGTAGCATCGTAGCATCAATTGTATGTCTAAGTCTTCATTAGATGAGGTACCTGGTCTGTGTGCTTCACTCCTCCACAGGAGTTGCTTTTAAACTACCATCCATAAATTTTGTATCTTTCAGTGATGCGGGCAGCTTTTCTTTTCACAGTCGTGGGCACCATCGGTTTTCTTGGTGTGTTGGCTGGCCAGCTTCCTGGGGTAACCATCATGATATGCTTTCATTCATTATACAACTTTCATCTATTATTACTTTGTAAGAAGTGTGTTGGACTGCAAATTTGTTTTGTATGTTAATAGAATATTGCGTTTTCTTTCATGTATAGAGCTGCTGATTTTCTATTACTTATGCAGTGTTCTTCTTTAGTTCATCTTACAAGAGGGGTTTGTATCGAATATCCATCCCATTACTATCATAGGAAGGACAGCTCATCATGGAGAGTTATCCAAAAGGTATATAACTGTTACATGCTTGAATGACATGTATATCGGTCTAGTCATAAGTGCTTGGGTGTTCAAGAGAACTGTGTCATATTACTCTGTTCAAATGGCACACATTCACTCCATTGCAGACTTGTTATTTGATGGCGTGAGGGCGTTCACTCAATTACTCTGTTCAAATGGTACAAGGATATAGCTCAGGAGCAATGGACATTGGATCAGGATCGAAATCTCCTTCGATGCAAGTAATGCAAGTTAATCTCCTTCAAAATCTCTCTTTCCAAAAAAAAAAAAAAAAAAAAAAAGAAAGAAAGAAAGAAAGAAAAATATCTATTTTGGTTCTTTTTATTGTTTAAGAGTGTTCAACAACGAAGATCCATTGTCAATTTAGTCTTTAATGGCTTCAAAGAATCAAATGGTCATGATCTATCAATGCTAATAGATTCTCAACTTTCAAAATATGTTCCTTTACTACTATTATTGTGATCATTATGTAGAAGATTCTTGCTTAGATTCTCAACATATCTTAGATACCATCCAGTTTCATCAATTTCAAAACATATATACTTTTGTGATGTCTTGAAATTAAACTTGATAACATATGAACTCTTATAGTGGAATACCTCTCATATTAACAATCTTTGTCGATTTGCTACAAATAGCAGATCTTGTTGTTTCTTGGAAGAACCTTCTTCATAATCTATTACAAATCCATTTGAAGTGGATTGGATAAACATTCATTGATTGCAAAAGAAACAAACTGAAATGGAAATTGCAGGTTGAGTTTTTTTTTCCTAGAGCTGCAATTTGTTCTGGATGTTATAATTGTTCTTATTCATTTTTCTTTTCCCCCTAGAGCTGCAGGTTGGTTTTGTCCCTTGACATGTGATCCATTTTTAGTGACTGTCTTTTTCTTTTTCTTTTTTTTCTTTTTTTTAAAAATAAAAAATAAAAAACATGAAGTGACTGATGTTTTTCACTGATGTCATATCATAAAATTATTGCCTAAGGATGCCAAAATTTAGTATTGTTTAGTAGTTTTGACTAAATCAGTTCATGTGCATGCATGTGCATCATATCAAGAGAATATGCTACTAAAGATTGGAAGAGTCAGTATTGTGGGGAGTTCTAGCATACTTCTTTCTTATTGAATGCATGACATTACGGTTTGCTCAAACTGCCATCAGGTGTGGTTGCATTTAATTACTCCCGTCTCATATTTTGATGTTTTATATGTGTGGTCCACAAGTAAAGATAGTCAGATAATCAAAATCGTTAGGGTGGTCTATTCTAAAATTACAAACTGACAGTTGAGATTTGAATTGTTGGTAGGGATGGTGTGGATGTGAGGGGCTACCTTTTGATTTGTGCAGGATTTTTAATCAATTGTGCCTAAACTTGGGCCTACAAACTAGCACTTCAGCCTTTTGACGCTACTCGTGCCACGAGTAGACCATATAGAGGATTTTATTTTTATTTTTTAATTATTTAGGACCATTTTCGACTTATTATTTCTTTTCTAGGTGACAGCGGCTCTTGCCGATACTGGTCTTGAGTCTTCCAATCTCATCGTGGGTGTTGATTTCACTAAGAGCAATGAATGGACTGGTAAGCTCCTGAATCTTGGCTCTGTGGTTCATTTTTCTGATGCTCTCTCAAATCCGTTCAACACGTTCCCCTTAACTAGATAGAAATGAACTTGGTAACAAGAGTAGGATATCAAATCTTACTCTTACCACATACTGATGTGCATGTATCTGGAAGATCTGGGCTGTTCATCAGGTTCTGCTCATCATGTGAGTGTCATAGCCCTACAATTCGGTCATTCCTATCAATGGGAAGTGCTGACATGTAAGTTGCATGTGGACTATCAACAAAATTTTCAATTGTCTATTTTGTATACAGGGATTTTACATCTCTAGCTGGATCCTTGCTGGGGCTACTCATGAGAATGGGGTTTTAAACCGTACTCTTGAGGGGCACATGTGTGTGAGATCCATGCCATTCTCAATTGGGCTCCACCACTGAGCTGATGTTCTCTTTCTTTTCGTAGTTGTCATGACTCCAGTGTTTTGGCTACTCAATGCTGATGCTCTTGATGCACACTTAATGTAGGTGAGCCGAAGTGTGAACATGGAGCCTGGCCATTTAAGTCCATAAGAACAGGATACCATTTAAGTCCACAAGAACATCTGCTAGAATGTTAAGTTTTCCTGAGATTCGGGGCATCCCCAAACTCACCCTCAGGCCCTGTTTTGTTTCCACTAAAAAATGGTTTAGTATCATTTTAGTTAACATTAATTGTGTATTAGAGATCATAGTTTATATTAATTATGGTTTATCAATATTATTTTTAATCATTTCCAAGATCTCTAATACATAATCAACGTAAATAAATAAATAAATAAAAGAAGAAGAAGAAGAAGAAGAAGAAGAAAAAAAAGAAGAGATGGAACTCATTTTAAGTGGGAACCAAATAGCGCATAGGCAAATTTTTTTTTTTTTTTTGACATTCTCGTATTGGCATTGAATTTGGTCTTTGTGGTGATTCCAATAGATTTAGATAAACATAAAGCAACAAGCGTGTTTGTGTTGGGGTTTTCTTTAAACCTCATCTGGTAACGTGCAATTTCTGCCCCTAATTCAACATTCATGTGACTATGGAGTCGGAATGTAGTCCTGCCTCATGGGCTGGGCTGGACTTAGGCATGCCTCAGCCTATCCTGTCCTGCCTCTATTTGCCAAGAAGCTACTGGTCAGTGCTATGTGGGACCCACTATGATGTACGTGTTTGATTCCACACTGTCCATCAATTTTGCCAGCTCATTTTAGGCCACAGGCCCAAAACTGAGGCAGATCCAAATCTCTCAGGTGGACCACACCACAGTAAACAGTGATGATTGAACGCCCACAGTTAAAAAACTTCTTGGGAGCCCGAGAAAGATCTAAATCTCAGGTGGACCTTACCATAATATGATGATCATATTTTTTATAATAATAATTTATTCTTTAGCGATTTTCTCAATAACATGATGAAAATACCCTCTTTCATGGTCCTAAGAGGTGGCTATTTGTCATTTGCAATGTCTCCATTCTCTTCCTATTGCAGTTCATCCAATCGCCCTGTTGAGTTTGCTACACCGCATGCATGAATGATCTGGTCTTACGGCGATTGTGGGAGTGCTTGCCTATATCCATGACAAAGATCTCTTTTTTGAGTTCTGCAGGTATGCTTCTTGGATTTTCAGGCTTTTGTAGTAGTATGGACCTCATGCTGACCTATATGCTTGTTCAGTTTTTCAAATTCATTTTAGATATTTTCAGTGATGCATAAATTTCAAATTCATTCTAGATATTGTCAATTATGCAAATTCAAGAGCAGGAGAGCTAGCTTGTATCAGGCCTCATTTCCAATTACTAGATATCTTAGAACACATTTCAAAACTGTGTTCTCTTCATTCCCTAATCTGATTGTGAGCTCGATATGTACAAAAAATAACAAAAGCATGGCTCTGTTTTAATTTTTAACTTAACAGGCTGCATGCAATTGAATGTTCATCCTTAGGAACTTCAATATATGGCTTGCAGAATTTATTTCAGTTGATAGATGTTTTTATTTATTTTTATTTTTTATTTAAGGTTTCTGGATGCAAGTTTAGTTTTCTAATTTCTAAGGTCAGTTGTACCCTGTCGCATAGTCAAGATAGTTTCCATCTTCTTCTGTCTATATTACCATAGATTCCAAGTTTTCGCAAAGAACCATCTAGCATTTCCCTTGGTGTTTCTTTCTCTTGCGAAAGTCTTTGTGCTTTTGTTGAGTCCACCAATAAATGTGTATTTTGAGACACACAAGCATTTTCCCCTGTGAGCTGAAACTCACTCGTGGACGTTTATTGTAATTCAAGATTCAATAATGCATTTGATGAAGGCCTTAGTTATTATTTCACTACGGATTTAAGAAAAAGGTAATGGGAGGATCCAAGAACCTCTAACAAACTTAGTTCCATAACTGTAATGGCAAGGAACCTCTAACATTTCTAACAAAGCCTTGATTGTTTGTTTGTTTTTTTTTTTTTTTTCGCACATGCTATACCCATTAGCATTTAGCGCCATTATGCTAATTGTAGTAGATGATTTAGCTGCAAACCACGATGTTATGCAGATAGTAGAGGTACCAATTATGAAGATTTATCTTTTTAAAACTAGTTTGTTGCAATTATTGTGATCTATCCTAGATGTTTATTTGTGTGCTCTATGGCTGTGGCACAGAATTATTGAGTTTCTTGGAATTTTGAATTGAGAAGCTTTTTAGGAGTCTGAAACTGAATTGAACTGCGATTAGCATGAATTGTGAACAACTCATCTACCGATTATTTTTGGTTCTTTCATGGTTTCAAAGCAATATGCCACTGAATCTTTTATGCTTTTAGAGAGCTCGGCTGTTATATCCATAACTTTCTTTAAAAAAAAAAAAAAGAAGAAGAAGATGAACAAGAGGTGATGGCGAGGGGAACCTTTGCTAATATTCGCATTGTTAACAAGCTCTTGTAGGGAGAAGCCAAAGACAGTTCACATTCTAATAGGCGAGAAGCTCTATGTTTTTTATACGGTGATGGTGAGTTCATTGATATCAAATTATACTATTCTTTTCACTTAGCTACATTTTTTCTTCATTGCTTCCTTTCACTTTTTACAATGACTGATCCCCTGAAACTGCTGTAGTTTACAAGTATTTTGCCTTGAAATTTGTTTTTAAGGGAAAAAATGGAAATAGATTCTTTAGGCAAGAAAAGGTTGTAGCATACAACCGCCTATAGGTGATTGGTTCTCTTTAAAATTTAGTCCTATTAGGACCTCTATCTGTTACTTATGGTCTATGAATGTAGAGCACGGATCGGTCGGGTCACGGGAAACAAGGATCTGCAGAAACGGCTCATTTGTTGGAATTGGCTCATTTGTTGCATGGCATCATTGCTTTTCTGAGTTCACCGATTAGCGACAATAGTCTAATACTTTTTTGGACACTCAACCTTTTTGGACTGTATATATGTTTTGATTGTATAACTTACTTGATTAGTTGTTTCTATAGACTTGACATGATAGATGTAATGCAGGTTTGTGACAAATGTGTTGATGGATTCGAGCATCACTGCATGGTAAAGAATTATATCACAGATACAACACTTTACTGAAAGTAGACTCTACCAGTTTGGCTAACACTGCATTGTTGTTGCCTATTTTCAGGTATCTGTATAGGAGAGATTTGCTTCTTGCATCAGAGTTAAATATCATGAATGATTATATGTGGTCAGGTTTTTTACTGAAATGGTGGGCTCTCTACAAGGCCCAAGAAGTCGCTGGGAGAATTCTGGCAGTCCAGCTGAGAGGAACGGTGTTCCTGAATTACTGGTTTGAGATGCTGGGACCTCGAGTCAAATCATCGATTCTGCTTGACACTGTCGATATTACGGACCCCACTCTGGTTTTGATTGGAAATGGAGTTGTGATTGCAGAAGGGGCGATGGTTCAAAGCCATGAGGTGAGGGATGGAGTTTTAAGCTTCATGCTGGTAAAGATTGGCCAGAATGTTTCGGTCGGTCCTTACTCTGTGATTCAGCAAGGAAGTGTTTTGGGAGATGAAGCTGAGGTTCCTCCCTTGCAGAAGACAGAGAGAGGAAAAACTGTGTTTAGAAACCAAAAGGCTGGTAAAATTCGGAAGGTATGCATCTGAAGAAACATCTTAAAACTTCAAAATTTCATCTTTTTTACTGCTTTTTCTGTATCTGTTATAAACATCAAATAAATAGGTCATATTCAGTCTTTCAGCTGAATGTGAGCATTAAAATCCTGCCGATGAAACCCGTTCTTCCTTCCACTTGCAGGACGAAATGCACTCAGAGCTCTCGATTACACTTACTGTCTTTTACCACGTCATGGGCATCTATGCAGTTGGTTTCCTCAGTTCCCTCTCTGCAGCTATCCTTTACTTCCTCTACATCCATTTATACAGAGTTTCTTTTACTTCAACATTGATATGGTCATTTGTCTTTTTAATGCTACTGTATTCATAAATTTGTCACTGTAACTCCAAGATAATGGTGGCTTAATGTTGCTGAGGTGAACTACTATGATCTATTTCTCAGTTGCAAGTATTGCTCATTATCAATCTTTTGTGCAGGTTGGAGTGGCTGCCTTTGACCTAAGGTTAGCCTCACTTCATCGTTCACAATACATTGAAACAAGCAGTTCGTATCAAAATACGAAGGCTCTACTACATTTTTATGATCCCATGGTGATCATTGTCCACCTGAACAAGCTTGCACCAGATGGTATGGTTAGAGTTTCGGAGCTGGTTGATAGATGTTATACATCAACCAAGAATGTGCTGATTCTTGATGACATTCTGGGTTTTGATAGTCTTCTTTCAAATGTTCACCCTAACACTAAATTGCGCAGGTTATCATGGCTCGTGGGTGCTTTGATGATACTAAGGTTGTAGAAGAAACCTCTTGTTCCTTTGATTTTTTTTTTTTTTAAAGGATTTTGGATGTCATAATTATGTTTATAAGTAGCTTTTCATCAATGTTTCACAGGGAGCTGTGCTGGTTAAAAGTTTGGCTGCCAAGGAACCATCTGCTCTTGCCTTGGATACTTATTACAAGTAGTATTATCTCTATTTGGCTGCTGCTGCTGCTGCTGCTACTATCAAATGGTAATCCAATTCTGCATGCATTTGAGTTCTACCTATTTTTCTATTCATGTTGTAACTTCCACTCAAGAGCGTATCTGATATAGAGTGGATGATCCCAACCAATAATGAATGAGATCAACGCCCCCAAAAGAGGAAGAGTTGAGAAGTGTGTGCATGTAGACAATGAGTTGAGAAGTGTGTGCAGGGTTAGGCATGCAAGACTCGGTACTGAGTCGGGTCGAGTTCAGGTTAGGTCGATTTCAAAACCGGATCGAGTCAGGTCAGCCCTAACTCGGTCCAACTCGACTCAATGCCCAGCTCTAAATTTGAGTGTTCTAGTTGTAGCACCTATGCTTTCAATCTGTGTTCTACATGCCAAATAGGAAATTACTGTGTAATCCGCTGCACTTTAGTAGTCAGGATCCCACTAAAATACTGATATACATGAGGTGAGCATTGAATATTTTTAGGGTCCATTTGTCTACGGATGAAATGGTGATGATCACTGATCTGGGAACAATCATCTCATCTTATTACAGCCCAAATGGGCTGCATCAACATACCTGCACCTGTCACATTGCTTTTACCTTAACTGCACAAGTGTTACCCCAGTTTTGTGGGGTTGGATCCAATTCCAGGTGCAACAAAATCTTCCTATGCACTGAAATGATTGGTGTAATTTCCTATGCAATTTAACTGCAGAAGTGCTACCCCAGTTTTTTTTCATTGAAAAGAGAAAAGCAGGTTGCAGAGTGCAACCAGTTATAGGCGATCAGTCCTCTCTTTATGCTGTCACTGGGCCTGTTGGGCTTCTAAGTGGCCCCTGTTACTATGGGTCGATTGTGGTTTCATAACTATCTCCACCAAGGCCTAGCCCATGCCGAGTCCCTGCCCATTTTTGGCTGTTGAGAGCTATATTCCATGATTTTGGGGGTTTGCAGGCCAGGCCTTGGTCTCAATTTTTGGTGACCAAATAAAGAGCCTGGACAGGGGCTGATAACATTTTTACCTGTGCAATTATTTTGCCTTTGAGATTTTGCAGGACATTGAATGAGACTTTTAATATAAATATGGTATTTTTGCAGATGGAATACTAGGCCTGAAGAACTAGTGGAAGAGATCGCTCGGGTTGTGGGGGATGGACGAGGAGGATTTGCAGAGGATGTCATATTTGAAGGCAGAGTGATCATTCTAAAAAAGAGCAAGGAATTGTTGGATTATAGAAGCATGGAAATGAAATGTTGTATTGAAATTGGAAATTGGAATTTAAATTGAAGTGTACTAGAAAAGAAGGAAAAAAACTAGTGTGAATCATTCTATTGTCCTTTTCTTCTATTTGTGTAATTATCTGGCATATAATACAAGTAGATTACATACCCCACTCTCTCTCACATACAATGAACAATGGGGTTTAAATTTCTTCTTAAAATTCCGTCCTAAAATTTGACCGTGGGCAACGTTCATGAGCATTCAAAACCGTTTCTAAAATTTTTTGGTCAAAATGTGACCATTGGCACCAGAACGGTTTAAAACCGTTCCTAAAATTTCGTTTCTAAAAACTGAAACGGTACCCAAAACGGTTCTGAACCGTTCTTGATTTTCTGCGACGCCTCATTCAGGAACGGTTTAGTACCGTTCCTGAAGCATTTAGGAACGGTTTAAAACCGTTCCTAAATGACGATTTTGGTGTAGTGACATTATCAACAGGTTGGATGGAAAGTAAACTTTATGGTGGGCCCCACATGGGACCCACAGTGATGTATGTGACTTGCTGCCACCGTCCAGGCGGACGGTGGAAGCCCACTATGATGTATGTGTTCCAGCCGCATCGTCCATACCAGGACGGTGGGACTCCCTTAATGTTTGTGTTATATCCACACCGTCCACACCTGGACGGTGGGACCCACCATGATGCATGTGCTACCTCCAAACTGTCCACCCATTTTGTGAGCTCATTTTATGATATGCGGCTAAAAATGAGACAGATTTATAGTTCAAGTGGATCCCACCTTGGTATATACATGTGGTTCATCTTGAGATTATTTGTGGTCTTCCATTGAGGCCCACCTTGGTATGTGGTTGAGGCCCATGAGATTAGGCCCATTTGACATATATAAGGCCCATATGATTAGGCCCATTTGTATGTATTCTAAGGTCCATGTGATTAGGCCCATTAGGATGTATTAAGGCCATGGGTTGAGGCCCATTGCGATGTATTCAAGGCTAATGGATTATAGCCCATTGCAATGTACTTAAGGCACATTAGTACAGCCCAATTGATGTGGCCCACTTGATTTATATAAGGCTCATATGAGGTGGCCCAGTTGATATATCTAAGGCCCATGGATCGAGGCCCAACGGGTTGTCCTTAGGGTCCATTGCAATGTGTGATTTCTCCATGGTTATGGCGGGCCATGCCTTGGGAGCAATGTTAGTTTGACGTCCACATTGTAAGAATAATGTTGGTTTAATGTCCGCATTATAATCTCCCTAGGCCCATTTATAGGCCCGTGCTTGTTGTGCGTAGGCCATCCAAACCCACCTTTGTGTGAGGATAGTTCATCATCTCATAGCATGCTTAGTGTAACTCCATGACTCATACTCATACGCATCATCTGTATGCTTGATGTGAGGGATGTTTGATCATAGCATAAGCCAGTTAGGCTGAGACATTTACGGGACTCCTGATGAGAGGAGTGCCCCACATGATCACGCGGTACGCGCTGGATTACTGCATGATTTGATGGTGTGACTCATGCATTTCACATTGTGTGTCATGATCACTGCACGCCCTAGCGACATCAGGGTCGTGGCCTCCACAGGCACATCGTGGACGGCCGTATCGGATACCGAAAATACATTGTTCTAGCACTATGGGCACTTAGGATGTCCTTGAGTGAAAGTCCCAGAACCTTTTTGGTATCAGGGGATGCTCCAACGTCTAGACCGAGTGGATACACGAGCGCCCGAGTGCCAAATACCAGTAGGTCGCGTCTCCCACTGTGTCGTGGTCGGTTGGAAGGGGGTGTGGCCTTATCCGCTTGAGTGAGGGGGCTATAAGCTAGGCTGAGTTTGACCAGCTCGCAAATGTGTCCGCTATCGACGAGCCGGGTAGGTATTGGCAGACTACTGGTCAGGCGGATAGTGTGGTCTCTTCCACTTACTTAACTGTGCAGCTAGGGAGGAGGCAATCAGTGTGAGGTGTATTAGACCCCGGTGATATCCAGAGAGGAACTGTACTGATATGTGTACATGATGAGGACTGACATGCTTGTTTTGCATCTTGCATATGGCATTCGGCTACGTAGGCCTTGCATTACGTCGGTATGGCCGATAGCATTCATGTTGCATCGCAAGGCCTTGGTATCGCCTATAGCATTCATGCCTTGCATTATATAGCTTTGGTACAGCTGATAACATTCATGGACTTACCGGATACTTCCGCATTACTCTGATATTGCACACTTGGCGTTTGCCATTCGCACACACCTACACCACCCTCTAAGCTTTTGTAAGCTTATGCACGACCGTTGCGTGCAGGTAGCGTTGGACAGCAGTAGAGGCAGGAGTGCGGAACAGATCATTTTGGAGCCTTTTGATCATCATGTATTTTCCTTTCCACATTGTACTTAAAAGTTTTTTATATAGTGGATATGTGGTATTGCTGTTTTGTGACTTGGTTATGCTTGTGGTTATGCTCCTTTACAAAAAAAAAAAAAAAAAAAAATTCATACTGAAAATCCTCCTTGTAGGATCCCAGGATCAGAATCTGGCGTATGGGCGCTGGAAGCCGAGAATGGGGTACTACGGAGGCTGTCGGCGCCGGATTCGGCGATCGGGGATTTTGTGAGCCCGGTTTCCGAGTTTGGGGCGTGACATAGGCAGAATCAGGTCACCTTAATGGTGGATTTCTTGGTTGTGAACTACCCATCAACTTACAATGTCATCCTCAAGCAACCCTTGCTCAATTCTATAAGAGCCGTGGTATCTACGTACCACTTGATGATGAAGTTCCCCTTCGTAGGAGGGGTCGGCTACTTCGAAGGAGACCAGTGAAAAGGCCTAGCTATAAGTCCTAGAGGGGGGGTGAATAGGACTATGCCAAATAAAACTTATAACAACGGAATTAAAATGAATATGATAGCTAAAATAAATCACAATGCAGGAAAGTAAAATAACCTCAAAAATCTGATCTTGAGGGATTGATACAAATGTTGTTCTAAGGACAACCTTTCACCAAAAACCAGAGTTTATGGTAGGACAACCTTATTTCTAGAAAGATCTTTGTATCAAATCTCAAACCAAAGAGGAATACAGAATTAAGCACAAATTAAAATAAACTGTAATCACAAATGTATTGTTCTAGGGACAGCCATACACCATAAAAATGGCAGGGCAACCTTGCTGGAACAACTTTAAAAGAAATTGAATTTTAAGCAGATAAAGTAATAGCTGAAAGTAAATTCTAAACTATTACAAAATTCCCACAATGCTTGAATTAAATGATTACAACATTCACCACCACACACATCCCACAAATAAATATTAAAGATTAGAAATGTAAACCATTCAACCATAACACAAGGGATTATAGTGGTTCACCTGTGTGTTCACCAACTGTTAAACAACATCCACACAAAATGCTACTCCACTCTAATATCCTCACACAGGGGATATTAGCGTTCACTCACAAAATAGGTTTTCTGAGTTTACCCAAAACCTTTACAATTGTGTCTTTGTCGTGGGCTTACACAATAAAAAAACCCCACTTCTGAGTTTTCCTGGCTCTCCTCAGATAACCAATATAACAAGATTTTTCTGGCAAATCTTGAAAGAAACTAAAACTGAAAGGAATTTACAATTAAATGTAAAATACCTGATTAACTCCTTCGTTGTAGCAGCCCGGTAGAACCAAATCAGAGTAGATGATTGAATGTTCAAGTTCAATGTCCAGTACTCAATTATAATGGTTCTAGTTCTAATATATTTTAAAATTAGACCAACTAGGGCTTGCCTTAATTGATTTTGATTCCAAAGAAAGGGAATAACAATTCCTCGTATCAAATTAGATTGGAATAGTAGAAACAAAATCAATTAAACAAAGCTAAAGAAAGAGAATATAAAATAAGCACACTTAGCTTAGATGGAGCACAAAATTATTTCTCAGAAGTTCGACGAAGATTGGCTTAAAATGGAATAATAAAATTGCTTTTATTCTTCTGAGTTTCGTACTCTATTTATAGGTGAGCAGATCGCATCTTCGACTGGTCTAAGGAGCTCTTCGACTAGTCGAAGAAATACAATTTGAAAAAATCGGGCGCGATAAGCTTTGACCGTTCTACGACTGCCCGGTCGAAGGCCTCCTTCGACCGGTCGTAGGTCACCTGATTTGGTCGAAGGTCTCCTTCGACCATTGGTCGAAGACCTCGTAAATTATCGCTGGACTTTGAGTCGAAGAATTACGACTGGTTGTAGAAGAAGTCGACACTATTCCTTCGACTGGTCGAAGCCTAACAGATTTTATCCGAAATTTGTAACAACCTTACGACCGATCGAAGAACTTCTTGGCTGGTCGACGAGCTAGGACTAGTCGAAGAAAGCCTAGGACAAGTCCCCGAACAGCCCAAAAACAAGTGTCATATACATATGACTTATGTATCCAAAATGACCTACTTCTAAGGTCAACCTATGGTCATTCAATAAAGAAGTAAGGACATTGAAAACATTAGGAACAAGTGACCTTGAAGTTTAAGCCTTGAACTCTTGATGTAGCTCAACCTTGAAAATGTCTTGAGTTCTATAAGAATTGCCTTGTACTCTTCTTGTAGTCTTGCATTCTTGAGTCACGTCTTGAGAGCAATACTTGAAGTCAAGGTTGATCTTTGTACTAGTAATATTCACTTGTTGTGAGCTTTGCTTGTTATGAATGTTGAACTTTAGAAAGAGCTTCACTAATGCAAGTTATATAACAGTGTTTTTGTCACCACTAATTTTGACAACATACAGGGATATAAACTATAGCACTTACAACCAGCGCGAGACTCGGTGTTGCTATTCGACCACAGTAAGGAAAGGGACGCCCAAACAAGCTCTTACAGTCAACATGCTCCATCCTAAGGAGGATTCCTCGGAGGGAAGTTCTCCTATGGAACATCTCCTGACCATTCCACTCGATGAAATCGACCTCACCAGGATAGTCTAGCTCGAGTCGTCTTTGGCCTCGGATCAACGAGAGCAAATGATGGAGTTCCTCTAACAGCACAAACATGTCTTCGCTTAGTCCCATCTAAATAGTTATGCATCGACCTTGAGGCGATGGTCCACAAGTTGAACGTAGATCCAGACTATAGGCCTGTCAAGCAAAAGAGAAGGGTGTTCGAGCCTGAACAATATATCGTGATTGCCGAAGAGATTGGCAAACTCCAAGATGCGGGGTTCATCGAAGAAATTCATTATCCAGATTGGATCACCAATGTGGTGTTAGTCAAGAAATCCAATGGGAAATGGCGAGTCTACATCGATTATTCTGATCTGAACAAAGCTTGCCCCAAGGACAACTTTCCCCTCCCCAGGATCGACCAACTGGTCGACAGCATAGCCGGACATGAACTTCTGACATTCATGGATGCATATTCAGGTTATAATCAAATAGTGATGTACTCCTCAGACAAACAGAAGACGACTTTTGTCAAAGATAAAGGTCTCTACAATTACAAGGTCATGCCTTTCAGGCTGAAGAACGCAAGGGTGACATATCAACAATTGGTGAACAAGATGTTCGATCAGCAAATTGGTTGGACCATGAGGGTTTACATCAACGACATGCTAATAAAAAGCATTAGGGCGGCCAGCCATATAACTAATCTCTGCGAGACTTCCATCCTGAGGAAATATAAGATGAAGCTAAATCCAACCAAGTACGCATTTAGTGACAGCTTAGGAAAATTCTTCGGCTTTCAGGTCAGCAAGAGAGGAATCAAGGCGAATTCAGACAAGATTAAGACCCTGTTGGACATGAGATCTCCTCGGACTTTGAAAGAGATCTAGTGCCTCACCGGAGAGTAGCCGCCCTCAACCGATTCGTCTCCAGAGTAACCAATAAGTGTCTCCCCTTCTTTCGACAATTGAAGGGTAATAAGAATGCAGAATGGACCCCGGACTGCGAACGGGCGACCAACAGTTGAAACAGTATCTGGGGTCGCCCCCACTATTGTTGAAGCCAAAAAAAGGGGAACAGTTGTTGCTCTACTTGGTGGTATCTATTTCAGCCGTAAGCTCGGCCCTTGTCCAAGAATCCAAAGGAAAGCAACATCCTATGTATTACGTCAGCAAGGCACTGGTCCTTGCTGAAACTCAATATCCAAGCCTTGAGAAGCTCGTTCTGGCCCCGATTGTTTCTTCCCAGCGACTTTGCCCTTACTTCCAAGCTCACACTATTGTGGTCCTTACCGACCAACCTCTTCATTAAGTGCTTCAGAGGCCTAAGGTGTCAGGACGACTGACCAAGTGGGCAATTGAGCTTAGCAATTTGACATCAAATACCAACCTAGAACTGCCATCAAGGGCCAAGTAGTGGCCGATTTCATTATAGAGTTCACTGCTCAAAGCGACAAAGTGGGAGTGGCTGACTCGGAAGAATCCACCAATCTCGTAGAGAATTTCAATCGGGATGTCAGGATTTTCCAGATTCGCTCGATCGAGGACGCTAAAGAAAAAAATGTGATTTCAAACAATTAGAACTTGTATGTGGATGGGTCATCTAATTCGAAATAAGGTGGAGCAGGAATTATCCTCCTAGCCCTTGACTTGACAACCTTCTAGTATGTTATAGGACTCGGCTTCCGAGCCTCAAACAATGTAGCTGAATATGAGGCATTGCTGGTAGGGCTCAGGCTAGCGGTCGCCATGGGAGTCCAAACTCTCGAAGCTCGATGCGACTCACAACTCGTTGTCAATCAGATATCAACAGAATACCGGCAAAGGAATCTAGAATGCTGTCCTATCTGAGCAAAGCTCAGAAACTTATCAATATGCTTCAGAAGTGCAGTATTAACCAGATCCCGATTGCCGAAAACTCATGGGCCGATGCCTTTGTGAAGTTAGCCTCAACAATGTATAGGGTTGTTTCGAGGATCATCCCAATAGAGTTCCTCAACAAGCCAAGCATCGATCACATCAACCATGAAATCATTCAGCCCGTACACGCGACCTCAAGTTGGATGGATATGATTACTAAGTACATCTGAGAAGGAAAGTTGCCCGAGGATAAGTTAGAAGCGCGACGTCTGAGGCTTAGAGCAGTTCGACACATAATCATTGAAGCCGTTCTGTACAAGAAGGGATTCTCCCTGCCATATTTGAGGTGTCTTCGGCCAAATGAGGCGGACTATGTCTTGCAAGAAATTCATAAAGGAATTTGCGGCAACCATTCTGGTGGTCGAGCCTGTCTCATAAGATCATCTACAAGGATACTTCTGCCCGACGATCTAAGAGGACTCTAAACGTTTTGCCCAAAAATGCGACAAGTGTCAAAGGTTTGCAGCCATCCCCAGGAACCCGTAAAAGAGCTGACCCCAATGAGTGGACCATGGTCATTCGTTCAATGGGGGATCGACATTATTAGACCATTGCCTCAGGGCAAAGGGCAAACCAGATATGCAATCATGACGGTTGACTACTTCATGAAGTGGGGGGAAGCTGAGCTCGTTGCTAGAATCACCGAGCAGAAGGTGACCAATTTCATGTGGAAGAATATTGTCTGTCTGTTCGGCATCCCGCATACCATTGTATCAGACAATTTGACAATTATATGTTTAGAAGTATATGTCAAAGGCTCGGTATTAGAAATGCCTACTCGTCACCTCGGCACCCTCAGTCGAACGGGCAAGTCGAAGTGGCGAACAAGATAATAAAGAACCATCTCAAAACCAAACTTGAGAAAGTGAAAGGCGCCTGGGCCGAGGAGCTCCCATTCGTGCTATGGACATATAGGACAACAACACGATCTGCAACAGGAGAAACTCCATTTTCCCTCTCTTATGGAGTGGAGGCAGTCGTCCCAATTGACATAGGGCTCCCTATGGCATGAGTACGATCTTATCGGGAGGACCAAAACGTCGAGCAAATGGCAACAAGCCTTGACCTCCTCGTAGAAGCAAGGGATACTATTAAGCTTAGGATCGCGGCTCGGAAGCAACAAGTCGCTCGATTCTTGTAACGCCTTGAAAATCGGGGGTCGAGTGTAACTCAACTCTCGAGTTCCAACGCATCACTTATGCAACATATTTAATGATGTTTGAATGTTGTCTGTGTTAGAGCAATAAACATGAATAAGATTATACCAAAACAGTAATTCATACTCTAGGTCAATTGTATAAAAGCAAGCGGAAGACTGAACTATATATATATGTATGTAAAGAACAAAATAAACGTTTCATTCTCTAGAGTATGAATCCATCTGAGTCACCATAAACATGTATGTTTTATAAACAACATATCAAAAATAAAACTAAGTACAATACCTGCAAAACCCGCCAGTCCTGACAGCCTAGTCGAAGCCGCCAGAGAACTGCATATACGAGAACTCCTTCTGGTCCTCGTCATAATCAGGCTCCGCCTCCAGAGTTGTCGGCTCGCCTAAACCTGAGACAGAGTCTGGTTGGTGTGCGCAACACTGTCCGGTAACGTGGGAGTGAGTAGCTAACTCAGTGGAACAATAAGGCATAAGTTATCATATTATCAATGCAGTCAAGTAGTAATGATAAGCAGGAAGTCAAACACTCCTAGTTACTCTTATTAATGCAAGTATGTATGCAGGTATGGTGGATGCCCTCACTGACATACTTTCTCATGCGAGACCATCTCACGCTCGTGGCATGCTTACATCCCACAGTGCTCCACATCTTCCAGGCACATGCGATGCATGATGAGCATGATTACCGAGTTTTTAAATAATCCATTTCAAACAGCAGGATCGGGAAACTAAGGTACCTCCCTTGTATCATTCCCAAACATGATCCATTCTAGGGTCGTCAGTCCTAGTTAATATCAGACGATGGTGTGTTTTCTAGGTCACTGCAGAGGCTGCCAGGGCTGTTACACACAAAGGTTGCACCGCTCCCCCATCACCCCTTAAATGATTCATCACAATACAGAAACAGGCCTAGTTCATACTCTATATATCGTGGCGAACCCTAAGGCGCATTGCGACTTCAGAATATGCTCGCGGTCACTACAAAGGGCTGCCAGGGCTGTTACGCACAAAGGTTGCACCACTCCCCCATCACCTTATCAATGTAGGCCGACAGCTCGACCACGGTGTCCCATACCACCATAATCGGCTCACGAGTTAAGTTGCTCACTGGTCACTACGGGGAGGCACGTAGCCCCAGCGTAGGCCGACAGCTCGACCACCGTGTCCATACCACCATGCCCAGCTCATAAGTCTTAGCGGATCGAGGTACCATGGTTAACGGAATTTTCACTGGTAAGTTTGGTACCCTAGGTTCAAACATTAGCGACCAAACATGGTGAACATACATAAGACACACGGGTTACTTGACGTGTTTGGCTGGCTCGAGCGCACAACAAGTTGGGCGATATGAAGCGTAGAAGCACCTCGTGTGGCCAACCACTATCGCCAACCGAAGTACGATACGGGTTCACCAACACATCATGTGTGGCGAAACGAATCTCAACCACAACTCCAAGTCTGATACCGGATGCCTGGACTATGGACATAGTCCCAAGCTCAATCAATTCCTAACCATAGCATGTGAAGTACAGCATGATAACATGGTAATTCAAGAACACTAGCAATCATGTTATAAAGCATGTCATAAAGCATGTTAATAAACAAGTTACAAAGCATATTCAAAAGCATGTTGTAAAGCACTATACAAATAGGGATACAAATACATATATTTCATAAGTGAGTGGTTAGAGTAAACAACCACATGGAGGGTATCATACATGACTCTAAGGTAGTTGAGAACCCTATCTCAGCACCTACCTAAGGCACTAACGCTTAAGCACTTACACTCACAAGCAATTTCACCAACACTTGGAATGCACTATTTCAACATACATGACGTATGTTAGAGGAAAGTGCACTAGGGTTGTCCCTTTACCAAACTAGTATTTTATACGTATATATCATATTCATATAGCAAATAATCATGATAATTACATCAGCAAAATTTATACGCATGGGGTATTTTCTAGGATACCCAATTTCGACATACATAGTATTTACGAGGGAACTTGTATTACGGCGATTCCTTTCGCCAAGCAATTATTTTATGCACACATAATATATTTATACAACAATTAATCATGACAAACACCTCGCTAAAATATACATGTATACGGTACTTCTTACAATACCGTATTTCTACATACATAGTGTTTATTAGTAAACATGTATTTAGGCGAATCCTTTCGCCAATTAAGTATTTTATCCATATGTCATATATCCATACGACAAATAAACATGTCAAACACATTTTCATAAAAAATACGTATACGGTATTTTATACGAATACCTAGAGTATGTGAAATTCCAAATTCTACAATTTTAATCGAAACAGAAAACGGAAAGCACTTTGTACATGTGCAATTGCATGCAGATCATGAATCTACCATTATCTGACATTGAAAGCGTTGAAAACCGTAACCTATACACCTAAAGTCCTCACCTTGCCTCTTGAAATCTCAACGGATCAGCAAGGTTTGATGGGCTTCCGTATTCGGGAGTTTTCTAGCCTAAAGAGGGAAATCGGTTAGCTATTTCATAACCTGCAGCCTACACTCCTCAAAACAGGTCTAGGGTTAGGATTTATTACCTTAAAACGGAGTCGGTGTCGCCGGAAAAACGTCAAGGAAGGGGTGGTGCAGCCCGTGGGGTTATTTACAACAGTAGGAGGAAGATTCTCCCACTTCTCCTAAGCTTTCTCTCTCTTTTTTTTCTCTCTCTCTCTAGAGTTTTATCCCAAATTCGTATGGCTTTGAGAGGGGCTGTTCTAAGGCCCTTATATAGCCTTAAACCTCCCCGGAACAGACTCCGATTCAAGAGGTACGACTATTATAAGCAATTCGGCGCTTTTCCAGCTCAAAAGAGTATTTCTGGCAGTCCCCCTTGAGCCAAACGTCAGACTTAAGCTCACAACTCATGGATCTACGTGGGATTACGTTTTTGACTCGATTGGATTCCCAGATCACACGGAGCGGACCACTTTCAGTTCAACGGTCAGTGGGCCACGATCCGAAATTCCAAGTACATGTAAATGTACCTAAAATTTTCCTGATCCGAGGTTGTAATTTGGTCTGATTCTAACGGTCTGGTTGCTTAATACTGATCTGCACACAAATGGTGCCAGATCACTATTCAAGATATTTATTTTGTAAAGGAAATGGTGGTTTTCACACTCCCTCGCTCCGGACGCGATCGAATGGCCGTGGGACTTTGTCTGGACTTGATTTCCGAGATGGTTGTCAAGCCCAGTGAGGCGGTCCTAGTTCCTTAACTTCGTGTTAATCGGACTTCCGATGTGCGGTCTAGACCTAATACGAAGTTTCAAGTCATTCCCGAGAATAGCCGGGTAATGAGTTTGATCCTAAACTTTATGGTAACCTAGTGTCAATGATTCTATAAGTTTTAGGTCTTGCAGATCGTATTTAAAGTGATTCTAACAGATTTCATGGCTAATCTAGTTTAGCACTTAGTTAGCTTTGTTAAATTTCTAAAGGATTTAATCCTAAGTGATTTCTGGTCGAGGTGATACTCGAACCCTTGTACGAAAATTTACGGGTCGTTACAATTCTACAACTCTAGGGTCAAGAAGAGGCAATTTTGACAGGGAGACCTCGTTCTCCGCAAGACATTCCAAAATACTACGGAACCCAGAGCAGGGACCTTGGGACCAACCTGGGAAGGACCCTACCGAGTAGTCAGCATGAACAACTCTGGCTCATATTGACTTGAAGACCTGGAGGGCCGACCTTTACCGCACCCGGGGAATACCGAGCATTTGAAGATCTACTATGCGTAGAAAAGATTATAACAAAAGGCGATAAAGGTCGACACCTGTTTGTGAAGAATCTACTCTTTAATAAAATGTATTCCTCGACATGAAAACTTCTAACCCTATGTGAGGGCCTCCTATTGGAGAAAATCCCATCTAATGAAATGACTGTTAAAGAAGTGGTTGGCTCATTAAAAAACTAAACAATCCACAGAGGACATTCTGCAGAGAACTGATCCTCTGACGACCTGACCCTTAAAGAAGAGGTCGGCTTGTTAACTATAATCAACAACAATGTTAAAAATGAAACAATGTAAACAACCATTCCACGACCACAATCAAACACATAGCATAACTACTAAACGAGTATATAAAAATAAAGTAAAAAATATTCTCCAAAATATAGTATTAATTTGTTTAAAAATTCCCAACAGGAAGTAAAAATAGATGGATCTCAATCTGCATGATGGGGGGGGGGGGGGGGTTAATCAGCAGAAGGGGCTTGCTCGGAAGGCCCGTCCATAGCCTCCTCACGAGCAAGTGCATCCATGTTGAGGGTCGGGTGGAGCTGCTTGACATCTTTTAGGTAAGCATCATAGCCACAGTGGTAGAGGCTCTCGGCCTTGGCAGTTCTTTCCGCTGAGGACTTGAACTCTTCAACGGCGGTAGCCCTAATCGATGCAGCCGAAGCATCAAACTCGGCTTGTTGAGCGGTCAAAGCCCTCTCGACCTCGGCAGCAACATCAACTTTCACCTACTTCAGATCTACCATCAACTTGGTGGCGTCGTTAACAACGGAGGAAAGATGGGCCTTCACCCTCGCTAGCTCAGCTTTAGCTGCGTCCAGGTGGGACTTAGTCCCGTTAAGCTAGGTCATTACCAAGCTCTCCTTCTCTCGGGCTTCCACCATTTGGGTCCTCAGAGCATCTCGCTCCTCGCCAGTGAACGTCAATAGAGCTTCGACCTCGGCTTTCCCCTTTCAAAAAGCTTCAATCTCTGCTGCCCTCTCCTGGAGAGTCGCCTCAGTCGCCTCCCTCTCCTTGGTCAACTCCACCACCTTCTCTCAAGTGGACAAGAACATAGGGACCTCCTGGACAAAAGAAAAAGGATAAATGAGCTCGCAATCAGGGAAACAACTCGGATAATGTAAAGAACTTACCCTATAGAAGACTGATGCAATATCAGTTAGGAAGGCCTAGGGGCAATAGGTGAAGAGCTTCGTGAACTTCAACTCTGAAACGTGCTTCGCCACCCAGTCGACCAAGTAGGATGTATGGTAGCCGGGTGGGAGTACCTCAACGTCCAAAGGTGAGGCTACAAAAGCCTGGGGCTGAGCCATAGGCACTTCGACACCCATGGCCGGCGAGCCAGCTTTGCTGACCAACTAGTTGACTTCCACAGGTGTAAGGCCAGGGATATCTTTTGCTACATCCTTGGCCACCCTCCTAGCCTCTGATAGGAAGGGAGCGACTGGTTCAGGAACCGCTTCTCTTTGCATCCCAGGCAGGGAGGATGGAGCGACTAGAGGCTCCTCAGCAACTTGGGCGGGCGGGGGCAGCATCGGATCTTGGCTTAATGATGGAAGAAACCACGTGAGCGGTAAGGGTTCCCTTCTTCCGGACAATAGTCTTAACACAAAGCATCTCCACGATGGAAGGGGGTTGCTTCCTCTTCCCGGCCCTTGAGGGTTTGGTCATACCTATAACACAATTTAAGTCAGGAAAGCATTAACATCAGAACTCTAAGTGGTAGACAAATACTTATCAAGAGTAGAAAGGAAAGGAGTAAATATGCAAAGCCCGGATTGGTGGAGAAGATCCAGAGTGATGAGCTAGTGCTAAATGCAGAACTCCTCTTTCAGTACCCTTGCCTTATCGACTTGGACACGGAGGAAAGGAGAGAGCTCGGGCGGACCCTTTGAGTAAACTGTAGGGCAATACAAATTAACTCGGCATTCTACAGAAATGCGAAGAAAAACAACAAAGAGAAAATAGATTTCTCTCGAAATCCGACCTGGAAGAGAGAATTTGGTGTGCACTCTGACCCGAAGACTACCGAGCTCGGCGGCAGACACTTCTATTCCCTCGATGCCCAAAACCACTTATTCTTCCAATCCTTGTTGGAGGACGGAAGCTTGACAATGAGGCCCGGACCACGGTGCGCCCTTGTCCAAAAATAGTACCAGCATGGCTCCATTTGATCATGCCTGGCTTGGTACAGGAACATGAATTTATCTAGTGTCAGCTCTTTATTCTTGAGTTGATACTAGATAATATAAGTAGCAAACAGCGACCTCTAGGCATTCGGGACGAGCTGCCCTGGAGCCAACTTCAAATGCACGGTCATCATCCGAATGAACGGATGGATCGGAAACTGAAGCCTGCACTGGAGGGCGCGGATGGAGATAACAAAATCCCCTTCAGTCAAGTCCCTGGAGAAGTCGAGCAAAGTAGGGCATCGAATAATCACAGAGTCCAGGAGCTGAAACTTTGCATGGACTCCGGCCATTTCGGCTTCAGTCATGACTGACCCCCCGAGGATGAGCTCAACAGGTCGTCCAGCTTGTGGCTCAGCAGCCAACCTCACAACTGTAGACCGGGCCACCTTCTTGGTACCTTTAGGCCGAGCAGTAGCCTTCGAGCTCTTGGCCTTCTTAGCCCGAGGATGAGCAGTAGCCTCAATAGGCCAAAGGTGCATGACAGTTAGCACCTCCGCTAAGGCCTTGACCCTAGAGCTTATGCTCTATGGGTCGGTGTCATCACCAAAGGCATAAACCTTATGAACATCTTCTGAGCTATTCGACATCGGAGTCTTGATAGAAAAAGGTATAAAAGCAAAGGGAATGGAATAGAAAAGTCTAGGGAATGGGATGGACTCACCGAAAATCGTCTGCTCCAGAAGCCTGTCTGCAAATAAAGTCTCTGAGCAAATAATGAAATCATCAGAGGAGGAAATTGTTTTTATAACAATGATCGGTGGGATGTAATCATGGCAAGAGTTGATTGTTGAAGGCAAAGAGCCACATCTCCGAGCACCTCCTTATATGTGGCAGCGACCGGTTAGCCTGGTGGATACGAATTCTCAAGCTGAGCATAACAACATTAAATGCAGCAAGTGAAGAGTCGTTTCCTCATCCACCACACTACACGTGGCAGCTCTCAGTCCATCTCGCCACTATGCATTCTCATCCTCTACCACGCGTCCTCCCATTACAGGCCTGCATATGAAAAGACTGTCGCCGCAAAGTATGACACCTCAATAACGCCAGACCATCATTGCGAATCCTCCTTGATCCCATGGCCAACACTAACCATCAGGAGAAGTGTAACAGACTATTCATCAATGCATTTACTCCTCAAGTTCGCACTGCAAACTCAATGAGTAGGGGGCATCTATTATGGAAAATGTAGTTCGACCACTATCAACTCGGCTCGGTGACTTTACCATTGAAGGGAGTGACGTATAGTTAGAACCTGACCCGATCAATATGCGGTTTCGAGCAATGCGAAATACCAAGCTTCTATTCAATATTAACTTGTCAAAATGCAAGAGACCCATCAGAGTTAAGGAGTCGCCCTGACGAGCAATCTGGACGGACAGTCACGTCTAAACTGAAATATCTACTTGTCACATCCCATCCATGCCAAGATAGGATATGTCATGCTCAGCCAACCGACGAAGCTCGGCATAGGTGAGCTTGACTTGAGGACATCCTAGGTAGCTCGACGATAAGCTCGGGTCGAACAGTCCTCGGTTGGAATGAGCTCGGCTCGGAAGATCCTAAACCAACAAGCAAGGCTAAATTCACTCCAAAAACGCACGATAAAAGTAATCGACGCACGATCTTAGCGTAACTGTCAATTCCATCACTCACGCACGTTCCACCTGAATGGCTAAGATTGTGCCGAGGATTGCAGGCCACCTCGACTAGGAAACATTATGGGCCTATTTGGTTTTCTGGCCCAAGTGTAATTACGTTGTAAATGAGTAATCATTATTTACCAAGGTAATTACCTTGATCTACCTTCATCTTTCCCAATGCTGACTTGACCGGTTACTTTTTAAGCACTCAAATCGAGGAATTTGTAAAATAAATATGAAGCCCACCATAATGTGTGTTGCTTATCCACACCACCCATTCATTATGCCAAATGATTTTAAGGCATGAGCCCAAAAATTAGGCAAATCCAAAGGTCAAGTGGACCACACCACACAAAATTATGAGAATTAAATGCCTACCATTAGATCAAGCTTATATTTATATTTTTCACTTATCCATGTCCATGTGACTCTATGAACGGGTTATATGGTGAATAAACCTCAACGTGGGCCCAGTAAAAGAATCAACTTTCAACGGTGGACAAATTACGTCCATTGTTTCCTTTCATGTGGGCCAATTGAACATTAGATCTTCCTAATTTTTTTCGATAAAGCCTCAAAATATTCTTATAAAACAGATGGAAGACACACATATATTATATACATTATGGTGGGGCCCACGAATTTAAGTCAACATTTTTTGACCGGTTTCCCAGGTGAAATTACTCACTCGTTTCCAAACAGGTGAAAGAATGTAATAATTACTTTTTTACAATGATTTACAGCAATTTACCTGTATTATGGAAAACCAAACAAGCCTTATAAGTAAGGGGGTGATCTGCATAGAAGGTACGCAAAATCTCTCACCTGAAACCCCATCTACTATACTTAGAACCAGATTCCTTGCTTGACTTTAGCATTGGAGGGTCCCCTGTACTAGCCAGGGTCTCCTTTGTCTCCTTCCTGTGCAGGTGCTTGGCTAGTCTAGCAGCTTGGTCAGGGTGAACCGGATTTTTGCATTAACAATAACCATTTTCCTCAAGTGATTAGAACCTTGAATCCACAAGGGTATTTTCATCAATCCATAAGGAAAAAAAAATTGAATTTTATTAATCAATAATTGTCTCACGTGTATGTGTCTCAATTACACCATTAATAAGAAAAAAAAAAAAAACCAAAATTCATAATTATCAAAAATAGCAAAATTCTAACTCTAATAAAAGTCGTAATTCTAGTTAAACTCTTCTAAAGCCTAATTTTTAAAAATAAAAATTCTAAATAAACTTTTGCTAGAAGAGTCCTAGCATGATGACAAGTTATTTTTAGAAAAAGAAGAAAATCTAAAACTCTAAAAATAAGAAAATATTACAAAAATTGAAATTACTAAAAATAGTAATTTTTTTTTCTAAAATTTCATTTTTGAGTTAAAAGTACATGTTTTCTTGCGAAACAGACAGGCGCGACCCACTTAATGAGTTGGTTGACCCTAGATGTCCCATTATAGTAAAGATTGATAGGTTGTGCGTATCGTAACAATACCCTAATCAAAAGTTATGGCCAATTTACGATCCACCTTCTTTTGGTCCAACATCAGACTCATCCACTTTTAAAAAAACTCATCCTCGAGTTACAGAAGGAACTTTACTCATGATATTAAAATAATTTCTGGCGCCAATGTTTATCAACCTTTACTTTGCATTAGGCTCTTGAATTGACATAACACATATACTCATGCTCTCCTTCACCTATATGGATCAATTCCTCCACTTCTACATGCAAGATATCACAATCTTTCTAATAATGTGGGTAATTAAACAAACTTGCCCCTGGGACAAGATCAATGTGGTTTTGTATATGTCGAATGGGAGGTAACTTCTTAGGAAGTTCATCGGGCATAATTACTTGAACTCTTGCGACACTGGTTTCAAATCCTTTAAGATATTTACGGGCTCCAAATCTGCCATTTTCAACTAAGGCATTTACATCTCCCGTTTCAGATTGTTTGACAAAATCCTGTCCAATTACGAGAGACAGTCCCTCAACTTTGGAAGTTTTGGGTTGGTTCACCGTCCCAGAGGGGCGATGATAATCTTTTTATCATCTTTAATAAATATAAATACATTATACCTGCCTTTATTTATAGCATTAACATTATATTGTCATGGTCGACCAAGTAACATGTGATAAGCTTTCATGTCGACTACGTCACATATTACTTCATCCTTATAATATTTACCAATGGAAAAGGATATACGACATTGTTCGGTTATCTCTATTTTGTTGATCTCCTTAATCCAATCATGTAGGGTGAGGGATGCTTTTCTGTTTTCAGTTGCAACTTTTCCACCATTGTTTTCAATACGAGATCCTCGCTACTCCTGACATCAATGATCACATTATAGACTTTTGGTTTACAGTGCACCTCGTTTTTGAGCTGTTATGGTTAGAAACTCTATTTCGTTTCCATCTTTTCTTGGAAACCCTAACCACCCTAGAATTTGATCATGCTAAGACTTGGGGTCCCAGAAATTGACTAGGAGCAGCTCATGCTCTTGCAGGAGCCGTAATTGACCTTAGCTCCGTTAGAGTTTGGTTATGCGTCAATTCTAAGCCCCAATTCATCGAATCAAGTTGAGAGGTCATTTCAATCGAGTTAATTAAGCCCTAATTCATTATTTAACATTTAATTACGATTAAATCCACATCATTAAATATAGTTTTATACTTTAATTTAAGTTTAAAGCATTTTTTTTAATTTTTTTATGCTAAGACCACATTCGAGTTAAGGATTTTAAGTTTAAGGCGAAGATCTACCCTTAAGCTTTTATTTGACATTTTAGAATAATTAAATATATTTGTTTGTTATTTGGTTGATAACATGCTCGATGAAATGCTTGAATGCTATAAAACTTTTAATATTAGAACTCTTTGATGTCGAATTCTAAGAAATGTTATTATGATTGAATATATTATATTGATGTGTTTTGAATTACATTAAATTGTACCTGCGTTCAGTTTGTATACCATGCCATGGTATTGAATTTCCTTGTGATCGCATTTTTGTAGTGGATAAATTCGAATTGTTGTTATGGTGGATCAAGCTCCGTAAATTATTTAAATATGCAGATAGCCCTCTTTAGAGTGGGTAACCCAGGCTTATATGGCCGATCGAAGTTGAACACAGACGATTGATAGTAGTTAAAACAACACGAGATGCCTTGCACCCAATGCAGGTTTTTTCGAGGTCTTCCGTAGTCGATCACATTAGTCTAATGTAAGGCTTAATCATTCTTATGCTTGGTGACATTCAATAGAATTTAGGATACCACTATTAACGTTGATTTAAATCTAATAACCATTAGTACGTTACTATCCTACAAAGACTCATGAGTCAGGTATTGTGGTATGGGACACCGTATCCGAGTTGTCAGCCTACGTCGGGATGACGTGGCCGCCATATGGGCAAAATATTGGATGACAAGCCCGCCATTTTGGTAAAACATTGGGTGACGAGTCTCCTCGTAGTGACCACCGAGCACCGATGAATGTTGCAACCCTACCATGTTGTTAATGGTTTGGGTAGCGGGCCTTCTCCACATTCGGGTGTGGGTAACGACCTTCACCCTAAATGTGATTGTCCTTGGTTGACAAGCCCTAATATTAACCCGACTATTTGTATGGACTATTGGGTGATAAACCCAAATTTAGATCAATGGACACTAGTGAGAGGTCGCTACGTGCCGCCACGAGCTATGTGAATCCATTTAATATCTATTGATAGAATGACAGTATCCTAACTTTGTCAACCTGCTATTTGAACTGAACATTAATAAATACTTGGCTAACCATGAACTCTATGACATTTGGTGGGTTGTGCTTTGAACCAACTATTGCGCGTATGTTAACTCCTCGCTAGCGATAACATTTATGTGGTACTGTGTTGGTATCTTTGAATCACGAGTCATGCATACGCATAGTATGTCGTTTATATATTTAAAGAACTATATTTATGACTCTATTTTTCTTTGTGTTTTGATATGTTATCGTTGCCTATGTTTGATTGTGTTGATAATATGTGTAACTTACTTAGTATTTGTGCGTTAGAGATAACATGCTTAAGAGTATTACATGTAGAAATATGTATTTATTGTGAATATGCTTATCACTAAGATGTCCCAAGTATAATCTCAGGGATATTTCTTCAGTATGTTGGTGTTCGACGCCTTCAATTTAACACATGCAGATAACTCAGGAATATGACCATATGATGGTGCACTCAGGGTGCCCTAGTAGACTCATAGCTCCATCACCTTGGGTAGTTATACTTTTCATAAATATTTGTATTTATTGTGATATGTATAATTCTCATATGGACGGACACCACATTTGAAATTGTGGACGTGAGTCTTGCATGTGGTAACCTATACTGGACAGTGTTGAAACTGCAATGTGGGCCTACCATGATACATGCATGATCCAGATTGTCCATCCATTTTTCCATATCATTTAAGAGCATGAGACCAAACATGAGTAAGATCCAATTCTCAGGTGGACCACACTACAGGAATCAGTCATGACTGAACAACGACCATTAAAAATTTCCTAGAGCTTTCAAGAATTTTGGATCAAGCTGACATTTGTGTTTTCCCTCCGTCCAGGTCTGTATGACCTAATCAACAACAAGTTGGATAGCTAATAAATGTTACAAGACTCTTAGGAAGTTTTTTACATTGGACGTTCAATCACCACTATTCTCCTATGGTGTGGTCTAGCTAAGATTTAGATCTATCTCGTTTTCTAGGTAATGCCATAAAATAAGATGGAAAAATGGATGGAAAGCTCGGATAAAACACATACATCATTGTGGGACCACGAGCACCAACAAGCAGTGCCCCTGGTGGCAAGGTTAGGATGTAATCCGTGTCCTGACAGTCTTGCCAGGCTAGGGTGGGCCCACAATGATGAATATTAAATCTACTCTGATGGTGTGGTGAGTGACAAAATTTTAGCCATAGATATCATAAACCACCCACATCCATAATTCAGTTGAGTCATTTGAGCGGAAACATTTAAGTCGAGATGGCCATCATCCAAACTATTTCACTAGGTGTGACCCACCTAAATCACTTATAGGCCTAAATTTTGATCTCTATGCATGAATTTTCTTGAGTCAGTTAATGTTTGAAGTGGTTTTCGTATAAACATCATGGTAGGCCTTGTAAAAATCCAATGATATGTGTCATCTCCCACTTTTCCTCGGTGTGGCCCACTTAAATCATGAACCTGCATAGTTTATTAACTTTTTGGCTATATTTTCATTACAAGCTTAATCATCAGAATAGATTTCATGAATGCATCACAACGGGACCTAACCCCAACCCACCGTGTAAGCAAGCTTGCCTTGGTGCGTACGAATGTCTCCTGCGGGACGGTGCGCAGGAGACCACCACACACTCTCTCTCTCTCTCTCTCTCTCTCTCTCTATATATATATATATATATATAGAGAGAGAGAGAGAGAGAGAGAGAGAGAGAGAGAGAGAGAGAGAGAGAGTGCTCACATGCAACTAGCTGCATGTCCAAAACCAGTTGGCATGTGGGGCCCACTATGGTGTTTCTACAACATTTTCCCCATCCATTAAGATTATCCCATCATGAAAATGAGATGCCCCAACAAATCATGCTGGTCTAACTATTAAGTGTTAAGTACCATACCCCCATAGAAAATCATGAAACAACACTTAAAAACTCTACATTCACGTGGAGCAGTCCGTTTTCATGGTTGTATCATCCTGATTTTTGGGGCATCCTATTTGTACGGTGGGATAACCTCGCTAGACAAATGAGATGTCGTACAAACACCATGGAGACCCCTCATGCCGACTAGTTGTGTGTGAGCATCTCTTTGCACCTCGCACTTTGGTATTCCAATTACTGTAATTTTTGAAACATGGTCCAATTACTGCCAACTAGCCTGACAGTGAAGGTTGATGATAACCTGGCCACTGGTAACTTAGAAAAATGGCTCTTATCGGATCCCTGAATTTCCAGTTCTAACGCTTCTGTTCTTATGCTAATAGGGTTATGAGGGTACAACTGAAATTAAAAGAAGTATTACTATAAGTTTGACATTTCCCTTAGCTACAAGGTTAAGTAGGATTATTTAGTAAATCAGAGAAGAGTACTGAAACAAAGACCAGAAATAGGATTTTGGTTTGGAAAACAAAACAAGGGCCATTTTGGTCCTAAACCCTAGGTAGGGGTGTACATCAAGTTGAACTGAGTCGAGCTGGCCTCAGCTCGGCTTGGCTCGAACAGTGGCTAACCTCAGCTCGAACTCGGCTCGGTCCTCGAGCTTGACTGGCCAGCTCGGCTTGGTTTGGTCAGTAGCTTGAGCCAAGTTTCCATTGAGGCATTTCCACAAACATCTGAACTGCAACTTCAAAATCCCACTGTTTTACAAACAAGGGGGCAATAGTTTTACAAGTATTTTCCCAAACACCTTCTAAGTAACATAAAAACTAAAACCAAAAAAATGTATTTGTTTCATAGCTTCCTTGCCACCTTGCCAGCAGCCAAACCATCCTTGTCACCAGCCACATTTCGTTGAGGCATTTTATCAAACAGTTGGTGAGCAACATCAATTGCAAAGTAACTGAGTCACTGAGCTAGTTCGATTCGAGCTGGGCCTGCTCGAACTCTTTTTCGAGTCGAGTCGAGCTAACCGAGCTAGCTCGGCTCGTGTACACCCCCTAGGACGAATAATGAACCCACATCCACACATCGACGGATGATAGGAAATGTCCATCTTGAAGCTATGATGGATGAGCCATCGTGGAAGAACCATGCAGACTGACCGTAGATGTTTGCAGATGGATGTGGACCAAATGAATCAACCTGACTGTAGATATTTGCAGATGAAGGTGGACCCTTGAAAATCAAAATTTCAAGGGTTCCTTGCTTAATTCACAAAACTACCGTTAGGATCATCCTTTCTGCCAGATTATTGGATCATGCCCCACCTATGGGATGTACTGTCCAGCAATCTGATCATCTGTATGTGTGAACACGGGACGCCTATTGGCTTGTGACAGGCAGGGTCCTGAGGGGCCTACTGTGATGTATGGGCTTTATCCACACGGTCCATCCTTTCTTTCCATATCATTTAAGGTTACAATACCAAAAATGAGGAAATTCTAAGTCCCATGTGGACCACACCAAAGGATGCAGCGTTAATGAAGCCCACCATTGAAACTTTCCTATAGCCGACCGTAATGTTTATTTGCCATCCAACCTGTTTACAGGATTACATAGACCTCGATGAAAAGAAATTGCAAATATCACCATTGATTAAATAATAATAATAATAATAATATTATTATTATTATTAATAACAACTTTTGCAGCTCTTGGTGACGTTTTAAATGGTTAACGTTCAATCCCACTACGTGGTCCAATTAAGCCTTAGATCTTCCTCCGTTTTGGAATTACATCCTAAACGATACGAAAAATTGGATGGACAATGTGGATAAAATACATTCATCACGATGGGCCCTTCAGATCCCTTCCTGTTCCAAGCTCGGGACGGGGCTAGTACCCAATCTCCGTCGGTGGGACGATGCACCCTCGCGATCGCGAGGGCTTAGCTACGGTGGGTGCAGGGGCGGCTGGCAGGCCCCTAGTTATGAAGGCCCTGTATTATAGGAACAGGCTTTTAATACTCTGACAGCATTTGATAATCTATACACATGCACGCTCTGAGAAATTGCAACCTTTGAATATTTTTAAATTAAATTAAACAGATATAAAAGTGGGTGCCAGTTTAGATGGTTCATGAAAAATAAAAACAAAAACACACAATAGCTGGATCTCCTGAATGGTTGATTCTTGTACACTAAACAAATTATTTGAATTCAACATACAAATTCCCACTAATTGGAAGATAGAATAGTTAAATCAATGGATTTTTTGTAATTTAGCCTATCTAGAATGGATCACCTAATTTAGACGGTTTGGATGGAGTCAAAATATGTTATATTAACAATCTAGGAGTGCCTATTTATTAACTATAACACTACTGGGGTACTATACAATTCTAAATTCATTATTCTCACAATTGACGCAGATTGCGGATTGCGTGCAGACCACTTTAGGGATTCCTACAGCCCTGAGCTCTGTGGGGTCCACATTATTATTTGTGTTATATCTATTCTGTTGATCTGTTTTTTCATCCCATTTTAGAATATTAGGAAAAACATGAAGCAGAACCAAAGCTCAAGTGGACCACAACACAGAAAAGAAAAAAAAAAAAAAGGATATTGAATGCTCACCATTAAAAACTTTTCGGCAGGTGGCAGAAATTTTGGATAAGCTGATATTCACCTTATGAACAGTTTACCAATTTTATCTATGGAAATTGATTTATTGGATAAATTATAATACAAAAGTTTAATTAGTAATTTTGCATCTAAAAAGACAAAGCAAATTTATGGTTTAATTTTGAATTTATTAATTTTTTTATTTTTTAAATTAAAAAGCCTCATTTTTATGACGCCCCCAAAAATGTTGAGCCGCCCCTGGGTGGGTGGTTCCTTGACCGTGGAGCCCACCTTGATGTATGTACCTGACATCCACGCCGTCCATCCGGGCTTAATCCCAAAAACAAAGCTGATCCGAATCTTAAGTTGACAACATCACAAGAAACAGTGGTGATTGAATACCCATCGTTAAAAACTTCTTGTAGGCCACTGAAATATTTATTTGCCATCCAACCTGTTGATGAAATACAACACGAATGTCTGCTTATCCAAAACTTTTGTGGCTCAAAAGAAGTTTTTAATGGTCAATCACCCCTGTTTCTTGTGGTGTGGTCGACTTAAGATTAAAATCTGCTTATTTTTTGATACAAGTCTTAAAAATAGCTTTCATAACAGATGGATGGCATGGATGTAAGGTACATAGGTCATGGTTGGCCTACAGACAGAGATGCACTGGCATCCCCTTGATTTATGTGCTGTATGTCACCGCGGTCCATTTATTTTGGGGAAGCGGATTGCGTACAAAATCAGTACGCCAAGCGTGCTGAGTAAACTCTGTGGGGTCCACCATAATTTATATATTTAATCCACGCCTTCCATCTATTTTAAAAGATAGTTTTAGGGCTAGAACCCAAAAATGAAGCATATCCAAAGCTTAAATGGACCACACCACAGGAAACATCATGAATTGAACTTCTACCGTTGACAAATTCTCGAGACTACAGAAGTTTTGGATCAAGCTTATATTTCTATTTTCCCTTCATCCATTATTTTTTTTAATCTTATTAACAGGTGGGATGACAACTAAACATCACTGTGGGCCTAGTAAAGTTTCAATAGTGGAAATCATTATTCCTGTGGTACGATCCACTTGAACTTTAGATACGCTTAAATTTTGGTCTCAACCCTTTAAATGAGTTGGAAAACGGATGGACGGCATGAATAAACCACATACATTTACTATTAGCCCAACAGAGTTTACTCAATACGATAAGAGCTATAGTACCGAGTAACCCAGTACGCAATCCGACTCCATCGTACGGAGGACATGACCTAAAAAGTAGGGCTGTCAATAGGCCAGTCTGGCTCAACAGGCCTTTGGGTTTAGCCCACCTCAAGCTGGGCTGGGGCTGGAGTTTCAAGTCCTCGAACTGGTATCACACTTAAAACTTTGGGCCGTTTGTCTAGCGGGCTGACCTTGCACTTACCAGTCCAAAAACCTACAGCCGGCCTGAATTGGCGTAGCCCATTATTTATTAAAAATTTTAAATCTAAAACTAATTTTCTTTCTCCCATTTTCAATGACTTTCTTATTCATCATCATACCCCATTGAAAATTACCAACCCTAAAAATCTCCTGCTACACCACAAACAACCTTTCTTCCAGCCGCACTACCTAATCATCGTCCAAGACGGTGAAATGAAGAAGATCAAGTTCGCCAACAGCTCAAGCTTGTCAACAAGAACGAGATCAACTGTATAATGGGCCCAAGGCGTTATGTATCTCTTCCAAAGACTCGGCATTTGTTTGCTGACAATAATTGCTCTTAAATCATTTTTATTTTTATTTTAAATTTCATCCCATTGATAACCCCGTTAAAAAGTACAGCAGATGTTATATATATATATATATGGGAAAAGGTACTATGCGCTCGAGCGTAAAGCGGTTGTCCGTGAGTCGAGCTGGGTGGGCCCCACCGTGATGCCTTTCGAACATCAACACTGTCCACCAGATGTACCATTCCATGGTGGGCCTGGACAGCCCAAAATCAAGTCAATCCGTGACTTTAGTGGGCCACACCACATACAGAAGTGTAGAGGGGCTGTGCACCATTAAAACATTCATAACCATTTTTGAGGGCCCACCGAGATGTTTTTTGCAAATCCAGCCCATCCATTATGTGTGTCCCACTTGAATGAGCGTTCAAACCAAGTTTCAGGTGCATGGAAAACTCAGGTGGATCCCACCAGTGCTTTTATATGTTTTTGGCATGTATACTTATGTTTTTATATGGTGTGGCCCACCTGAGTCACGGATTGACCTGATTTTGGGCCGTCCAGGCCCACTATGGAATGGTGCATCTGGTGGACGATGTTGATGTTCGAAAGGCATCAAGGTGGGGCCCACCCAGCTCGACCTCACGGACAACCGCTTTACGCTTGAGCGCATAGTACCTTTTCCCTATAGATATATAGGGAGATGGTCACCTGCGCACCTTTTCACGTGAGCACCAATGAGCACCTTTGCACACGTGTCATGTGCACAGAATCTGAACGGTCCAAGTGACGCCGCACCCCTTGAAATACCATAGGCCCAATTTTCAGCCTGATACAAAACTCTGGTGGGCCATGGCAAAAGGAAACAGTTTCCTCCCTTGATTTGCATTTCTCTTTGCTATGGCTCACCAAAGTCATGGATCAGGCTGAAAATTGAGCCTATAGCATTTCAAGGGGTGTGGCATCACTTGGACCGTTCAGATTCTGTGCACATGACACGTGTGCAAAGGTGCTCATTGGTGCTCACGTGAAAAGGTGCGCAGGTGACCATCTCTCTATATATATATATATATATGAAAAAGGTATAATGCGCTCGAGCTGATTTTAACGTCCCATGAGGTCGAGCTGTGTGAGCCCCACCGTGATGCGTGTTGACCATCAACACCGTGCATTTGATGGGTCCCCTTTAAATTATATGATATCCCAAAAATCAACCGTATACGGAACTCAGGTGAGCCATACCATCTAAAATCATGTGAAGACATGCCAAAAACATATAAAAGCACTTGGTGGGGCCCACCTGAGTTTTGAATGTTGCTGAAACTTGGTCTGAACCCTCATCCAAGTAGGACACACATAATGGATGGGATGGATTTGCAAACCACATCTCGGTGGGCCCAGAAAACATCCCATGAATGTTTTAATGGTGCACCACCCCTCTCCACTTCTATATGTGGTGTGGCCCACAAAAGTCACGGATTGTCTTGATTTTTGAGACCTAGGCCCACGATGGAATGGTGCATCTGACTGATAGGATAGATGTTCGAAATGCATCACGGTGGGGCCCACACAGCTCGACCTCATGGGACGTTAAAATCAGCTCGAGCTCATTGTACCTTTTCCCATATATATATAAAAGGTACTATATGCTTGACCATGTTATACCTTCCATAAGGTCAAGTGCTGGCGGCACATTATTGGTCAGATGGTAAAAATTTTAAACAACGGGGAGATTTTATAGAAAACCGAAGAAACATGGCATAGATTTTATAGGAAATTTGGAGAAACAAAACTGATGCTATGTGGACCCCACCATGATATATATTTTCTATCCATGTCGTCCATCCATTTTGAAATATAATTTAAGGGATTTACACCAAAAATAAGTTATATCTGAATCTAAGATGGATCACACCATGGGAAAATTGTTGTTATTGAATTTCTACCGTTACAAACTCCTAGGGTACACTGTAATGGTTATGTAGGGAAAAAAGTTATTATTGAATTTTTACCATCCAACCTATTCATAAGATCATGTAGACGTGGATGAAGTGAAAACACAAATATCAGCTTGATCCCAAAGTTCCCTAGCTCGTAAGAAGTTTTTAATGGTGGATGTTCAATCCCCACCTTGTGATCCACTTAAGCCTTGGACTTGCCTCATTTTTTGGTTCATGTATTAAAATGATCTGAGAAAATCGTTGAACGGCGTGGATATAAAACACTTACATCACGTTGGGCCCCACATAGCCCTGTTCAGACAGATTACCGTCCAGGAGGTGGCAGGTCGCAATCCGCCCGCGTTCTAATGGAAGCCGATTGGGATTGGCTGACGCTCCTCCAGCTCTGAGTTGTATGAATGGTTTAAAGGAGATCAAAGTTACATGGCCTACACTTATGTATTTATTATATCTACACGGTTCATCTATTTTTAGAGATCATTTTAGAGCATTATTCAAAAAATAAATCATATCCAAAGATCATCTGGACCACACCACAAATAGTAGCGGAGATAATAATTTTCACCATTGAAAAATTTTGTAGGGCCTACCATAACGTTTATTTTCTATCCAATCTGTTCATAAGGTCAAAAGGACCTGAATGAAGAGGAAAAAAAAATTTCATACTGATCCAAAACTTCCGTGACCCAAAAAGGGTTTTAATGGTAGACGTTCAATCTCACACTGCTTTTTGCAGTGTGGTCCAATTGATAGTTAGATCTGTCTTATTTTTTGTCCAAAGCCTTAAAACAAGCTCACCAAATGGATGGATGATTTAGGTATATATAACACATATCTCATGATTAAACCAAAAAAACTTTCTAACGTTAGTACAGGGTGAGGTACACCAACCAATCCGCTTCCCCTTTTAATCTGGAAGTAAATGTACACACAATTGAGCAGCGAGTCAGCTACTAAAGCTACATCACCAAGTTCTGTGAGCCCCACTGTGATGTATGTGTTGTATCCACACCGTCTATCTATTTTAAAATATCATTTTAGGGCATGAGTCAAAGAATGAGGCAGATAAAAATCTAAAATGGACCCACCACAGAAAACAGTGAGGAGAGTGATTCCCACCATTGAAACTATCAAAAGGCCCACCATAAATTTGAAATCCAAAATGTTCAAAAGTTAAAAAAAAAAGGACATGAAATAAGATAAAACATAAATATCAGCTTAATCTGAAACTTTCGTGGTCTTTAGAAGTTTTCAATGGTAAGCCTCACTATCCTCACTGTTTTCTATGTTGGGTCCATTGGAGCTTTGGATTTAACTCATTGTTTGCATATTGCCCCAAAATGATCTCGCCAGATGGATGGAAGGTGTGGATATAAAACATACATCATGGTGGGGCCCACGAAACTTGGTGACGTCACTTCAATAACGTTTCTAGCTATTTTAGTATCTAATCCACGCTGTGTTTCTTCGGTTTCCTATAAAATCTCCCTGTTGTTTAAAATTTTCACCATCCGACGAATAAGGTGCCACCAGCACTCGACCTTATGGAAGTTATAATATGGTCAAGCGTATAGTACATTTTCCCTATATATATATATATATATATATATATATATATATATATATATATATATATATATATATATATATAGAGTCCCGGTCTCCTGCGCACCAGGCCGCACCCACCGTAAATGAGAGCTACTCCTTCAGCTGTTAGATCTCCTCACCGGCTGGGATTTAGCAGCCGTGCGTAAGGGATACTCGCTTGAAAGACGACTCACGCGGCACCTTTTTCGGCAAGAGTGATGCACTCTTTTCGGCAAGAGAGGGGCAACAGTTCTCACAGAGATACAAGGGGAAGCGGATTGCGTACAAGCGTACTGAGTAAACTCTGTGGGGTTCACCATGATCTACGTATTTTATCCATTCCGTCCATCCATTTTATTAGGTAATTTTATGACATGGGTACAAAATTGAAAGATATCCAAAGCTCAAATGCACCACACCACAGGAAACAGTGTGAATTGAACTTGTACCGTTGCAAAATTCTTGAGTGTCACCGAATTTTTGTATTAAGCTTATATTTGTTTTTTTCCTTTCATCCATGTCTTTGTAATATTATTAACAACTTGGATGACAAATAGACATCACTTGTAGGGCCTAGGAAGGTTTCAACGGTGGAAATCATTATTCCCACTTGTTTCTGTCTTATGATCCACTGGAGAGTTGGATATGCTTCAACTTTGGGCTCAACCCCTTAAATGAGCTGAAAAAACGTATGGACGGTGTGGATAAACCACTTATTTTCACGATGGGGCCAAATGAGTTTACTCAGTACGATAAGAGCGTACTGAGCAATCCGACTCCGATACAGGGACGTGGTGTGGCCGGTGGCATTTGCATCACCAGTGTGTCTAGTGGTTGGTGCTATGTGGACCCCATGATGTATATGTTTTATCCCCTTTGTCCATCCATTTTGAATGATAATTTTATGTTTTTATCCCAAAAATTAGGTATATTTAAATCACATGTGGATCACACAATGGGAAAACAGTTTTGATTGAATTTCCGCCATTAAAAATTAGGTATATCTAAATCACACGTGGGAACCTTTCCATACACCCACTTGCATTTGAACTGTTGGTATCTGTATCATCCATCCATACCATCCATTAGGCTCAGTTCACTCTTAGTGGGTGAAGCGAGCAATCTGCTTGGTGCAAAACATATGTGACTTAACCTATCTTCTAAGAACAATTTTCTCCATCCATTTTTTCACCCCACTCACTCTACGGTGTAGATCATCCCTGCTCGGTATAAGTTTTTCAAGGAAGTAGAGTGCACTGAATCGATGAAGGGTTCAGATAGGCGACGAGGATGCCATTAAGTACAAATGTAACTAGTTGCATGAAAAAGGTTTCCTATCTGCGGTCGGTAAAAAAAAAAAAAAAAAAAAAAAAAAAAAAAAAAAAAAAAACACAATGGTCAAACAAGGTCACTTGCGAGTGGACGGTCTTTATTTTTGTATATTGCATGTTCACTTTGTACACTACCTTATTAATACGAGATGCCTCACATTCTTCACCATCAGAAGATTCTACAGCCTATATCAGTCTCTGTTAAATCAGATGGTGAGGATCATCTACAGTGTAATCCCTCAATTAGTGAGGATCACTACAGTGTAATCCCTCTAATTGTCTATGTTGAAGACACCATACGGATGGCTACCGTCATCTACGTACAATTTGGTCCCTGCATTTGTTCATTACACGTATGTCACTCTAGCACACGTGGTGGTTTGTCTTAGTAATCTATGATTTGAATTCCAGATATATGGTCTGATTCGACTCATTTGAGTCTACTCGGATTTGGTTAAATGCCCCTACTCAGCCCCAAATGGGCAAGTCAGGCTATCCGCATCTCTGAGTCTTTTCACCATGCATACAACACTCCCTTTCCAGTCAGCATGTCGCTCGTGTGGAACATCCAACCCGTGGAAAAGGTGGGCTATACAATCAAGATAATTTTGAATGATAATTTTATGTTTTTAATAATTGTAATGCAAATAAACTATTTTTTTTTTAAAATAACAAAATTTATTAAAAATTCATTCAAATAATCATCAACTACTCTTGCGTTTCATATGCATGGTTTTTTGTAATTATAGTTACATAATTACCAAGTAAATGGGTAAATTAAAAAATTGCTATTGATTACATTATTAAGATAGTGGTGTGTTATGACTTAACGTCTCCACCTCGTCATCCGATGGTTCTTCATGCATATCAACCTCTTCATCTGATGGTTCTTCATGCATATCAACATCGTCATCTGATGGTTCTTCACGCATATCAACTTCATTCATTGATAGTTCCTGGCACGTGGGGGATCTTATTCTGCAAGAAAATCATTTTAAAGAATGAAGAAAATAAGGATATAATAATTTAATAAACAAAATTCAAATATAAATGAATAAAATGAATTAACCACTTACAGTTTTTTCCATATTGGACAATTACGTTTATCATGGCCAGGACCCCACTTCCCACATCCATTGCATCTTCTTTTATTTTTCTTACGAGCAACCTTTTCCCTTTCAGAAATTAATCTTTTTCCACTTCCTTTAGTTTTAGCACGCACCGGGTCTTTAATGATTACTTTAGTAATCTTCTTTATTTGTTTCTTATTTTTAGGCACCAATGTCTCACCAGCAACCAACTTCTGATCTTGAACTCGTTTGAGAATATCTTGTAGCCCTTCTTTACACATATGATATGTCTCTTTAAAATTAGCGCTTTCTTTGGCAAGATTTCTAGAAATGTCTAACAAATTGCTATATCGAAGAGCATACGATTCATGTTTCTCTCTATTTAACTCCACACCACTCGCATCATAAACAAAATCCATTTTAGCATTCCTTGTCCATCTTTTCAAAATATAGTGGTCTGGCAAATTGGGTATCCGAGATTGTCGTAGTATACATAATATGTGCCTACATGGTATGCCCTCAAATTCAAATTTCAAACAACTACATTTTGCTTGTTTAGATTCCATCTCGAATTCAACTAGCCATTCGGGAGATGTTCCTTCACATACTCCAACATTGTAAATGCAAAGGCCTTCCATCTTTTGTAAAAGAATTGCAGTATAAATGGTGCTTTCATACAATTCTTCTAGAAATTTATAAAAAATAGACCGAGTATAAGTATCTCCAAGCTCTCTCTCCATGGCGAATAAAGTTTTCAACTTTGGCTTACTACTAATCGTTTCATGATCGGCGACTAACTCATTGTGTCTCTGTCGTGCTACTCCACGATCAAAACGAATTATGAAATCCATTAACGAGTTCTTCTTCGACACATATTTACGAAAAAACGCATTTGTGCTTTCACTTCGTTGGCTACTAGACATACCCGCAAAAAAAACATGTCTCAGATATGCCGGTACCCATTTGTGACGAATGTTGAATAAAGAGGCAAGCCAATCATTATGATCCAACTCATTTTCTTCAATAACTTTGCTCCATTTTACTTCGAAATCTTCGGGCTTCTCAGAATTCCATATGCTATCATAAAAAGGTACTTTAAATTCATCTTTGAAAGCTATGTGACCTAACTTTTCAGGGACCTTTTGCAAAATATGCCAAATACAATAGCGATGGAAAGCATTCGAAAATACAATAGCAATGGCTTTTGTCATTGCTGGATCTTGATCTGTTATGATCGCTTTCGGTGGGTCCCCTGGCATTGCTTCACACCATTTCTCAAATAACCAGATAAAAGATTCAGTAGTCTCATTATGGATAAAACCACAACTCAGTATAATTGATTGCCCATGGTGATTAACCCCTGTAAAGGGTGCAAATATTAACTCATAATGGTTTGTATTGTACGTGGTGTCAAATACTATAACATCACCAAAGTGATGATAAGCCTTACATGAAATCGGATCAGCCCAAAAACAATGTGTTAATCTACCCTCCGCATCAACCTTCATATTATATGCGAACGATGGATCCAATTCCTTCATTTCAGAAAAATGTTCATACAATAGTTGAGCATCATGGTCCTTGGTTTCTTTTCTTTTATTTCTTTCATAATTTCTCACGTCTTGTTCAATGCATCCAATATTTTCATAACCACCTGATTCAATTGCTAAAACATTCATAGTTTGCGAAATGCCTATGCCTGATTAAGTGAATGTATTTTCCAAATTCTTCTGCGCATTACAAACCTCACGATGTGATCGAAGAAGATGTTTCTTTCGAGGAGTTGCTAACTCATGACTGTGTTCCTCAACAAACTTTTTCACTATATAGTTTGGTCCATCACCCTCTTTTTTAATTGTCATGCGAGCTTTACAACTTTCTCGAGTAATACTCCGTCGCCTCTTTACTACACCATGCTGCATTTGTACCTTGTTATCTGTCGTCCCCTCCTTCGAACATACAAACATCTTAAAGATTTCTTCTTTATTCTTATTGTATTTATTTGATCCTCTACGAACACTGAAGCCTGCCTTCTTTGCATAATGGTTGTAGAAGTTAAACGCCGCATCAACTGAAGAGAAAGTAGTCTTCTCAATTATTGGTTTCAACCCCTCTTCTACTTCTGGAATCCAACGACGGATAGAAGTTGTGCCAACTTGCGCCATTAAATTCTCATGCATTTCTATAACTCATAATAAAAAAAAATTTTGATATAGTTTATCATGAAATTGTATAAAAGTTAGTAAATGAGCACAACTCATAACAAAAATCAATATTTCTATTTCAGATTTATGAAAAAATTAAACAGTCCAAAGACAACAATAACAAGACAATTATCATAAACAGTCTAATGAATATGTTGCTGAAAATTAAATAATAATAATAATAATAATAATAATAAACTAGGGTGTTTTAGAATGTGGGTCCTGGTTCCCACTGTACAATGGCACATGTGGGGCCGATCTAAGCCATTCATTAAGTAACTCGTACTGTGAGCCATTCATTAAGTGAGCTAAACGTAAGTTGAATTTGAGCCTTTTGGGCATTTTTCCTAAGCTTCTTCATTTTTATTTTTATTTATTTGTTATTATTTCTTTTAACATAAACAAGTGGGATCCATCTAACCAACCAACTAATATAATTTCAGATCCAAGGCAAGTTCAGTGTACACTACTTAATGGATGGTCTAGATCCATGCCCCACATGGTAGACGTGATGCAGCCTGTAAAACCCACTAAACTATACATTGATAAAGAGCTCACAGTGTACACTAGCTGATGGGGAATGAATGTTTTCTTGCATGCTTATCAATATTTCTATTTTCAAGGTCACCTTTTTTTTTTTTTTCATGAGTCTGAAATGCCTTATCAGCAGACAGAAATTATCCTTGGTCCAAAATTCACTTTTGGAAGGTTTGGGTGGCTCATGGATGTTCCATTGGCTGCTTCATTTCCATCCCTTTGCCTTGTCTATTCATCCAGATGAGTTGGCTGGGGATTGTCATGAGTTCATTGGGGGACTTTATAGTGTGGAAGATGACTTTTTGAAGAAATCTCAATGATGAAGAATCAATCTCTTTTGACTCGCTTTTGGGCAAACTTCACAAGGCTAGCATCGATTCCATAGTCAGGAATAGGAAGATTTTGTAGTTGATGGCTGATGGGATTTTCACCTCCAAATTCTTGTTAAAGGCAATTTTCCAAATGTCAATCATCCTTTTCATTGTGCCAAGATTTGGAGGACTCCAATGCTGCCCAAGGTTCAAGGATACGCATGGTTGCTCTGCCAAAGAAATTCTCTAGATTGACGACTTTAGAGGAAATTCTCTAGATTGACGACTCCATCACATGCTCTCAACACATGTTACCTGGTGGATGGCCCACTTGATGGATGGTGTGGGTTATGCACTTGTAGCGTGTACATTAGCTGACTTCTACACGCCTGTGGCTTACGATTGCTTTACTTTCTGATTTCAATTCTAGCCGTAGCTGAATGGTAGACGGACACCCTTTGTTGTAGGCCTGAAATGGGCGGTCCCAGGCCAAATCAAGCTTGGGATAGACTAGCTAGCTGATCATCGTTAAATAAGTTGGGCCAATCTAATTGTGGAGAAATTAGCCAGATATAACGTCAGATCCAAGGTCCAACTACTGGACTTCCAACGTATAACTTGGGCCACATGGACCTACTTGTAGGGTCATATATCATGCGTCATGCTATGATGGGTGTGACATCCACTTTATCCATTAGCTCAGGGGCGGCTCTAAGGGGTAGGCAGGTGAGGCAATCGCCTAAGGCCCCTAATTATGAAGGCCCAGGATTATAGGAATAGGCTTTTAATACTCTGATAGCGTTTGGTAATCTACACACATGCATTGAGAAACTGCAACCTTTGAACATTTTTAAATTAAATTAAACAGATATAAAAGTGGGTCCCAATTTAGATGATTCATGAAAAAAAAAACACACAATGGCTGGATCTCCTAACTAGTTGATTCTTATATGCTAAACAAATTATTTGAATTCAACATACAAATTCCCACTAATTGGAAGATAGAATAGTTAAATCAATGGATTTTTTGTAATTTAGCCTATCTAGAATGGATCACCTAATTTAGACGGTTTGGATGGAGTCAAAATATGCTATATTAATAATCTATGAGTGACTATTTATTAACTATAACACTGCTAGAGTACTATACAATTCTAAATTCATTATTCTCACAGTAGACGCGGATTGCTGGCAGGCCACTTTAGGGATTCCTGTAGCCCTGAGGTCTGTGGGGTCCACATTATTATGTGTTATATCTATTCCGTTGATCCATTTCTTCATCCCATTTTAGAATAGTAGAAAAAACATGAAGCAGAACCAAAACTCAAGTGGACCACAACGCAGAAGAAAAGTGGATATTGAATGCTCACAATTAAAAACTTTTCTGCAGGCGGTAGAAATTTTGGATAAGCTGATATTTATGTTTTCCTTTCATCCATCTAGGATTCACCTTATGAACGGTTTAACAATTTTATCCATCGAAATTGATTTATTGGGTAAACTTGAATACGAAAGTTTAATTAGTAATTTTGCATCTAAAAAGTCAAGAAGCAAATTTATGGTTTAATTTTAAATTTATTAATATTTAAAAAAAAAAAAAAAAAAAAAAAAAACTAAAAAGCCTCATCTTTATGACTTGCCTCAGGCCCCCAAGAATGTTGAGCCACCCCTGCATTAGCTATGCCATTTCAATTAAGAAAGCGAGCCTAAAAATCGAAAAGCTAAAGGAGGTCACACCCACCATTGGAAATTTCTTTAGTCCCATGGAAGCTTTGGAACAGGACTCATGGTGCTGGGACTCACCATATGAATTTGTTGTATGCTCATTGTCAACAATAACAAGATAATTATAAATTATCACATGAAAATCAACCACACAAAGTATGATGCAATTTTAGAAATCCTAATTAGGAATCGAAGTTGACAATCCCTAATTGGGGATTTTCAATTTCAAAAAATTTAAATTTTCTAAAATTTTAAATATTCAAAAAGATCCAATTGGAAATTGTCAATTTCAAATCCCTTGTTAAAAAGGGAAGAAGAAGACAAATCCCTTGTTAAAAAGTGAAGAAAAAGAAAAAGAAAATGAGCAAATGAATGTGAGAATACCTTCCAATCGAAGGTAATTCACCACTCCCTCTATTACTGTGGTTGGTGGATGGGATTGACTCCCGATGTCGCTACCCATTCTCTTCCTGATGTCGTTCCCACAGAGATGCGGTCGAAAGATGGAGAGAGAGAGAAGTAGATTGCTAAAGAATGGCAAGAGAATGAGAAAGTAGATTGCTAAAGAATGGCAAGAGGACGAGAGTGATTTTAAAGCTCGCACAGAAGAGAGGTTTTAGACATGCGTGAATTTTCAATCCGTTCGAGTAGGGCTCTGTGGGGCCCACCGTGATGTAAGTGTTTTATCCATGCCGTTCACCACTTTTATCAAATTATTTTATGATATTAGCCTAAAAATGAGACATGTCCACAGCTCCAGTGGACCACATGAAAGGAAGCTCAAGTGATAATTACACACTGTTGAAACCTTTCTCAGGCCACCGTGATGTTTTTTTTACCATCCAACCTATTCATAAGGTAACTGATTGTGGATGAAGAGAAAACACAAATATCGGCTTGATCTGAAACACAAATAGCCAGCAATGTGCTCCTAAGAAGTTTTTAAAGATGACGTTCAATCTCCACTTTGTGCTCCACTGCAGCTGTGGACCTATTTTATTTTAATGATTATACCTTAAAATGATCTGAAAAAAGCGATGAACGGCGTGGATAAAACACTTACATCACGGTGGGCCCTACTGAGCCCAACCGTTCGGGCGCGGTTAGGACGCCAAGTCCTGGCGCAGTTAGGATACAATCTGAGTGGGACGCGGATTACGTACTCAGTGTCAGTAGCAATTAGGCTACTGACAATACTTTCTGGGCCCCACATTGTGTATTTTTATTTTATCCAAGCCGTTCATATATTTTTAAAGATAATTGTAGAGCATTTTACAAAAAATGAGAGATATTAATATCTCCTCTGGACCACACCACAAGAAAACAATGGAGATTGAATGCTCACCATTAAAAAATTTCTAAGGCTCACTGTAATGTTTATTTGTCATGGTTAGGTCACTAACACCCGTAGAATAGAAAAAAACAATAGATGAATGGCATGGATAGGACACATACATCATTATGGGACCCACATAGCACTGTCAGTAGCCACCTCGCTACTGACGCTGTCAGTACGCAATCCGCATCCAGGAGAGTGACGGTGGGCGTCACTCTCCCCTCTGTTTTGTGTGGTGGGTCCTCATGACCTTTGGATCTGATTCATTTTTCCGATCATGCCCTACTATGATCTCTTCAAATGGATGGACGGTGCAGATACGAAACATACATCATAATGTGGCCGACAAAACTTGGAGAAGTCTGGTGTCTTGCCGGAAAAAGTGCTACGTGAGTCATCTTGAAGGAGAGTCTCTCTTGCGCACGTCCATTAAATCCCAGCCGATGAGGGGATCTAACGGCGGAAGGTGGAGTTCTCATTTAAAGTCGGTGCGGCCTGGTGCGCAGGATACCGTTTCTGTGTGTGATATATATATATATATATATATATATATATATATATATATATATATATATATATATAGGGAAAAGGTACTATATGCTCGACTGTATTATACCTTCCATAAGGTCGAGTGCTGGCGGCACCTTCTTTGTCGGATGGTGAAAATTTTAAACAAATCGGGAAATTTTATAGCCCGCAGGTAATTTATGTACGAGCCTTTCGTTGTTGGAAGATCATGTGCAAGGATTCTGTGTGGGGCCCACTATGATGTTTGTGATAAATCTAATCCGTCCATCCATTTTTTAAAATCATTTTAGGACATGCAACCAAAAATGAAGAGGATCCAAATATTAAATGGGCCACATGAGAGGAAACAGTGGGGATTTAGTGAACACCGTTGAAACATTCATATGGCTACATAAGTTTTATATTGGCTTATGTTGGTGGTGTTTTCATTTCATATCAGCAAAAATGACCTTATAAACGGTTTGGATGGAATATAAACACCTTGGTGGAGCCTAGGAAGGTTTCAACTGTAAGCATTCCTTTCTGTAGTGTTTCATCTGGTATGGTCCACTTGAATTTTGGATCCTCATTTTTGGTATAATGTCCTAAAATGATATCTAAAAATGAATGGACAGGTTGAATTTCACACAAAGATCACAGTGGGCCCCACACAGAATCCCAATCTTCATAGGAAAGGCTTTAATAGGAAATCCGCGTCTCTTGGTTTGGGAAACGGACTGGCTACTCCTCGCGAAAGGCCAATGGCCTGTGGTAGGTGTTATGCGGGCCTCACCCTGCTGCATGTTTTGCATCTATGCTGTCTATATGTTTTTCTAGATCATTTTATGGTAATGAGACCAAAAATGGGGTATATCCCAATCTCAAATGGACCACATTACAAGAAACAATGTTGAATGGGCGTCGACCATTAAATTTTTTTGGGGGGGCCATAAAAGTTTTGGATCAATTTAATCTTTGTTTTTTTCCTTCATATAGGTCTGTATGACCTAATCAACTGATTGGATGTCAAATAGACAGTACAGTGGGCCTTAGGATGATTTTAACCGTGAGCATCACTCTCCACACTTTTTTCTATGGTGGGGTCCACTAGAGCTTTTGATCTGCCTCATTCTTTGGATAATGCCATAATATGATCTCTCAAAATGGATGAACGGCATGGATAGAATACATACATCATGCTGAGACCCACAGAACTTGGTGACGTGACTTCAACTACTCAACCTCTCATTAGGTAATTCGCGTCCCACTCCAAGACGGAAGCAGATTGGCTGGTGTACCACACACCAGCTATATAGCTGGTGTATTAACGTCAACAAGTTTTGTGGGTCCCATCATGAGGTATGAGGTATGTGTTATATCCAAAACGTCCATCCATTTGGCAAGCTCGTCTTAAGGCTTGAGCCTAAAGATAAGACAGATATAAAGATCAAGTGGACCACATTGCAAAAAGCAGTTGAGGATTGAACGTTTACCATTGAAACCCTTGGAAGCGGATTGCGTACTGAGTAAACTTTTGTGGGGCCCGCCATAATTTATATATTCAATCCACTCCTGACATCCATTTTAAAAGATAATTTTAAGTCCTAAGACCAAAAATGAAGTATATACAAAGCTCAAGTGGGCCACACCACAGGAAATAATGTGAATTGATATCAACCGTTGAAAATTTTTTTGGGGTCCACAAAAGTTTTGGATCAATCTGATATTCATGTTTTCCTTTTATCCATATCTTTGTGATCTTATAAACAGGTTGTATGACAAGACCCTAGAAAGGTTTCAACGGTGGAAATTATTATTCCCAATGTTTCCTATTCTATGGTCCAATTGAGCATTGGAAATGATTCAATTTTGGTCTCAACCATTAAAATGTGCTTGAAAAACGGATGGACGGCGTGGATAGACAACATCCTTTCATAGTGGGCCCAACATAGTTTACTCAGTACGATAAAAGCGTACTAAGTAACTCAGTACGCAATCCAATTTCAACCCTTTTCGAGTCACAGAAGCTTCCGATCAATATGAAATTTGTTTTTCCTCTTCATCTATGTATTTGTGATCTTATTAACAGATTGGATCGAAAATAAAAGTTATGCAGGCCTTACGAATTTTTTAACAATGAAAATCATTATCCTCGTTTCTATTTTTGGTGTGGTCTATTTAAGCTTTGGATATTATTCATATTTTGTTTTATGGTCTAAATTGATACCAAAAAATGGATGAAGGGTGTGGATATAATAAATAAATCATTGTGGGGCCATGTAACTTTGATCTCCTTCGAACCGTTCGTGTAACTTGGAGCTCGAGGAGCATCGACACTTGTCTTCGTGCGACACATATCTACACCAGCTATATAGCTGGTGTGTGGTACACCAGCCAATCTGCTTCCCTCCTAGACGGAAGGGGATTGCTCAGCTTACTGAGTAAACTGTGTGATGTCCACCATGATTTATGTATTTTATCTTCTCCGTCCATCCATTTTCCCAGAAAATTTTATGGCTTGATCCCAAAAATGAAGTATATACAATGTTTAAATGGACCACATCACATGAAATAGTTGAATTGAACTTCTATTGTTGAAAATTTCTTGGAGGCCACGTAAGTTTTGGATCAAGCTTATATTTTTGTTTTCCGTTCATCCTTGTATGTATGATCTTATGAACAGGTTGGATGACAAATAAACATAACTATGGGGCCTAACAAGGTTTCAACGGTGGAAAGCATTATCCCCATTTTTTCCTAGGCATGATCAACTTGATCTTTGGATATGCTTCAATTTTGGGCTCAACCCCTTAAATTAGATGGAAAAACGGGTAGACGGAGATGAAACACATACATCATGGTGAGGCCCACATAGCACAAACCACCCGCCATTGGACGGTGGCTGGGGAGTAGTCAATCCATTTCCCAGACTCAAAACCTAGGGACGTGGATTTCCTGCTAAAGTCTTTCCCATGAAGATGAGCGGAAGAATTCTGTGTGGGGCTCACTGTGATCTTTGTGTGAAATCCAATCCATCCTTTTGTTTTTAAATATCATTTTAGGACATATACCAAAAATGAGGAGGATCCAAAATTTAAGTGGGCCATACGAGATCAAACAGTAAGGAAAGGAATGCTTACCGTTGAAACCTTCTTAAGCTCCACCTTGGTGTTTATATTCCATCCAAACCGTTTATAAGGTCATTTTCACTGATCTGAAATGAAAACACCACCAACATAAGCCAATACAAAACTTTTGTAGCCATAAAAATGTTTCAACGATGGTCACTAAATCTCCACTGTTTCCTCTCATGTGGCTCATTTAATATTTGGATCCTCATTTCTGGTTGCATGTCCTAAAATGATTTTGAAAAACGGATGGACGGGTTAGATTTATCATAAACATCATAATGGGCCTCACATAAAATCCTTGCACATGATCTTCCAACAATGAAAGAGTCACGCATAAATTACTTGCGGCCCTATAAAATTTCCCGGCTTGTTTAAAATTTTCACCATCCGACGAATAACGTGCCGCTAGCACTCGACCTTATAAAAGGTATAATACGGTCGAGCGTATAGTACCTTTTCCCATATATATATATATATATGAAATGGAACTATGAGGTCGACCTCACGGGAACTTCCCATGAGGTTGAGCTGTGTGGGCCCACCGTGATCTATGTCAAAAATCTACTACCCCATCAGTCAGACGCACCATTCCATGGTGGGATATATATATATATATATATATATATATATATATATATATATATATATATATATATATATATATATATATATATATGAAATGGTACTATGAGGTCGACCTCATGGGAGCTTCCCATGAGGTTGAGCTGTGTGGGCCCACCGTGATCTGTGTCAAACATCTATTCCATCAATCAGATGTACCATTCCATGGTGGGCTACGAGCTTAAAAATCAATTCATTTTATGACTTCGGTGGACCATACCACATATAACAGTTGAGAGGGGTTACCCTCCCATTAAAACATTCATTATCATATATTGGCCTCAGGAAGATGTGGTTCACAAATCCATACCATCCATTGTGTGGTCATACCAAGTTTCATCCGCATTCAAAACTGAGGTGAGCCCCACCAAATACTTTTATAATTTTTAGTCATGTTTTCACATGGTTTTAGTTGGTATGGCCCACCCGAGCTCCACATATGGCTGATTTTTGGGATATCCCATAACTTAAAGGTGACTCATCAAATGCATGGTGTTGATGTTTGACGCAGATCATGGTGGGGCCCACACAACTCAACCTCATGGGAAGTTCCCATAAGGTCGACCTCCCACACACACACACCTTACAGAGTGGTTGAGAAAAGAAGGTTAATGAATCTTAGGTGCTCTGTTGATACAGGTAGTAGCATATAAAAGCTTAAATGCAAAGTATATTCATATCTATTGAACCCCACAAGTAAGATCTCCATGCCTTGCAGAAGGGTTCGGAAGAGAATCTAATAACTATACTTATATCATTCGTAATACCTTATGTAACCTTCTCGTATTCATGTATTGATCAGAGTCGCCGCTAGTCAAAATGAATTGTCTAGAATCTACGGTCGGTTAGAGTCCATGGAATTGCCTAGAAAACTAGAAAACTGAAGAATTTCATATTCGAGTGACTCTTGGATAGGTTTGTGTCATGAATTTTGGTTAGGGCCTTCGTTATAGAAAAGGGAAGAGGTTAGACACCCTTTTACTGCTCGTATGAAATACGGTCTTTACTTTACCCAACTATATGCTTTAAAGGGGATTCAAGGAACTTCTGGTAAAATATTAAGATTTAAATGTTTAAACTAGATAAGATAAACTAAAAATGGAATGAAAACAATAGAAAAAAAAATATTTATAAAAGTATGGAAAATAAAAAGAACACCGTTTTCGGTTACTTCTTTAAGTCACATTTTCTAATACAGAAGATTCTTAAGAGAAGTAATTGTAGATCATACTTTACATGATTTCAGAGGAAATCTTACTACCTCAGGTGTTCAAAGCAAAGCATGGGGGTTGGAATGCATAGAGTGGAAAAGAATAGATCGAAAATACAACATTATTTTTGAAGTTGTAGTTTGATAGAACTAATCGAAATGAAAGAAAAGACCGAGAGAACAGAGAGTTAAGAGTCTTTGGTTCTAGTTAGCTCTCTCTCTATCTGGCACTCTCTTTAGCCTAACACTCTCTGGTTCTCCCTTTGGACAAATGCTCCCTTTGGGGTGACGATAGCCTTGCCCCCTATTTACAGGTGTTTTAGGGTGGGGAGGCTGGGCTACCACGAGCCTCAAGCTTGAATTAGTCAAGAATGGGTCATGGATGAGTGAGGGCGTGTTTCATGTCATGGGTGAGGGCATCTATGAGCCCATTCACGTGTCCAGAGTGAGTGGAGGGCCAAAACGGATAAAATCTAATAATAAATGATTTTTTTTCAGGCATCTTTAAAGCAAATATGGCATTGGCACTACCATCTTTGTGCAAAGACGGTGCTCGACAAGATGGTGCAAAGACGGTGCTCAACAAAGATAGTGCTAGGACACCATGGCTCCATGCAGACCTTTGGTTTTTTTTTTTTTTGCGAAGATTTTAACCCCACCCAAGTTACAATGCCAAGTGATCATGTTTGAAATATGAGATTATGGGGTGTAGGCTCTTTGAATTTTTAATGGACGGGTGATGTCATGTGTCATGGCATGGGTGAGCCTAGCCAGGTATCTGGGAGCAAGTGAAAGGCCAGAACCCACTCTCCAAAATTGGCCAATAAATGATTCTTTTGGGCATCTTTTAGCAAATACGGCAGCCCCCCATCTTTGTGCAAAGATGACGGTGGACAAAGTTGGCACTTAGCATGGTGCTGATCTACACATTAGGTTGTCTTTTAGGAATAATTTTAACCGTTAAAATCATGCGCCCACTCAGTTTACAAGGCCAAGTGATCATGTTTATATTATAATGTATCTACAAGTAGGCCCTAAAAATTTTTAATAGTATCCATTCAATTACCTATTTTCCTTGGTGTGGCCAACCTAAAATTTGGATACACTTCCGTCTTTGGCTAATGCCCTAAAATGAACTTGGAAAATGGATGGATGGTATAGATATATAATACACAAATGAAGATATCCTAACGTATGCAGAGGCCCCGTCACTACACAAGCCCCACTTCGAGCCTTGCATCCTCAGTGGTCTAATGTTGGCTTCTTGTTGACCGTTTAATAATAATAAAATTCACCACTTGGCATGTGATGACACCATTGATTGTCACATTCCTGAACAGCAAGGTGTCACATCGTGTTTGTAACTGACAAAGGATATAAAAGCAGATGCGGGAATGAAAACATTGTCGGCTGCCCTCTCTACCACACACCTTACCAAACCCCTCCCGATCCAGCCACCTGAACTCGGAAGCGCGGATTGGCTGGTGTACTTGGACCACACCTCAAATAGCTGCGGAGATGATGATTTTCACCGTTAAATAATTCATATGGCCCATCACAATGTTTATTTTCCATCCAAACTGTTTATAAGATTTCAAAGACTTGAATGAAAAAGAAAAACAAATTTCATATTGATCCAAAACTTCTATTACTCTAAAAAGAGTTTCAATGGTAGAAGTCCAATCTCCCACTACTTTTTGCAGTTCTGGTTCACCTGATAGTTAGAACTATCTTATTTTTCGTCTCATGCCTTAAGACGGGCTCACCAGATGGATAGACAGTTTGATGTAACACATACCTTATTATCAAACTCACGAGACTTGCTGACATCAATACAGCAATAATGTGGTCCACCACCAATTCGCTTTCCCTGGACTCCGGAAAGAGGACCCTACCATGTTTTCTTCTTACCCCTTAGACCCTTCTTTTCTTTTTTTTTTCTTTTTTTTAATTAAAGCTGGTACACAATATTGGAGGTGGATTGGCTGGTGTACCACACACCAGCTATAGCTATATAGCTGTTGTAGGTATGCGTCGTGTGAAGATGAGCACAGATGCATCCTCGACTTCCGAGTTGTGCAAACGGTTCAAAGGAAATCAAAGTTATATGGGCTTCATAGTGATGTATTATTATATCTACATTGTTAATATAATTTTAAAGATTATTTTAGAGCTTTATATAAAAAAACAAAAAAAATCATATCCAAAAATCATCTGAACTACACCACAAATAGCGGTAGAGATAATGATTTTCACAGTTAAAAAATTCACAGGGCTTACCATACCATTTACTTTCCATCCAATCTATTCATAAGGTCAAAAAGACCCAAATGAAGAGAAAAAACAAATTTCATATTTATCCAAAACTTCTGTGACCCTAAAAAGGGTTTCAATGGTAGACATTCAATCCCCCATTGCCTTTTGCAGTGTGGTCCACTTGATAGTTAGATCTGTCTTATTTTTTGTCTCAAGCCTTAATATGAGCTCATCAAATGGCTGGATGGTTTGGATATAACACATACCTCATGACTAGACCCATAGAACTTGTTGACGTCAATACGGCAGCTGTGTAGGTGGTGTGAGGTACACTAGCCAATCCGCTTCCACAATATTGCCCTCAGGTGTCACAGTGGCTTTGGTAAATCCAATGTCCCTGCATTTCTAACGGTGGAGCATACTTAACTAATGCCGGGCATGAATTAAAAGTGAAGCAAATCTAAATCTCAAGTGGACCACTTCACGGAAAACAGTGCCATTGAATACCTACCATTAAAAACTTCCTGCGGGTACGAGAATATTTATTTACCATCCAACTTAATATTTGCTTGGTCATAAACTTTTGTGGCTCAAAAAGCTTTTAATGGTCATTTACTACCATTTCATGTTTCCTATGGGGTGGTGCACTTGAGATTTGGATCTGCTTTAATTTTGATTTATGCCCTACAATGAGCTGTCAAAAATGAATGGACGGCATGGATGTAAGGCAGATACATTACGGTGGGTCCCACAGGGATCCACATGAATGGACAGCATGGATGTAAGGCAGATACATTACGGTGGGTCCCACAGTCAGGGATCCACATGAATGGACAAAATGGATGTAAGGCAGATACATCACAGTTGGTCCCACAATCAGGGATCCACTGAAGCCCCTGTCTCGAGCTGAGCACAGGCTCAGACTCCAAGGAGTCACATGATGCATGGGTTTATGATCCACCTTGTCAGTCCATTTTGCCTTTTAAGGTATAAGCTGAAAAATGAGGTAATATAGGGCCCAATTGAACTACATTAGAAGAAGTAGCAGCAATAATGATGTCCACCTTTGAAACCTTTCTAGTTCCTACCATGACCTTGATTTTCTATCCAACTTATTCGTAAGGTCAGGTCTGAATGATGAGAAACGATGAATATCAGCTTGATGAAAAACTTCTAGGCCCAAGTAATTTGATATGGTGTTTAATCTCTACCCTATGGTCCACTTGATCCATGGCTGCCTCATTTTTGAGCTTATACCTTAAAATGATTATACGACCAAATAGATTGCCAGTGTGGATAAAACACATATATCACGGTGGCCTCTCATAGCCATAACCTGTGCGGGAACAGGCAGGGTAGATTACATGCCATGTTTGCATCACTAGTTAAACTACAAATACGGTTTAGGTGATGGTTGTGTTGGGATGTCTTGCACAAACCTTAGGATCTAGCCTCCCGAAACAAACCAGAATTATGGATAATAAAGCAATGAAATAAATCAAAGCATCAATCACACACCACACAAAAGATTTTTACGTGGAAAACCCTCAAAAATGTAAAAACCACGGGACCTCGTCCAAATCAACAATCCACTATGAAGTCAAACGTTACAACCTTCTTCACTCACACAGGAGTGGATAAACAATGAGAGAAACAAAGAAAACGGAGAGATCTCACCTATTACGAAGACATAGAAGCGCTGAGATATAGATTGCACAGTAGATAACCTCCACGAGCATAACCTTTCTTTTATAAGCTTTCTCTCTCTCTTTCTCTCTCTCTCTCTCTCACCTTTGATAGCCCTAAACCCTTTAGCAAATCCCTTGTAAAGCTTTAGGAAACCCTCTTGTCATACCTAGAAAGCCCTAGGAACTTCTATTTAAAGTTTTAGGAAACTCTTTTCCGCATCCCAGTTGCGAAAGGACTTGCGACACAAAATCCGCACAAAATCGCGGAATGAATCTTCGACTGGTCGAACCGAGTCCACAACCGGTCGAGAGCCACTTACGACCAGTCGAGCACCCCAGAGAAAAATAGTCCACAGTCGCTGGACTTTGAGTCGTGCCACGACTCGACTCCACGACTGGTCGACCACCAGCCTTCGATCGATCGAGCAGGGCTCACAACCGGTGGACGACGGGTCAAAAAACTCATCAAATCTCCCCCTTTTTGACCCAGAAGGGATCTACCTTCTTCAAGCCAGCCAGGTTTCTACAAACCTTAAACTCGCCCTTGAGCAAAGCCTTGGTCATGATGCCTGACCCATTATGGTCCGTGTGAACCTTCTCAAGCTGTAACACCTTCTGTTTCAAAGTATCCCTGATCCAGTGATACCGAATTTCTATGTGCTTCGACTTGAAATGCTGACTTGAATTTTTGCTCCACTTTGACTATCGCAATAAACCACATGCTCCTCCTGCTTCAGGCTAAGTTCCTGTAGGAACCTTTTCATCCAAAGCATCTCTTTACATGCCTCTGTGACTTCAATGTACTCGGCCTCTGTCGTCGACAATGTTACGACCTTCTTTAGCTTGCTCTGTTAGGAGACCGCTTCCCCCCGCAAACGTGAACATGAACCCCGATGTAGACTTCCTGGAGTCTATATCACCTGCCATATCTGCATATGTGTAGCCTTCTAACACAGGTTTACCGTCACCATAGCATAGGCTCAACCTGGATGAGCCTCTTAGATACTGCAGTATCCACTTAACAGCTGCTCAATGTTCTTTGTCAGGATTGACAAGATACCGGTTGACAATACCAATCGCATATGCTATGTCTGAGCATGTACACACCATAACATTGAAAAGGCCAAGCTATATGTCCTAGAGGGGGGGGTGAATAGGACTATGCCAAATTTTTAATAAAATCAGCGGAACTAAAATAAACTAATACCCTTACAATTATGAATCAATTCACAATGCTAAATATAAATCACCTTGATAAATAATTATTGAGAGATTGATACAAATTCAGTTCTAAGGACAACCTTACACCATAATAAACAAGGGCTTATGGTAGGACAACCTTATTTCTAGAACCTCTTTTGAATCAAGAACTCAATGTTAATATAAGTAAATGAAATAGCAAGGAATTGAAAATAAATGCAGAAGTAAAGATCTAAATTATTACAACAATCCCCACACTTGCTTGAAAATGTAAATAGTTACAACATTCACATCCACTTGTACATTCCACACAATCGAATGATAAAAGATATGAAAATTAAGCAAGCATTCAAACCACAAGACAAAGAGTTATAGTGGTTCGCTTGTGTGTACACCAACTGTTTTACAACAAATGACCACACGAATGCTACTCCACTCCTAATATCCTCACACAGGGATATTAGCGTTCACTATCAAATAGGTTTTCTCAGGTTCACCAAAAACCTTTACAATTATGTCTTTTTCACTTGGGCTTACACAATTCAAAAACCCCTTTTTCTGAGTTTTCTGGTTTTCCTCAGACAACCAATACAATGAGATTTTTCTGGCTCAACCTCAAACAAAACCAGTACAATGAGATTTTTAACGCTCAACCTCAAACAAAACCAAAAATAAATGAATTTTACTGAGAATTGTAAAATACCGGATTTCTCCTTTAGCGACCGGTAGAGAACCAATCGGAGTAGATGATTGAATATCAAAGTTCAATTTCCAATACTCACATTCATAAGGTTCTAAATTCTAATAGATTTTAGATTTAACTTGTTGGGCGTAGCTATATTTGATTTTGATTCCAAGAAGAAGGAATAAGATAATTCCTCTTTTCAAATAAGATTGGAATAGAGAAACAAAATCAAATTAAATAAGCTAACAAAAAGGAATATTAAATAAGCACAATTTAGCTTAAAATAAACACAGACTTATCTCAGAGTGATTACTTGAAAATTCTTGAAATGGAATGGAGTTCAGGATGTAAAAACTCTGAATTTCGTGTTCAATTTATAGAAGAAAAAATCGTTCCTACAATTGGTCTTAGAAACTTAGGGTGGTCGTAGCTCTAACAGATTTTTGAAAAATTGAGCGCGATCTTTGAAAGCCGTTCCACGACTGGTCGTGAGTACCCTACGACTGGTCGTGGGTCACCTACGACTGGTCGTAGATACCTACGACTGGTCGTAGGACCATGAAATAAGTTGCTGGATTTTGAGTCGTAGCTCCACGACTGATCGTGGACTAGTCGAAGCCAACCTACGACCGGTCGAAGGACTTCCAGGACTGGTCGTGGGCGTACCAAAAATTTCGAAAAATCTTTAACTACTTAGGACTGATCGTGGAATTTCTTGGACTAGTCGAACCAATGCTAGGACTGGTCGAACAAGAGCTAGGACTGGTCTTGGAACAAACCAAACTTATGTTAGATAAACATTTGATTTATGTATCCAAAATGACCTTCTTAAAGGGTCAACCTAAAGTCATTCAAACCTGAAACATGTCGTATGGACATTGAACTTCAACCATTCAACGAATATAGATTGTTTGAACCATATCAGGCTTGAGATCTTGTAGCTTCAAACTTGAGATCTTCATCAGCATAACAACTACTACATGCATTGCTTATTACTCTTGAAGTCATGAGTCGTTCTCTAAGACTTGAACATCAACATAGTAGCTTCTTGAACTTCAACATCTTGAGCTTCAACTTGTAACATCTTGAAAAATCCAACTTATAGCTTCTTGAAGTATTTAAAGATGTCTTGAATAAAAATCATCATACAAGCACAAGACACAGATAGATGTTTTGACACATCCAAATTTTGAAAACCAAGGGGGTTTGAAACCATAACCCTACAAATCTCCCCCTTTGTCAAATTTGTGACAAAACACCCAAGTAATAATATTTCCAAGAGAAACACAACATGTGAGAAGCATGCACAGATATATAGACATGATAAGCAATAACTAGCATCATTCATTTTCCCATAACTCTTGAGAAGTTTAACTCCCCCTGAGTAATAGGAAGCACATCAAAATATAACTCCCCCTGAGTAATAGGAAGCACATCAAAATTAATGACATTCACCAAACTTCTCCCCCTTTTTGACACAAAATGACAAAGGAAGAAGAGCAGTAATAAAATCAGGAGTAGAAGCAAGAGAAAATTGTGCATAACCAACAAAAAGGTTTTGAGATGCATGCAAACATCAGTAAATATTACAAACTAAAAAAAAATTCAGTCAGAACCAGAAGAGGCTGCAGGATTAGATGGATCAATTTTGTGTAAACCCTTAGCAATTCGCCTCATATATTTACGCAAATAAGAAAATTGTGTGTCTTGAGTAACACGAATTTGAGCCACCTGCTCTTGAAGAGAATTCAATCTTTCATCAAAATCGAAGGCTGAAAATCGGATCATCACCGTAGGAGTCGACTCAAGTTCTTCAAATAAGTCATCCATATTCACGTCTTCAGGAAGATCACAAGCTTCAGCATTACTAGCTTCAGCACCACTGCTACCAGCATCCACTTGGCCTCTAGCCAAATCTAAAGTCATCTTATTAAGATTGGAATTATTAAAAGGGAGATGATGGATGGGTTTTTCTCTAGTAGGCATAGCTATGAGCATATGATTTGCCAACATAGTCAATAAATAACCAAAGGGTATATCACTATGTCCAGGATGGTGACGCGATAGAATAATGGAATGACAGATTAAAGAAGGAAGACATATTTTTGCACCAGAGACAACAGAATGCAAAACACGAACCATAAAAAAGTGAGTTCGGTTTTATTACCGAACGTGGATAAAGATTTGAAATGAATATCTTATGAAGTACTACGTCTGGGTAACAAATACCTTGAGGGAAGTGTATGACCTTTATGAGTCCAATGAACATCCATATTACATAAATCTCTAGTAAGCATTCTTCGTTCAGATTCTGAGAGACTATCATGTAAAATATTAATTGGAATGCTTTCATCATTGATAGGTATTTCCATAATGTCTGCAATCAAATGACGATCTACTACAAACAAACCTTCTTGAGTATCAACTTTAAAAGTTAAATTATCAAGAGAAAAATCACATACATGCAAACATGGATTGGGCAATGGACTGGTATGCAGCTCCACCCCAATGTAAGATGTTATCCCATCCCACTGATTCCAACAAAGAAGGAATACCAAAAGAAGCAATGTGATTGACATTAACATGACGCTCAACAATTACATTACGCATAATGCAAATCTCGAGCATCAGAAGGATCATTTTCAGGAGAGCGAAGATGACGTTGAACAATAGAAGCTGATCTAGAAGAAGATGGACCTCGAGTAGTTTTCTTTTTACCTCTAGCATCCATTTTCAAAGAAGGAATTCAAGGAAACAACAAGTTGGAAGAAATGAGGTTTAAATAAAACAGATTTTTCAAGATAAAACCCCAAAACCTGCAATGAATGATCAAATAGATTCCACAAACATGAGTTTTGAAACACTAATAGCAAGAATCTTCAAAAAAAAAATGCAAAAGAACCACTAACCTTGAAGAACAATGAAGATGGGTTGGGGCAGTCGTAGTTAGAAACATTGGAGAGAAATGAAGAAATGAAGAAGAAGACAAAAATCCCCAATTTTAAGTGAAATCCCGAGATTTACTGACGAATTCGTGTACGTGTTCGACCGTCGGTAACACGACCGGTCGTGTATTCTCACGACAGGTCGAAGTACGACAAAATTTGCAAATTTTTTTTTTTTTTTTAAATAATTTTAAATTTAAGCAAATATAACATCAAACTTATGTACATTATGATACACAAAATTATGCAAACTCAATTTAAATTGCACATACCGAGATCAAACTTTAATTTATTAAACCTGCTTTTGTCGAGCGGTTTAGTGAAAATGTCCGCAAGTTGAATCTCGGTTGGAATGTAATCCAAATATATTAATTTTTCTTCCACTAATTCACGAATGTAATGAAATCTAATGTCAATATGCTTAATGCGTGAATCTTGAATGGATTTTTAGAGATATTTATTGACTTTGGAATTATCACAGAATAAAATCATAGAATCTTGAGTAATTCCATAATCGCTTAACATTCGTTTCATCCAAACAAGTTGAGTACATGCATTTCCAGCAGCAATGTATTCAGCCTCAGCAGTTGATAGCGATATAGAACTTTGCTTCTTGCTAAACCAAGAAACAAGACAATTTCCAATGTAGAAACAACCACCACAATTGGTTGATTTCCTATCATCTATGTTTCCACCCAAGATCGGCATCTGCGTGCAGGCTAATTGAATATTAGTCTCATGTGGATACCAGAGACCCAATTTATAGAACTTGCGACATAACGCATAATCCGTTTTTGAGTTAAGTGAGATTCTTTAGGATTTGATTGATAACGGGCACAAATACCAACACTCAAAGCAATATCGGTCTACTAGCGTTAGATAAAGTAAACTACCAATCAAACTACGATACAATTTAGGATCCACATCATTACCTGTAGAGTCTTTTGAGAGTCTTACGATTGTACTCATAGGAGTATCAAAATTTTTACCTTTCTCAAATCCAAATTTCTTAATTAAACTCGAGCATATTTGGTTTGAGAAATAAAAATTCCATCAAAGTTGTTGTTTTACTTGCAATCCTAGGAAATAGTTTAATTCTCCAACCATGCTCATTTCGAATTTAGACTTCATCAAATCTGCAAACTCAACAGTCATGTTAGTACAGGTTGATCCATAAATAATATCGTCAACATATATTTGAACCATTAGAATATCATCGTTATATTTCTTAACAAAGAGCGTCTTATCAACACACCCCATCTGAAAATTATGACTCAGTAAAAACTTAGTCAGTTTTTCGTACCATGCTCTGGGAGCTTGTTTCAGACCATAGAGAGCTTTCTTAAGACGATACACATGATTAGTAAATTTAGGATCTTCAAACCCTGTAGGTTGTTCAACATATACCTCTTCATGTAAATCACCATTCAGAAAGGCACTCTTTACATCCATTTGATAAATTTTAATTTTCCTAAAACATGCAATGGAGATAAAAAGTCTAATTGATTCAAGACAAGCTACAGGGGCAAATGTTTCATTATAGTCAATTCCTTCAATTTGTGTATATCCCTGTACAACTAGTCTTGCTTTATTTCGAATAATATTTCCCAGTTCATCAGATTTGTTTTTAAAAATCCATTTTGTTCCAATAATATGTTTATCTTTAGGTCTAGGAACAAGTTGCCAGACATCATTTCTGACAAACTGATTAAGTTCTTCTTGCATCGCAAGAATCCAATTTTCATCTGAAAGTGCTTCTTTTACGTTACGTTACCGGTTCAATCTGGGATGTAAAGCATACGTAGTTACATATGTCCTCTAATTGTCTACGAGTGCGCACACTGTGAGAGGGTTTCCAAGTATTTGAGAAGTTGGATGATCTTTAATGATCCTTAATTCAGATTAGTTTCACTTGATGAAATTTCTTATTTTTCAAGTATAAGAACTTCATCATTATCTAAACTAGGGACAGTGTCTTCAAAAGATCGTCAATCACAACATTTATTGACTCTTGAATCACACCGGTCTGTTGTTGAACACGATAAGCACGATTTGTTTAAAGAATAACCTAAAAGATCCCTTCATCACTTTTAGTGTCGAATTTTCCCAAATTTTCACGGCCACGCAAAATATAGCACTTCTTGCCAAAAATTCGAAAATATTTGACAGAAGGCTTTTTCTCAAACCACATTTCATAAGCCGTTTTATTATTAGTTTTACAAATATAAACACGGTTAATAATGTAGCAGGCTGTATTCACTGCTTCAGCCCAGAGATTCCTAGGGAGCTTCATGCTATTTAACATAACATTTCCCATTTCTTGAAGCACTCTATTCTTCCTCTCGACAATTCCATTTTGTTGAGGAGTTTTAGGTGCTGAGAATTCATGCGATATTCCCTGATCGCTACAAAATTTCTCAAAACCGCTATTTTCGAATTCGGATCCATGATCACTACGGATCTTGCTGACTTGAGAACATTTTTCAGTCTGAATCCGTTTTATAATCTTTTTCACTTCATCAAGGGTTTCTGATTTATCTCTCAAGAATGAAACCCAAGTGTATCTTGTATAATCATCTACAATAACTAAGATGTACTTTTTGCCACCTCGACTTTCCGTTCTTGTTGGTCCTATAAGATCCATATGGAGAAGCTCGAGTGGTCTTGTGGTGTTATTGGAGTTCACCTTTTTGTGAGAGCTCCTAGTTTGTTTACCATACTGGCATTCACCACAAATCTTGTCTACTTTTTGCATTTTAGGTAGACCTTTAATTAGTTCACTTTTGCTCAATCAGATAAATTTCGGTAGTGTACATGTCCAAGGTGTTTATGCCATAAATCTGTCTCATTGGTATGGACCATGTAGCACGTTTGATTAGATGAGCTACCATTGCTTACTATATAGCGGTTTTGAAGTTCTGCGACAGTTAATATTACGAGAACCCTTTTCATTTGTAATTTCACAACCTTGATTAGAAAATTTAACATTATGGTTGTTATCGCATATTTGAGATATGCTCAACAGGTTGTGTTTTAAACCCTCAACATATAACACATTTTCAAATAAGGGAAGATTATAGAGTTGGACCGTACCTTTGCCAATTATCTTGCAGTTGCTACCATCACCAAATGTGACTGACCCATCAGTCATATCTTTAAGATCGGTGAATAGAGCTTTGTCGCCTGTCATATGCCTGGAGCATCCACTGTCTAGGTACCATTTTGAATGGCTTGTAACTTTGAAAGCAGTGTGAGCAACCAAACAAGTAACTTTGGGAACCCATTTCAGTACTGTTTTGGGTTTAGGAGAATAATTGGTCTTCTTTTGTTTATAGTTATAAGAGTGACCTACTGAGTTAGATTTTAATAGCTCCTTAAGTAAATCAATAATTTTTTCAGCTAGCGGGTTTCGAATCTGATTTTTGAAATTTATATAGCTGCTTTTGTGTTTTTGAAAGGTTTTTGTATTTTTAGAAAAAACTTGATTCGTACCTTTTCCTTTTGAGTTAGAAGTCTCTCCTTTCACAAAATTGGAAGGAGCATTCTTCTGTTTAGGAGATGTGTTTTTATCAAAGCCCAACCCGGATCGATCGCCACATTTTCTTGATCCGGATAATAATTTTTCTAATTTTGGATCACCTTGGGCATATCTCCATGTGTCCTTCAAACTCAGAAGAGAAGATACTTCATTTTTAAGTTTCTCATTTTCAGATTTCAAATTTTCAATTAGGGAGGTTTTGAATTCTAAATCACACTTTGATTTTTCAAAACAATCTGAAATTTGAGATTTTTCTAAAACAAGAGTTTTAAAACATTCTTTAAGTTTAAGAAACTTTTCTTTTTGAAGTTTAAGTTTAAACAATTTTACAACTTTCCTTATATAAGGCATTGTAAGCATCTTGAAGATCTTCATCATTTTCATGATCACTATCCAAATTTTCTTCACTTGTTGAATCATCGTGATCTGAAAAGGTAAACTTGGCTAGAGTCATAAGGGCCTTAAGTTCACTGCCTGACTCGGTTTTGAATTTTCTGATTCAGAAGAGGCTTTAATCAGACGATTCATCCCAAGTAGCCAACATACCCTTCCTTTTGGATCTGTTCTTTTAGGACATTTGTTTGCTAAATGCCCATATTCTTGACAGTTGTAACATTGACTATCTTTCAATGACTTCCAAGATTTAGACTTAGGTTTAGAACGTTTCTTTTCATTTGCCTTTTGAAAGTCGACTCTTTTCTTACTTTTGAAAATCTTATAAAACTTTTTTGCCAAAGGGCCATATCATCTTAGACTTTTCTCGAATCTGAATTTTCTTGAGTAATACTTTTAGATGACTTCAAAGCAATAGACTTACCTTTAGGAGCTTTAAAACTTAATTCATAGGTTTGCAAAGAACCAACTAATTCTTCTACCTTCATATTGTCCGTATCACGAAGTTCCTGGATTGCGGTTACCTTTGAATTGAACCGTTCAGGAAGAGAGCGTAGTATTTTTGCACACACTTTACTTTCTGAGATCTTCTCGCCAAGACCCCACATTGAGTTTACAATGTCATTCAATCTAGTGTAAAAGTCCATAAACATTTCATTTTCCTCCATATGAATTTCTTCAAATTTAGTTGTGAGGAGTTGGACTTTAGATTTCTTGACAATTGAAGTACCTTCGTGTGTCATTTCTAAAATATCCCAGGCTTGCTTTTGCAGTATCACAGGATATGATTCTTTTGAACTCATCCGGTGATAGTGCGCAAGTGATTGCATTTAGTGCTTTAGCATTAGCACTACTCTCACTTTTCTGAAGTGTGGTCCATTGGAAATATGGTGTAATTTTCATAGATTTTAAACCATCAACACCAGTTACTTCCATGGTAGGAGGTTTCCATTCAGTCACTGTGGCTAGCCAAACACTTTCATCCATTGATCTGAGGAAGATTCTCATTCTGGCTTTCCAATAGGCATAGTTGGATCCATCAAAAGGTGGAGGCCTAGTAACTGAATGGCTATCAAAATTTGACATCTTTTTATATAGCTTAGATCGTTAGCTCAGGAAATAAATTCAAATAAAGAGCAAAAAAAATGAGCTATTAGGCTCTGATACCACTTGAAAAGGCCAAGCTATATGTCCTAGAGGGGGGGGTGAATAGGACTATGCCAAATTTTTAATAAAATCAGCGGAACTAAAATAAACCAATACCCTTACAATTATGAATCAATTCACAATGCTAAATATAAATCACCTTGATAAATAATTATTGAGAGATTGATACAAATTCAGTTCTAAGGACAACCTTACACCATAATAAACAAGGGCTTATGGTAGGACAACCTTATTTCTAGAACCTCTTTTGAATCAAGAACTCAATGTTAATATAAGTAAATGAAATAGCAAGGAATTGAAAATAAATGCAGAAGTAAAGATCTAAATTATTACAACAATCCCCACACTTGCTTGAAAATGTAAATAGTTACAACATTCACATCCACTTGTACATTCCACACAATCGAATGATAAAAGATATGAAAATTAAGCAAGCATTCAAACCACAAGACAAAGAGTTATAGTGGTTCGCTGTGTGTACACCAACTGTTTTTACAATGACCACACAGAATGCTACTCCACTCCTAATATCCTCACACAGGGGATATTAGCGTTCACTATCAAATAGGTTTTCTCAGGTTCACCAAAAACCTTTACAATTGTGTCTTTTTCACTTGGGCTTACACAATTCAAAAACCCCTTTTTCGAGTTTTCGGTTTTCCTCGGACAACCAATACAATGAGATTTTTCTCGCTCAACCTCAAACAAAACCAAGACAATGAGATTTTTACATGCTCAACCTCAAACAAAACCAAAATAAATGAATTTTCTGAATTGTAAAATACCGGATTTCTCCTTTAGCAGCCCGGTAGAACCAATCGGAGTAGATGATTGAATATCAAAGTTCAATTTCCAATACTCACATTCATAAGGTTCTAAATTCTAATAGATTTTAGATTTAACTTGTTGGGCGTAGCTATATTTGATTTTGATTCCAAGAAGAAGGAATAAGATAATTCCTCTTTTCAAATAAGATTGGAATAGAGAAACAAAATCAAATTAAATAAGCTAACAAAAAGGAATATTAAATAAGCACAATTTAGCTTAAAATAAACACAGACTTATCTCAGAGTGATTACTTGAAAATTCTTGAAATGGAATGGAGTTCAGGATGTAAAAACTCTGAATTTCGTGTTCAATTTATAGAAGAAAAAATCGTTCCTACTATTTGGTCTTAGAAACTTAGGGTGGTCGTAGCTCTAACAATTTTTGAAAAATTGAGCGCGATCTTAGAAAGCCGTTCCACGACTGGTCGTGAGTACCCTACGACTGGTCGTGGGTCACCTACGACTGGTCGTAGATACCTACGACTGGTCGTAGGACCATGAAATAAGTTGCTGGATTTTGAGTCGTAGCTCCACGACTGATCGTGGACTAGTCGAAGCCAACCTACGACCGGTCGAAGGACTTCCAGGACTGGTCGTGGGCGTACCAGAAATTCCGAAAAATCTTTAACTACTTAAGACTGGTCGTGGAATTTCTTGGACTAGTCGAACCAATGCCAGGACTGGTCGAACAAGAGCTAGGACTGGTCTTGGAACAAACCAAACTTATTTTAGATAAACATTTGATTTATGTATCCAAAATGACCTTCTTAAAGGGTCAACCTAAAGTCATTCAAACCTGAAACATGTCGTATGGACATTGAACTTCAACCATTCAACGAATATAGATTGTTTGAACCATATCAGGCTTGAGATCTTGTAGCTTCAAACTTGAGATCTTCATCAGCATAACAACTACTACATGCATTGCTTATTACTCTTGAAGTCATGAGTCGTTCTCTAAGACTTGAACATCAACATAGTAGCTTCTTGAACTTCAACATCTTGAGCTTCAACTTGTAACATCTTGAAGAATCCAACTTATAGCTTCTTGAAGTATTTAAGCAGTGTCTTGAATAAAAATCATCATACAAGCACAAGACACAGATAGATGTTTTGACACATCAAAATTTGACAACCAAAGGAGTATGAGACCATAACCCTTACAAACATACATCAAACTTTCTACCGCTGACGTGTAGGGTATCTTCTGCATCTCTTCTACATTTGCATTCATCTTGGGACACTGCCTGTCGCTCAATCTGAAGTGACCATCTCGTGGAGCATTGACCGGCTTCACTGCATTCATATTGAACCGCTCTAGGACTTTCTCAATATATTGTTCTTGTGATAACCAAAGCTTCCTGCTGCTTCTGTCATGGGTTATCTCTATTCCTAGGATCTGTCTAGCCGGGCTCAAGTCTTTCATCGCAAAAGACTTGCCCAACTCCTGTTTCAGTCTGTCGATCTTCTTGATGTCTTTTTCCATGATGAGCATATCATCAATGTATAATAACAGAACTAAGAAATCACCATCTGAGAACTTCGCGTGAATACACAGTGGTCCGACTCCGTTCTGTCATACCCATGCTGTAACATGAACGAATCGAACTTTTTGTACCATTGCCGTGGAGCTTGTTTCAGCCCATACAAGCTCTTCCTCAGCCTACACACCATATGCTCTTTGCCCTTGACTTCGAAACCCTCTAGTTGGTGCATGTAGATCTCTTCTTCCAAGTTACCATGGAGAAAGACAGTTTTAACATCTAACTGCTCTATCTCTAGATCCATGCTAGCCGCCAACCCAAGCAACACCCGTATGGATGTCATCTTCACCACTGGTGAGAATATCTCCTCGAAGTCTATGCCTTTCCTCTGACCAAACCCTTTCACCATAAGTCTGGCCTTGAACCTCATCTGTGAATTCTTCTGCTCAATCTTCTTTCTGAACACCCACTTGTTGCTTAGAGTTTTCTTGCCCTTAGGCAGTTTCACCATATCATAGGTATGGTTCTTATGCAAGGGTTCCATCTCCTCTTACATAGGTTATGCTTGTCGCTAGGGCCTCAGAATAATCTTCTAGCTCTCCCCCATCAGTCAGCATAATGTACTCATGTGGTGAGTACCTCTTGGACGACTGTCTGTCCCTAGATGACCTCCTCATCAGTGGATCAACAGGTGGGTTAAGTGGGGGCTGCTCCCCTGGTCCATCTTCTGAAGAAACTCCCTCGTCCTCTGCACCTTGCTATACCCCCCCGTCATCAGGCACCACGAGAGGAATAACCAGATCCATGTCCTCTAGCTCACCTGAACTAGGTTCATTCTTCTCTGGCTTACCAATGTCTTCTATACACTGATCTTCAAAGAAAACCACATCTCTGCTCTTGACGAGCTTCTTCTCAGTCGGATCCCATAACCTGTAACTGAACTTTTCATCACCGTACCCTAAGAACACACACTTCCTGATCTTCATATCGAGCTTGGACCTCTCATCCTTTAGTACGTGAATGGATGCCCTGCATCCAAACACCTCGAGATGACTGTACGATGGATCATGTCCAGTCCACACCTTCTCAGGCACTTCTCCATTCAACGAGGCTGATGGAGACCTATTTATCAAATACACTGCCGTGTAAATTGCTTCTCCCCAGAACGTCTTGGGCAATTTCGCATGGGATAATATGGATCTAATTCTCTTAACAATGGTGTCATTCATTCGCTTAGCTACACCATTATGTTGAGGGGTCTTGGGAACCGTCTGTTCATGTCGTATACCCAGGGACTTGCGGTACTCATAAAAGTCGCCAATGTATTCACCACCATTGTCAGTGCGGATGCACTTCAATGATCTACATGTCTCTCTCTCGACCATAACATGAAATAATTTAAACACACCAAAGACCTCGTCCTTGGATTTCAAAGCATAAACTCAAACTCTCCTAGATGCATCATCTATAAAAGTGATAAAATACAATGCCCCACCCAAGGTTTTTATCCTCATAGGACTACAAACATCAGAATAAACCAAATCTAATGCATGTAATTTATTAACATGAGAAGCAATTTTAATAAATGAAACTCTATGCTGTTTCCCTGATAAACAATCAAGACAGGTTTTAAGAGGTGTACCTGTCACGTCTAGAATGAGCCGCTTCTTTGCTAATACCTGAAGCCCTTTTTCACTCATGTGGCCTAGACGTCTGTGCCACATGTCAATAGGAATCTTCCACTGCGTTCAACCCACCCTTGCACATACTGACACTTGCCTTGTACAGGGTGCAACACTTCTTTCCTCTGGCCATGATCAACGAACCTTTGATGAGCTTCCAGCGCCCACCAGCAAATCGGCTTTCATAGCCATCATCATCCAACCTTCCTGTCGACATCAAGTTAAGGTGAAAGTCTGGGATATGCCTCACATCCCTGACAACTAATGTGCAACCCACATTAGTCTTTACACAAATATCACCGTGTAACGTCTCAGAAAAATCCGTACAAAGACCCGAGTACCACCTCAGGCATAAATCACTCAGGACCAAATCATTTAGAAATTAGACGACATTAACAAGTGTTAAACTAGATTAGTTGTAAAATTTACTTGAACCACTTTAAATACGAACTACAAGACCCAAAACTTGCAGAATTATCGACACTACATTACCCTATAATCTAGGATCAGTCTCATTACCCAGTTGCTCTCGGGAGCATCACGAAACTTCGTATTGGACCTGGACCGCACGTTGAAAGTCCGATTACCGCGAAACTAAACGATTATGACCGCCTTGCTGGACTTGACAACCATCTCAGAAATCAAGTCCTGACTGTGTCCAGGAATGCACAACTTGAGCTCGGAGCAAAGTGTGTGAGAAACGTGAATATTTTTAGAAATAAACTCCAAACTTAAGTAATTTGAGACGTGACGCTTGCGAACCAAATATAAGGATTCAGACCGTCAGAATCTGACCCAAATACATCCTCGGATCAGGAGAAATTTCTCACACATGTTTGTACACTTGTGACCCTGATCGAGTACCAGTGACCGTTAAATTGAAACTGGTCCGCCACGGTTGATCTGTAAATTCGATCGGAACGAAAATTCAGCTTGACCTAAATCAAATGTTAGGGATCTTAAGCCCGACCGCACGCAGAAAAGGGGCCTCCAGAAGTTCTCCGTTAGATCGGAACAGCTGATCTTTGGCTATAACCTAAGTATACGTTGGCCCTGGGGCCATTCGCATCAGTTCTGGGCCTATATAAGGACCTTAAACCCTCACTCTCTCATCCCATACGAATTTGGGAAATCCTAAGAGAGAGAAGAGAGAAAAGAGAAGGAAAGAGAGAGAAAGCGAGAGAGTGAACTGGTGTTTGTACTTGGGATTCAATCCGGCTGCTCCACACATCTAACTATCACCTCTGTGTCGTAAATCCGATGATTCCGACTCCATACTTGATTAAGAAATCCTAACCCTAACCTGTTTTAGGGTTTCCAACTAGTGTAATAGATGAATTAGCTAACCTATTCCCTGTTATAGGTTATTGTGGTGCCGTAGACAAAGACTTAACATTTAAACTGATTTAGTTTCGCGTCTACCGGCGAAAGGTGCGGACTATAAACGTTTAGGTTATGGTTTTTAAGGCTTTCAATGTCAGTTAATGATTTATGACTGACTTGAATGCTATCTCATGCTTAGATATGATGTTTCCCGTACTTTACACATACATATGAACTATGTTGAATATAGTAAAATCCATGTGTTTGTCAATATGCTTCATTGAATATGAAATTATGAATCATGCTTGCCATGATTATTGGTTATGAATGCCTGATCGTTGTATACGTGGCATCTCCTTTGTGTAAGGATTTGCTTTAATATGTGTTTTAACTAAGTTATTACATGTATGTAATATGTGTAGTCTAAGCGTTTGATAAAATGCCTAAATGAGGAAATACTTGTTGAAATGTATGTAAAGAGGGTGTTGCAATAGGATTCTCAATTCCCTTAACTATGGCTATAGTTTCCTTTATGTAACCTATATCGCTACTACGTGCTTTATGGTTGAAATGCTTATGTATGCTAACATGTACCCTATGTGTTTGTAGAAATGCTCATGTGAGATTTATAATTGATTTCAGTTGCCACATGCTGTCTTGGCTTACTATATGTGAATGCTAATGTTGGAATGTGATTGGGGCTATGAGGTAGTCCAAGCAATCGGTAATAGTTTACGATAGGTGGCTGTACTACTTAGCCACGACAGATGCGCCCAATGAATCGAAGTTGTACGCTGCTTATCAGCAGTGGTTAGGCCACATGGAGTGCTTACGCGCTCCATGTCGATCGGCTCAACGTATGCTCGTACTAGTCGAGTTCGTCAATTAACTCGATTGGCCTTTGTTGAGGGTCAAATATTACATATTAGACCCCATTTATTACCTGGATTTACGGGTATGATACTGTTTAATGGCCGGTTTTAATTGTGTTTTGTTGTAGGATGCAATCAGGAGCTTAAACTGAAATTGGGTATTAAAAGCGTGGATTTGGCACTCTGATGTCACAAAAGCAGGGGACGAACTCCTGGGGATTGGGATCGACGATTTTACACAGCCGAGATCCGAAAAAATCGAGAAACTGAAGCTCAAGTGGACCTGAAAAACTTCCAGAATGCAAGATCACAAGGTTCCCACCATCCGATCGGCTCGAAACCCCATACAGGGCCTGAGGAACATAAATTAACCGTACACATCGGGTCCTTAGATCCATGTGAAAGTGGCCCAAAGGCTAGATCAGCCCATTAATCTCCAAATTGGGGCCCACCTGATATCTGTAATTGCCTCAAATTTGGAATCAATACCTTAAATGCAGAGAATTACTGATTAGATGGATCAGATTTCTCAAATTCATTACAGTGGGCCCCACCCGAACAGCATGTGCATAGAGCACATGTGCAAGAGCGCCGCACTAGATCAGTTTGACTCGGTTTGACCGAGCCTTCTTCACAAAAACAAAAGTTTCTGTTTTTGTGAACAGCGTCCGCACACGCCGACAGTCGGTTGAAGTTGTGGGCCCCACCCATGGTCCAAACGGGTGATCCAGACCATTCATTCGTTCCTTGGGGCAGCCAGAACCTATGCCTAGCTGACAGAATTTGAAGAAGTGAAGTTCTTGGAGATCTCAGTCATTCAAACGCAAACGGACGGTAGAGCAGGAAATCACGTGGGCCACATTGAAACAGATCCAAAGTTACCCATGTCCGACCGATTTCGCAAGGGGAAGCCAGTGGTCGAGTTAGATTTTTCATACGATGCTTATCAAGGGCACACCGACTCCAAGCAGGAGTTTCATCTTCGTCAGCGAATAGGGCATCCACTGTGATGTTTTGTGGGCCACCACCTTCGATCAAGCGATCAATCCGGACCGTCCACTCATTCCAGAAGTGAAAACCGACCATACATAAAAGGTTTTTACAACTCCATGCTCGCACACACAAGGAGAATACCACTCAAACGCAGGTTGGACGGCAATGTGAAAAATTAAGTGGGCTGCGTCATCTGCAATTCAAAACCGTCCGTATCCAAATGGTTTTTCCTGACAAATCTAATGGACGGGGTGGATTTTATCAAAGGCAACTGAAGTGGGCCCACCGAGCTTCTCAGCGTAAAAGATTATGCAAACTCTGTTTGCGATCATCTAAGAAGTCCGGCCATGGTGGGCCATTGTATGCACACGATCGTGATTGGATCTTCGATCTGGACCGTTCAAATGAAGCCCAAGGGGGGGCTGACCACACTAAAGATGTCGAACCGCACCAACAGTGGGTTAACAACTCCAGAGTGGGTCCAACGCAAGGCTTCTTGCGGTTTTATTGCGCATGCGGTTGTTGCTGCGAAAGCGCTCTGCGCGTGCCAACTCCAGCTTCTACACCACCTTCCTGTTTCTTATAAAAAGGGGGAGGCTTGGGCTTGGACGTGGAGGCAGGGAGAACAGGGAGTAGCTTGTTTTCTTTTCTTTTTCTTTTTATTTTTATTTTTTATTTATTTTCTTTTGTTTTAAGAGATCTAGTCCACTCATGTGTGGCTAAACCTCTTAGCTAGGGCTAAGAGGTGAAGCTTATAGTGTGACGGGATGAGTCTATGCTTGTGCCTTTTGTTTAAACTGAATGGATTTTGATTTAATTTTATTAAGGGAATGTTTTCAGTCTTTAATAGTCTGTTGTGACTGAAATTACAATGGGTCTGCAATGGCTTTGAGCATGTTCTTTTCCTCTTTATATTTATTACGTCAGGAAGCCCTGTTGTTCACCATCGTCTCCTGGGCATGGTCGGATGACGGTACCCTTTCCTAACCTTCATACATTGATTGGTTGGTAATTAGTTTAATTCTGTTGTTTGCTTTGTCTCCTGGGCATGGTTTGGTGATGGAATCCATTCTAATTCATATACCTTTCATCTTTTCAAAACTACATCAGAGGAAGTTCAGTTAATTTCCCTGATTTTTAATCCAGGCATAAGATCTCTCTGATCTCTACAAGTGGATCCTCTGAATCCTTAGTTTTTCTTTTCTGATTTTTCCTAAGTTTTAGATTATTATTTCACCATTATTCCTCAAATCATAATTGGTTTAGATTTCATCTTAGCCTAGTTCTAGATCTGGTTATTTTTAGATAGCGTACAGGTTTCAGTCCCTGTGGATTCGACCTCAGTCTTACCGAGTTTATTACTACATCACAACCCTGCACTTGGGGAGTAAACAAGTTTTTGGCGCCGTTGCCGGGGACTGACGGCTACGATTTTCTGAAATTAATTGGTTTTAGAATTAGATTAAGATTAGGATTGTACTAACTTTAATTTTAGATTTTTCTTTCTTAGAACTAACTTTCCTGTTTTGTAGGGTCTTTGATAGATTGTCTAACTTGGTAACTTCATCCTAATTTCTTTACTTTCTGTATTTTTTAGATTAGGTCTTATCCCCTAGATACTAACTTGGTTTGTTTTGTTTTGTAGGGTATTAACATAGGAACTTCTAAATTGGTAACATCTTTCTCACTTCTCTTCTGCTTACCTTCCATATTGCTGTAGGAATTTTAATTTATTCTAGGATTAGACTCAGAGTTAGGGTTTCACAATGTATATGCACGAGTGGGAACGTCAGTATGCTGAGAAGAATAACATATATTGGGATGATGATTATGATAGAAATCCACCAATGTCTCAAAACTTTTCTGAAACTATCATCGAGAATCGATCGGAATATGAAGATCCACCAGTTAAGAAGTCCTTACGCGATCATATACGGGAGAACAATTTCACCCCACGGACAGTACGTGAATGTTGGGGTTATCATAACTATGGGAGTGAGAATTACTATCACCCATCTGAGAAAAAGAAAACAATGCGTGATTATATTATGAGTGATAATAAGTATTACCAACCATCAGATTCTCCCACCTATGATCCGTATGACTATAATCAGTGGAAACATCAATGTTGGAAAGATGAACCAACAACCTATTATAATGATTATTCTTTTGGATCCCCTACCTTTAAGATTCAACCAAAATCGATCCAAGAGAATTCATTTCAAAGTAACACAGACTCTTTTGCTGACATGAGGAAATTACTAGAAGAGCTTGAGTCACGCCTTGAAAGGTTAGAGGAAGCTCGTTCATCCCAACTACAATCCAATCCAGAAATTCAATGCCAGGAAAGTGATCCTCACTCGCTTTTGATGAAATCTGAAATTTGGAATGAGGAGTTGGATTTCATTAATGAGCATACGGTTCAATTCCCCGATGAGTCGATCTCAATGACTGTTCAAAAGAATGATGGAGATACATGGGTGTCTTTCAAGTACAATGATGATGACACATTTTCCTTACATGACACACAGGATCTCAATGATGAGGTAGAGGTTAGTTTATTCGAACCTCAATCGAATTTAGAATGTGAGGAAAGCGATCCCATCCCAAGTGTGCATGGAAGTAGACGATGATGCGTATTGGGAAGATGATTATGAATGTGCAACCCAAATTCCCTTCGAATCAATCTCAAATTTGGTCCAAGTCAATGATCAAGACGTACATGAAGTGATCGGTCATAATGAGCCACTCCCCTCACCTAACATATCTGATTTAAAGGTAGAGGACGAGCCCCTTACAACCGACCCTTCTAACTCTTGTGAAACGTATTTGGACCACTCCTCTGAATTACATGATGATATGATTCGGGAGATGGATGAGCTACTTGATATGACTCTTGAATTTGAAACCACCCAGTTGAGGCCACCATCTGAACTGTTGAATAGTGACGATTCATCGCCTCTTTTGAGTAGTATCGATGAACAGAGTCCACACATCAATGCTTCGTATACTGATCCTCAATCTGTCTGTATAGGGCTGGAGCAAGAGAGCACACCTCCGTTTACCTTCAAAGACGATGGATTCCTTGGGCAGATAATCACGAGCTCTAATGTGGAAAATAAGCCACTCTCAGCTGAATGTTTCAACTCTTTGGATGATTGCTTGGCACACTTTGCAGACTCAAATGATCCCATGATAAAAGACATAGTGAATGCCTTGCAAGACGATATCTTGGTAGTCATCATTGATCGAGAGAACCCTTACTCTGAAGCCTCTCCCTCCCCAGATCCTCACTATTTACCATTAAGGGAGGAGGAGCTAAAAATTGAACCGAAGTCTGACACTTCGGAATGTGTTGAGACTACACCACTTCTTGAAAATTTTTCTCAATTTGATCTACTTGTAGTCCCTGATTCACCATGGGATACTAACTTCGAAACTTCTTCTGTCGCAGGTAAATCGTATATACTCTGGATACCTCAGGCGAATCAACGACAAACTTTTGATGAGGTACATAAGTTTCTCTGGAATGTCATGCTCCAGGGCATCCAAGCCTATTGCAAAAAGGGCTTTTGGATGATCCTGTTAAGAAACCTACTAAGAAACTTATCAAGATATTGGTCGGAAGAGGAACCTTACGGCATGACTTAATAGTTTTTCCCTGCTTTCTTAAGACTAGGGTAGTTTCCTTTATGCTGTTTTAGGATAGACGGTAAACTTAGCGCTCCTAGGAGGCAACCCAGCTTTTCATTCCATTTAATTTTCCTAGTTAGTTAGTTCAATGTTTGTGGGTAACATTACTGCAAACCCTCACAAGACTACAACTCGTCCACTAGGGGCAACCTAGGGGTTTAAAGGCTTGTTGCATACGCTAAATGTAATCGAAAGCACCTGCGAAAGTGGTATAGGTAGGATTTTGTTTTGTTATTTTTTTTTTTGGTTTCATTCTTGTACTGACCTGTTTTCTCCCAGTAATCTCTTGAAAAATCTCTCTCGATTTGTTATCCAGGTATTATCTCCCCATCACTTCTCATTTACTTTCGTTGTCCCATGTGCATTGCATGCTTATTTCTTTTACATTGAGGACAATGTAGATTTTAGGTTGGGGGTGGAAGATTAGGAAACCTAATCAGTGTTTTCTTGATCTTGAGCAAAAATTGTGAAATTTTTAACTTTTCCGGCATTTCTTGTGAATTTGAAGTGAATTTGAAGTGATTTTGATAGCCATCTTGGGTACTTAAAATTTCAAGATTCGTGATGTTGGTAATATATGACTCTTGGATTCAGTATTTGTTAAATTTCACTGTTAAGTTGAATTATTAATCCATGATTAGAAGTTGTAAACATTGATTGAGTCATGATTTCACATGTCACATCTCGCTTACACATTAAGATTTCAGTTTAATATTGAAGGATTAACTTGGTAATCACTAAACATGGAAGGAACCAGCCTGAACAGTTGCCCGTCATGATCAATTGAAGAAAAAGAAAATACAAATGCCTTTGGAAAGGGGTGGGCGAATAATCTTCACCATAGGTTTGCTCCCTATAGGTGTGGATTTAATTCCCCATGGATGATATATGAAAAAGGTTTAGGTGTACGGTCTTCACCATAGGTTTGCTCCCTATAGGTGAGGATTGGACTCCCCTTCTTGGCGTTACCTTTAATGAAAAAAAAAAAAAATCAAAGGCTGAAAGAAAGAAAAAGAATGATCTATGAGGGACCTTTTAGTTTAGGTTTTGGTTGTCCTGGATGCTCTTGTGGTTACCAACGTTATCATGAAATAGAGAATTGAATATTAATGTTGAAAGTCGGGATTACACTCTACACCCATGGAACTCAATGTTTATTATTCTAGTTTATGGATTAATATTTGAACTTGATTATGAAATTCACTGTGCATGAGAGACCAGGAGAAATTGATAATCAGCATTCATGAATCTTAAGATTTCTCATATCTGGATTGTTTTTCAAAATATCACTCGGCTTCACAAAAATTATCTCGTAATTCTCAATTTAATTTTCGCATATTTTGCTCGGGACTAGCAAAATGCTGGTTGGGGGTTGTGTTGAGGGTCAAATATTACATATTAGACCCCATTTATTACCTGGATTTACGGGTATGATACTGTTTAACGGCCGGTTTTAATTGTGTTTTGTTACAGGATGCAATCAGGAGCTTAAACTGAAATTGGGTATTAAAAGCGTGGATTTGGCACTTCGATGTCACAAAAGAAGGGGACGGACTCCTGGGGATTGGGATCGATGATTTTACACAGCCGAGATCCGAAAAAATCGAGAAACTGAAGCTCAAGTGGACCTGAAAAACTTCCAGAATGCAAGATCACAAGGTTCCCACCATCCGATCGGCTCGAAACCCCATACAGGGCCTGAGGAACATAAATTAACCGTACACGTCAAATTTGGGTCCTTGGATCCATGTGAAAGTGGCCCAAAGGCTAGATCAGCCCATTAATCTCCAAATTGGGGCCTACCTGATATCTGTAATTGCCTCAAATTTGGAATCAACGCCTTAAATGCAGAGAATTACTGATTAGATGGATCAGATTTCTCAAATTCATTACAGTGGGCCCCACCCGAACAGCATGTGCATAGAGCACATGTGCAAGAGCGCCGCACTGGATCAGTTTGACTCGGTTTGACCGAGCCTTCTTCACAAAAATAGAAGTTTCTGTTTTTGTGAACAGCGTCCGCACACGCCGACCGTCGGTTGAAATTGTGGGCCCCACCCATGGTCCAAACGGGTGATCCAGATCTTTCATTCGTTCCTTAGGGCAGCCAGAACCTATGCCTAGCTGACAGAATTTGAAGAAGTGAAGTTCTTGGGGATCTCAGCCGTTCAAATGCAAACGGACGGTAGAGCAGGAAATCACGTGGGCCACATTGAAACAGATCCAAAGTTACCCATGTCTGACCGATTTCGCAAGGGGAAGCCAGTGGTCGGGTTAGATTTTTCATACGATGCTTATCAAGGGCACACCGACTCCAAGCAGGAGTTTCATCTTCGTCAGCGAACAGGGCATCCACTGTGATGTTTTGTGGCCACCACCATCGATCAAGCGATCAATCCGGACCATCCACTCGTTCCAGAAGTGAAAACCGACCGTACATAAAAGGTTTTTACAACTCCATGCTCGCACACACAAGGAGAATACCACTCAAACGCAGGTTGGACGGCAATGTGAAAAATCAAGTGGGCTGCATCATCGGCAATTCAAAACCGTCCGTGTCCAAATGGTTTTTCCTGACGAATCTAATGGACGGGGTGGATTTTATCAAAAGCAACTGAAGTGGGCCCACCGAGCTTCTCAGCGTAAAAGATTACGCAGACTCTGTTTGCGATCATCTAAGAAGTCCGGCCACAGTGGGCCATTGTATGCCCACGATCGTGATTGGATCTTCGATCTGGACCGTTCAAATGAAGCCCAAGAGGGGGCTGACCACACTCAAGATGTCGAACCGCACCAACAGTGGGTTAACAACTCCAGAGTGGGTCCAACGCAAGGCTTCTTGCGGTTTTATTGCGCATGTGGTTGTTGCTGCGAAAGCGCCCTGCACGTGCCAACTCCAGCTTCTACACCACCTTCCTGTTTCTTATAAAAAGGGGGAGGCTTGGGCTTGGACGTGGAGGCAGGGAGAACAGGGAGTAGCTTGTTTTCTTTTCTTTTTCTTTTTATTTTTATTTTTTATTTATTTTCTTTTATTTTAAGAGATCTAGTCCACTCATGTGTGGCTAAACCTCTTAGCTAGGGCTAAGAGGTGAAGCTTGTAGCGTGACGGGATGAGTCTATGCTTGTGCCTTTTGTTTAAACTGAATGGATTTTGATTTAATTTTATTAAGGGAATGTTTTCAGTCTTTAATGGTCTGTTGTGACTGAAATTACAATGGGTCTGCAATGGCTTTGAGCATGTTCTTTTCCTCTTTATGTTTATGACGTCAGGAAGCCCTGTTGTTCACCATCGTCTCCTGGGCATGGTCGGATGACGGTACCCTTTCTTAACCTTCATACATTGATTGGTTGGTAATTAGTTTAATTATGTTGTTTGCTTTGTCTCCTGGGCATGGTTTGGTGATGGAATCCATTCTAATTCATATACCTTTCATCTTTTCAAAACTACATTAGAGGAAGTTCAGTTAATTTCCCTGATTTTTAATCCAGGCATAAGATCTCCCTGATCTCTACAAGTGGATCCTCCGAATCCCTAGTTTTCCTTTTCTGATTTTTCCTAAGTTTTAGATTATTATTTCACCATTATTCCTCAAATCATAATTGGTTTAGATTTCATCTTAGCCTAGTTCTAGATCTGGTTATTTTTAGATAGCGTACAGGTTTCAGTCCCTGTGGATTCGACCTCGATCTTACCGAGTTTATTACTACATCACAACCCTGCACTTGGGGAGTGAACAGCCTTATGTATGTTCACCATGTATGGATGCTACTGCTTGAACCTAAGATACCAAACTCACCAGTGAATCCCGTTAACCTTAATACCTCGATCCGCTAAGACTCATGAGCTGGACATGGTGGTATGGGACACCGTGGTCGAGTTGTCGGCCTAAGCTGGGGCGACGAGCCTCCCCGTAGTGTCCAGTGAGTAACCCAGACTCATGAACCGAATACGGTGGTATGGGACAATGTATTCGAGCTGTTGGCCTACACTGATCAGGTGACGAGCCCTTTGTAGTGACCTCGAGCATACTCTGAGACTGTGTTGAGGCGACGAGTCTTTCCATAGTAACTAGAGTATAAACTAGGTCTACACTGATTAGGTGATGAGCCCTTTGCAGTGACCTAGAACTGCAACTTCGTATGAGATTTACTAGGACTGACGACCCTATAATGGATCATTGTTTGGGTATTGATATAAAAGAGGTACCTTAGTTTCCCAATCCTGTTGTATGAAAAGGATTAATAAGAACTTGAAAATCATGCTCATGCATCGCACTGCATGTGCCATTTGGCGTTGAGTAAAGAGCACTGAGGAAGTGACTGACATGCACGACCGTTAGATGAAGATCGCAGAGGGAGTGCAGGCGAGGGCATGCATTATGTATACATACAATTCTTGCATTAATTAGAGTACTTAAGGATGTTTGATTGTATTATTTTATCATTACTACTTGACTGCATTGATAATATGTTAACCTTTGCTTTATTATTCCACTGAGTTGATCACTCACTCCCACGTTATGGGACGGTGTTGTACACACCAACCAGACCCTATCTTAATTACAGGTGAAGGCGATGCCTACGAGGCTGAGCTAGACTATGAGGATGACGAGGAGGCATTCTCTTTCATGCAGTATTCAGGCAGGTTCATGTGAACCGTGGCTTGATTGACGAAGACTTCTGGGATGCAGACTAGATACCCTTACACTTGCTATTTTGTCTTTTGGAATCACACATGTATATTCATTTTTGGTCCATTTTGGAAAGTATACATGTATATATTTAACCTAGTAACATGTTCACACTCTGGAGAGTTACAACAGTTTATATACTTTATATATCTATCACAGTTCTTCCGCTTACGTAATTTAACTGTCTCTGGAGTATGATATGCTGTTTTAGTGTAATCCAACTCATGTTTAATGCACTAACACGGACAACATGTAATCATCATTTTCTATGTTGCATAAGTGATGCGTTGGAACTCGGGAGTGGAGCTTATGCTCGACCCCCAATTTTCAGGGTGTTACACACCAACTCCAACAATTTTTGATACGCCAGAATTTTCCATCTTCACAGTCCCATAGTCACCTGACTTATAGCTTGTGAAGAAGTCCCTGCGTGAAGTCGCATGAAAAGAAGCTCCTGAGTCTATCACCCAGTCGGTGACCTGACTCGTAGCCGTGAGACATACATCATGATCTGCTGAAAAAATAACTACAATGTCGTCATCTGAAGCGACCGCAGTGAAATCTGATTCATCTTCCTTCCCTTTTCCTTTCTTATCGTTCGTCTTACCACGACATTCATGTTTGTAGTGGCCCTTCTTGCCACAATTCCAGCAATCAACATCCTTTTTATTACTCGACTTGCCTCTTGATTTATCTCGGACCTTCCTGCCCTTCCTGTTCTTTCCTCTCCCCTGTTCCTGTGTTACAAGGGCCTCTTGCTAAGTAGACCCTTGAGACTTCCTCCTTGTCTCTTCATTGAAGAGATAGCTAGTTACCTGTTCCATAAATATCTTTTCATCTAGCGCGGAGTTACTTAGAGACACTACCAATATTTTCCAACTGTCAGGCAATGAACTAAGCAAAAGTAAAGCCTGCAATTCATCATCCAGGACCATCTTCATAGAGGAGAGTTGGTTCACTATATTGCTGACCTCATTGATGTGCTCGGCCACAAAACCACCATCCTTGAACTTGAGATTCACAAGTCGTCTTATCAGAAAAATTTTATTATCGGCTGTCTTCCTCTCATACAGCCCTTGTAATTTCAGTCATAGGCTAGCGGCTGAGGTTTCCGTAGACACATGGTGGAACACTGAATCATCCAACCATTGTCTAACAAACCCCACTGCCTTCCGGTCCATCTTCTTCCAATCATCATCAGATATATTCTTGGATTTTGCTGATATGCCTAAAATTGGAGAATATAGGTCCTTGCAATAAAGCAAGTCCTCCATCTTAGCCTTCCATATGGTCCAGTTAGAACCATTGAGGCTGCTCATCCTTGATGAGCCACCTTCCATAATTCAAAACTGATCCTACCTGTTCAATGAACTTAGCTCTGATACCACTTTGTTGGGATGCCTTGCACAAACCTTAGGATCTAGCCTCCCGATATAAACCAGAATTATAGATAATAAAGCAATGAAATAAATTAAAGCATCAATCATACACCACACAAGAGATTTTTACGTGGAAAACCCTCAAAGAGGACCACGGGACCTCATCCAAATCAACAATCCACTATGAAGTAGAATGTTACAACCTTCTTCACTCACACAGGAGTGGATAAACAATGAGAGAAACAAAGAAAATGGAGAGATCTCACCACTTACGAGGACATAGAAGCGTTGAGTATAGATTGCGCAGTAGATAACCTCCATGAGCATAACCTTCCTTCTATAAGCTTTCTCTCTCCCTTTCTCTCTCTCTCTCTCTCTCTCTCTCACCTTTGATAGCCCTAAACCCTGTAGCAAATCCCTTAAAAAGCTTTAAGAAACCCTCTTGTCATACCTAAAAAGCCCTAAGAACTTCATTTAAAGTTTTAAGAAACTCCTTTCCGCATCCCAGTTGCGAAAGGACTTGTGACACGAAATCCGCGCAAAATCGCGGAATGAATCTACGTTAACCTTCGACTGGTTGAACCGAGTCCTGATCACTCCCCAAGTATAGGGTTGTGATGTAGTAATAAAACTCGGTAAGACCGAGGTCGAATCCCAAGGGACTGGAACTTGTACGTTATCTGAAACTAACTAGAAATAGAACTAGAATGAGATGAAATCTAAATCGGTTATAATTTGAAGAATAATGATGAAATATTAATCTAAAACTTTAGGAAAAATCAGAGAAGGAAAACTAGGGATTCAAAGGATCCACTTGTAGAGATCAGGGAGATCTTATGCCTGGATTAAAAATCAGGGAAATTAACTGAACTGCCGTTGATATTGTTTTCAAGAGATGAAAGGTATGTGAATTAGAATGGATTCCATCACCAAACCATGCCCAAGAGACAAAGCAAACAACAGAATTAAACTAATTTCCAACCAATCAATGTATGAAAGTTAGGAAGGGTACCGACATCCAACCATGCCCAGGAGACGATGGTGAACAACAGGGCTTCTTGACATCATAAACATAAAGAGGAAAAGAACATGCTCAAAGCCATTGCAGACCCATTGTAATTTCAGTCACAACAGACCATTAAAGACTGAAAACATTCCCTTAATAAAAAAAACAAATCAACATCCATTCAGTCTAAACAAAGGCACAAGCAAAGAGGCCTCCCATCATGCTACAAGCTTCACCTCTTAGCCCTAGCTAAGAGGTTTAGCCACACATGATTGGGCTAATCATCTTTGAAAGAAAACACCTGAAAAGAAATAAAAACAAATAAAAAGAAGAAAAAAAACTCTCTCGTTGAGAAAACCTCCCAGCCGTGGAAACTCTTCTCTCTTTTGCTCCAGCCGTGGAAACTCTTCTCCCCCCTCCCTGTTCTCCCTCTCTCCTTCTTATAGCAATAGGAAGTTCGTCAGTTTGCTGGATTGCCAAACTCCTCGAGTTGGTGCGGAAGGTTTTTCGCACTGCGTATATGGCTGGAGAACCGACTCCCGACGCAGAGAGCAGAAGATCTCCGCTTGAAACAGATTTTTTTTCTACAAAGGCTCGATCCAAGACGTTCAGTGGTCTTGGATCTAGTCGGTCCCACCATGGACAGTATTTGGATGGTCCAGATAAAAGATTCGATCCTCTCCAAGATTGCGGAATAGCCCGGATTGGCCGGGCTTACTCGAACTGCGTAAACAGAGTCTGAAACGATCGGCTCTGGACTCTCTGTGGGACCCACTTACCTCGTCATTTGTGAAATCTAAGTCGTCCACCAGATTTACCTCGAAAATTCGGTCGGGGATGGTCTATTTGGATCAGTTTTGGTGCGGCCCAAAGAATCTTGCTTGCGGCTATTCGTTCTGTATTTGAACGGCTGGAAACCTATCGACACTGTTTCTTCGAATTTGGTCACCTAAGGCTTAGTATATGGGCCTACGTGGTTCCAATGGACGGTCCAGATTGTCCAATGGATCGAAGAAGGTGGGCCACCGAAAAATCCAGATTTCCCAGATTTCGCAGACGCGCACCGCGAGTTCACGCTGGACTTTGTGGGGTCTACATCCGTTGATTGTTGAGATAATCAGCTCCGTCCATTGTAATTATATCGAAAATCCAGTAAGAAATGACTGGTTTCATGTTGGATTTGGTGTGGCCCTCAAAATATCTTGGTCCGTCGTTCGTTTGCGATGGACGGTCAAAAAATGTGTGTACGTGTTCCTGCGCAGATACGTTTCTCTGTCTAGGGTCGGTTAGGCCTCCTGGGAACAATGAACGGTCCCGATCGTTCTTCAGATCATCATGATGGCCCACCAAAAAAATAATTCGTAAGCTCTGCTTCGTTTTCGCAGACGCAATTCAAAACCGATCCGGATTTTGAAGTCGGTCGGGTCATCGCCTGTTGACCGCATGCCTTGATTTGGTGCGGCTCGGGAGTGCATCTCATGGTGCACTCTCACCTCAATGTGGGGTCCTCTCGTAGTTCTCGTGAGAGATCCATACCACTCTTCCGTCTCATCATCTCATTTGAGACGTTGAATCCAAAAATTGAAGCATATCCCGATATCAGGTGGGCCCCAGATTGAGATTTATGGGCTGATCTGTCCGTTGGGCTGCTTTCGCGATGATCCGACGGATGAATTTCGACGTGTACGGTTTATTTAGAGTTCTCAGGCCCTGTATGGAGTTTCGAGCCGAACAGATGGTGGAAACCCTGTAATACTACATTCTGGCTGACTTCAGGCCACTTGAGCTTCAGTTTCTCGATTTTCGCGGATCTCCGGTGTGTAAATTCGATGATCTTGGTCCCATGGAGTCTGTCCCTTGCCTGTGGTGTCCTCAAAGCATTAAATCCATGCTTTAAGCTCCCTTTTTCAGTTCATGTTCGCAAATACACTCTACATCACAAATACGATTAAAGTGGATCATTAATAGTATTATGTATGTAAATCCAGGCCATAACAGGGGTCTAATATGCAATATTTGACCCTCAACACAACCCCCAACTAGCATTTTGCTAGTCCCGAGCAAAATATGCGAAAAATAAGTTGAGAACTACAGGGCAATTTCCATGAAACCGAGTGATATTTTTGAAGAACGATTCAGATATGAGAAATCTAAGATTCATGAATGTTGATTATCAATTTCTCTTGGCCTCTCGTACACGATGAATTTCATAATCAAGTTTAAATATTAATCCGTAAACTAGAATAATTCTAAATATTGAGTTCCATGGGTGTATAGTGAAATCTCAGCCTATCATCATTAAGAGATCAAATTGTCGATTTCATGATATCTTTAGTAATCAATCAAAAAATTCATAACAACCATCACCTAAACCAGTACTTTGCCTCACAAATCATTCTTTTATTTTCTAGTTTTTTTTTTTTTTTTTTTTTTAAATGTCAAGATGGGAATCAAATTTTCACTTATAAGGAGCAAACCTATGGTGAAACTAGTTGCCCAACTCTTTTCAATTGTTAATCATGAAAAATCGAATCCACACCTATAGGGAGCAAACCCATGGTGCAACTCTTTCTTATACCCTGATGGCCAAATCTTTTAGGCTGGTTTCTTTCATGCTCAGTGATTACCAAGTTAATCATTCAATATCAAACTGAAACCTCAATGTGTAAGTGAGATGTGGTATGTGAAATCATGACTCAATCAATGTTTACAGCTTCTAATTATGGATTAATAATTCAAACTTAACTGTGAAATCTAACGGACAACTGAATCCAAGAGTCATGAATTACCAACATTCCATATCCGGTAATTCTCAATCAAAGACGGTCGTCAAATCACTTTAAATTCACAAGAATTTCCAGAAAAAAATTAAAAATTTTCACAATTTTTGCTCAAGACCAAGAAAACACTGATTAGGTTACCTAATCTCCCACCCCCAACCTAAAGGCTACATTATCCTCAATGTAAAAGATATGAGCATGGAATGCACATGGGACAACGAAAGTAAAAGAGAAGTAATGGGAAGATAATACCTGAATGATGAATCGTGAGAGACTTTCCAAGAGATCTCAACATGAGAGCGGGTGAGCATAAGAGAAAAAGCAACACAAAAATAACAAGAAATAAAATCCTACCTATACCACTTTCGCAGGTGCTCTCGATTGCATTTAGCGCATGCAACAAGCCTTTAAACCCCTAGGTTGCCCCTAGTGGACGAGTTGTAGTCTCGTGAGGGTTTGCAGTAATGTTACCCACAAACATTGAACTAACTAGGAAAATAACATACAGCAAACTACCCTAGTCCTATGAAAACAGGAAACCTACCTATACCTCCATCAGACTAGGAGATCATTCCTGGTAAACAGGATCAGTCAGAGGCATGGACAGGTCCTCTGAATCAAATTTCTCGACAAATGGTTTTAATCGATGTCCATTTACTTTAAACTCCTTACCATTGTCGGGATCTCTTATCTCAACGGCCCCATGAGGATATGCAGTAACAACAATGTAAGGGCCGGTCCAACGAGATCGAAGCTTACCCGGAAAGAGATGTAATCGAGAATTATACAAAAGGACTTTCTGACCTGGCGTGAATGATTTTCGTAGAATATGTTGGTCATAAAACGCCTTCATCCTGTCCTTGTAAATTCTCGAATTCTCGTATGCGTCGTTCCAGATTTCTTCAAGTTCATTTATTTGAAGTTTGTGTAATGAGCCAGCGTTGTTCAGATTAAAATTTAAATTTTTGATCGCCCAGTAGGCTCTATGTTCTAACTCCACAGGTAAGTGGCAAGCCTTCCCATAGACGAGTCTAAAGGGAGACATTCCAATAGGGGTTTTAAAAGTAGTACGGTACGCCCATAAGGCATCGGTCAATCGAATTGACCAATCCTTACGGTCAGGGTTAACCGTTTTCTCCAAAATGTGTTTGATCTCCCTATTAGAAATCTCAGCTTGCCCACTTGTCTGTGGGTGGTATGGGGTGCTCACCTTATGAGAGATACCGTATTTCTTCATTAAACTCTCAAATGGCCTATTACAAAAGTGTGAGCCCCCATCACTAATAATAGCTCGAGACGTTCCAAATCGGGAAAGGATGTTCTCTTTTAGGAATTTAATGACCGTGCGATGGTCATTATTCCGACACGGAATCGCTTCGACCCATTTAGTAACATAGTCTACGGCAAGCAAAATATATAAATTCCCAAAAGATTGGGGGAATGGTCCCATGAAATCGATGCCCCAGCAATCAAATGCCTCTATGATAAGAATAGGATTCAAGGGCATCATATTTCGATGGGACAATGCTCCCAATTTCTGACAACGCTCACAAGCTTTACAAAACTCATGAGTGTTCCTGAACATAGTGGGCCAATAGAAGCCACACTGCAGAATCTTGGCCGTGGTCTTTTTTGCAGAAAAGTGACCACCACAGGCCTGTGAGTGACAGAAGGAGATGACACTCTGATGCTCATCGTCTGGCACACATCTCCTCAAAATTTGGTCTGGGCAATATTTAAACAAGTATGGATCATCCCAGAAGAATTTGCGTACCTCGGTGAAAAATTTCCTCTTATCTTGCGCAGTCCAATGTGTTGGTATGGAACTTGTAGCAAGATAATTAGCAATATCAGCGAACCAAGGTGAATGGGAGACTCTGAACAGCTGTTCATCAGGGAGCATGTCATTGATATGGGTCGCCTCAAGGGAATCAGAGGTATTAAGGCAAGAAAGGTGATCAGCCACTACGTTCTCTACTCCCTTTTTATCTTTAATTTCCAAATCAAATTCTTGGAGTAGAAGGATCCATCGTATCAGGCGGGGCTTAGAATCATTCTTGGAAAGAAGATACTTCAGTGCCGCATGATCTGTATAGATAATGATCTTGGATCCAATCAAGTAGGACCTAAATTTGTCCAAGGCGAACACTACGGCTAAAAGTTCTTTTTCCGTAGTCGAGTAGTTCACTTGGGCAGGATTTAAAGTCCTACTCGAGTAATGGATGACGCAGGGCCTCTTATCTTTTCTCTGGCCTAGAACCGCTCCAAGAGCATAATCAGAGGCGTCGCACATAAGCTCAAAAGGAAGGCTCCAGTCGGGTGGCTGCATGATGGGTGCAGTGGTTAACATGCCTTTAAGCTTGGTGAAAGCTTTCTGGCATTGCTTAAACCACTCATATGGAATATCCTTTTGAAGAAGATTACATAAAGGACGAGAGAGGAGACTAAAGTCCTTTATGAATCGCCTGTAAAATCCTGCGTGTCCTAAGAAGGATCGCACGTCTCTGATGTTCTTGGGTGGAGGTAGGTTAGAGATAAGATCGATTTTTGCCTTATCTACCTCAATTCCTTTGGACGAGATGATATGTCCAAGGACAATTCTCTTATGAACCATGAAATGGCACTTCTCCCAATTAACTACCAAGTTCTTTTCTTCACATCTTTTCAGCACACATTTAAGACTTTCCAAGCACTTGCTGAAAGATGAACCATAGACAGAGAAATCGTCCATGAAGACCTCTAGATATTGCCCCACCATATCAGAAAAGATACTCAGCATACATCGCTGAAAGGTGGCAGGGGCATTACATAGTCCAAATGGCATCCTTCGGTAAGCAAAGGTGTCGTAGGGACATGTAAATGTGGTCTTTTCCTGGTCCTCAGGGGCGATTTCAATCTGATTGTAGCCCGAATACCCGTCAAGGAAACAGTAATAGGAATGACCAGCTAGCCTTTCTAAGATTTGATCAATGAAGGGCAAAGGAAAGTGATCCTTCCTTGTGACGGTATTCAACTTTCTGTAGTTAATGCACATTCTTCAACCAGTAGTGACTCTAGTTGGCACGAGTTCATTATTAGCATTGGCTACGATGGTGATTCCGGACTTCTTAGGAACCACCTGAGTTGGACTCACCCATTGACTATCAGATATAGGGTATATGATACCCACATCCAATAGTTTGAGAACCTCGGCCTTAACCACTTCCTTCATATTTGGATTTAATCTACGTTGTGGTTGCCGAGCGGTCTTCGCATTTTCCTCAAGATATATGTGGTGAGTACAAATCGAGGGATCGATTCCCTTGAGGTCCGCTATCGTCCATCCTAGGGCTCCTTTATGCTTAATGAGAGTAGATATGAGTATACTCTCCTGTTCTTTCTCCAGGTGGGCAGAGATCACCACCGGGTATGTCTTATCTTGACCTAAATAGGCATATTTCAAATCAGAGGGCAAAGGTTTTAGGTCAAGCTTCGGTGCCTTAAGGTTAGACGGTAGAGGCACTACATCAGTTTGTGGCAATTCTTCAAATTGTGGCCTCCACCGGTTAACTTCAAGTACCGGTGCAGTATCAAGCAAGGCACACGTCTCCCTAATCATATCATCATCAAACTCATGGGAGTAGGCCAAGCACGTCTCTAGAGGATCAGAGGATAAGGTAAAGGGTGTCCTATCTTCCACAAAAGTATCGATCATGTTAATATCGTGGACATCGTCATCATCCTCTGCGTTGCTGCCGTTATTGAAAAAGATGTTCGACTCCAATGTCAAATTTCTAAAAGACATAGTCATGACACCATTCCTGCAATTGATGATTGCATTTGACGTGGCAAGGAATGGGTGACCAAGAATGACGGGAATCTGAGTGCTCATGTTGTTGATGGGTTCGGTGTCCAGGATGATAAAATCTACAGGGTAGTAAAATCTATCGACTTAGACTAACACATCCTCAATAATCCCTCTTGGTACACGAACAGTTCGATTGGCAAGTTGTAGTGTGGTTAGGGTGGGTTTTAACTCACCCAATCCTAACTGTTTGTATACCGAGTAGGGGATCGATTGACGCTCGCTCCCAAGTCAAGAAGTGCGTGATCAATTCGATGGTTCCCGATTACACATGATATGGTTGGGCTACCGGGATCCTTGAATTTCTGCGGCACGTCTTGCTTCAGGATGGCACTCACTTTCTCAGTCAAGAAGATCTTCTTTTGAATACTCTGCCGTCTTTTGGTCGTGCATAGGTCTTTCAGAAATTTTACATATAGAGGAACCTGTTTTACGACATCAAGTAGAGGAATGTTGACTTTCACTTGTTTCAACACCTTCAGAATATCCTGAGAGTTAGAAAGACGTTTTGGTGCAACCAACCGTTGGGGGAACGGAGCAACTGGCTTCTCTAGAAGTTTCGATTCTAAATTTTGTGGGACATCACGAGATCCATCATTATTGTCCTCTTCTGGTTCTTGAAGCTTTTCGGGCCTAACCGGAAGGGTTTTATCAATGATCTTCCCACTCTTAAGAGTGGTGATGGATTTAGCGTGTCCCATTTGATTTGAAGAGCTGGGATCATTTATCTCATATTGCGGTTTAAGATTGGGGAGCGGTTGTGCAGGAAGCATCCCCTTTTCTATAACCGTCATACGTGAATCTATTTTCTGCATAAAGTCTGTAAGTCCACGCACTGCCTGAGTCAGCTCTTGTATGGAATTTTGAACCGGTTCTTCTTGAGATTTCCTCTGATTTTGATTTTGATTAAAGAAACTTTGAGGGGTAGCAGTTTGTCCATTCCTCCAACTAAAATTTGGATGATTTCTCCAACCAGGATTGTATGTATTGGAGGTAGATCCATTGAAAGGTCTTTGATAGTTATTTACGGCATTGGCTTGCTCATTCAACACTCCTCGAAAGGCAGATATGGTAGGACAATTTTCAGTTGTGTGAATGTTGCAATCACAAATGCCGCAAACAATTTCATTAACCTTATCCTTCTTTCCTTCCATGGCCTCGACTCTTCGAGTGAGATTAGTCACTTTAAAATTTACATCGTCCTCTTCTTTCAGGAGATATACTCCACCTTTCTCCTTAGATTGAGTTGGCCTAGGCGTGGTGTTTGATTTTGGGTAATGGTCCCATGATTGTGCGTTCTCGGCAAGTCTATCGAGGTAATCCCATACCTCATTGACTTCTTTATTCATGAATTCTCCATTACACATTGTCTCGACCAGTTGGCGCATGGAAGATGTCAGTCCATCATAGAAGAAATTTGTAATGCGCCACATTTCAAAACCGTGTTGTGGGCATGAACTGACAAGATCCTTGAACATTTCCCAACATTGGTAGAATGTTTCATCTTCCTTTTGGGCAAAGTTCATGATTGCTTTTCTGAGGGTAATCGTTTTATGGTGTGGAAAAAATTTCTTTATGAATTCCCTCTGCAAATCATTCCATGTGCCAATGGATCTAGGACGCAGTGAATGTAACCACGTCTTAGCCTTCTCTTTCAAGGAAAAAGGAAAGAGTTTCAATCTGATTGTATCCTCGGATACATTGGGAAAGTATAAGGTGGCTATAATCTCATCGAACTCTTTCAAATGTAAGTATGGACTTTCTGATTCAAGCCCATGGAATTTAGGAAGGAGTTGGATAACTCCTGGCTTGATGTCCATCTGTCCTGTGTTTTCAGGAAAAATCATGCATGAGGGCGTACTCACCCCCGCCGGTTGTAAATAATCCCGTAAAGTACGAGGCGGGGGTGCTTGATGCACCTCATTCTCATCCATATGTTGAGGAAGTGCTTGAGGTCGATTTGCAGTCATAACCTCATGTACTTCCTCATCCATATGTTGAGGTAGTGCTTGAGGTTGATTTGCAGCCATAACCTCAATTAACTCAGGGGAATTCGGACGGTGTCTAGTCCTGCGATGGACAGTCAACCCCTCAACTAATCCTCCTTCAGTCAAGAGACGTCGAGTGTCGTCACGGGCCCACTTGGGCATGAAACACTCGCAGCCCTCAATCAAATTCTAAACCTAATCCTAAGAAAGAAAATGAAAATCTAGAAAGAAAGAGAGGGTTGGGAGGAAGTTACCAAATTGGAGTCCCTAAGCTAAAGACCTGCAAAATAAAACAAAATAAGTTAGTTTCCAAATAGAAGAAATTTCTAAAGCAAACCAAGTCTAAAAAGTTAGAAAATCTAGAAAATCAGAAAGAGTTTACCAAATTAGAAGTTCTATCTTAATAACCTAAACAAAACAAAATAAGTTAGTTCTATGAATCAAAAATAGAAAACAAAATCAAAAATTAGAATTAGTAAAATCCTAATCTTAAACTAATTCTAAATCCAATTAATTTCAGAAAATCGTAGCCGTCAGTCCCGGGCAACGACGCCAAAAACTTGATCACTCCCCAAGTATAGGGTTGTGATGTAGTAATAAAACTCGGTAAGACCGAGGTCGAATCCCAAGGGACTGGAACTTATACGTTATCTGAAACTAAGTAGAAATAGAATTAGAATGAGATGAAATCTAAATCGGTTATAATTTGAAGAATAATGATGAAATATTAATCTAAAACTTTAGGAAAAATCAGAGAAGGAAAACTAGGGATTCAGAGGATCCACTTGTAGAGATCAGGGAGATCTTATACCTGGATTAAAAATCAGGGAAATTAACTGAACTGCCGTTGATATTGTTTTCAAGAGATGAAAGGTATGTGAATTAGAATGGATTCCATCACCAAACCATGCCCAAGAGACAAAGCAAACAACAGAATTAAACTAATTTCCAACCAATCAATGTATGAAAGTTAGGAAGGGTACCGACATCCAACCATGCCCAGAGACGATGGTGAACAATAGGGCTTTCGACGTCATAAACATAAAGAGGAAAAGAACATGCTCAAAGCCATTGCAGACCCATTGTAATTTCAGTCACAACAGACCATTAAAGACTGAAAACATTCCCTTAATAAAAAAAACAAATCAACATCCATTCAGTCTAAACAAAGGCACAAGCAAAGAGGCCTCCCATCATGCTACAAGCTTCACCTCTTAGCCCTAGCTAAGAGGTTTAGCCACACATGATTGGGCTAATCATCTTTGAAAGAAAACACCTGAAAAGAAATAAAAACAAATAAAAAGAAGAAAAAAAACTCTCTCGTTGAGAAAACCTCCCAGTCGTGGAAACTCTTCTCTCTTTTGCTCCAGCCGTGGAAACTCTTTCTCCCCCTCCCTGTTCTCCCTCTCTCCTTCTTATAGCAATAGGAAGTTCGTCGGTTCTTTGGATTGCCAAACTCCTCGAGTTGGTGCGGAAGGTTTTTCGCACTGCATATATGGTGGAGAACCGACTCCTCCATTCACGCATAGAGCGAGAAGATCTCCGCTTGAAATGTTTTTTTTTCTACAAAGGCTCGATCCAAGACGTTCGGTGGTCTTGGATCTAGTCGTCCCACCATGGGACGAGATTTGGACGGTCCCGGATAAAAGATTCGATCCTCTCCAAGATTGCGGAACGGCCGGATTGGCCGGGCTTACTCGAACTGCGTAAACAGAGTTTGAAACGATCGGCTCTGGACTCTCTGTGGGACCCACTTACCTCGTCATTTGCGAAATCTAAGCCGTCCACCAGATTTACCTCAAAAATTCAGTCGGGGATGGTCTATTTGGATTAGTTTTGGTGCGGCCCAAAGAATCTTGCTTGCGGCCATTCGTTCTGTATTTGAACGGCTGGAAACCTATCGACACTGTTTCTTCGAATTTGGTCACCTAAGGCTTAGTATATGGGCCTACGTGGTTCCAATGGACGGTCCAGATTGTCCAATGGATCGAAGAAGGTGGGCCACAAACAGCCGAAAAATCCAGATTTCCCAGATTTCGCAGACGCGCACCGCGAGTTCACGCTGGACTTTGTGGGGTCCACATCCATTGATTGTTGAGATAATCAGCTCCGTCCATTGTAATTATATCGAAAATCCAGTAAGAAATGACTGGTTTCATGTTGGATTTGGTGTGGCCCTCAGAATATCTTGGTCCGCCGTTCGTTTGCGATGGACGGTCAAAAAATGTGTGTACGTGTTCCTGCGCAGATACGTTTCTCTGTCTAGGGTCGGTTAGGCCTCCTGGGAACAATGAACGGTCCCGATCGTTCTTCAGATCATCATGATGGCCCACCAAAAAAATAATTCGCAAGCTCTGCTTCGTTTTCGCAGACGCAATTCAAAACCGATCCGGATTTTGAAGTCGGTCGGGTCATCGCCTGTTGACCGCATGCCTTGATTTGGTGCGGCTCGGGAGTGCATCTCATGGTGCACTCTCACCTCAAATGTGGGGTCCTCTCGTAGTTCTCGTGAGAGATCCATACCACTCTTCCGTCTCATCATCTCATTTGAGACGTTGAATCCAAAAATTGAAGCATATCCCGATATCAGGTGGGCCCCAGATTGAGATTTATAGGCTGATCTGTCCGTTGGGCTGCTTTCGCGATGATCCGACGGATGAATTTCGACGTGTACGGTTTATTTAGAGTCCTCAGGCCCTGTATAAAGTTTCGAGCCGAACAGATGGTGGAAACCCTGTGATATTACATTCTGGCTGACTTTCAGGCCACTTGAGCTTCAGTTTCTCGATTTTCGCGGATCTCCGGTGTGTAAATTCGATGATCTTGGTCCCATGGAGTCTGTCCCTTGCCTGTGGTGTCCTCAGAGCATTAAATCCATGCTTTAAGCTCCCTTTTTCAGTTCATGTTCGCAAATACACTCTACATCACAAATACGATTAAAGTGGATCATTAATAGTATTATGTATGTAAATCCAGGCCATAACAGGGGTCTAATATGCAATATTTGACCCTCAACAAGTCCACGACCAGTCGAGCACCTCCTTCGACTGGTCGAACACCCCGGAGAAAAATAGTCCACAGTTGCTGGACTTTGAGTCACGCCACGACTCGACGACTAGTCGACCACCAGCCTTCGACCGGTCGAGCAGGGCTCACGACCGGTCGACGACGGGTCAAAAAATTCATTAGGTTGTGGCCTACAAGTGAACCAATGCATTCGTGGTTCATACTCCGCATCATGATCGACTATTTGGATCATATTTAGGTTGGAAGATTTGGACTAACTACTTAGTTGCATCCTACTTGATTTTCCTTCCATGTATACTCAAGATTTTCCTTTCATGTATATCTGTTTGATTTCTTTCCTTACATGCACATTGTACATCCTTATATAAGATCCCTTTAAGCAAAAGTATAAATGCAAAAAAATCTTGAAGGAAAAGCATGTAAACAAAAAACAAATGCAAGAAAATTCTCCAATTCCATTTTGTGTCTCCGGTGTTATCATAATATTAGAGCAGTTCATCCGGGCCATTTATCATTAAGCCCATTGTCATCTTGATCATCAAATGTTACAGACTTTATCATCGCATTTGCAACTTTGGATCTAATCCAGCAACTCATCTATTTCTTTTGCTTGAGCATTACGGAAAAAAAAATCTGCCATTTTCCCCTATCCTGGCCTATTTTCTTCCCGCACCTAATCCGACAGTGTCCCCCCTCCACGCATGTTTTCTACTAGCACCAGTCTCTAAAGACAAGTCAGTAGCTCATTTATCATAAGACGATCCTCCCTTTATTAACAATCTAAACAATAAATATACTTTACTAACAATCAAAAATTATTATCCTAGACCCACTCCCGTAGATTTACAATTCGAGGAACAAGGACAATATATACAAAGTACATATTATGGTGGATCACTTTACGAATGGAATATAGATGGTATGTCAAAATATCAAGTACTTAATCAAGCACATGAAATTACTATGGTGACATCTGCTTACAAGACTAAACAAGCCCATGATGATTTTACTGCCGCACAATTGTTAGTTTTATGCTTTATTGGCCAACTTAAAAGCTGGTGGGATAACTAGCTAACATAAAATGATAGACAATCTTTATTACAAAAATACAAGTTAGATCCAACAAGTAACCCTCTTTATGATTTACAAGGACATCTAGTACAAGACGCCGTAAATATAGTTATCTTTACAATGATTAAACACTTTGTCGGAGATCCAACAAATGTTAGACAAAGAGCAAGTGAAGTTTTAAATAATTTAAGATGCCCAACATTAGAAGATTTTATATGGTATAAAGACGTATTTATTAGTAAAGTAATGTTAAGAACTGATTGTAATATATCTTATTGGAAAGAAAGATTTAGATTAGGATTACTAAAATTCTTTGCAGATAGAGTTAGACAAAAGTTATTAACTTTTTACAGCCAGAGCATTCCGTATGATAGATTAACGTATAACGATTTAATCTCCTTTATAACAACAGAAGGCTTAGCTTTATGTAATGAAGAAAGACTTAGAGCCAAACTTAAGAAAATAAATAAATTAAGTAAATTAGAATTAGGACATTTTTATGAACAATTTGGTTGTAGTCCAATCTTAGCACCATCATATAGGAATAGAAGTAAAAACAAGTGTAAAAAATATTTTAAAAGAAATTATACAAATTATATTCATATAAAAAAAATATATCCTTATAAGAGAAGACCATTCTCAAAGACCAACTATTATAAAAACGATAACAAATCTAAATACAAAACTAAATCTAAAACTTTAAATAATACAACTCCAACATGTTACAAATGTGGTAAAATATGACATTATAAAAATAATTTTTCTTTAAAATTCAAGATAAATAATTTAGACTTAGATGACAAATTAAAACAAAATTTATATACAATTTTAAAAGACCACTCAGATACTTCAGAACCACCATCCGAATCCAGTATAAATAGTATACCAGATATATCAGATCATGAATTAGATAATATAGAAATTCAATCAACTAGTTCAGACACAAGCAATCATAGTTTAAAAAGTATGGAAGCCGATGACAAGTATGGTATATGTTTAGGATGTAGTCACAATAGTAATGGAAAAGAACTTTATTTCTTAACCAAAGAACAACAAACACTTTTAGATTTTATAGAACGTATTCAATATGTAGAAATTAAACAACAATATTTAAAAACATTACAAAATTCATTAGTAGACAAACCAGAACTAGTCAAACAGAAAATAGAAACTTATAATATCAAGCACATATTAGATAGATTTCAGTCACCAATTACTAAATTACTAACTTTACAAGAATTATAATATGAGTTAAACATTACAAAATGAGAAGTTCAAGAATTAAAAACACAAGTAAAAATCTTAAGTACAAATCATCCCTCTTACAAGATCAACTATTTAATAAAACAATTTCCCTAGATTTAGCTAGTACTACCATAACACCCTTAAAACAATTAGATATAGTTACAGAAATCAAACATAAAAAATGACATGTTTTTATCAACATAATTATTAGTCGAGAATTTCAAATTAATACTATAGCTTTAATTGACACAGGAGTCGATATGAACTATGTACAAGAAGAACTAGTGTTATCACAATATTATGAACCAACAAGCGAAGAATTAAGAACAACTAGTGAAACAAAATTACAAATTAAATATAAAACAACACAAGCACAAGTATGTAATAATGATTTATGTATTAAAACTGATTTTCTTTTAATAAAAGATATTAACAAACTTGTTATTTTAGGAATACCATTTTTAGAATTAATAAAATCCTTTAGTGTAGATCATAAAAGTATACATACAATAATCTTAGACCAAAATATTATTTTTGAATTTATTACTTCACTAGCAATAATATACTCCTTTACTAACTGGATATTTAACATACTCTTAATGCATACTGTAATAATGCATTAGATAGTAACAATTCTAAACTACACTAATGGATATAAACATGCTATAACACAGTTGGACAAAAGTGGAGTAACTAAGCTAATAAGTTAAAGCTAATAAAGGTTCAAAGAGGATAAAGGGTAAGTAACGTAGAGCTGTAGAGAGATTGATTATTTGTAGCGACGGCTAACAATTCAAAGAAGTCCCCAAGATACATGCTTTTGAACTTATTATAAAGATCGAAATCTATGTTGTTCAGGATGAGTTTGGCTAACTTGACCTTAGGTAATGCCATAGAGCTTCGGTTCTTTCTTTTTTGAACTAAGTAATAAATCTCTCGACTAATTCTTTGAGCAACCATGGTAGTTTAAAGAGATTTTTCATGGAGACTTTAGACTCTTTTCGATAGAATTGTATACAAAATCTCTTAACTATCTTGAGCCAGGTATGGATTGAGTTAAGAGGTAGATTGATATACTAAGTGAAAGTCACTCTCATGACGGAATTCACGAATAATCTAAGTTTTATAAAATCATGGATCGAGACTTCACTACATTGTATCGTAAAACTACTAACATGTTCAATAATTGTAGATTCAGCCATCTTGTAAAAAAGAGTAAACTTTAGGACCTTATATCCCCTAGGTAGCTTAAAGTATTGGTCTATCTAATCGAGATACAATTTGAGATAACTGAGTCAAGTGACTCATTAGCTTTGGGGTTGGATGTTATCTTCGTAGATAATTCCAACGACATCATGACGGCCAAGTGGGCATTGTGGTTACATAGTATACTTCATTTGAGTTTCCAGGCTTCAAGGGTTGAGGGATGAGAGGTTGTCCCTTGGGTATCTCAACCCTTGGGTAGGCTTGATGAATTGCTGGCATCACAAGATGTTACCTCACAGGGTGCTCGACTATAATATAATAAATTGTGTGGTACTAGTAGTAAAGGTAGTTGCCCCTCGAGTAGTTGGTGTCTACATAGAGTTATTCCCCATGCATATGGGTATTTTGGGGGTCTCTATATTTTTGTTGGTCATTTCTCCGTGCTACCATGGAAGATGATAGAGGATAGCCTTCCAGTTGGACTCGACTAAGCCTTGTAGTTGGAGGTTAGGCCAACCATTCTATCTCTAATTCTTTGGAAAAAAGTATTGACGAGTTGAAGATTTGCCATTAACAGAAATGTTTCAAAGAAACCTTCAACTATCTTGATGACGATCTCCACATGGACCTTAGTGCTATCTGTTGTCTATCACATGTCTATCACATGAATATTCTATGTAACTTCTTCTAGCATAGCATTTGGTTAAGATGAGGATACTGCGTCAACGTCGATAAGTTCTGTCTGTTGTCCATCATCTTTTGGCTCTTCTCTAGACTCATGAGAATTACTAGCATTATCTCTCGATTTAACAATCATTTTAATTTATTATAAAACTATGGTATATCTCATCGTGTTTAGTTCAAATTTGGTAGTATGTGCATGTTGGGCATATTGGAGCTGGATGCGTCTTGATTCGAACCGAATACCTTATAACCCCTATTGCCGATATAGACCAATTAAGACTGGATCTGTGAAGATCAACCATCCATCTAGCCACCGATCATATGAGATTAGAAAATTTGTGAAGGGTTGGGTTCATCCTTCAAATGGATTTTTTTCTTGCCTTTCTATAGAAAGGATTTCAATATTTTCATAATTGTAATCGTAGTTCAATGATTAAATAATAGAAAAACTATATAAAAGCTGAAATTATTTTATTAATGATTTTTACAATATTGACACTTAGTATCGACTTGAGGAATGGCGGTCCGTTCATCACACAACGTTGATTGAGCTTTGTAGAAGATGGTCATGATGCATGGTATGGTTGTCGGTTTGTTACTCGATCAAAAACTAGGCTTTGTGGCAAGACAGCTGATGAGGGGTCAATCTCAACAATTTATTCATCACTTGATCGAAAAGCAAGATTCATGGCAAGAAGGTTGGTGGGACGATAGTCTGTTCATAAACATAGTAGGAACCAAGCATTTGGCGAGATGGTTGTGATTTGACTATTTATTTATCACCTAGTGTGGACCAAAATTTGTAATGAGATGGCAAATGAAATTAGTCAGCATATAGGAGGAAAGCCCCGTAGCCTTCCATTCAAAACTAAGAGATTATTTTTGCGATTTAGTGGGATGTCGTGGATGGAAGGTGAAGAGGTAGACTAAGGATTAAAACTAGGGTCTCATGCTATGAACAATGATGCGGGGTTTAATCTAAAATAAAGTAAAGAGATACGTGTTCATGGTGAATGGATAAATAAGACGTCATTGTGTTGTATTTGGTTTTATTGGCATGAGGCTTGAAACTCTTCTTTATGCTACTTTCATAAACATCAAAAGGCGGTAGCGTTGCATATGATTCAACACCGTGAGAGATTGGGATAGTTGATCATGCAAATCACCTTGATTCTCCACATAAGCGTAGTCCATTACATCATGCCATGTGTACAAGAGATAACGTACACCTCTTGTTATTCTAGTCTTGTAACGTATGTTGAAAGCTTTGTTGAAGTCTTAATATCACTAGACTCTTCATAGAAAGCTTTGTTAAAGTCTTGACATCACTGGACTTATGCATAAAAAGCTACGTAGAAAGTTACTTTAATAGTTCTTAACATTTAATGCTTACAACTTTGTGGAGAGTCACTTTGATAGAACTCTAATATTTAATTCCCCCACATGAGCACATTTCTAGTTCATTACCTTTGAATTTGTTTACATCGTGTGGCTACCACGCGAAATCTTATGGACTGTTTGATTTGGCCGTGCTTAACCATGTGTAAACATTACCTATGGTTCATTGTTTAAATTTAGGGAGATGATCCAATGTTGTATGATACCGTAAATCATGTTGTAGTATACTATTTTGTAATAGGGTAAGCTCTCGATCCCCCTATTCCAAATGATGTTTGCTGGACTCAAATTCCACGGAGACCCCTCCCGCAGCAAGGGCAAAATCTGTCCGTGTTAGTCCATGCTTTGTGGCCCCATCCTCATGCATTTGTTTTATCAATGTCTTTCATAAAATAATAATAACAATCAGCTTATTTTAAGGCATGAGCCCAAAATTAAGGCATATTCAAATCTCAAGTGGACCACACCACAAGAAATGATGGTGATGGAATGACCACCATTGAAAACTTGGTAGGGCCACTGTAATGTTTATTTGTCGAACTAGTTGATTAGGTCATATAGACGTGGATGAAGTGAAAACACAAATATCATCTTAATAGAATACTTTTGTGGTCTCGAGAAGTTTTTAACGGTTGGCATTCAATCACCATTATTTCATATGGTGTGGTCCACATGATGAGTTGTACTTACTGTTAAAAGGAGATCAAAGTTATGTGGCCCACAATAATGTATTTATTATATCCATACTGTTCATCCATTTGAAGAGATCATTTTAGAGCATGAGCCCAAAAATAAGTCATTTCTAAAGCTCAAATGGACCACACGAATAGCAGTGGGACAATGATTCTTAACATTAAAACATTCATAAGGCCACCGTAACATTTATTTTCCATCCAATCTCTGTTGGATGCAGATTGGCTAGTGACCCCACCATTTGCTCTTGGGCTGGTTTTCCTTGTTAGCGAGATACCATCGGTGCATTAGCTGGTGGTCGGTGGTTTGTGGACCCATGATGTATGTGTATCATCCATGCTGTCCATATCATTATATAGTATGAAACCAAAAATGAGATATATCTCAATCGCAAGTAGACCACACTACAGGAAACAGTGTTGAATGAGTGTCGACCATTGGAAACCTTCAGGGGGCTAGAAAAGTTTTGGATCACGCTGATTTTTGTTTTTTCTTTTCATCTGAGCTTGTATGACCTAATCAATATATTAGATGTCAAATAAACAGTATAATGGGCCTTATGAGAATTTTAATTGTGGATATCCAATCAATATTTCTTTCCTCTGGTGTGGTTCACAAGAGATTTATATCCCTCTCGTTTTTTGGAACAACCCTTAAAATGATCTATAAAAATAAACGAACAGAATCGATGAAACAAATACATCATGGTGGGGCCCACAGAGCATCTACCATCAGCCACAGGGTTGGTGGCAGGGAGAGTAGCCAACCCTTTCCCTGCATCAAAGAGGTCCCATCATGTATATCGAGATAAGTGAGTTCACATAAAGAGAGGAGGACAAATGGCGTTAGAGCCCGTTTCACCCAAGTATTTGCTCGTGAGGAGAAAAACCATCGGAACTCTCTCCCTCTCTCTCAAGTCCAACAAAATGGTCATGTCTCTGCTATATCTCACTGCTTGTTAACCCTAATTCATGAATCGGAGCTCGAATCCAAAGTCTCTCTCAAGTAGGCCATAGGAGCCCTCCATTGTTCGAGAGAAACCCAGACCCTCCGCATCAGCTCTCTCTCTCTCTCTCTCTCTCTCTCTCTCTCTCAATCTTATTTGCAACGGCTTGGGGATTTTGGGGATTTGGATATTCTCATTTTTGAATGTGGGTTTGGTGATTTTTCAGCTTCGTATGTGGATTTTAGGATTTGGGGATTTTTCATCTTCGGATGTGGAATTTAGAATTTGGGGATTTCCCAACTTGAATGTGGAAATTGATGTAGGGAATTTAGCATCTTCTTCTTCTTCTTCTTCTTCTTTTTTTCTTTTTCAAATTAGATGTTGGAGGGCTGTTCAAAGTGGCACCTACCTGATAAGTAGTCGGATCTTGTACACATATGCCCTTTCGTCGTGTTTGGGCCAAATTGAAAAAATATATATGTGCTACAATATGTTTTCAATGTACATACAAGAATGATATGTCTTTTGTTGATCTAGCTACAGTTAGGTTTTCCTTGTCAAGCAACCTGTAATATATTGACTTCTAATTCCTATTCTTTAGCATGGTTTGCATGTTAGAGGTTTTAAAAAAAAAAAAAAAAAAGGCCCTTCACATAATTTCTTGCCAAAAAAAAAAAAAAGAAGAAGAAAAGGCTCGCACAAAAATACGCCATGGTTATAGAAACCCTTTGATAATTTCTAACATAAAATGTCTCTATAGCTTCCACAGAATTTTTACTTTTACCTGTTGTGAACCATTTTCTTACGGCCTTTAACAGTACCCAGCTTTAACAACAAGCCTTGCACTGATGCATATACAACAATACAATGATGTCCAGCCTGCATACATCAACCACAATACAACACAGTCAGGCCACTAAGATGGACCTTTCCTAATCAATATCCATGGGTAGGGTTGTGCTGGAGGGGTTGGTGTGGTCCATTCATCCTAGCTACAATTGTACATTAATCTCTTTTATGCAAGCATCAGTTTCCAAAGCTGCAAATAGGTTGTTTAGAATTCTCTGATGATTGTGATATTTTACAACCATGAACAATCTAGGATGGGGCAGACCGATAGATGGCTTAAATTGTTACCATTATTGATCTTGATCACCATTCATTTTTATCCATTTTATAAGCTATTGATTGGATAGCTACAGTCCCAGCCCAGCAATAGCCCATGAAATGTCCTTTGGATCTAATGATTAGCAGAGCTGTTAGAAAAAAGAGTGGTTATTTTCATGGGCTGAAATCAAATATGATGATAGTGATATTTTACAGCTTTAAAAGCTTACAGAGCTGTTGTTTTCATGAGTTTATTATTTTACTACTACAGGTCATTTGAAAGAGGCTCTGGAACTTCTTAACATGATGCAAATTTTGGGAATTCAACCCAACAAGACGAAGATCTTCTTCCCTTTTTTTTTCGGAATATATATGTAACAAGTGATGATTCACAAATTCAAGTTTTTTTTTTTTTTTTTTTTTATAAACTACATATATGAACTTTTTTTTTTTAATGAAAGAGCATGCCATCAGAAATTGATTATAGAAATGGAAGTTCCATTTTCTCGGATGTGCACAATATTTTGTTTACTTAGTCCACTTATATTTTGGATCCCTGATCAATAGTTTGGAACAATGTCGTTATAGCTATAATCTATAAATATAATTTTGGCTTCAGAAATATTGGTTTCTGGGGTGCACTTTTGAGGTCCATGGTTTGCTAGCAGTAGTATAATCAATTTATTTAGGTTGTTGATTGAGAAAAGATTTATTTATTATGATTAATGGGGAATTTTTTTCTTATCCAATATTCAGGCAAAAGCCGCCTTTTGATAAGATCTGAAGTTTTGTCGTATTTTGTGGTGAGCCTGTCCCATAGCAGTCTGAATGCCTGGAATTTGATGAGATTGCCAATCAGATTTCAATGGATATGGAGAATTGTTTGAAGATTTTATGTTCATCTTTTATGATGAGAAACTTGATTTTATTAGTTGTGGAGCAGTTCGGGAGGACTCAAAATAAGGCTTTTGCAATTTTAGACTCTAGTTGTTGGTCTTCTTCTTTTTTCAAGGAAAGGTGGAAGAGTACACCAGCTAAACTTTGTTAATATGGCAGAAATCTATACAAGCCAAAGAAAACAAAGCTTCAGATGACGGAATGACCTTTGTCATTTGATTCTCGGGAATCACTTGTTTGAATATGTAATTCATAAATTATTAAATAGGACTGACAGAAGATACAAACCGTCAAATATATTAGGCCTATTGTGGATTGCACATACACAAAAATTATCCATATCGAAGAATTCCAAACATGGTCCCATAATAGAAGCACAACAAATCAAAATTGTTGTATATTATACAGTGACTATCAAGGTTGATGTAGGGCATGCTTGAAAGATGAATGCATTCCAATGTTCTTGCAAAATATGATGAGAAGTTTGGCCCCTTTTATTGGGAGTACATATCCATGTTGTGCGTGACAATCCTACTTACCTTCAAATAAACACCTGAGAAGTTCACGTATTTCAATGTGTTCATCATATTAACAAGGCTAAAGCAACAAAAAAGGACTCGATTGTTTTCCAGAACTCGTACAAAGGAGGAGCAGCTAGAAATATATTTCAATGTGCTTGTCATATTGTCAAGGCTATGGCAAGTGAATTGCAGTTTTTTTTTTTTTTTTTTTTAAAGAACAAAAAATGAAATAGGTTAGAAAGGTTAGATCTCTAGTGCATGTGGGCAGCATTCGGGAATGCTTGCATCGACCATGGGTCTCATTAAAGACAACATAGCCAAAATATCACACTAACCAAACAAAAGGGGAAATAATCCAAATCTATTTTCTTCGGCATCTAATTCACTCACATTTACATTCAGTTACACATGCAATCCACATTCAACCTGTTAATCATTCAATTACACATTCAATCCACATATGAATCATATGCAAAATCCAAATGAATCATATTCAAAATCCAAATCCTGCCCGTATTGATATATTACCATTCATTTTTTCTTTTTTTAAAGGTGGGAAGCACACCACCCAAGATTATTGGGCAGCACTCACGCCTATCATTTATATATATATATATATATATATATATATATATATATATATATATATATAGATATATATATATATATATATATAAACAAAACAACACAAAAAATTATACAGGGTCAGTTAAAAAAATAAAAATAAAACTAACTAACAGAACAAGCCACCAATCTGGCACCCCAAAGCTGATTTAAATCTTCAATGACACCCACCAACTATTATCCCCACAAACCAACTGCACACCACAATAAGACCACCCCAAACCAACATCAGCCCAAGACAAAACGACTAGGGTGGCTCATATCCAAAACTTGCGCAACATCAGCCCAAGACAAAACAACTAGGGTGGCTCATATCCAAAACTTGCGCAACATCAGCCACAAGACAACCGCAGGGAGCGAAAGAAGGCCACATTAATTTGAAAAGAACATGTTGCTTCTGATGCTACATACAAGGGTTGTTGTTGAAAACCACATCATATCCTACATGGAGAGCCATGAGGGTTGCGACTGCTTCCTGCTATGAAGCCAAATGTATCTGAAAAACCCAACAGTGCTGAAGAGCAATGTAATCTTCTCATACACATCTTGTAGCATAATTTCAGACATGTTGAATTTACCTGAAACATTATCAAACAAGAAAAAATCATTAGGTAAAAAATATTCTATGCAAATAGAGTAGAAGAGAAGTTAGAAATTGGCAAAGTATAATGGATGATACACAGGCAGTTAGAATTTACTAAAACGTTACATACATAAATATAAGTAATTCAAACTATCATGTCTTAATTAGATGTATCATGAACAAAATATTACACTTAGTTGGTTATCCAACTATTAGATTTTTGAATGATTATTGGATGGCTAAAATGGAAAATATTGGAATTTCTTATTGAAAAACAAGAATTGGCATTTTGTAACGTACAAATTTAACTTCACATTGTTGACAAAATTTAAGAAAAAATTTTTGGCTCTGCATTGTTGACAAATTTGACAGCAAAAGTCTTATGAAAGTTTGGACTCCATAGTGTTGGCAACTATGACAAAAGTCTTATGGAAGTCTTATTAGTAAGGCTAGCATAAGCATAGTAGCTAGAAAAATGGGTGCTCACTAAAATCAGTTGAAATTTTGTAACCTGCCAACCTATTTATATCACAGCTCACCTTCTAAATGGACCACCTTGATTTTTTTGTAGTAGGCCACCTAATGGATGCCTTGAACATTTGAATACCATTATGAGAGTTCCCACTAAAGAAGCTAAAATCAGCATCTCTTTTCATTTCCCATATCAAAATTCCATATAAGTGGAGAAAGTATGCATGTGAAAATCAAATCCTTTCCACTTCAAAATTCCCATGAAGGATATGGATGGTGCATCAATCCCTTCCTGCCTTAATGTCAAAAAGATTTGCACACAAAACACACAATTTCTTCTTCTTTTTCGTTCATTCTGTTAAGAGAAAAGAAAGTAAACATATTTCACCAATCAAACTGCAATCTTTTGACTTTTGTAAGAAGAGTTAGAACATACACTCACCTTTGAGGAAAGAAAATCTATTTATTCAAACATAGGTTGTGTTCTTCACACCACGACGGTTGACTCTTATCACGAGGATATATAACTGCACACGAGGATTTCAAATTTCAATGAATAAGATGTCTCACTATATCAAAAATTAAAATTTTCATTCAATACTATGAATGATAGAGATTGATAGTTTTACCTGCTGAAATGCAATACTTCCAGGTTGTTTGAGGGAATTTACTTGTACAAGTTTGTACTTGGTAGCCACAAGCAGCCAAAGGGCCACTCATTGATCCGCTAGGATCGGTCTTAGGTTTCCCAAAATGACTCAGACTAGTACAAATCGAACACTAGCATAGCAAAAACATAGTAATGAAAACTTTAATGAACACAACTTACATGAATGTCAACTCCGATTAATGTTACTCTAATATTAGAAATATGCAAAATTAAATTGCACTTTTACCTGTGGTCCAATGTTTAATAGATTTTGTTGAAACATGCCAAAATGAGTTGCTTGGTATCAAAATTGAACCAATGGTGCATTTATGGATCCACTAGAGCCAGGAGTGCAGCCAATCACCATATGATGACCGGGTCTGACATGGGATCCTATTGGTAATTTTGAGGGACTCATGATAGCAATGTGTACCCTAATGGAGGGAAAAATCAAGAATTTAAAGAACATAAACATGTAACATGACAAGATTTAGAAAATAAGTTGTCACTGCTACCTGATTAAGATGACTCAGTTCAGGAGACGAAATTGAATAATTTTGAGGTTGAAATGAAGTAGGGTACATTCTGTTTGGTGCTTAAGCAATTTCTTATCTCTCTTGATTTGCTTGTGGCTGAATAGATTTAGTTCGAGATTTTTTTCTTCTGTACTTTATCTAGCGGATTTTGATATGCACGACGGTTGCCACCAACTCGAGGCTTTACTTTAATCCCACTTATAGTTTGTTAACTCTGAATATTAACAAAAGTAACTTCTTTTTCAATGGGCTTAGGGAGTGTTGTTTCTATATCTGTGCTTTCAATTGGCTCATGGCATGCACCTTTAGTATCAATGTTTTCAATTTGTCTAGAGTGTGCATGTTTAGTATCTTCACTTTCAGTCAGCTAATGGTGTGCGCATTCAATATCTATGCTTTCATTAATCAGTTTAGATGACGTTAGTAGAGGTTTAGTCATTCCTTTCATACGTTCTATCATTTCATCATGGAATTTATCTATGTATTTATGAGCTAATTTGAACAACTCATCATGTTCCTCAACCATTGTTGCAATTCGATGAAGCTTGCTATACAAATATTTGTATCGCTTACCTAAAACAATATTACACTCGCCTTTTGTTGGTACCATGGTATGATCTCTACCAAAACCTTCTTTTGCATCTCTTCTCCATCTTTTCATAACATACCGAGGATCAAAATCTTTTATATTATAAAAATGTAAAACTTTCAATGCATGACTACATAGGATCCCCACAAACTCAAATTTCTTACAACTACACGTCATTGTACCATTTAAAGAGTCAAATCTAATAGTACGTCTTTCATCTTTATCATTATATCACGATACTCAACCAAGCCAAATTCACTACATTTAGAAATTGAATAACTAAGATGTTTCTTATACTCTTATTGAAACATTTCAAATACCTTTGGAGTGTACACCATTTCCATTTCATTTAAAACCCTCACATCGAGAAACATTACTGGGTTACTTTGCCTCATTCTAAAATCAGTCATGGATTCCTTGTATTGTCGATTAGCCACTATCTATTCATAATGAGTGAAGAAACACAGAAGATCATATTTAGAGTTTAGATCAATTTTTAACAAATTATTCATGCTTTCAATTCGTTGTGTGCTTTTTATTATGCACAAAATGTATTTCTTCCATAAACTAAACCCTAATTTTCTTTTAACTTAAATAGATTTTGTAACCACTTGTTATCCATTAAATTGTACTTCAAAATCATGTTATTCCATGCAGTTAGAAACTCTTCCTCATAGTCATAATCATATATACATCTATTAAAATCATGTTTGAAACTTAAATACATTACTAAGGTGCTTGGCAGCATTCTAGTAGATATGTCAAATATATAGGCAATGATATGTTATTGGCATTACTGAGGCTATTGTATTTTCCACTGCAGCATCTTGGTCTATAAGGATTGTCATTGATTGTTTTCTAGACATGGCACTCAAAAACATTTCAAACAACCACTTGAAATATTCAATCGTTTCATTATATAGCAAGGCCCCACCAAATATTATAGTTTGCTTATGATGATTCACCCCAATAAATAAGCCAAATGGCTGTCCATAACTATTTATTTTGTACGTGGTATCAAAGAAAACCATGTCTCCAAAAATACTATAGTCCATTATTGATATCGCATTTGCCCAAAATATATTCATGATCTGATCATGTTCATCCACTTGTATTGCATTAAAAAAATAAAAATAAAAATAAAAATAAAATAAAGAGAGAGAGAGAGAGATGGATTATCCACTCACATTTTCTAAAAGTATTGTAAAACGGCCCTTGCATCACTCATTTCCATCGCTTTCATTCACTTTTTACATAGGTTATTTTTGTAGTTATTGGATTGGAAACTCAAATTCTCCCAACCTCCAAATTGTCTACAAAAATATTCTACAGCCTCCTTGGGTTTTATTCCCAAGCCATCAGCATTGTTCGGTTCATCTTTTTTAGCATTGATCATACCTCTGTGTGACCTTAACATGTGTACCTTTGTTGGTGTGATAACTTCGTAGTTACAACCAAATCCATAGCTCAAGTAGTAGACTGAGTGAAAGATACCTCGTTTCAACACTGAGGTCTTGGTATCGATGCCATAGAGGGGGTGGCTAACAATGAAGTATGAATTGATAGTGGGTGTACTAACAATCTAACCAAAAAAAAAAAAAAAAAAAAACTTTGTAGTTATGCTCCACAACAAACTTAGTCACAGTATATTTTCCATTCATCCTAAGCTTAAACATCACGGATGCTAGGCAATTAGTTCTTGTAATCGAATACCTAAACTTTGGAGGGTCACCTTGTTTTTTATCACGTTTTTTCACCTTCTTTAAAACAACAAAATTTTCTGTTACGTACGGTGGTATCATCATCTTCTTTTTTTATCCATCCCTTTCGAGCACTGAACCCTCTATTCTTAGCATACCAATTGTAAAACTAAAATGCACTCTCGTCAAAAGTCAACTTCATACCTAGTTCTGGTTCTTCATCTAAATTTTCATCTACATTGACCAATACCTGTTGACTTGCTTCTTAGTCGTTTATTTGTTGGCTTGCTTTTTGAACATCTATTTCGGTGTTAAAATCTAACCTTCGACGTGGTTCATCAAATGCTTGACTTGAATTACTATCCATTTTACTAATCAACTTTCAAAGTAAAAAAGCATTTGGAAGCTTGAATTTGTGGATCATCGCTTATCACATATATATTCCAAAAAAAAAACCAAAAGATCTTCACCTTGTTGGGTTGATGTTGATTGATGTCTTAAATCTATAATTCAACATGCCTGTCGATGACAATTCGATACCATCGAGCAAACTTTGATGTCATTGAAGTCCTGCTCGATGCCATCACAAAAATCTAAATTTTCTCATTTGGTTTCTTGACACTTTAGGTGTCCTACTCGACGCCATCGAACAGGGGTTCGATGCCATCGAAGGTTGTTCGATGACATCGAAGTCCCATCAAACTGGATTTATCACTAGAACATTTTGATGATTAGTTTCATGTAATCGAAAGCTGTTCGATGATATCGAAGGCAGTTCAATGCCATCGAAGTCCCATAGAAGGTGCCATCGAACTATCACGCAGAGTTACGTAGATTTGTGTATATACAGGATTTGTTTCCGATTTCGATTATGATTCTCATAGAGATTATATATATGGGTGTAATTGGGATTATGGTGTATCTCAAGGCTTCTAATTCATTCCTAGGATTTTCAATGGCTTGTAAGGGGAGATTCGAGGCTTGCTCAAATCGGGTATTCTATATCTCTTGTAATTCCTACTTTCATAGTAATCATTGTCGTTTTGTGCCATGATTTTTTCCTGCAAGAGTTTTTTCATATTAAATTTAGAGCCTGTATAATTGGGCTTGGTTGTTGCGATTAAAGTACTTTGCTTGATTCATCTCTATGTGCTTCCGTGATCCCCCAACAAGTGATATCAAAGCAAACATTGGGGCACAGATTGAATCTGAAAGCATAGTATTAATGGCATTTAATCTCAAGTTTGATATTGAGAAATATTCAAAGAAAAATAATTTTGAATTATGGAATGTCAAGATGATCGGGCTCCTATTTCAATAAGGATCAGATGATGCCATCCTTCAAGAACAGACAAATTCTATGACAAATGATGAATGGAAGAAAATATATAAAAAAGAGAGAACCTCTATCCAATTGTGTCTAACGGATGAGGTCATCTACATGTCATGAGAAAGAAAACTACAGCAAGTTAGAGAAAATTTATTAAATAATCTTCAGGAAAGCGACATGGATCCGCACTTCCACTGAGTTTATTGATACTGTCTTTTTCATTAGTTCATTCGTTCATTGATCCAGGTGTATTCCTTTGATAATATTATATGAATTTCTGATTTCATAATTTTCCATTAATATCTGTTAATATTTATAAATTTATATTTCTAGTTAATAATTTTTGTGCATTGAAACAACATCATGATGCTCCCAAATTTAAAAAATTGAAAGATAACTAGTGAAATGAATCTTTGGTCTTTCATTAATAGCTTGTTGGTGCATTTTGAAATTTTATTCACATGTTAACATAAAGGAAAAATTAATTAATTTTATTAATTAAGGAGATTTATTTTGGCATGGCCCGTTCTTGATAGGATGATCTGTGCGGGGCCTACAGGAGAGGTCTTGTTCGTTGCAAAGGGAGGAATATTTCAACTTTATTCGGGATAATATTTTAAGTTGAGGGTATGTAAAATAATAGAGTTTTAGTTTGTACAAGTGGGACCCACATCCATTGATCGAGGCCATTGATAAATCTTCTAAATATGACTCCACGCATGTGTGGAATTAGCAAAGAGATTTTTATAAAATGCCACCTTTGGGTTGGGGGTCTAGCAAAGAGGAATTCAAGTTAGACTCGGATTGGGCACGTTGGGTTGGAATCAGTTCAGGTCAGGATGAGGATAGGGTTGGGTCAGGCTCGGGTCGATCTCAACCCACCAAGTTGCACCCTTGGTCAACATTGTTGAATGTTTATTATTACTGGTACACCTGCCCCAATTACAGGTACATCGACAATGTACCAAACTAGGCTAAGAGAATTCTAAATTTTGAATTTGATATAGTTGGAGGCACTGATGGTGGACAGAAAATAAGGTGGATCATCAACATTTACTAAATGGAACAAGTTTATTATTTAATTATAATATTCATGGACATTCATTTTATGTTAATCTATCTAACTCTTTGAATTATACAAACAATTACCTGTTGATCAAAGGTTAAGATTGTTCAATTGATATCCACAAACTTTTAAGTAGCCTGCTTACCAACCATCATTCTGTCAGGTTACAAATAGCTTCCCAATTCCTTTATTTTTTTTCCTTTGGACAGTATGAAATCTGAGCTTTTTTATAGGAGTTTTTTGTTAAGAAAAAGTCTTTAATCTGTTTTTTACTATAGCTACGACTGGTCGAGGGACAGCTACGACTAGTCGAAAGAATAGTTCAACTGGTCGTGGCCTGCACGACTCAAAGTCCAGCGACATAGGATTTTGGTGTCCGAGCTGCTGGACTGGTCGTAGGGATGTCTAGACTGGTCGAAGGGGTTCTACGACCAGTCGAAGACTCGGCTAGACTAGTCGTAGGTTACGTAGTTTGTTCCGTGATTTTTTGCGAAACTGCGGATTTGTGTCCTTTCGCAATTGGGATGCGAAAGGGAAGTTTCTTAAACTATAAATAAGTGTTCCTAGGATTTTCCTAGGGATGGTAATGTATGGGAAGGCTTTCTAAAGTAGTTCTAAGGGTTTCTAAAAGGGTTTAGGATTATCAAAGGGTGTAGCAAGGGTGAGATTCGAGGTTGTTCGAATCGGGTAAGTCCTTTCTCTTTGTAATTGATGCTTTCATAGTGGAGATCTATCGCTTTGTGCCGTGGTTTTTTCCTGCAAGGGTTTTCCACGTTAAATCTGTGTGTTCTCTTGTGTGCTTGGTGTCATTAGATTATTATCCTAGATCTAGATCTGTGCAATTCCGCAGGCCAAAAACCCTAACAAGTGGTATCAGAGCAATCGGTTGGGGCACAGATCTGAATCTGAGGGATTAGTAATAATGGCAAGCGCTAGGTATGATATTGAGAAGTATTCAGGGAAAAATAATTTTGAGTTATAAAAGATCAAGATAATGAGTTCCTTAATCAAGCAAGGCGAAGATGGTGCTCTTGAGGAGCGAAAGTCTTCTATGACTGATGGTGATTGGAATACTCTGGATAAGAAGGCGTTATCATCGATCCGTTTATGTCTCACGGATGAGGTTCTCTACAACGTCATGAGGGAGAAAACTGTGACTAAGTTATGGGCGAAGTTAGAGGATGTTTATGCAAAGAAATCCTTTGAAAATTGCTTGCACTTGAAGCGGCAGTAGTATAACTTCAAGATGGCAGAGGGTGAAGATCTGGTGGCTCATATCAGCAACTTTAATAAATTGGTTTGCAAATTGCTAGATGTGGAGGAAGAGATGAAAGATGAAGAACAGGCATGTACGTTGCTGAATTATCTCCCGGCGTCTTTTGAGGCATTCAAGGACACTATGTGCAGCACGAACAAAACCCTGAGTGTCGATACCGTTATCTCGGCTCTTCAAGGGAAGGTTATGAGACAACTAAATAGCGACATGGTGACGTCTTCTGATGCACTGTTTACAGTGGATAGGAATTCTAAACAAGGTATAGGTTCTTCAGGTTCTATATCCAATGGCAAGGGCAAAGGAAAGGTAAAGTGCTGGAACTGTGGGAAGGAAGGATACGTGAAGAATGATTGTGGAAATCCTAAATTGAAGAGAGAAGATTCTGAGGCTTCGTACAGGGAGGCCAATGTTGTCACGTCAGATGGATTGAGTGGATGTGATGGTGAAGTTTTATCTGTGTCTACTATCAGGCGACCATACAATGATCGTAAGGACGAGTGGATGCTAAACATAGGGGCATTTTTTCACATGACTCCTCATCGGAGTTGGTTCACCAGCTATAGGGAGTGCGATGGTGGACATGTATTTATGGGCAATGATATTACCTGTAATGTTGTGGCTATTGGTACGGTGCGCATCAAGATGTTTGATGGGGTGGAGCGTACCTTGACTGATGTCAGGCACGTTCCTGATCTGAAGCATAATCTGATTTCTCTTGGTGTGCTTGAGGTAAAAGGATGCAAGTACACAAGTATTGATGGTGCTCTTAAAGTATCTAAGGGGGCACGGGTAATCATAAAAGCACAACGACTCGGTAACTTGTACAAGTTGATTGAGAGCACTTCAAACAGTGGAGGTACAGTGGATGTATCGGATTCCACCTCTGCAAGTGTGTGGCATGTTGGGGCATGGCCACATGAGCGGGCAGGGTAGGAAGGCTGAGACATGCGGACACGAATACAGAGCAGGTGGAGCAGCCACCTGTGAGAAGAATCATACGGCATGATCATAGGATATCGGCGAGGTACATGGACGACTCCAATATCGCAGGAGATTCATCTTCTATTCAGATGGCTCTAGGTGAGCCTGGTGCTGAGAAGTGAAAGGTGACTATGGGCGATGTGATGATTCATTGTACCAGACCAACATATGGGAGCTGGTGGATCTTCCAATAGGCCGGAAAGTGATTGGATGCAGGTGGATCTTCAGGAGGATACAGCATAGATACAGGGTGAGGTTGGTAGCGAAGGGTTATGCTCAAAGAGAAGGGATCGGCTTCTCAGAGATATTCGCGCCGACGGTATAGCAGGTGTCTATTAGATCCATGATTGGCGCTAGTTGGCCAATGTGATCTTGAGCTGAAAAGATGGATGTGGAGTCTGCACTTCTGTAAGTGAAAGTGAAAAGCAGATCTACATGAAGCAACCAGAGCGGTTTGAAGTTAAAGGGACTGAGAAAAGACTTTGCAGGAGGTCGTGTTTCGACCTATCACCTAGGCAATGGTTTGATTCCTTCATGGTGAGTAAGGAATTGATGACATGTGGATCGCCAATTATGACATGTCTGAAATCAGTGTATTGAATACTCGGTTAAGTGGGACGTTCAGGATGAAGGATCAAGGGGCTGCAAGGATGGTTCTCGGCGTTGAGACTGAAAGAGGAGTAGGCTTTTGTAATCACAGGAGGAATACCTTGTGTGTAGGTATTGATCCATGATGTGATGGGCCAGGTAAAGCTGGAGAGCGTTCCCTACACATTGCTCCTCAAGTTTTCCTCAGGACATGTCCCAAAATAGATGAGGAAAAGCATGATATCTCATGAGCAATATTCGAATGCGGTTGGCAGTGTATGCCATGGTCTGGATTAGACCAGTTATTTCACAGGCTATCAACGTTGTGAGCAAGTACCCCGGTAAACAATATTGGGTAGCGGTGAGATGGTAAGAAGACTATGTCATTCTTTTGTGAAGACAGGAGCAAAGGTGGTTGGGCATATGGATTTAGATCCCGCAGACATGATCAACAAGAAATTCTTGTAGAGAAGTTCAAGTTCTGTGAAACTTCTCTGGGCTTGGCGATGGCGAAAAAGAAGGACGGAGTGTGATCTTGAGCTATGATGTGAAGCAGAGATAAGAGAAGAGGTCAAGGAGTTACGCGGTTGAAGATTGAAGACTTGGCGGAGATTGTTAGGAAAAAATCTTTAATCTGTTTTTTACTATAGCTACGACTGGTCGAGGGATAGCTACGACTAGTCGAAGGAATAGTTCGATTGGTCGTGGCCTGCACGACTCAAAGTCCAGCGACATGGGATTTTGGTGTCTGAGCTGCTCGACTGGTCGAAGGGATGTCTCGACTGGTCGAAGGGGTCCTACGACCAGTCGAAGAGTCGGCTAAACTAGTAATAGGTTACACAGTTTGTTCCGCGATTTTGCGCGAAACTGCGGATTTGTGTCCTTTCGCAAACGGGATGCGAAAGGTAAGTTTCCTAAACTATAAATAGGTGTTCCTAGGGTTTTCCTAGGGATGGTAATGTATGGGAAGGCTTTCTAAAGTAGTTCCAATGGTTCCTAAAAGGGTTTAGGGTTATCAAAGGGTGTAGTAAGGGTAAGATTCGAGGTTGTTCGAATCGGGTAAGTCCTTTCTCTTTGTAATTGATGCTTTCATAGTGGAGATCTGTCGCTTTGTGCCATGATTTTTTTCCGCAAGGGTTTTCCACGTTAAATCTGTGTGTTCTCTTGTGTGCTTGGTGTCATTGGATTATTATCCTAGATCTAGACCTGTGTGATTCCGTAGGCCAAAAACCCCAACATTTTTACCACAATGTTCATTCAGAATTTGTATTTTACGCAATAATGCCATGGAGAATATAAAAGGTGGTGTTCTGCATTTGGGTCTGGAGCTAGAAAATTGCCCTGTTTTTTCTTTAAAAAAGAAAGAAAAAGTAATGAAGTTAGGAATTGTAAGGCCCGCGTACGTGTATGACAATGTTGATAGATGCATTATAGGGTTTGGAGATAGAAAATTGCCCACATTTGTTTTTTTCTTTTAAAACAAAAAACAAAAGTAATAAAGTTAAGAATTGTAAGGCCCACGTTGTAAGTGTACGACAGTGACGGATAAATGCATTCTACATGGTATAAAATACCATGCGACTGCTAAATAAATCCAAATTCATGCACAGCTCATCTAATGATTCTGTGGATGAGATCTCTTGGTCAAGTGATCATCATGGTAGGGGTGCACTTGGATAGATTGGATCTCATGCACAGGCCGCATGTATCAACACAATTCTCAACTTTATCACTTTTTTTAAAGATAAATATATGGCGTAATTTAGTAATTTCAGCCCATGAAAACCATTATCAGATAAACTTAGTCCATGGAGGCATTATATAGTAAAATCCAAAATTTAGAGGAATTTTGCGGTAAAAATACTCGTTTTCTTCGCAAGAAAAGAAATGCAGTCTTACCAAAAAATTATTCTAAAAATCATATTTTACCAAATAATGCCTAGCTAATAAAAATTTATCTGAAGATGATTTTTGAGGAAGGAAATTACCAAAATTCTGTGTTTATTTTTATTTTTTATCTTTAAAATGGTAATAAAGGTAATAAAGTCAAGATTCGTAGAGCCTACATGGTGGTGTATCACATCCAACCCATCCAACATGTGCAATCACAGCCACAGTTGAATTTGGATACTTTTGAATGGTGTATGATGTTTTTTTTATGGTTTGACTTGCCTTATGATTGGATGACCTGCATTTTTGTTCTTCGTGTATTAAAGGAACATAAATAATGAGATGTCAAACACATACCACATGATCCCACCATTCTCAATTCTTCATGTATTAAAGGAACATAAATAAATAATGAGATGCGTTTATTGAAGTTAGATGTCAAACACATACCACATGATCCCACCATTCTCAATTCTTCGTGTATTAAAGGAACATAAATAAATAATGCATGCTTTCTTTCTTAAAAAAGCATTATCTCATAGAGTAGTCGAAAAACCAAACCACATGAGCCTGAAACCTTTTCAGCAGACAATAGTGAACACTGGTCTAGTTGCATTCTCCACTTTGAATCATGCATTTGCATGGGAAGAGGATAGACTCCGTTAAGTAACATCTATTTGTTCGGCTTTTTTTTTTTAAAGTTTTGTGGTCACGTGTGGTGCATGTGGGCGTGTCAGAACCAACTATGTGGCTCAATTCCAACTAAACACCTTGACCTCGAGCACCAATATAGGTAGATATGATGACTACGACTGTATATCTTCGTTATCTGAGCAGATCAGTCGTCTATTCAGCCACTTACAAATTGTTTTAGAGAATGATTATGAGGGGTTCTTCCTCCAAATATGGGTTTAGCTTTGACAATCTGTACGAAAGAACTTTTTATACCTAGTTATCATCAAACTAGACGGAAATGCTCACAGTCGGTCGAGACACAACTTTAAGATACAATTTTGAGTGAAGAACTACTTGTATTAAGAATAAATAAAGTCCGGTGTATGGACATAGACTTGAATTACATCTAAGAGATTACCGTTACTCTTAAAATAGAGCTAAGGCTGAAAGATAATGCTAAAAAAATTTTGACTAGATTTGTTAGATTGGTACGAGATAATTTGCTTTGTGGATCTTTTTGTGTTATTAATAAACTTCTCTACTACACAGGTATATATGTTTCTTCTCTTTACTTCAACCAGTATGGTAGTTGAATCGTTGTCACATTAATCTTTCAGATCATTCTATTTTTTGGTATTCTTCCAATCGTTCCGCTTCTCTCAACCACTTTCTGCCTCTTGAGCTTCTCGGCCGCGCCCCAATATCAAATGACATGTATTGCTAACTCAACGCTAACAATACTTTTGTAAAAGTCTTTCAAATATATTTAAAAATATTTTTACAGACTTTACTCTCTTTGCACAACAACATATATCATTCCCTAATTGGTTAATCAGGAATGTCCAAAAATAAGGTACAACATTATTAAATGACACCAACCCTGCTAGACATGAGGTTGGCTAAAAGTATGGAGCAATTCAAACCGTCCAATTGATAAGCTACCTTTTGGATGGCCCAATGTTCAAAACTTTCAGCGATTGGCTGTTTCTAACCATTTATCTATTGACTTATTCTAGACCATTGCTCTCATATCCAATAATGGATGATCATTCAAGTAGATACTTTCAATTTGTAAAATTTTGAGTTGTAGTCCATCGAAAAGCTTGCTCTTTAGCTGATGGCTCAGATTCATTTTCAGATCATCAAAATTTTGAGCTATAAAGAGGGTTACGGACACTTTCATGGCTAAGATGGATCAAAAAAGGCCCGGTCAATGACGAAAGTGATCCAGACTGTCAGAACTTAAAACGAATGTATCTTAAAAACCAGAATGAGTTACCGGATGTACCATATATGATTTTGAGGTAGAACGAGCCACTTTAGCCACTCAACCTTGCTATGCCAGGTTGTCCATACTGAATTTGCAAAATATCATTAGATCAATGGTCAATTTCCTGTTTTAATTTCGTTTTTACTATTTATAGTAAGTTTTAGTTTGGTTATAACTCTTCATCCATTGGGCTTTAGGAGTTGCGCCCAACATGAAAAGTGCTTAGAATAATCAAGAGAAGATCATGGTTTGGTCAAAAAACCTTGCGCACTAGTAAGAATCCCAATCATATATAAATAATAAGTTTACTATTTATAGTAGGTCACTATTTCTAGGAGTTTTAGTTATAGTCTGATTTTGAAACTTCTCCTTAGAGTTCGTAGCCTTATTTAAAGAGTTATAAACTCGTTTTTCATCCTCAATAAAATTATTTCAAATATTTTAGAATTATTTCTATTTTCTTTTCCCATGAATTTGAGGATTTCCCGTGAGGAGTTCAGAGAAGTTCCGTGGATTTGGAACAGTTACCCCTCGAGGGAGATGGTGCTCAACCTCATGTCCTTCCATGGGTCAATTTCTGCCCATTTGTTAATTAATATAATCCAACAACCACATTGACAACATTATATATCGTAATCATTTGATTCGACTTCATATTTGGATTTCTCACAAGTTTTTTTTTTTTATTTACACACCCACACACCACCCCCACACACTCACCCCACACGCGCACACACCCCACACACGCATGCTGTGGGATTTCACCACCGTAGGTACTCGAACCCTTGACCGGGTGTTGAAACTCCAGGGAGTCTACCACCTGCCACCCGGGTAAGAGTAAGGACCCGGATTTCTCACCAGTTCACTTTAGACCATCCACTTGATATCCCATCAAATATATTGTCAGGAATGCTTGGTCAGTGACACTGCAACCACAAATGCGCTGTACAATTTAGATGCTCCGGGCATGTACATGAGCATCACACGTACGTGGAAAAGACATCCCAAATCCGTTACTGTGTTGTCCCCACTAAAACTGAGTCGTTTACCTGCTCATCTAGGGCAGATATGGGAGATACACCCAGATCCATAGCTCAACTGGCAGACTGAGTGGAGATACCTCGTTTCAACACTTGAGGTCTTGGTATCGATCCCTAGTGGGGGTGGCTAACATGGAGTGTGTGTACTGATATGGGTGTATACTAACAAGCTAACCCAAAAAAAAAAAAAAAAAAAAAGGCAGATATGGGAGACATTTCCCCCTGGTTTAAGGACAAAAACCTAGTAAGGCCATCGTGATGTATGCACCACAGCCACTTCATTCATATGTTGTGCCTCCTCAAAAGGCAATGTCATGGAAAACATTGAAGCCAGGAAACCTTTCCTAAGCCCACCGGCGTTTCCATCCATTCGGGCTTACGTGGTCTTGAGGACTATATTTATATGTCACATCAGACACGTGATTCACGTGGGCGGTCGCATTCTCTGGTGCACATGTTCTCCGTAAAGGTTGGTAGGCGCTCCAAATAAAGGCATCGGTTGGGTGGTAAACGGATGGCGCGGATTGGCTACTGACAAGCTGAGTAGCGAGACTGCCGCTGAAGTGACGTCACCAAGTTCCGTGAGTTCCACCGTGATGTATGTTATGTATCCACGCCGTCCATCATCTGGATAGATCATTTTAGGGTAAGATCCAGAGAATGAGTCACATCCAAAGCTCCAGTGGACCCCACCAGAGAAAACAGTGGGGAGAGTGACACCACCATTAAAAACTTCTAATGCCCACAAAGTTTTATATCAAGCTGATATTTGTGTTCTCCCTTCTTTGATGTCTTTGTTAACTTTTGAGCAAGTTTGATTTTGAAAAAATGTGTTTGGTGGGCCTTAGGAAGGTTTCAAATGTGGGCATCAATCTTCTCTTTGGTGGGGACCACTAAAGCTTAGGATCTGCCTCGTTCTCTGGGTCATGCCTTAAAATAATATATCCAAATGAATGGACGTTGTGGATACAACACATACATCATAATGAGGTCCACGTAACTTGGTGACATGACTTCAATAGCCAATCTGGCTACTCAACATGTCAGTATCTAATCCGCGTCCGGAAACAGATTTGGCTGGTGTGTGGCACTGCTATATATCTCGTGTACTGGCGTCAGCAAGTTTTGTGAGTCCTATCATGAGGTATGTGTTATATCCAAACTGTCCATCTATTTGGAGAGCTCGTAGTAAGGCTTGAGACAAAAAATAAGACAGGTTTAATAATCGAGTGGACCACACTGCAAAAAACAGTAGGTGATTGAGCATCTACTAATGAAACCCTTTTGGGGTTACAGTAAGCTTTGGATCAATATGAAATTTGTTTCCTATCATGAGGTATGTGTTATATCCAAACCGTTCATCTATTTGGAGAGCTCGTAGTAAGGCTTCAGACAAAAAATAAGACAGATTTAATGATCAAGTGGACCACACTGCAAAAAACAGTAGGTGATTGAGCATCTACTAATGAAACCCTTTTGGGGTTACAGTAAGGTCTTTTTGACCTTATGAATAGATTGGATGGAAAATATATGTCATGATGGCCCCATGAATGTTTTAACTGTGAAAATATTCTCCCACTACTATTTGTGGTGTGGTCCAATTGAGTGTTGGATATGATTCATTTTTTTGGCTCATGCTCTAAAATGATCTAGAAAAATTAATGAACAACATGGATATAATAAATACATCCTTTTGGGAGCCATGTAACTTTGTTCTCCTTTAAACCTTTCCTACGACTCGGAGCTCGAGGAGCCTAAGCGCTTATCTTCCCAGACACATACCTACACCAGCTATATAGCTGGTGTGTGATACACCAGCTAATCCGCTGGGTGGTGATGAGGTTAGGAATGGATTGGCTACTCCCCCGCCACGAGCCCCGTTGCTGGTGGTTGATGCTCTGTGGGCCCTATCATTATGTATGTGTTTCATCTATTTTTAAAGATCAATTTATGGCTCGATCCCAAAAATTAGAGGTATATAAATCTCAGGTAGCCCACACCACATGAAGACAATAGCGACGGGATATCCACTCTTAAAATCCTCCTAAGGCCCACTGCGCTGTTTATTTGATATCCAATCTTTTGATTAGGTCATACATGCCTAGATGAAGGGAAAAACAAAAATCAACTTGATCCAAAGCTTTTATGGCCCCCAAAATGTTTTTAATAGTCGACGCTCATTCAATACTGTTTCCTCTAATGTGCTCCACCTGATAGTGGGATATACCTAATTTTGGGTCTCATACGGTAAAGTAAAAATATATAGACAACATGGATAAAACACATACATCATGATAAGACCAACACAGTACCAACCACCAGCCATTGGCTAGTGTCAGGGGGAGTAGCCAATCCGTTCCTGATGAGGTTGTACGCTATCAGAAAGCCGATTGGCTTGGGAAACGGATTGGCTACTTCCCCTAACACCTGCTCTGTGGAACCTACCATGATGTATGTGTTTCATCTATGCCATCTATCTATTTTTCTAGATCATTTTATAGTATTACATAAAAAATGAGGTATGTTCCAATCTCAAGTTGACCACATTAGGGGAAACAGTGTTGATTGAACGTGGACCATTAAAAACTTTTAAGGGGCCATAAAAGTATTGGATTAAGCTTATATTTGTTTTTTGCTTCATCTGGGTCTTTATGACCTAGTCAATATATTGGATGTCAAATAAACAGTATAGTGGGCCTTAGGAGGATTTAAATAATGGATATCCAATCACTATTGTTTTCCTGTGGTGTGGTCCACTTGAGATTTATATTCCTCCAATTTTTGGGATAGAGCCCTAAAATGATCTTTAAAAATGGATGAACGGAAGGGATGAGACACATACATCATGGTGGGGCCCACAGAGCACTGACCACCAGCCACAGGGCTGGTGTCAGGGGGAGTAGCCAATCCGTTTCCATTGGCTTGTGTACCACACACCACCTATGTAGCTGGTGTATTGACATCAGCATGGGACCCATCATCCTTTGGAGAGCTCCATAATGCTCAAGCCAAAAAGTAAGATAGATCTAAAGATCAAGTGGACCACACTGAAAAAAGCAACTGGGCATTGAACGTCCACTATTGAAACCCTTTTGGGAGTCTTAGAAGTTTTGTATCAATATGATATTTGTTTTTCGACTTCACCAAGGTCCTTTTGGACACGTTGGATGGAAAATAAAAGTAATGGTGGGCCCTACTAATGTTTTAATGGTTAAAATCATTCCCGCTAATGCTATTTGTGGTGTGGTTCAATTGAGCTATGGATATGATTCATTTTTTTGTCTCATGCTCTAAAATAATGTCGAAAGATGAAAAATGGATGAAACTGTGTGATATAATAAATACATCATTTTGGGGCCACGTTACTTTAATATCCTTTCAACCGTTCGTACAACTCAGAGCTCGACTGCGGCTGCACGCTATCTAATACTACCAACGGGCGCGAATTAGCTACGACAAGGTGAGTAGTGAGACAAGCTCCTGAAGTGACGTCAATAAGTTTTGTGGGCCCCATCATGATGTATATGTTGTATCCACACCGTCCATACATTTGGAGAGATAATTTTAAGGCACGATTCAAAATATGAGGCAGATCCAAGGCTGGTGTGGACCCCGCCACAGAAAACAGTGGAGAGAGCAATGCCTACCATTGAAACCTTATGAAGGTCCACCGTGATGTTTATTTGAGATCCAACCTGTTCATGTGTCAACGTAAATATAAAAGAAAGGAAAATACAAATGTTGGCTTGATCAAAAACTTTTGTAGCCCTTAGAACTTTTTAATTTTTAATTGTGACCACCACTTTCCCTGCTGTTTTCTATGGTGGGTCCACTTGAGCCTTGTATCTTACTCATTCTTTCGATCATGCCCTAATATGATCTCTCCAAATGGATGGCCGGCGTGGATATAAAACATACATCTAGGTGGTGCCCACGTAACTTGGTGAAGTAACTCAAAGAGCCAAGCTACTCAACATCATTAGTGCGGAATCAGATTGGCTACTCCCCCTGCCACCAGCCAATGGTGGTCGTGCTCTGTGGGCCCTACCATGATGCATGTGTTTTATTCATGCCTTCCATGTATTTTTCTAGATCATTTTATGATATGATATCAAAAATGTGATATATCCCAATCTCAAGTGGACCACATTACACGAAACAGTGTTGAATGAACATAAGCCATTAAAAACTTTTTGGAAGCAATAAAAGTTTTGGATCAAGTTGATATTTTATTTTTTTTTCCCACTTTATCTAGGTTTGTATTACCCAATCAACAGATTGGATGTCAAATAAACAGTACAACAGGCATTAGGACGATTTTAATAGTGGATATCCAATCACTATTATTTTCCTGTGGTGTGGTCCACTTGAGATTTATATCCCTCCTATTTTTCTGTATCAAGCTCTAAAATGATATGTAAAAATAGATAAACAGCATGGATGAAACACATATATTATGGTGGGCCCATAGATCAACGACCATCAGCCACAGGCCCGGTGGCAGGGAGAGAGTAGCCAGTCCGTTTCCATTAGTGCGGCTATAAGATGGGAAACGGATTAGCTACTCCCTGAAACCAGCCAAAGCCGGGTGGTAGGTGCTTTGTGAGCCCTACTATGATGTACATGCTCTATCTATGTCATTCATCTATTTTTAGAGGTCATTTTAAGGTATGAGACCAAAAATAAGGTATAAACCAATCTCAAGTGGATCACATTATAGAAAACAACTTTGAATGAGCACGGACCAGTAAAAACATTTCGGGGGCCAAAAAAGTTTTGGATCAAGCTGATTTTTGTTTTTTTCCCCTTCATCTGCGCCTATATGACCTAATCGACATGTTGGATGTCAAATAAACAGTACAGTGGGCCTTAGGAGGATTTTAATGGTAGATATCCAATCACTGTTGTTTTCATATGGTGTGGTCCACCTGAGATTTATATCCCTCTCATTTTTGGGATCAAGCCATAAAACTATCTGTAAGAATTGATGAACGAAATGGATGAAACACATACATCATAGTAGGACCCACAAAGCACCGACCATCACCCACAGGGCTGGTGGCAGGGAATAGCCAATACGTTTCCTATAAGATGGAAGAGCGGATTTGCCGGTGTATCACACACCACGGATGTGGCTGGTACGTTGAGGTCAAAAGTTCTGTAGGTCCTTTCATGAGTTATATCCAAACCTTCCGTACACTTGGTGAACTCCTAGTAAGGCTTGAAATGAAAAATAAGACCGATCCAAAAATCAAATGGGCCACACTGTAAAAAGAAGTGGAGGGTTGAACGCCTGCTATTGAAATACTTCGGTGGTCACAGAAATTTCGGACCAATATAATATTTATTTTTTATCTTCATTCAGTTCTTTGTGCCTTATAAACAGATTGGACGGAAAGTAAATGTTATGGTGGGCCATATGAATGTTTTAACGGTGAGAATAATTGTCCCTGCTGCTATTTGTGATGTGGTCCAATTGAGCCTTTGAAATTACTCATTTTCCGGATCAAGATATAAAATGATCTCTCCAAATGAATGAACGGTATAGATACGATAAATACATCATTGTGGCGCCATGTAACTTTGATCTCTTTTAAACCGTTCCACAACTCGGAGCTCCACGACTGTCAGCGGTCGTCTTCCCTGGCGCGGATTAGCCACTGACATTGCTACGGAAGGTTCCGTGGGTTCCACTGTCACTGATGTTTTTTATCCACACCGTCCATTCATTTGGAGAGACCATTTTAAGGTATGAACCAAAGAATGAGTTAGATTCAAATCTCTAGTGGACCCTACCACAGAAAAGAGTAAAGAAAGTGACACCCACCGTTCAAAACTTCTAAGGGCCACAAAAGTTTTGGATCAAGCCAATCTCTTTTTTTCCATTATTTAATGTTTATGTTAACTTATGAATAGGTTGGATCTCAAATAAACATCTCAGTGGACCTTAGTAAGGTTTCAAGAATGCGCGTCAATCTCTCTGTTATTTTCTGTGGTAGGGTTCACTGTAGCTTGGGATATTCCTCATTCTTTGGATAATGCCCAAAAATGATTTTTCCAAGTGAATAGACAGTGTAGATATAACACATATATAATATTTAATCTAAGTGAAGTGGGGCTAAGTGCGATCACAAATACTAGTAGTCTTAATGAACTAGATTATAAAAGCATTACCCATATTATCCAACAATTGTATTGGTTAACCATTTAGATATTTTTTCAAATCAAAATATATTTTTTTAAATTATTTTTAATAGGATTAATCATTGACATTACTCAATGTGGCCCAAGTGGGAGAATATAAGAACTCTCTAAGGTGGGTCTTATTGATCAACGATCTGTATTGTCTTAAGGGTTGGATAATATGATCGAGTGCACCAGCGGGCCCCACTAAGTTGTGATACATCTAGAATTCATGTAAGGAGTGGTGTGCTACTAGTATGATACGCACATAATGTCTTAATAGAACTGAAATTGCAAATTCGTATGGAGCCTTTAGGGAGAGGAGTTTTAATGGGTTTCAAACTCTTCTACCCTCTACATTATAAATCACGGCTGGGTACTCAATCCAACATCGTGACAAAAGCAGCAATCCCATCAAAACTTCTCTAAGGGTGTAAAGAGAGAAAGATACACACTATAGTTATTTACATCTCCATATCCGATGCATAGCACGATCCTTGCAATTCCGCATGATGGGATATACATAACTCGGTGACATCACTTGAGTCTCACTGCTCAAACCAGTCCGTAGCTAATATGCGTACGCGAATTTCGTAGGAAAGCCTTTAACGTTAAGTTCTTACGCTAGGATGCTAGTGGGGTCCATGGTAATGTTTGTGAAAATTCAGCACCATCCATCCTTTATGGGAGCTCATTTTAGGGTAAAACTAAGGTGGATCCAAAACTCAAGTGGGCCGGACAAGAGAGAAAACTGGGAGAAAGTTTTCTACCGTTGAAACCTTCCAAGGATCTACTACATTCATATTTATATGCCATCCAAACCGTTTATAAGGTCAATCTCACACGGATGAAGTGAAAACACAAAAAACTTAGCTTGATATAAAAACTTGTGGCCATACAAATGTTTCAATTGGTGGTCACTGAATCTATAATGTTTCCTCTCTCATTGCATATTTGAATTTTGGATACACTTCATTTTTGGCCTCACATCCTAAAATGAGCTCCCAAAATGGATCGACGGTGTGGATTTATCACAAACATTACAGTGGAACCCACCTAGCATCCCAGCCAGGAACTTCCTGCGAAAGGCTCTCGGAATAAATCCGCTCCCGTCGATCTGCCTCATTTTCTCTCGGACAAGCTGTAAAATGGATGGATGGAATGGATAAAACACATACATAATGATAGACCACGGAGCTTTGACATCAGCTAGCCAGATAGTGCTCGTTCACCAGCCAAACCCTCGTCGGACATGGTGCATTGAACGATTAAGGCTTGTGGGTCCAGGCGGCTCCAGTAATCTTTTGGAATTACACATAGGTTTTCCACCGTAACATGTGGGGTTTCTATTTTTCTAACGTTTCCCACCGTAGTGGATCATCCGCCAAAACTTTCATCAATGGGAGAGTGGTAACCTCTCCCTAATTGCCCTAAAAACAGACGGTTAAGGAAGACACATCAACGGTGCACATTCAACCGAGAAAAGATACTATGATTGGTGAAAGATCTTCCAATCTTGGATATTCTCGGAGAATCGTCCATCTAAGGTGGGACCAATATAGCAATGGTCTGGATTACATAAACATATTTACTCGGCCTTAAAATCAAGATCCTCCGCCTGGCGTATGATTACTCGTACTGTTCCTCATGTTTAAGGCTGCCCCATCAAAATCTTTTTCATTTTTTAAAATGAAGAAAATGCCGCAATCATGCGCCATGAGTATAATTGCTGTGATCACGTTACATCACGTGGAAAGAATATATTGTAATCATGTTAGATCACGTGGACTCGAAAGTCCCCCAAACCCTTGCAAATGGTAATTCTATACTCCTTACAGGTAAAAAATTACCATTGTGAGGTAAGTTTCAGTCAACCCTAAAGAAAAGAAAGGAATTTTTCCGATAGACACTGCCTTTCCAGTACCCAAAACCTCCTGCTTCTGAATTATTTTCCAAATCTCGATTGTAGTTAGCACAGCTAGTCACCGCGATTGGGTATCTATACGAATTGATTTTTATATTTTGACGAGGGAAGGACGTGAGGTCAAGCACCTTCTTCCTCAATGGGATAACTATTCTAACTCCATGAAACTTCTCCGACTCCTCAAATAGGCTTCTTGAATTTATGAGAAAAATAATAATAAAATATAAATTAAATTTTATAAAATTCAAAATTAATTGATGAATGAAAATAATATCTATATACCTGTTACGCTATTAATGTAGAAAAAAAAAAACTCAAAATTCGTAATTACTAAAAATAGCAAATTTTTAACTCTAATAAAAATCTTAATTCTACTAAAACTCTTCTAAATCTTAATTTCTAAAAAAAAAAAAAAAATTTCAAATAAACTTATACTAGAAGAGTCATAGCATATTTACAAGTTATTTCTAAAAAGGAAGAAAATCTGAAACTTTAAAAATAGAAAAATATTAAAAAAATTTGAAATTACTAAAAATAGTAATTTCTTCCTAAAAATTCGTTTTTGAGCTAATAATGCGGGTTTTTTGATGAAATGGACAGATGTGACCCACTTTGTGGGTCGGTTTACCTCGGATGGCGTGTTTCAGTCAAGATTGATAGGTTGTGCGGCCCGTAACGGTACCCGGATAGAAAAAAAAATTTACACACCCCCACACACTCACGCCATAGTGGGATTTCACCACCTATGGCTACTCGAACCCTTGACCGAGTGTCGAAACTACTGAGAGTCTACCACCCTAGCAGGAGTAAGGATCCAACCCAGATCAAAAGTTACGACCAATTTACGGTCCACCTTCTTTTTGGCCCAACCATGCTAGGAACGTATCTGTGATGCGTTCTACATCAGACCCCTCCACTTGAAAAAAAAACTCATCATCGAGTTACTCAAGGTACCTGGCTCATGATTTTAAAATAACTTCTAACGTCGATGTTTATTAGCCATTTTCTTTTACTTGGCATTAAGCTCTCGAGCTGACACAAACATGTACTCATGCTTTCCTTGACTTAACTTGTATCGATCAGTTTCTTCACTTCTGCCTTCAAGATCTCTCTTTTTTTCTGATAATGTGGGCAATTAGGCAAACTTTTCCCTAAGACGAGATCAATGTGGTTTTATATATCTCGTATAGGAGGCAATTTATTAGGGAGTTTATTGAGCACAACCACCTTGAACTCCTACAACACTAGTTTCAAATCCTCTGGGATGTTCATATGTAATACCCCGTACGTTTCAGTACTTGGGTGTTACCATGAGAATTTAGCTTAATGTAATCACGAAGCCAATTCATCTAAACACCTACCTCCGTTCAAACTTAAATCCAACCATTGGGAGGATCTTCATCCGTAGATCGAGCCATCTAACCCTCTAAGCATAAGACTAGTAGTTAGATCTCCACTTATACTAACTTTAGGACACCTAAAACTAGTGAGGAGTAAGCCTGGGATACTTGCGTTGTTGGATCCCCAGATCCGACCGTAAGAGTGCTAAAATGGGCACGTAGGACCCTATTAAGGATGAATCAAATCATCCATCCATTGATTATTAGTAAAATCGGACCCCTAGATCCACCATCCATTCAATCTACAACTAGCATGGTGTAACGTCTCAAAAAAATCTGTACAAAGACCCAAGTACCACCTCAGGCAGAAATCCCTAAAGACCGTATACTGTGGAAATTAGATGAAAATTAATTAAGTGTTAAACTAAGTTAATCAGTGGGTTAGCTTGAACCACTATTTATACGAACTGCAAGACGCAAAACCATTAAAATCGTTAACTCAACATTACTTGAAAACCTCGGGAAAATTCCAAAACTCAGTTACTCTCGGGAGCACATTGAAAATCCGTATTGGACCTGGACCGCACGTCGAAAGTCCGATGACCTCGAAACTATAGGGTTATGACCACCTTATTGGGCTTGACAACCATTATGGAAATCGAGCTCAAATAGTATCTAGAAACGCACAACTTGAGCCTTGAGCGAATGTGTGAGAAACACGAATATCTTTAGAAAATAAACTCAAACTTAAGTGAATTGGACCATTCGCTTACGGGCGAAATTGAAGACTTCAGACCGTCAGTTTCTGGTCAAACTTCACCTATGGTTCAGGGAAATTTTCCTGCACATATTCGTATACTTGTGGCCCTGATCGAGTGAAATCGACTGTTGAACTGATACGGGTCCTCCACGGTTGATCCGCTAATCCGATTGTGCCAAAATCATAACCTGGATTAGATCCATCATCAAGGAACTTACCCTACGCCGTAGGTGAGTAATGGACCTTCCTAAGGGCCCTGTTTGTCAAAAATAGGTACCCTTTGGCTATAACATAAGTATACTATGGCCATGGGGCCATTGACATCAGCTCTGGGCCTATATAATGCCCTTAACCCACCCCATCTCATTCCATGCGAATTTTCTAAAACCCTAAGAGAGAGAGACAAAAAAAAAAAAGAGAAAAGAGGAAGGAAGGAAGATGGATTTCCGGGAGATCTTTTGCTGGGATTTTTTCCACAACACCACACGCCGATACACCTCTCTCTTACTCTACACAACTTGTTTCAATGACGATTTGGGTAAGAAATCCAAACCCTAACACCATAGTTGAAGTATAGAATAGTTATTTGTCAACCTAGCTAACGATTTCCTGATTTAGGTACCTGTTGTGCTATATTTGGGAACATAGGATTCAAACCAAGTCCGAATAGTGTATTCCAACGAAAGGTGCGGACTATAAACGTTTAGGTTATGGCTTTTAAGTCTTTCAATGTCGGCAATGATTTATGTCTGACTTAATTGTTGCCATATGATCTTAGTTACGACGTTTTCCATATATTATACATGTATGAACTATGTTGGACAAGTATGCAATTCATGTGTTTGTCGAAATGTTTGAATGAACTTAAAGTTATGGTTTTGTCCTTGTCATAATATCTAATCGAAGATCCATGTTTGTTATATGCGTTATAGCATATGTTGCATAGGAAATTGTTATAGTTCATGTCATAACTAATTTAGTCTATGTATGTAGTAATGTATAGTCTAAGTGTTTGATAAAATGTCTGAATGAGAAATTGTATGATGAATTGTATTTAATAAGGGTGTTGAGATAGGATTCTCAATTACCTTATCTATATGTATAATTTCCTTCATGTAATCTTAATTTCAACTACGCAATTTATGGATGAAATATAAACATTTGGTAACATGTTCAATGTGCTTAATGAAATGCTCAAATGAGATTTATATTTGAATTGTTTGTTAAATGCGGTTATAATTATCACATGTGACTACCTATTGCATTTGAGTATTGTAATGCCCTGAAAATTGGGGGTTGAGAAAAGCTCAGCTCCCGAGTTCTAACGCATCACTTATGCAACATAGATAATGATGATTATGATGAGTGCATTGAAACATTAGTGGGATTAAGCTAAACAACATATCATACTCTAGAGTTAACGTATTTAGGCAAGCGGAAGACTGCGATAGATATATAAAGTACATAAGTATTTCACAATTTCCAGAGTATGAGTATGTCATCAGGCTGAACATATACATGTGTTGTTTATAAATTGTGCCAAATACCAAAAATATAAAGTGTTCGACTAAATCATATAGCCCTCTAATCCCGTCGAATCAGCACGAGGTCTACATAGACCCGCCTAAGAGCTAAACGTAGGAGAATTCTTCCTCCTCATCCATGAAGTTCATTTCAACTGCATAGAATCTGTCATTACCTGCATCCAAACCAGAGTCTAGGTGGTGTTTTAAAAACACTGTCCTAGGTAGAAATGAGTAGCTAATTCAGTGGAACTATAACGCAAAGGTTAACATGTTATCAATTCAGTCAAGCAGTAATGATAAAGCAATACAGCAAGCATTCCTAGGTACTCTGGTTAATGCAAGGATGATATGTTATAATGATGCATGCCCTCGCCTGCACTCCTTCTTACGACAACATCTTACGATCGCGGCATGCACCCCTTCCTCTGTGCTTAACTCCAACGCCAAAGGCACATGCAAATGCAGTACATGTATGTGATTAGCCAAGTTTTTAATTAAGCATATTCATACAGCAGGATTGGGAAACTAAGATACCTCCCTTTATATTATTTACCCAAACAATGATCCATCTAGGGTCGTCAATCCTAGTTAATCACATACGATAGGCAAGTTCTCGAGTTTATTGCTGCGGGGGCTCGTCACCTTAGCGTAGACTTAATTCATACTCGAGGTCACTACCACCAATGCCCTACCAACTGGCAGTCTATTTTCGAAGTCTCATCACCAACCCGACTGGGGACCACAACTATGCTACGTCGGGGTAGACCTATTTTATACTTGAAGTAACTACGGAAAGGCTCTTAGTCTTAGCATAGTCCTAGAGTATGCTCGAGGTCACTACGAGAGGCTCGTCACCAAGTCGTAGGTCTACAGCTCGAATACAGTGTCTCATACCACTGTATTCGGCTCACGAGTTTGGGTTGCTCACTGGTCACTACAGAGAGGCTCGTCGCCCCAGCGTAAGCCGACAGCTCGACCACGGTGTCCCATCACTATGCCCGGCTCATGAGTCTTAGCGGATCGAGGTACCAAGGTTAAACGAGCTTTTCACTGGTAAGTTTGGTACCTTAGGTTCAAGCAGTAGCATCCACACATGGTGGATATACATTGGGCCAATCGAGTTACTTGACAAGCTCGACTGGTAAGAGCGTACGTTGAATTAATCGACATGGAGCGCATATGCACCCCTCATGGCCTAGCCACTGTCGATAATCAGCATACGACTCGAATTCCTCGAACGTATCTGTCGTGACTAAAACAGTTCGGCCACCGATCGTTAACCATTACTAATTGCCTGGACTACGTAGTAGCCCCAATCACACTCAATTGCAGTAGGAAGTCACGTGTGAATATCATAACAACATTTAACAACCAATTCAAACATGAATAACATTTGAGCATATCATTAAACACATATAGCATGTTATCCTACATATGCATTTTCTACATAAATTACGCAATTGAATATAAAGCTACATGAAGGGATTGATACCTATAGCTAAGGTGGTTAAGATCCCAACTCAACACCCCTAGTAAGTACACTTTATCAGCATTCACTCATTCAGACATTTTATCAAGCACATACAACATGTTAATACACATGTGCCCATTCTACATGAATCACGTAGTAGTACTATAGATTACATGAAGGATACTATAGATACTATTAAGGTAGTTGAGAATCCTATCTCAGCACCTATATTAAATACAATTTGTCAAACGATTTCTCATTTAGATATTTTGTCAAACACTTAGGCTACACTTTACTACATACATGAATTAACTCAGTTATAGTATATATTTTGGCAAATCCTTTCACCAAGGAGCTGTTATGCATATAACAAACATGTGTTTATAATTAATAGTCATGGCAAGCACAATTCATAATTCCATATTCTTTCAAACATTTCGATAAACACCTGGAATATATCATATATTCATATAGTTCATGAACATGCATAATCTATCGAATACATCGTAACTAAAATCATATGGCAGCAATCAAGTCAGACATAAATCATTGCTAACATTGAAATCCTTGAAAACCATAACTTAAACGTTTATAGTCTGCACCTTTCGCTGGTAAACCCGTACCGAGCTCAGTTTGAACACTACGTCCTTGTCTACGGCACAGCGGCTACCTGAATCACAAAATAGGTTAGCTATTTCACTACTTGCTCTATTTAAATCCCTAAAACAGATTAGGGTTAGGATTTCTTACCTAAGGATGGAGTCGAAATCACCGGAATAGCGATATGGAAAGGTTGATTCAGCACATGGGGAGGCAGGGAAGAATCTCAGGAACACTCTCCCACTCTCTCTCTCTCACTTTCTCTCTCTTTCCTTCTCTTTCTTCTCTCTTGTCTCTCTAGGGTTTACAAATTCATATGTGAAGGAAGAGAGAGGGTTTAAGGCCCTTATATAGGCCAAGAAGTGATGGGAATGGCCCCAGGGCCATGGAATACTTAAGCTATAGCAAAAAATCGGTCGTTTCAGTCCAATGGAGCTGATCTAGAGGCCCCTTTTCTATATGTGGTCAGACTTAAGCTCCTTAACATTGGATCTAGGTCGAGTTAAGTTTTCTGTCCGATCAAATTTACAGATCGACCGCGGAGGATCAGTTTCAGTTCAACAGTCACCGTTACTCGATCAGGGCCACAAGTATACTGACATGTGTTGAAAATTTTTCCTGATCCGAGCGTGTAATTGGGTCAGAATCTGACGGTCTAAAACCTTAAATTTGGCCCGCAAGCGAACGGCCCAAATCACTTAAATATGAGTTCTTTTCTAAAGATATTCGCGTTTCTCATACACTTCGCTCTGGGCTCAAGTTGTGCATTTCTGGATACTATTTGGATTTGATTTCTAAGATGGTTATCAAACCCAGTAAGGTGGTCATAACCGTATAGTTTCGTGGTAATCGGACTTTCGACGCGCGGTCCAGGTCCGATACGGAGTTTCAATGTGCTCTAGAGAGTAACTGAGTTTTGAGATTGATCATAGATTTCTAGGTAATGTTGGGTTACCGATTCTAATGGTTTTGGGTCTTATAGGTCGTATAGAAAGTGGTTTAAGCCAAATCCATCAATTGTTTAGTTTAGTACTTAACTAAATTTCGCCCTAATTACGACAGAATAAGGTCCTAGGGTAGTTTTATGTCCCTTTTTGATACTTTTAGTTAGTATATTATTTTAATTATTTTTTTAGTAGTTCATCATCAAGTTTAATCTATCTCTACTAAATTTCATTAGATTTTGAAATGTAGAAAAATTCTAAAAATTCTCCAAGTAGCAGCTGTTTGAACGATTAAATTTTGGACAGTTGTCACGACAATCTATATTTAACTATATTAAGATTTTTATTATATTTTTTACTTATTTTTATATAAACTAAACTTATCAAGCTTCAATCTGATTTTTGAATCACCTAAATCGGAGTTGTAACGAAGGAGATATGACTTTTTGAAGTCGATTAAACAGTATAGAAAATCTGCAACAAGGGCCCACCATAACTTAGTGCTCCGGCGAGGTGCCGCCTACCTGGAGGTGGCTCCGCCCGCTCGCTGTGCTGTCTGGTGGTGTTTTGCCACCCAATATTTAAAATGAGTATATCTTGCAAACTGGGATAAGTTATTCGACGTGTGATTTTTGGGGTAGAAGAATCTGATTTATCCAAATAACCTATTTATTTTACGAGATTCCAAAAGGTTAATGGTCAAAAACTCATTTTACTTATATATTTACTATTTATAGTAAATTTTTATTTAAGTATTGTTCTTCATCATTTAAACTTCAGGATTAATGTCTAATATTAAAGTTTTTAGAAAATTTTAAGAATAAGGTGGTGAAAAGTGAGATTTTGAAGGAAATGGGTTAGGAAGGGATTTTAGACTTTCGGATTTGAGTTCTAAGAAGTTAAAAAGGGGTTAGGATTGACCCATTGCCTAAGGACGTCTAACACCAGGTTGGCAAAAATCTGGGGCGTTACAAGTATGATTGGGACTACTACGTAGTCTAGGCAATCGGTAACGGTCTCTGATTGAGTGGCCGAACTAATCTCACCACATTGGATACGTTTGATGAATCTGAACCATATGATGATTGTTGACAGTGGTTAGGCCACGTGGAGTGCTTATGCGCTCCATGTCAATTAATCTAGTGTGCGCTCGTACCAATCGAACTTGTTAAAAAGCTGATTGGCCTATTATGTGTTTACCATGTATGAACACTACTGCTTGAATCAAGGTACCACTTACCAATGTAAAGCCTGTTTTGTAAGACTCGTATCGTAGACCGTACTATTCTGTTGGTTTTTGCGATCCTTTCGGTTGAATTCCGGCAATTCTCGACTCATATCCGACGTTGCGCGCGATCTTAAGCCGAGTCCTGCCTACCGAAGGCGGCTCGATTCGAAACTCATACCTTAGCGATCGCGCCATCGCCGCGGTTCCAACGCCGTGACTCGCGCACCGAACCGATACCTAGGTGGAAAGATGTCAGTCTGCGTTCGGTTCGAATAAACGCCGCACGTTGCGAATCTCGAGGGAATCTCTACGAGATGTCCCATCAATCAACCATAAATATACTTTCATACCTAAGTACAAGCAACCCATGCCTCCTTTACTCAAAGTCAACTCTCTCTCCCATTTTTCAAAGCCACCCTTACCCATGACATCATCACACCACTCCCTCCATCCCTTCTTCCTTTAATTTATTTCTTTCTCTCTCTCATTCTCTCATTCCCTCTCTCTCACACGTCCAACCTCCTCTAAGCAACCTAATCTCCCAAAAAAACTTCTAAGTGTGGCCCACCTCCTCATCTTCCATCTCAACCGTCCGATCATCATCCGCACCGTTAAAACCCGATCGACGTCCATAAGAACCGTAGGTGAGGAGTTTTCAAGCCAAGAGAGCAAGGAGGATCACAACAAGGTGGGTGATCCACCATTAAATTTCTTTTTTTAGGGCCACTTGTTGGTGGGAACCGTTTTTGATGTATGCATGTATGAAATGGAGGGCCCATAGTGGCGGGGCCCCTCCTCTATCTCACCGTGTGTCTCTCTCTCTCTCTCTTTCTCTCTCTCTCCTTCTCCCCTCCTTAGAATGTAGTGGGCCCCACCAAATGTTGTAAAATCTACTCTACCCATCAGATAGAGTGGCCCACCACATTTTAGGGATATCTCATCTCTTAGATAATAATGTGTGTAATATATTATATTATATATATATATATGTGTTATACATTATGGTGGGCCACGACAATGTGGGACCCACCTTGATGAAAGTGGGCCGGGTACACGTGGGCCCCAGCCATGATGCAGGTGTTACATCCGTGTCGTCCAGCGTCCGTGGACGCTGAAGGCGTCACTAACAGGGAGTGTGGTGTACTGACAAGGGTGTGTACTTGCAAGAACAAAAAAACAAAAGGGGATTTTTACTTTTGGGGTGGGCTGTTCATGCAGGCCCCACCTTGATTATGAGAATGATCCACACCATCCATTCTGATCTTCAGATCATTTTAGGCGTTGAGCCAAAATCGCAAGGTGATCTGACCACCGGGTGGGCCATACCCTCTAAAACCATGTAAAGACATCCCAGAACATATAAAAGTACTTGGTGGGACCCACCTGGAGTTTGGATGCAGCTGAAACTCGGTCTGGACGGCCAGAAACGTGGGACACACAATGGGTGGGATGGATTGTGAATCACATCTCGGTGGACCCCAAAAAAAATAAAATAAACAAACAAACGGAAAGAAGAAGACGGCCGCCGCTTTTCGACAGCAATGTTGGCCGGCGGACGGGGTGGTGAGGCCTCACGGCTCCAGCTGTGGGCCCCCACCGTGATGCGTTTCGAGCATCAGCACCTTGCATTGGGTGGGCCTCCCCCCTGGCCATGGGCCACCCAAAAATCAGCCGTATACGGAACTCAGGTGGGCCATACCATCTAAAATCATGTGAAAACATGCCTAAAATATATAAATTCACATGGTGGGCCCTACCTGAAATTTGGATGGGGCTGAAACTTGGTCTGGACCCTCAGCCATGTGGGACACACCTAATGGGTGGGTCGGATTTGTGTACCACGTCACAATGGCCCTCCCTGACCATGCCACCTTCTGAATAATTTGGGTGACAAATAAACATTACAGTGGGCCCGGCCCACGTTACCTCGTGAATCGGCTGGACTTCAAATAAACATTACAGTGGGCCCAGCCCAAGGTCCACGTGACCTGGTGAATAGGTTGGATTTCAAATAAACATTATGGTGGGCTTCACATGTGGCCCACTTGGATGCATATGGGCCCATGTACTTAGGCCCATCTTGATGTCTTTTTTTGGGCCCATTATTAAGGCTCACTTGAATATTTATAGGCCTATTTTTGAGGCCCACTTTGGTATATATATGGGCCCAAGTATGTAGGCCATCTTGATGTGTTTATGGGTCCATTGTTAGGGCTTGCCTTGATATATATATAGGCCCACGTTATGAGGCCCATCTGAGGTATTTGTGGTCCATTGTTGAGGTCTACTTGGATATATATAAGGCCTATGTGATTAGGCTCATTTGATACACATAAAGTTTATGTGATTGAGCTCATTTTTAATGCATTCTAAGGCCCATGGGTAATGACCCATTGCAATGAACCTAAGGCCCATTGGTGAGGCTCATTAAGGTAGCCCAATTGATGAATATAAGGCCCATGAGATATGGCCCATTTGATGCATTTGAGGCCCGGTGGGATGTACCTAAGGCACATTGCAATGTGTGATTCTGCCATGATTTATTTAATGGTATTTGAGGTGAGCCGAGCCTTGGGGACAATGTTAGTTTGACGTCCACATTGTATGAGTAATGTTGGTTAGATGTCCACATTATAACTCTCCCTAAGGCCACTGATAGGCCCGTATCGGTTTCATGTAGGCCATCTAGGCTCATCTTCATTGAGAGGATAGTTTATTGCTTTATAACATGTTTAGCACAACCCCATGATTCATGATCATACGCATCATATGTATGCTTGATATGGAGAGTGACTGATCATAGCATATGCCTACGGGTAGATCATTTATGGGCTCCCCGATATGTGGAGTTGCCTTACATGAGCGCACGGTATGCACATGGTTGATGCATGTCTGGTAGTATGATTCATGCACTTGCATCTGCATGATTGAGATATGCCCTAGCGACATCAGGGCATAGCCTCCACAGATATATCGTGGGTGGCTGGTTAGATACCAAAAAAATCTTGTTCTAAGCAATTGGGGCGCCATAGATGTCCCTGGGTGAGAGTCCCTGAACCCGATGGTACCAGAGGATGACTCCAACGTCGAGACCGAGTGGATATATGAGCGCACGAGAGCTGAATATCATGAAGCCGCGTCTCCCACTGTGTCGTAGTCGGTTGGAAAGGAGTGGTGGCCTTACTCGCCCGAGAGCAGGGGCATTACTAGGCTGAGTTTGACCAGCTCAAAAATGGGTTCACTATCGACGTGCCGGATAGGTATTGGCTGACTATTGGCCAGGCGGATAGTGAGGTTTCTTACGCTCACTTGGACTGTGCTGCTTAGAGAGAGACAGTGCCATTTGGAGTGTACTGAACCCCGGTGATTATCCATACCGAGAACCGTACTGATTTGATGCTCTAGTGAGGAATTGCATTGGTATGAGGATTGGCATGCTTGACTTACATATTGCATCGCATGGCCTTGGTATGGCCGATAGCATTCACATCTTGTACTGCATAGCCTTGGTACGGCTGGTTGCATTTACGTACTCATCAGCATGATTTCGCCTTACTCCAGCATGGCATTCTTAGCACGTTCGCACACACTTACACCGCCCTCTAAGCTTTCTATAAGCTTATGCATGATTGATGAGTGCAGGTAACACCAGGACGCAGCTGTAGTTTCACCGCAGTTGGAGCGTGCCGCCGAGCTTTTGGAGTTTTGTTATTTGTACTATCTTGTATTTCCCTTTCTACGCACTGTATTCAAAGTTTTTGTTCATAGTGGATTTTGTGATGATGTTCTTATGGTTATTGTTCGTGGGTTATGCTTGGTCATGCTCATTACGAATCAAATGGATTATCAGAAATCCTCCTTGTAGCATCCCAGGACCAGAACCTGGTATATGGGTGCCGGGAGCCGAGATTGGGGTACTACGGAGGCTGTCGGCGCCGGATTTGGTGATAGAAAATCTTGTGAGCCCGGTCTCCGAGTTCGGGGCGTGACACGTTTCAACCATGGTACTAAGATTCACTAAGACCCATGAGCCGGGCATGGTGGTATGAGACACCGTGGTCGATTTGTCAGCCTACGCTGGGGTGACGAGCCTCCCTGTAGTGAGCAGTGAGCAACCCAAACTCGTGAGCTGAATATGGTGGTGTATGGGACACTGTATTCGAACTGTCGACCTACATTCAGTTGACGAGCCTCCTGTAGTGACCTCGAGTATAAACACTTGAGTTTACCTATCCACTGCTTTTATTAGGGGTGATGCCCTATAACTTGTGTAACATATGTGATTAACTAGGATTAACGACCCAAAATGGACCCCGCTTGGGTAAATGATATAAAGGGAGGTACCTTAACTTCTTGAATCTACTGTATGAATAAGCTTAATTAAGAACTTGGCTAACACGACCATGCATCGCATTACATGTGCTTTAGCGAGGAAGCGCACGTTTAGAGAGTTTGTCATGCGTGAATGGTTGATGAAGTTGTTGAGGGAGTGCAGGCGAGGGCATGTATCATTATTGCATATCATCCTTGCATTAATAAGAGTAGTTAGGAATGATTGTTGTATTGTTTTATCATTACTGCTTGATTGAATTGATAACATGTTAACCCTTGCCTTATACCACTAAGTTGATCACTCACTCCCACTTTGGGACGGTGTTTTAAAATACCAACCAGACTCTGTTTTAGTTGCAAATGACGATAAGGCTTACGCGACAGAGCCGGTTTTCTTAGATGAGAAGGAGGAGTTCTCCTACATGCAGCTCTCTTGCAGGTCTGTGTAGACCTAGAGTTGCGTCGCCGAGATTATAGGGTTATGGGATAGTTGGATATTTTATGTTTTGTTATTTTGTAAATTTTGGAAACAATACATGTAAACATTCAGCCCAGTTACATACTTATAATCTGGAGGTTGTAAATCGCTTACTTGTTCAAATATGCATGTTACAGTACTCCACTTGCTTTATCAAATTACCTCTGAAGTATGATATGTCATTTTGGTGTAATCCCACTCATGTTTAATGCACTAATATGGACAACATTTAAACATCATTATCTATGTTGCATAAGTGATGCGTTAGATCTCGGGAGTTGAGCTTCGCTCGACCCTCAAAATCCGGGGCATTACACATGGAGTGGTCTAACACTTGAACACAATAATTGAATTGTTTGATCTATGTGGATGACATAGGTTCATCTAAGTTAGACTAGGAACCCTAATAGCCGTTAAGATCAACTAGGAAGCTATCTGACCATCAAATGGATGGAAATCATAGTATAAACCCAAAGACAAATGTTGTGTGACCCATCTGGTTATAATAACATCAGTTTAAAACAAATAGTGACCCGTGGGAGTGATTTAGGACCACGTATCAATGCATCCATCTGTTGATTTTCAAGATGGACCAAAACACCCATCCGTTAAATTCCCAAGAAAGAGTATCACACCACAAGAGAAATCTATCTTAGTGTTTCAATCACCTTGATAGACAGATCTAACAGTCCATTGTCAATATCAAACTTTGGATTATCAAATTCAAATCCATCAAGCCATAGGTCCAAGGATTTATAATCTGTGTTACTTATAACCTAAACACGCGAGTAAACTGTTACGTTTCCTCTAAATTAGGTAGGAAGGTTTAAGGACATTGAAAAACAACTATGGGCCACCTGAACTTGAATCTACCTCATTCTTTGGACTGGGCCCTAATATGGGCTGACAAAACAGATGAACGGAGTGGATTAGTTGAAATCCTCATGGTGGACCCCACTTCACGTGGTGCATGTGCACAGTAAGTGCACACTCACTGTGCACTGGACCGAAGGCACTGGTCAAACTCGGTTGACCCCTCAGCTACAAAAGAGGAAGGAATTTCTCTTCCTTTTGAATCTTCTCCCGTCGAAACAGACGAATGGACAAAGTCCGTTCTCAACGATTTGTGGCCCACCATCAAGGATCCTTTGGCTGATCCAAACTGTTAATAATTTCCAGGACATTGGTCTTAGCAATCCCCGTTAATTTCAACCGTTAGATTGCACACATGTGTGCACAATCCCAGCCGTAAATCAAGTTATATCGCACACCCATTTCCAAAAATGGAAAATCTCTGTTTCTCTTTCTGCTTTCCACACTGGTAATCTGCGTGAGGTTTTCTCCTTCAATCCCAACCGTCCGATACAAGCTATGCCAACCTTCCATTGGAAAATACGGGGATTGCCAGCTATTCGACCGTATAATGGAATCCTTCTGTAGAAATAAAGAGAGAGAATAAGGAGCCATAGATCTTATCTAGACCGTCCATTTCTCATCTAATGGGTCTGGGAAAGTTTAGGGTATGTCTTAGAGGAGAAGAGATCAAATAACATTTGGGTTTTCTCATTTTATGGCGGCTGCAAGAGAGTGTCGCCGGCTCCTTTCAAAACTCGAATACATCATCCCAACTGATTCGAAGCTTCAAAACCAGCAGTCGAGAAGCATACTAGGATCAAGCAGAACCAATCCTACTAAGCAGAATGAAGGAAGGACCATCGGACGTCAATCTGTCATTAATGGTCAGCTCGTCTTCTCTGTCAAGCTACGTTAACTCAGTCCGAGTCTAAGCTAAGTCTGGGCCATGTTTGGCCGTTAGGAAAGGCTCAGAGGAAGAGAGGGAGAAGGCAAGAAGAGGAGAAGAAAGCATGAGTTGCTGTCAAGTCGGGTCGGTCAGTTGGTGTGGCACCTTGCTGCTGCCCGATCTGTAGACCATTGGTTCACTAGGTCGCGAGTGCGGGACGCTGCAGAGGAAGAAGAAAAGGCAAGGGAAGGAAGGAAGATAGAAGACTAAGAAAGAGAGCAGACATCGAGAGAGAGAGAGAGAGAGAGAGAGAAAGAGGACGACGTCCTCTTTCTGCCTGCTGACCCATTGTCTCACCAGCTTGACTCGGACCGAGTTTAGTCTGGGTCTGGTCGCGCGAGCTGTCTGGTTGTAAGAGAAAGGAAGCAAGAAAAGAAGCAGCGAAGGAGGAGAAATAAGGGAGAAAGAGAGAGAGAGAGAGAGAGAGAGAGAGAGAGATGGAGCTGCTACTATTGCCGCACTAAACTCGGCTAATCCAATAGCTGAGTTCAGGCCGAGTCTTGTGCTGAGTCTTGACCGAGCCAAGGGCTGAGTCTGATGCGTCGGGTACCTATGATCAAAAAACCTACCACTAGCAACCAGGTCACTACTGAGAAGTAGTACCGCTTTTACCAAGTAACGGGTTTGAACCGGGTTTTAGTTTACCTGTTATATCAACTCAGTAAGTTACTGAGTAAGTTCGGTTAGAACCTGACCTCTTGTTCACTCTCCGATCCGTGATCCACCGGCCACTAGGTCGAAGAATAACCTCTCAGAAATCTGTTAGAATCCAACAGTTGTTATCAGCTTTTAAGGCTACACGGCAGTTGGGTCTAACTAGATTATGTTTGCAACTAGTCGACTCAACACCCACCGATGGAATTTTGGATCGAGCTTGTTCTATTTAAAAGGAATTCAGTCGAGAGGTCACCATGGGTTCATGACAAGTGGTTGTAGTGCAAGTTGTGTAACTGAGCTGGTAGGATGTTTAGACCCTTACCAGATTGACTCGGTGATTCCTTGTTGTTTGATTTTGGGTATAGATCTAAATTTAATTCTTGTTATTTTCTTTTTATAACATCCTATCCTCCACTAGGTTATGGCCATGTGGAGATCAGGTCATGTTGAATCGTTTAGGGTTGAAACCAATTTGCATCATAGAGGGACACACAACTAAGGAATTCGAGTTCCCAAACTTCTCATCTCTTTTGAGTGTATTCAGATTGGGGGATTCAATTTCAAGCAATCCAGCCTAGATGTGAGGACTCACCTAAGTTAAACTCATTAATCATAGATGATGCCTTAATCCTTCCCATTTCATATCCCCTAAGTTACTTAATTGAGTTACTTAACTTATTATGAGAATATGTGAATATGTTAATATGTTGCGCACCTGATTCCTGTGTTAGATAATAAACATATCTCTTTAATATTATAGCAAGCATAAATGATTGATGATAATATGCTATCTTTAGTTGTACATGGTTAATTAACTATATGTTTTCCGTTTACGATTAAGTGATGTGAAGAATGAAATCTATCATGAACTCACCATCTTGCGGTCCATATTTGACTTACGCGACTTAGATCGCACATCTTCCTTACATGGCTTGGATCACACTTTGCCTTACATGGCTTAAACCGCATATATTGCCCTACATGGCTTGGATCGTTTATTTGCCCTTCGTGGCTTTAATGGATTACTAGTGCCCTTTTGTGGCTTGATGGTTATATTTGCATATCTTATTGTTTCCTAGCCATCTTGTGGTGTTATGTCGTATTGTGATTTCTGGGTGGAGAGGGTGTTCTCTTAGCAATTTCCTAACCATCTTACGGTGTTCACGTACGATATGATTTTCGGGTGGTCTAAGGTTTGTATGTTGCTTGTCTCTTCATCTTGCGGTGTTCAGTCATACCGTGATTTACAGGTGGAGCGGGTATTCGCTTAGCAATTTCCTAACTATCTTGCGATGTTCACATACGATATGATTTCCAAGTGAAGTAGACGTTTGTATGTTGTTCTCTATTTATCTTGCGGTGTTCGGACGTACTATGATTTTTGGGTGGAGCAGGTGTTCACTTAGCATTTTTCTAGCCATCTTACAGTGTTCACGTACGATATGATTTTTTGGTGTTTAGAGTTTGTATATTGCTTGTCTCTTCATCTTGCAGCATTCAGTCGTATTGTGATTTTTGGGTGGAGCGGATGTTCTCTTAGTGATTTTCTAGTCATCTTGTGGTGTTCACGAGTAATATAATTTTCTGGTGAAGTATATGTTTGTATATTGTTCTCTCTTCATCTTATGTGTTCAGTCGTATTGTGATTTTCAAGTGGAGCGGGTGTTCGATTAGTAATTTCCTAGCCATCTTGCGGTGTTCACGTACGATATAATTTCTGGGTGAAGTAGAGGTTTAAAGCTTGATTTTCTAGTCATTTTACGGAGTTTGTAAGATTGATTATTTGACCATTTGGACACGTCCCCTTTCATTACAATTTCTATTACATTTCCTTAATGTTGAGATTATGTTGACTACCTTATTTCTAAATATATGATTATGATTTTGAATTACGTTGTTTAATATGTCTCTTCTCATATATTGCAATTTATGTTGGATTATGAATGATAAGTGTGTAATCTTAGAAGGTGCTCCTCACTGCGATAGTCATTGACGTTATCAAACCATAATAGTTGATGCAGGTGTAGAGCGAGCCGATGTCGTTCTCTGGGTCACTAGAGCAGATCGAGTAGCTGAGGAGCTAGACGGGGTCCCTACTGCCCATGTTGAGTTCTATCATTAGGCGATAGATTTTTATTTTTATTTAACGAACTTTGTTATTTAGGATTGTATAAGTCTTGTATAGGCACTACGTTTGAGTTTTTAGCATCGTTGGAATGTTTTCATATAATGTATGGTTTACTCTAGCTACGTTTGCTGCTAATTCTGATTAATGATAAGCAGTTCAAATTTACACTGAATTTTATAGGCTAACACTCGGGTTTTTGGAAAACGAGTCATATACTCGGGTTCCAAAAACTGGGGTGTTACATCATAGGCTCCACAAATTTTTTTCTTTTCAACTAGTGCACATATATCTCACATTTCCTCAGATTGTTTAACAAAGGTCTGTTCAGTTATGAGAGACTGTATTCCACTTTAGAAGTCTTGGGTTGGTTCACTGTTCTTGTAGGGGTCATATTTTTGCCATTGATGAATCTTGCAGCTTGTCAAGACTCTGTTTCGATGAGGTCGTCTTTTGCAAACAAATAATGAGATTTTTCTGCATAAGCCATTACTGATTGGCTATCCTGCAAATAATTTTAGTTTTGTTGGAATAATACCTTACTGTAATCTATAGGGAGGAATCACATGCACAATAATTGCTTCATCCGCAACCACATGCGAATTAGCGCTTTCATCTGTCTTGTCCGCTCGAGTTGAAATTGTTCTCACCAAGTTGAAGCTCCGCCCTTTAACTTGTAAGCCACAAGTTTAATTTTCTCTTCCATCATTTCTATGTAGTCAAAGAAACGTTCGACTTCAAGTAACCAATTGAGGAAATCCTGGAAGTGGAGTTGGCCATTGAAACTAGGAATATCAACTTTCGTCCTGAATTCTTGATTCGTTCGATCTATCTGATCAATGCCTCGTCCAGAATATTGTGAAATTATGTCGTTGAATCCCACCTTTTCGGGTGCAATTCTGTAATTCACTGCTAGCATCACCCTATGATCAGTGCAATTATGAATTTCAACACCTATTGGGAGTGGATCACCGCCATGAACATGGAGCTGCCTTAAGGTCTTCGTCATGCAATTGATGGAAGCATGTAACCCTTGCATGACTTATCGATTCTCTCGTCGCGCTGCTTCGAAAGTCGTTAAAAGATTATTCCATGCAACACCATCCATGGGATTGTTACCCAACCCGTCGTTAAAAGCCATCGTTTGAGGAGAAAGCCTCGCTTTGATACCAAACTGATGCCAGGAAGGACGTGAGGTCGAGCACCATCTTCCTCAAGGGGATAACTATTTCGAATCCATGGAACTTCTCTAGACTCCTAGCAAAGACTTCTCGAATCCACGAGAAAAAGAACAAGAAAATATAAAATAAATTCTACAAAATTAGAAATTGAATGATGAATGAAAATAATATCTATGTACCTGTTACACCATTAATATAGAAAAAAATTCAAATTTCGTAATTACCAAAAATAACAAATTTCTAATTCTAATAAAAATCCTAATTCTACTAAAACTCTTCTAAAGCCTAATTTCTAAAAATAAAAATTCCAAATAAACTTATGCTAGAATAGTCCTAGCATATTTACAAGTTATTTCTAAAAAGGAAGAAAATCTAAAACTCTAAAAACAGAAAAATATTTAAAAAAATTCAAAATTACTAAAAATAGTAAAAAAAATTTCTAAAAAATTGTTTTTGAGCTAGTAGCATGCATTTTCTGACGAAACAGATAGATACGACCCACTTTGTGGGTCAGTTCACCTCGAATGGCCTATTTTAGTAAAGATCGATAGGCTGTGAACCCCGTAACGATACTCAGATCAAAAGTTAAGATCCATTTACGGTCCACCTTCTTTTGGCCCAACCATGCTCGGAACGTATCTGTGACGCGTTCTACATCATATTTTCTTATTGACAAAAACTGTCTTTACTTAACTGCGGTTGGCAACCTCTGCTCAAATTATTAACATGCTAATTCTCACCCCAAACTTACGTGGGGGCCACCTTGATGTTTGTGAGAAATCCATCTCGTCCATCTATTTTTCTAGCTCATTAAGGGCATGAGCAAAAAATGAAGCAAATCCAAAGTTCAAGGTGGGCCCATGATCGCCCCAAGATATTTCAATGGTGGAAGTTCTTTTCCACTGTTTCCTGTAGTGTGTCCCACTTGAGCTTTGGATATTCGAGATTTTCTTGCCCATTCCCTAAAATGAGTTGAGTTAATAGATGGGTGGGGTGGATTTGTCGTAAAATATTTGTGACCTACGAATGTTTTAACGATGAACATTTAATATCTAATCTTCCTTGTTCGTGAGGCCCACTTAGCCCTTTTATCAACCACATTTTTGGGCCCATGCCTTGAAATGAGATGGAAAATCTAATACATGGGAGGATTTGTAACTAACATCATGGTACCTACTCTCAAGCAACTTTGCTTGTGGACTTAAATGTCCAACGCCCCTCTAATGATTTATTTTACTGACATTGAATGTCCTAAATCCTAAACATTAAACCCTAAACCTTGGAATTCAAAACCTGAATATAATGATCCAAATCTCGAGTTTAATTCGAGCATAAATTCTTGTAATTTCATTCCACACACCACTCAATTAAACTAATTTAAATATTTCATTAAACTGTAACTCAATTCAAACTTAAATTTAAAATTTAAATTTCTAAACTAACAGATCTTCTTCTACTTCCTATTAAAACAAAAGTTCAATAATTGTCTTAATACATCAACATGAAATAATATAAAACATAAACTAAGGATAATGTTTCAGCAAAAATATCCGTCCAAGTACTCTTTGTCAACTGCAAACTCCTCCTACAAACCTGCACCTTTGTTTTTGTGAGCTAAAATCCAGTGAGATGACATTCACCCCAATTAAAATTTAAGGAAAGTTCAAACAGTTCGATAATGCAGAAATTTATCTAAGTTTACCCTAAGATATTATGCATGACTAAGATACCAATGTTATGAATGCATGATGCGCAAATAAATTAGTTTCATCCTGTTTAATTAAGCAGAATAATTTCTCTCCATAACTCGCATGGTACAAGGTGTGTACTTATATTTAAGTCTCATTGGCACTGACGTTAGGAACCTTTTACAATTCTGACATACTCACCTAATCGGTCCAATATTGCGGCAATTCTAACATGCACACAAGTGAGTAATCCTCGCATACTCACATATTGATCCTAAATAACACTGACATTAGAAACCTTTCGCAATCTTGGCATGCTCACCTAACTGACATGCGTTGTGGCAATCCTGACATGTATGAAATTTTTTGGAGTGGAGTAGGTGTGGTTTTAAAAGCACCGAACCACTATAACTCATTGTACCTTGTGATGAATATTTTTTTTATGGTGAATGTTATTTATTTCATTCTTGCGGTGAATATTGTATTTATTTTATTTTCTCTTACTAGTTTAATAAATTGATTTTAAAGACATTCGTGAAATAATGTTGTCCTCCCTAATATTTTATGTGAAAGTTGTCCTACAAATCATTTGGAATCAAGGTTTTAATACTTGGACGATTGAGATTTTATATTCTCCCCCCCCCCCGAAGGACATCAATAACTCACCTTTTAAGAGACTCTCGCTCCTGTGTTAGCCAGAGTCTCCACGACTCTCAACTCTCTTAGTAAAAAGTTGCTAGTCTTATGTCACTTGACTATAGCATCGATAAAGAGTTGCTTTTGACAAAGCTTTAGCATTTAATGCTACATAGAAATCTTCTTTGATAGGATTCTAACATTTAATACTTGGAGAGAAAGTGAGAGTTACTTCAATATGACTCTTATATTTTCCAGAGAATTCTTTTAATAAATATCTAACATTTAATGCTCTCTAAAATGCATTCTAACTCATTTTTAAAGTCATTTATACTATATGTGTCACGGCTATCATATGGCGTCTCCTAGACTCTTTGATCTGGGTGTGTTAAATCATATGTAAACAATGCTTTTGATATGTGAGTAAGATTTTGCCCATTGTTTAATATATAGTACTAACCCATGACGTAATATCATTGATCCACCAGAAACAAATATATATTTTTTTTTTTTAAAAAAAAAAAACAAACAAACAAACTATGTTATGACATGGGATCCCACTATGTGGGTAGGACCTCACCTTGGGGCCAACACATTATATACATAATACACCTATCCGGTGTATCCTATCTTGCCAACTTATGTTAGAAAACAGGTCAAAAATTAAAGCCTGCAGATCTGAATTTCAGGTTTTCCATATCCACAGGAAGCACCATTCATTGGCCATTAAAAGTTTTTTGTGAGCCACAAAAGTTTTGAATCAAGCTAACATTTATATTTTGCCCTCATTCAGGCTCGCATGACCTTATCAACAAAAAAGTTTAATAGCAAATAAATATGACGGCATACGCTAGTAAGTTTTCAATAGTGGCCGCTCAATGGCGTGGTCCATTTAAGAATGGTATCTGCATTATTTTTTCGGAAAATAGGCTTAAAATAGTTTGGAAAATCGGATGGGAGGGTAGATATACAACGCTTACATCGAGGTGGGCCCACAGTCACCGTATCCCGAGTTGCAGCTAATACGAGTCATTGAATATGGTACAGGAATGTAACATGGCATGCTAGCCAGGCTTCTTTTTTTAAAACATTTTTTTTTATTATTATTAAATAGCTGTGCTGATGTCAGCATAGATGACGTGGCCCAATTAAATTTCAGAAACAGGAAATCCCTGTGCGCTAGAAACAGAATATCTGGAATCCAAACCTAACCCCTCGTCTCAATATAAGTGGTCTAAAATGGTCACGGTCTATACACCGCAAGATAAGGTGGTCTATGTGTAATTTCCCCAATGGCTTTCTCTCTCCCACTCTCTCTCCTCCTACTCTTCCTCTCTCTTCTGGCCTTCAAGCTCCTCCAATGGCGCAGATACAAGCTCCCTCCGGGCCCCAAGCCCTGGCCCGTTGTTGGGAACCTCTACGACATAAAGCCGGTGAGGTTTCGGTGCTTCGCGGAGTGGGCCAGCACGTATGGGTCCATCATATCGGTGTGGCTCGGATCGACTTTGAACGTTGTCGTGTCGAGCTCTGAAATGGCTAAGGAAGTGCTCAAGGATAATGATCAAATGCTGGCTGATAGGCCCAGGAGGAAAGTGGCCGAGCTGTTTAGTAGGAATGGTCAGGATCTGATATGGGCTGATTATGGGCCCCACTACGTTAAGGTGAGGAAGGTTTGTCAGGTGGAGCTGTTCACTCCAAAGAGGCTTGAAGCACTCAGGTCCGTCCGAGAGGATGAAGTGACGGCTATGATTGAAAGCATCTTTAGAGACTGCACCAAGCCAGGTATGTGTGTAGGACCTCTCTCTCTCTCTCTAAATCCAGACTGTCCAAATGGGTGGATGGAGCATACCTGAAAGAAAATTGCAATGGGAAATTAATATTAACTATCTTATTTCTTTTGTTAGAATTTGGACCGTTGAGTATTTTACCTTTAGTGATTCATTTTATATGCGTTGATCAGATGGTTAGGATTTCTGGGTCAGTGTGATTTTCAAGATATGCTACGTCCACAACGGGACCCACAGTTTGGATGGTCTGGATTTCTGTACTAAAATGGCACATTTGAGGTGGATGAATCTCCACCAATTTTAGATGGTGTAAAACTAACACGATACTCTACGTCAACAAATCTATTGAAGACTTTTTGGGGGGCGGCTTCGGTGGATCCGAGGTGCGTGGGACTCTTGACTGTGGGGCCCACGTTGATGTATGTGACCACATCCATGCCATCCATCCATATTGAAAACTCATTTTAGGACATGATGCAAAAAATGAAGTAGATCCAAACCTCAGATGGACCATAGTACAAAGACCAGTAGCAAGTGACCATTAAAAGCTTCTTGTGGGCAACAAAAGGTTTGAATCAAGATAATATTTATGTGGTCTATTGATGTAAGTCTTTGTGACATTATCAACAGGTTGGATGGCAAATAAACATAAATGGTGGGTATTCAATCAAAACTGTTTCCTATGGTGTGGTCTACCTAAGAATCGAATCTATTTCCTTTTTTAGAATATGCACTAAAATGAGCTTTGGAAATGGTTGGACGGTGTGGATTTAGGGTACATACATCACTATGAGCCCCACAGTCATCGTCCCTGCCCTGAAAAAAACAGGCAGATGAAACGCGTAGACTACCACTTCCGGGTCGCATGTAATTTCTTAGCATTTCTTTCCACGTGGTCCTTAGACGACTTCACTTACTACTACGTAGCAATAATTGCGCTTAAAAAAATAAAAATAAACTGACCATTGATATTGGAAGGTGAGTCATTGAAAATGTTATTTTCAAGGGGTCACATTCGTCTACACATGACGATTGTCAGAATGAGCCATTGAAAATGTTATTTTCAAGGTTAATTTATAAGTTTTTGTTATGATTGTAAACCATCACAGCATGTGGGTCCTAACAAAATGACAGATTTTAGCTGTCTTTAGTCGCGACAAAGGGAAAAGCCCTCTGGCAAATCAAAAGATATCGTTGAAATTTACATACCTGCCTACCACACCAGATGAAACGTCATTCTCCTCCCATTAGAGCTTATTCCTCTGCCTTTTCTTTTATGTATTAAATCAAACCCAAACCTAAAACATGAACTAAACAAAAATTCACAGAATATGTAGAAAACCCAATAAAGATTTTTATTTTTCAATAAAAATATGTTTTTTACAGTTTTAGATTTAGGAATTTTATTTTTTTTTCCCTCGTTGAGCCGGCACACGTGCGGATGGGAGGTGGTGCACGTGCGGAGTGATGGGGACAGGAAGATTCTCCCATGCTTCCAGATTCTCATGAGATAGAGTGCATTTGAAGAGGAATGAGTTTTAAAGAGTGAAAGAAAGCGAAATTTGAAGAAAAATATATTTAGGGGGCTTTTTGGCGGAGGGTATTAGACGGAATTAGTTGGGATAGAATTGCATTTGGTCTGTGCAATTAGCATTTGGAGAGGATAGGAAAGGTTGGGATTGGATGGGACGGAATTGCATTTAGTCCCATGGAATTGCATTGTGTCCCATGCAGGATTTCCGTGGATTATGAAATCCACTACAGATCTGGGCACCACATTGATGCATGCGTTTATCCATATTGTCGATCCATATGCATTGTTTACATGTGACATTCTAGTTATATATGTCAATTTGGTCCATTGATTATGGTCCGCCAAACATGATTTTGCTTAATCGGGAGTTTTCCCGTAGCAAAATTTTTATCCCAACATGAAATTGGATGGCTCCAATACCATGATATTTCCAGACATGCAATCTTTGTGCAATAATAGTGTTAATCCCATCTAATACAATTCAATATCATTCAATTCCACGACCAAACATGCCCTTAAATTTTAAACTTTTGAAAATGTTACGAACGAGCTAAAATAGGCTTTGGACGGTTAAGTCCAAGCCCAGCCCACCTGTGAGAAATGAGCTCTATTTTAAGTCCGAACCGACCCACAAGCTAGATACTCTAGCAAAGCCCAGCCTGAGGCAGGCCAAGCTTGAAAGCCCGCAAGCCATCCCGGCCAATTGACAGCCGTAATGCAAACACATCAAATAAACAAATGCAGAGGCTGGATCCTGTACAACATCTCCAATGTGAGCTCAAAAGTACAAATCAATAACTACTATGTTTTAATGATATTCAATCTGTCCATCATGTGTGTCCCCTAATGTTGCCCTTGGTGAGCCATACATTGAGGTAGGCCACACCACAGGGAAGACTTACAAATTGGATGTGAGATCATCGTTTCTTTATGTACCATCTAATTAATCTAGATGTATCCGATCAGGATGTATGGAAATTGAAATAATTAGATCATTTCAAACTTTTAAGTAAGCCATGTGACACATGATTTTCGAGGTTTTAATCATGACTTTAAATGTTGTGGCCAACAAGAGAATAGAAGGGGGATAACCTAAATTGGGTGGTGACATGCTATGGGGCTCACTGTGATGTATATGTTTTATATCAATGTCATACATTCGTTTTGGCACCTCATTTTAGGGCATGATCATAGAAATAAAGCAAATCCGAAGCTCAAGTGGACCATGCTATAAGAAAGAGTGGGGATAATTACCCCCATGGTTGAAACCTTCTTGGGGCCCACTGGTGTTTATATGCCACCCAACTTGTTGACGAGGTCACACAGACCTAAATGGAGGGAAAACACAAATATCAACTTGATTCAAAACTTTTGTGGCCCTAGGAAGTTTTTAGTGTCCACTTGATCTTTTGATCTGCTTCATTTTTTGAATCATTTCTGAAAAATGAGCTGGCAAAACAAATACACAATGTGGATAAAATACATATATCATGGTGGATCCACAGCACTTGGGTGGTGCTGAATAACCATCCAATCCGCTGGTGGAGTCAACAAGATATGGATTGCCTGGTAGGATTTGATTGGGCCACATGCCACTGCTTGAAATTATCTCTATTGCCTACTATGATTTGATTGGTGTATGTACCATTGTTAGAGACCACCTAGCCAAGTACATATTCTGCCTTGGACAACTTTCAAGCTTTGCATAAGCTCCCATTTTAGACTTAAATTTTCATTTTTATCAACAGCACGTAGCTCAATCAAATCTCACCATGTCGGATGAATTGAACATTAGTGAAACAACATTAACAAACTCAAAATGCATAAATGCAAGTTAAGTATAACCAACAAGTGACTGCCAAGTGCGATTAGCAAATGTCCAAGTACAATGATGTGACCATTTTGGGTGCACCCTTCCACACATCTGTGTTAAGGTTGGTATGCCTTTTATGATGCCAGTGGTGGGGAGCATGTGTACCAGCCAACCTATTTCACTCCTGATGGGAATTGTTTGATACTCTGGCTGAGTACAACCTTTGATACATAGGCACTAAGAAATCTGTACATAAATGAATGTAAAGTAACCCAAATTAATTGCCAATATTTGTTTGGTTGAAAAAACCTAAGGTTTGGGCACTATATGCTTGTTTCTTGAAATGTCCACGCATTCTGCATAATAAGAATTCATAGTGCAGAGATAGACATGGATAACAAGTAGAAATCCTAAATTCATCTCACAACTGTTATGGTAGATAAGGATAATGGTTATTTTGCGGAATTCACTATTTTTCATTATTTTAAATAGTGGTTGTTAGGATTAGTCCATTGGGCTTTCTGGCTAATCTTGGGCTCAAAGACTTCACCATAGTTGCTGGCTCAAGCCCAAGCATTAAGCATGTGTATTAATCGGGCTGAGCTCAGGCTAAGTATGAGAACCTTTTAGCTCGGCCTAGCCGGATTAAGGTTTTAAGAGCATTTGTGTCAATATCATGCATGTTGCAAATATCTATAATCATACTAGTTCTTGCACAAAAGAGAGTAGTTGGGCTTGGGCATGGGCATGGGATTAGGCTTGAGCTCAAGCAACACTCAGCCCTAGCCATGCATAATCATCATGAGTCGGGCGAGCTTTTTAGTTATGGCCTCTCATGGGTCGAAGATGGGCTTTGGCCGAAATTTTACTTTGCGGGCCAAGCTTTGAACAAACCTCAGCCCGGCCCTAATATACCTTGTCGATAGTGGCACATGTTGTTTAATTACAGGCTCGTTTGAATTCCACCAAATAAGTTATGTTTTTCTACATACTACAATAGATATAACTTATTTGAGATAAGTAAGTTTGATTTATGATTAATTATAAGTAACTTTTTAATTTAAAGTTACTTGATCACTTCAGCTTAATAAGTAGAAACCAAGATAAATTACTAGAGGCATAAGTAGCTTAAGTAACTTACTATCCAAACACCCTTTCAGGAATCCAATTTCTTTTACCCTTAACCTGTTTGGAAACGAGGAATTCAAAGTATAGACATGGATAACTGTAATAATTATGTTTTTTCAGCAATGTTCATCGGTGGATCCTCAAACGGAAGTCTGGTTGGATATTAGGCAGAAATCAAGTTTTCATTAAAAAATGGTCATCTTGTGTGTAGAGTCAAATGTAAATAAGTAATTTTATTATTACAATGTACAATTCATGATTTTTTTTGCAATTCAAACCGTCCTACCTTGTATGCCATTTGACATACAGACATGTGCGAAATTGCCATTTGAACGGAGAGGGCTAATGAATCATGTTACTTCACAGGCAACCATGGGAAGAGCATGGCAGCGAGAGACTTCCTAACACCTGTATCCTTCAACAACATAACGAGATTGGCCTTGGGGAAGCGATTGATGGACTCGGAGGGGAGGATGGATGATCAAGGCAAGGAGCTCAAGTCAATTGTCACCGACGGCAATATCAAGTTCGCCGGGTCTTTTCCCTTAACCGAGCACGTCCCGTGGCTCAAATTCTTCGACAGGACCGACGAAGTGGCACTAGAGAAACATGAGGCCCGTAGAGATCGACTCACTAAAGCCATCATGGATGAGCACACGCAAGCTCGTCTAAAACATGGCGCCAAGCATCACTTTGTCGATGCCCTCCTAACCCTACAGGATCAATACAAACTCAGCGAGGACACCATCATTGGCCTACTATGGGTGAGTCACTGGCTTACTATCTTATGATATATAGCAATGCATGATCACCTTGCAAAATAACCATCATAAACTACTTTGCATAGTAGTCCTGGAAACTCGGAAACTCGACACAAAACCTGGCCGAGTCAACTCAACTCGACGAGAAATCAATAGAGATTTGCTATGAAACTCACTAGCAAGATTTGATTGAGACTCAGTCTCACCAATCGAGTCGGCGCACCTACTTGGTCAGCATGACATGACTTGAACCAAGTCACTCACTGAGTTCGATATTTGAGTCGAGTCGAACTCGACCCTACCGAGTTGGATAACAAGTCGAGTTTGTTCAGTTTTTAAGCTATGCTTTCACAAGTAACCAGCTACCTTTGTGTATTTTTTATGAGCGCATCTGGGCTGGACCATGGTCTATAGAGTAACAATTGTATCATAGACTATGCATGGCCTGATGGTTAAGAATCAGGGCCTTGTCCTATATCAGCCTGCTAGTCCACTGACGAACCTAGCCGTTTGATAGACTGAAAAATAAAACTCTGAAAATTAATCTTAGTGCTGAATTGTAATGTTGAAATAATTTAGGGTTATTTCAGTTAAAAGTGAAAAATAATAATAATAATAATAATAATGCACCACAAGCTAAGTAGGAGAGTCAGCAACATCACTTGCATTCTAGAAATGGTAGCTTCGGCGCCCTTTTTTGCCTGCTTAAATGGATGTGAATGATCGTGACAACTATCCAAAGCCATCCTTTGAAGTCTGACTTAGATATGTCATTGAAACAAAGTTCTTTCATCCTAATTAACATCATTTATGAGGAGCCGGACAACCTTCCTATTCAAATAAAGATGTCTCTGACATGACTTTTCAGCATTAAGTGAAGCATTGAGTAAAAGAAAAGGTCCATATTTTTTCAATGAAATTAATTAAGCTCTTAATAAATTTGATTTATAATCATATTTTTTCAATAAAAATTAATTTAAACATTTAATAAATTAAAATTTTCATAATAAATTATTAAAAATTATTTAAAATATCAAATTTTATTGATAAGTACTGAAAATAAATTTTATCAAATGACCCTTTAGTTGGGCTAGCCCAGCCATTTGAAGTGAGCTGTTGTGCTTTGATAACTCGGCCCAAATCAGCTCTAGGCCCATCTAACATCATGCAACTAGCCCTAATCATAGCCCACCTTGCCCCTGTTGCCCAAGTGACCGTTTGATAATGCTTATTTTAAGCACTTATACCGTTTATAACGTTTGGAAATTTTAGATTATAAAGTGTTTAAATTAATTTTTACCAAAAATATAGGTGTTTTTTTTCCAGCTAGATAAATAAATTGTACATACTACATATAAATAACTAATATTGAACCATCCAAATTGCCCCAACTTAGATGGACCACATTCCAAAACTATGATGGTTTGGTTCTATTACTAGCCGGTTGGTGATCATTTAGTGAACGGCTACGATGGAAAACAGATTTTTTTAAAAAAAATCCTAATTCAGTAAACAAGTGTCCACAAGTCGTTGGTTAGGGTCGTTCAAAACTAAACTGATTTTGGGTTCAAGGTCTATCTATAGTGGCTCCTTCAATTTGGGTGGTTTAGATTTTGTTATGTATACACACGTACGGTTTCTGAGCTCTTGTGTATCAACCACCACACTCTGCCAGAGCAACAAACCGTTCTCTAATTACAGGTGTGCTACATCATGCAGTTAAATTCGTTGCTCTCCTTACCCAACTTCCTTTACTGACCGAAACACTTCCTTTCCATTATTTGAAATTTCCGTAGGACATGATATCTGCTGGCATGGATACAACAGTCATAGTAGTGGAGTGGGCCATGGCAGAGCTGATCAAGAACCCTAGAGTGCAACAAAAAGCCCAGGAGGAGCTAGACGCAGTGATCGGCTCTGATCGTGTCATGACAGAAGCCGACTTCCCAAATCTCCCTTACTTACAATGCGTCGCCAAGGAGTCCCTGCGCTTACACCCGCCCACACCTCTCATGCTCCCCCACAAGGCTGCTAACCACGTCAAGCTCGGTGGCTACGACATCCCCAAGGGCTCGATCGTGCATGTCAATGTATGGGCCTTGGGTCGTGACCCAGCCGTCTGGAAGGATCCATTAGCATTCCGTCCGGAGCGTTTTCTCGAAGAAGATATCGACATGAAGGGTCATGACTTCCGCCTGTTGCCTTTCGGCGCAGGGCGGCGTGTGTGTCCTGGTGCCCAGCTGGGAATTAACTTGGTTCAATCGATGCTCGGCCACCTGTTACACCATTTCAACTGGGCCCCACCAGAAGGTGTTAAGGTAGATGATGTCGACATGACGGAGCATCCCGGACTCGTGACTTTCATGCATACCCCACTTCAAGCCGTTCCGACGCCTAGATTGCCTGCTCATCTCTATAAGCGTTTCTAATTCTAATTCTCTCTCTCTCTCTCTCTCTCTCTCTCTCTCTCTCTCTCTCTCTCTCTCTCTCTTCTATCTTTCATTTTAGTTTTCCACTGTCTTTGCTATGTGATGGGGCATAAATTACTTGATGACTATCGCTGGATTTATGTTATATGACTATTGAATGCAATCCACAATGTAAGCGTGTACGATGACGTTGATGATAGAAAATTTAATTAATGTGTGGACAATCTATACCATCCGAATGGGGTCAAGGCCCATTTATGTGGACCTCTGATTAATTGGCCACCTGACATTAGGGATTCCATCTACAACAAGCCCCACACTTGGAAAATGGGATCTATTTGGAATGCTCAATAGTCTAGTCCAATTTTGGAGACCTATATGAGGATGATGGCAAGGGGATTAGGGGCCTGTTTGTTTTCTAATTACAAGGGTAATTGGCAAAAAAAAAAATAGTAATTATGATCACTTGCCTTCAAAATTGTGATGACATCTGTTACATTTGATGCCAGCGATTAGATTATATCATTGGTAGTTTTACAGGGGCATCACTATAAAAATGGGCAATTTTCTCTTAACCAAATAACCTTAAAAGATAATAATAGCTCATTTACTTCAAATTAAACTGACAATTAAATAACAAAATAGGGCTAAATTGTCAAGATAATAATGGCTCATTTATTTGAATTAAACTGTAAATTGAGAAACAAAATAAGCCTTGGATGTCAAAGACCGCAAAAACTCCAATGTAAGAAAAGAGGGATTTTTTATTGCTTGGCTCCTAGGAATAGTGTTAAAGTATTTCAAAATTACAATTTTTAGCATAGTTGTTTTTCAATTTTTTTAATTAAAATCACTTTCTACATTTTTATCCTTTTAGTGTAAAAGTTTGTCCCACGATTGATAGAGATTATAAAACATCTCACTCTTCTATGGTTGTGAAAATGCTTACATTATACTTTAATCTATATGCACACCAAGCTGGCCAGATGGGTAAACGGACTAATAAATTAGTTAACTAGCACATGTGCATAATACTTGTGCGCAAGAAGTCCCTCGTATTTTTCAAAAATCTTGATAAGGCTTGGTTTTGGTAAAATGTATAATAGATTTTTTTTTATTTTTTTTTTTTGTCATAATTATCGCAACTATTGGATATGGCCTGTTACTTAAGGCTATTTCTACCACGCAAGATGTGTTTTTTTTTTTGCGTGTATATCAACGGATGCGACCATTTAAGCAATTGGCATGTTTATTAGAGTTTTGATATAAAAAGGAATTTTTGTTCAAGCCCCGTTTGGATTCCTGGTAAACGTGGAAAAGGAAATAATGTTTCTTAGGAAACCATATTTCTCAAATATTGTGGGAAATGAAACATTGTTTTCTTTGTTTGCTTTTCAAAAAGATTTTTTTTGGAAATTTAATATTTATTTTTAAATTTTTTGTTGGATAAAATGAAAATTTTTCTTAAGAAAAACATTTCTAGGTAATTAGTAGTGTTGATGACTAAATTTGGACCTCTCCCCACTCCGACTCGCGAACTTCGAACCGCTTCGACGTATTGAGCCTGCACACTAACAGTAAGCAATAGAGACCCTGACTAAGCCGGGGGACCCTCCGATGCCTAAGTCAGGTCAAGGGAATCTGGGTCTAAGTTAAATAATAGAGGGAGAGTGCAAGATGTTGCGTACCTGTAGCAATGGAGTCTCATTGTATTTATACCTAACTATCGGACGGTCCGGGTTCATTAATCTTGACACGATTCGCTCAATCAGCGAGATACTATGATCGTGGAGATACGGCTCGTAATCCGGAGATCGTGTAACATATCATGCGTATCTGCGGGCGAAACAGTCGGTCATGTCTGCTTAAGGTAGTTTCCTAGTTTAGCGCGTGATGCATCCACATTCCTCCCTGGCCTCGGCTTGGGACTTCTAGCCGAAGAGGCCCTGACTAGCATGCACACGGGCCTTCACTGTTGGTTTGTTAAACGCAGATTGTGTCATGAGTCTGAGCCAAGCTCCAGTCTGGACGGAATGTGGACTTAGTTTTATTAATCATTGAGCATTCTAAAGGTCTTCCCTCCGAGCTCCGAGGCGGGCGGCGGATCTTTCCTGTCGAGTTGAATTTTCTGGCAACTGATGCGAGTGGTGGAGGTATTCGTTTCTGGTTGGACGGTAGAGGAACAATCTGGAGTATTCGGTCCAAGCTCCACACCGACTAATCCGGTCTCAGATCAATCCGAGTTAATTACCATCCTCGGAGTGGGAGCGCCATCGTAACCTAGTCATGAATCTTCCTTCCCCTTCGTAGCATTGTATCATTTCAGATTGACTCTTGTGAGTCCGATCGGATCAAAGAGATGTCGGTCCTCGGAATTGTACGAGGCTCAGATCTTCCTATAACAAAAGCCCCCTACTCTTCGGGTTCGGACTAGAACTCGGAGAGTAAACATACATGGAAGATCAACCGCTTCCCCTGTCATATCTTCCACGCGTGTATCTGCAATTATGGGCTTCACTTTTAAAGATTTGAAAGGGTACGACCTTGAGGTCTCCTGTCCATGGGCTAACTTTCAGTGGATGCGTGGTGACGGTTAAGATCTCGCATCATTGCTAAGCCTATGGCTAACCGCCACGTATGTTGTGGGTGACGTTCGAATGACGCTTCCCCTGCTCAGGCGTCACTTCCGCTACTCCGTGCTCGCAATCTAATGTCAGAGGCACATGGCCTGACAGAGGTTGAACCAGTGATCTGCAGCCACGTATGCCTTTGAAGTCGTCTTGCGAGGGTTCGGCGATAGCCATTATGCTTCGCCATTAATGCAGAGATTCTCCTCGGGCTATATAATTCTTAGCATTTTCGGAAACACTTCTTACTTCAGCATTTCGAGTTTTTGTTCCCTGAGGAGGCGATTTCCGGCGAAGGCGATTCCGACCGATTCGAAGCTTCCGACGAGGTGATTCCAACTGATCAAGGGTTTTACAGTGAAGGCGATTCCCGATGACCGTCCGGTGAGTCCTCTTTCTTTCTAGTATTTCTTTCTTCCCTGCAAGATGTCGTCCAATCTGGAGATGGTCTGAAACGATTATGATGATTCTAAGTCGAGGAGCTTAGATGACAGGAGGGGGCATCCGAAGGCCCCTTGAAAGTTGTGCCTCTATATTCTCTGCCCCAAAGGAACAAAGAGGTGGGAGCTTGAACTCGTCGGGGCGGCAAGAAGAAAACCACCCGAGCCCCCCGAGATTCGTTTGTCCGAGCCCTGACAGCTTACTTGGGACTCGCTCCCGGCCAATTCGCCCCCAACGCTTGGAGGGTTTTAATTTATTCTTTCATCATCTGACGTCAAGTCAGGAACCCGGAGCTGACTCCAAAGGAGTTGACAAGCCTGTACCTGGTCAAGCACAACGGCCAAGAGCCATGGTACTACTTTGCGACCAGAGGCAGCAAGGGGCTGGGGCTGGTCATGAATTTTCCATCCTCTAACAAAGACCGGAAGAACAAATGGTTTTGGGCTTCAAGCGAATGGGAGGCGCCAACAGCGGAGCTTATAAACTTGATGACTCGGGTCCCCACCATATTCATAACATCAGGTCGGACTTTGCACATATTTTTGATATCATTCTCCTTTCTACCATAATCGAACTAAAGTCTTCCTTTTATTTTTGCAGATTTTTCAAGAGGTTCGCCTCTCCTCACCTCGGACCAGAAAAATCAGGTCGCCAAGGTTAGGGCGCGATCAGGAGAACTTTGCTCCTAGTCAGACCCGATCACAGCCACCAATGTTCTCTGGTTGGGCTTTACAAGTCCGAGACTCTCCCTACTTCCTTCAGTAAGTTTCTCATGTGTCTCTTCCTTTCGAATTAATGAACTTCTTGACTTGGTCGCTGATTCATTGTTTTACATGCAGGCATGGCCGAGGTGGCTGGGTCTTGGAGGAGAAAAGCCGCTCCAACCATCGACGAGATGCTGAGGGCCGAGCCCCAAACAAAGACAACCGTTTGGAGGAAGTAGGCGGCTCCTCGCGGCGAGAGTCCCTCAGCTCTAGTTTGTGTTACTGCAGCTCCAACTGCAGCTTCAATTTCTATTGCCACAACTCCGGTTGCAGCACCTGTCGCGGCTGAGGCCACGGTCATCAATGCTCTGGCTCCAATCCTCCCCCCTGCCGCCACTCCTCCCACCGTCGAGGCCCCTCCCGCAGTCCCTGAGCCCTGCATAGCTGTCCCTTCTTCGTCCGAACGGGAGGAGGTTGTTCGGATGACTGACGTCATGCTCTCCCCTCCCAAAGCAGGGAATGATCTCAGGGCCGAAGCCTAGGCTTTGGCAAGTAGCAAGACTGGGGTTGGAGAAGCAATAGGGTCGGCCCAGGTGGGGATGAGCGGAGGAAGGTTTGAGCCGAGCTACCACATGTCTTGCCTGGCTCCTTGGGCCGCCAAACATGCCCTAGAGGAGGAGATAGTCAACCTTCTCACCAAATTGGACAGCTCCTTCTTGAACGACATGGCTTCCATTTTTTACAGGGTATTTTCTGTTACCTTTCTGCTTCTTAGTTTCTATTTCTTTCATATCCATATGTTCATTCTTTTATTATCATTCAGTCTGTCCCGAGGCTCCTTCTGACTCGGGAGAGAATATGGGAGCTTGCGAAGAAAGACGCCGAGGTAAAAGCCCTTAGGAGCGAGGCTTGGATCTTACGGGACGAGGCGTCCTTCCTTCGGATGGAACAGGCGGATTTGCGCCGGCACCTTGAGGACAGGAGAGCTAGAGAGCTTCAGCTTCAAGGAGTTGCGGGTGATCTCGAGGCTCGATGCGGTGCCGCGGCGGCCGAGATGACACGAGCCAGGGCTCACGCGGATTCATTAGCTAAGGAGAATGCCCGATTGGGAGAAGTCCTAGAGCGGACCAGGGCTGAAGCAACAGAAGAACAACGCAGTGCAGTTTCTCAGGCTAGGGAAGCCCAGCGAGCTGAAGATGAGGAGACCCTAGCTTCGGTCATGGCCACCGCAATACGGGCTTTTAAGTCTTCAAAGGAGAGGGCCACCGAAGCCACTAAGTTTTACAATTGTGGCTTTGACACTTATATCAAAGCGGTCCAGGATTTGTATCCTGACCTTGACCTTGAGCCTCTGCTGCCTGAGGACGCTGGAGAGAAGTCCGCTGAAGATGTCCACCAGGATCAAGCTCCTAGCTCCCAAGCTCCTCCTCCTCCTCCGACTACATAGTTTTCAATGCTTCTCTTTTTATGACTTTTCTAAACTTAAGTCTTTTTGTTGAATGATTTGATGGATAATATTTTTTTTGACCCACTGGGGAAGGAGCGTGGATGATGATGATTTTTTGACCCTCTAGAGAGGGCGCCTGGATGATGATTTTTTTTCTTATATGTTAATCTGTAGTCGGTTCTTAGATGTTGATTGTTGATTGCTGGATTGATTTGTTGACAGGTCGGTTTACTTTGGGGCATTGCCGAGCTGACACCTTAACGGGTCAGCTCGCCTCAATGCCGTTTTGTCGAACTGTGAACTTGTGTTATTGCCATTACTAAGTCCGGATCCCTAGGGAATCAGCTCGTCCTATGATTGGCGAGCAACTCTTAATCTGTTCGTTAGTCGAGCAACGATCCGGCTCCTCTGTTGGGGAGTCGGGTCATCCATTGGTTTTTCCCTTGGCTAAGAGGGGATGCCTTGTCGAATTCTCGTGGGATAACATTTTAACCCCTTCTCTAAGGGATCAGTTCATTAAGTCCGCCCCTGCTTATGAGAGGCGACTTTTTCTTAGTAGATAATCCGTTTGTGTAGGTAGGAAGAGATGTAAATTTTATTAAGAGCCTTAAAGGCTAGTTGCTCGGAGGTGTACATTTATTAAGGGCCTTAAAGGCCATTACGTCTACATTTATTAAGGGCCTTAAAGGCCATTACGTCAAGGATAGTAGACTTTTAGGTGTTCGGCGTTCCAGGGGTGGGGGAGTTGACAACCCTCGAGATCTTCTAAGTGGTAGGAACCCGGTTTGGTCGATCGGACCACACGGTAAGGCCCTTCCTAATTAGGCTTGAGTGCCCCCGCTTGTGGCTCAGTGGTGTTCTGGAAGACTCAGCGAAGGACTAAGTCTCCTAGACAGAACTGCCTGGTCTTGACTTTAGAATTGTAGAATTGCGCCACCTGTTGATGTCGAGCAGCGGCTTAGACTCTGGAGACTCTCTGGCCCCTTCAAGTAGGTCCAGGTTGGCTACCATTTGCTCGGCATTTTGGCTCTCTTGGTAATTTCTGACTCGAGCCGTAGGGAGACCAATTTCGACTGACACCATTACCTCCGAGCCGTAGGAAAGTGAGAATGGTGTCTCCCTAGTGGATGATTGAGTTGTAGTCCTGTAAGCCCAGAGGACGAATGAGAGCTCCTTGGCCCAGTTGCCTTTTGTTTTCTCTAACTTTATTTTGAGGTGGTGCTTATTAACTGCTTCTACCTGTCCGTTGGATTGCGGGTGTCGAGGCGAGGAATATGCATTTGTGATGCCGAGCCCTTGGCACATACCTCGGAACTTCTAGTTGTCGAACTGTCTGCCGTTATCGGACACAATAGTACGCAGAATCCCGAACCGGCAGATGATGTTCTTCTAGACAAAATCGATCACCTTTTGTTCTATGATTTTTGCGACGGGCTCGGCCTTAGCCCACTTAGTGAAATAGTCGACCACGACGATGACGAACTAGACTTGCCCCTTTCCTGTGGGCAGGGGGCCGATGATGTCAATCCCCCACTGAGCAAACGGCCACGGGCTGCTCATGGGAGTCATTTCCTCTATAGGTTACCTCGACACAGCCGCATAGCGTTGGCATTTGTCGCACCTTTGAACGTAGTTCTTCGAATCTTCCCTGAGGGTCGGCCAAAAATATCCTTGTCGGAGTATCTTTAGGGCCAGGGCTTGGCTACCAGAGTGATTTTCGCAGATTCCTTCGTCAATCTCCCGAATCACATAATCTGCTTCATCGGGTCGGAAGCACCTGAGGTAGGGCTAAGAATGCCCTTTCTTATATAGTGTACCGCCTAGGACAATGTACCGCGCCGCTCTGACTCTCAGGCGCCTAGCTTCCAGCCTATCTGTGAGGACCTCGCCAGATGTGAGGTAGCTATAAATCGGGTCCATCCAGGTCAGAGCATCATTCACTGGATTGACCATTTTCTTCTCCGTCTGGTCAATGCTCGGATGTTCTATGAACTCCATGGGGATGATTCGTGGGATCTTTCCTTCCGTGGTCGAGGCTAGCTACGCTAAAGCATCGGCCCACGAATTTTCTGATCTGGGGATCTGATGGATAATACAACTCCAAAATCTTTCAATCAATTTCCTTGCCTCGTCTAGGTAAGCAATCATCCTAATCTCCTTGGCCTCATATTCAGTGGAGATATGATTCACTACTAGTTGAGAGTCACATCGTACTTGGAGGGACTGAACCCCCAGACTTACCACCAGTCTAAGTCCAGCTAGCAGAGCCTCGTACTCTGCCTCATTGTTGGAGGCCTTGAAGTCGAGTCTAATCGCGTACTGGATGGGCGTGGAATAGGGCCCGATCAGAACAATTCCCGCTCCAGCACCCTTGGCATTGGACTACCCATCCACATAGAGGACTCATCCTGGTTCCGATACCGTCTCGGGACTATGTGGGGGATCAAGTGAAAGAGTCGCCTCGACTTCTGCACTGACCCTTTCTTCCTCTGAGGTGGTGAATTCTGCTATGAAATCGCCTATGGCTTGGCCCTTGATTGTTTTCCGTGGTCCGAACTGGACATCAAACTCTCCAAGTTCGGTGGCCCACTTGATTAACCAACCTGACACTTCGGGCCTCTAGAGGACTTGCTTAAGGAGAGAATCAGTTAACACGACAATGGAATGAGCTTAGAAGTACAGGTGTAGCCTCTGAGCTGAGACAATGAGACTAAGCGCTAGCTTCTCCAAAGCCGGATATCTTATTTCGGGGGGTACCATGGCCTTGCTCACGTAATACATAGGATGTTATTTACTCCTACCTCTCTAATCAGGGCCGAGCTGATAGCTGAGGTCAAGACCGCAAGGTATAGGAATAGGGGTTCACCTTTTTCAGGCTTAGACAGTAGGGGTGGCGAGCCTAAATACTATTTCAACTATTGAAAGGCATGTTCACATTTCGACGTCCATTCTGCTTCTTATGACCCTTCAACTGTTAAAAGAATGGGAGGCACTTATCTATAGCTCTGGATATAAATCATCCGAGCATTGCTACTCGTCTAGTGAAGCATTGTATCTCCTTGATAGTCCGAGGTGAACTCATGTCAAGGAGTGCTTTGATCTTGTCGTATTCGCTTCAATGCCCCTCTGGCTAACCTGAAACCTGAGGAATTTGCTAGATCTGACTTTGAAGGTGCACTTTGCGAGATTCAACTTCATCTGATATTCTCGAAGGGTGGTAAAAGTTTCTCCGAGATCCGCCAAGTGATCAGACGCCTTAAAGCTCTTTACTAGCATGTTGTCGACGTAGACTTCCATAGTGTGTCCGATCTGCTTAGCGACCATTTGATTCACCAACCTTTGATATGTAGCCCTAGCATTTTTCAAGTCAAACGGCATGACCCGGTAACAATAGAGTCCCTTGTCTGTGACGAAGGTAGTCTTCTGCCTGTCTAGGGTATGCATCGTGATATAGTTATACCCGGAGTAAGCGTCTAGGAAGGAAAGTATTAGTGCCCTGCTGTGTTATCCACCAGCTGATCAATCTGAGGCAATGGGAAGCTATCCTTCGGACACGCCTTATTTAGATCCGAGTAATCTATGCAGACCCGCCATTTCCCGTTGGACATTAACGATCCAATCGAGATAATGTACTTCCTCTATGAAGCCGGCGTCGAACAGAATGGAGACTTCGTCGGCTATGGCTTAGTACCACTCGGCATCGAACGGTCTCCTCTTTTGTTTGACGGGTTTGTGATCTGGATTCACATTCAACCTGTGGACCATGACATCCGGAGAGATTCTGGGCATATCTTCATGCGACCATGCGAAGACATCTTTGTGTTATCGTAGGAAGGCTAGCATTTCAGACCGTTGCTCAGGATTCAACGATGTTTCGAGCTGAACAGTTCTGCTTGGATCTGCCTCGTCGAGCGGCACTTTCTCCAAGTCTTCCACTGATGAGCCTTCCACAGGTCCTCTGAGGTCTAATACGTTGACGGTGAGTGCTTGCTTAACTGACCCTTTCTTTACTACTATCGCATAGCATCTCCAAGCTTCGCGTTGGTCGCATCGGAGGTAGCCTATCCCATCCTCGGCGAGGAATTTCATCATTAAATGATAGGTGGAGACGACCGTCCTCATTGCATTGAGGGAAGGTCTGCCCATAATGACGTTGTGTACAAACGGCACATTGACAACTAGGGAGTCCACCATGAGGGTGACTTGATGTTGTCCTTCTCTCGCTGTCACAGGGAGGGAGATGGCTCCCTCGGAGATCACCCTTTCTCCTGTAAAGCCATGCAGAGGGGTTTTCACAGGTCTGAGTCGTGACCTCGGAATTCCCATTCTTTCGAAAGCCTCGGAGTAAACTACATCTGCTGAGCTTCCGGTGTTGATCAGGATGAGGTACACCTTGTGGTTGGCTATGATCATAGTGACTACTAAGGCGTCATCGTGCGGATGTTGGATTCCTCGCGCATTGTCTTCTGAGAATGTCATACCGCATGGGCTGACTCGGAGTTCTTTGTTCGGCAGCTCAGTTATGTGGATGTAGTGCTCAGGGTCAGACTTCCAAGAGTGGGCTTTTCGAGCCTGGTTAGAATCTCCTTCACCATATGAACCTTCGAAGATGGTGTGGATTTCGGCTGGTTCTTCCATGGTGTTATTTGGCTGCTCCCGCTCATATCAGTGCAGACGTCCCTTACGAATAAGGGTCTCGATCTCATCTTTGAGATCTACGCAATCGGTTGTGTTATGGTTGTGATCCCGATGGAAGCGACAGTATTTGTGCTTGTCTCGATGATCGGGGTTGGCCTTCATACAGACAGACCAGTTCAGAAGTTTGTGCCCTCTGATGTCCAATAGAATTTGCTCCATAGATGTATCGAGGGGGGTGTGTATTGAGGGGGGTGTAAGAATGAAATTTTCCCTTTGGTTTCCTACTCGGACGACGATCTCGAGGAGCGCGGTCATCTGGGCCTTTGTTAGATGGCTGGGATTCTTCATTCTTTGGCCTCTTCCCCTTGACAATCGGCTCTGTCACTTGAACATTCTTGCTGGCATTGGAGAATTCCTCGGCGTTAGTATACTTCTGAACTCTGGTGATGAGGTCAGCTAACATCTTTGGCGGATTCTTCCCAATAGAGAAGGTGAACCTTCCCTCTTTCAGACCACCAAACACGACAGAGAGTGTCATCTTATCGTTATAGTCCTCTACTTGTAACGCTTCTTCATTGAAGCGAGCGATATTGTCCTTCAACGACTCCTTAGGCTCTTACTTGATGGTGAACAGATGAGTATTCGGCTTCTAACTCTTCTTACCACTTATAAACTGGGTAAGGAATAGTCAGCCAAGTTTTGCAAAGGAACCAATGGAATTAGGTTTGAGCTGCCAGTACCAGATCCGACCGGATCCTGTGAGTGTGATTAAAAACCCCCTGCACATCATGACATCCGTTGCTGTCTGGATTTGCATCCACGAACAATAAGCTTTCACGTGCTCGGATGGGTCACCAGACCCAGAGTATTGGATGACGGGAGATATCCGGAACCTCCGCGGCATCACCTCGCTCATGATTGCTGAGGTGAAGGGAAGCTCGGTCTCTTCCATCATCGCCTGAACGGCAGCAGGAACTGACGACGGCTGCTGCTTCTTTTCTAGTGTTAGAATCTTGTTGTTGAGTTCCGCAAACCATGTTTCCCAAGGATCTTTGTTCTCAGCAATATCTCCTGGGTGTTTTCTATTTCGGAAGTTCTCCTTCCCCTCCCCCGTTCCAGCTCGTGGCGGAGATCTGTAGGTGTTAGGGCTGAGGTGACCGAGGCATTTGTCAAAGCTCGAGTCACTGTGTTCCGAGTCGAAACTCGGATTTGGGTCGGGGAGGATTCTGAACCGAAGCTAGCACCCGAACAGGCTGACGTGGAGGCCCTTCGGGTCTCACACTCCTCAGTGCAAAATGGGCTTCCACAACCAGATCGGCCAGTTCAGGAACATGGTTTTCCTGAGCGGGATGTGGTTGTAGCTCCTGTCGCTACTTCATCTAGTTAATTTCATCGTGCAGGGCTTGTATTTTACTTTGTATAGCTCAATACTTACTAGCCCGATTACGAGAAAATTGGAAAGGCCCTCGGGCTGATTCGGCGTGAAGTAGTGAAGAGGAACGGGTCTGCTCATTTTGCTCTGGTTCTGCAGCTACTACTTTCTTCTTTCCTCTTGCCATTATGCTTGAGAATAGGAACCTGACCTTTCGTATCAGATTCCCACAGACTGCACCAAAAATGTGGATGACTAAATCTAGACGTCTCCCCACTCCGACTCGCGAACTCCGAACTGCTTCGACATCTTGAGCCTGCACACTAACAGCAAGCAATGGAGACCCTGGCTAAGCTGGGGGACCCTCCAATGCCTAAGTCAAGTCAAGGGAATCGGGGTCTTAAGTTGAAGAGTAGAGGGAGAGTGCAAGATGTTGCGTACCTATAGGAATGGAGTCTCATTGTATTTATACCTGACTATCGGACGGTCCGGGTCCGTTAATCTCAACATGATTCGCTCAATCAGCGGGATACTATGATCGTGGAGATACGGCCCGTAATCCACAGATCGTGAAACATATCGTGCTATCTGTGGGTAAAACAGTCGGTCATATCTGCTTAAGGTAGTTTCCTAGTTTAGCGTGTAATGCGTCCACATTCCTCCCTGGCCTCGGCTCGGGACTTCTAGGCGAAGAGGCCCTAACTAGCGTGCACACGGGCCTTCACTTGTGGTTTGTTAAACGCGGATTGTGTCACGAGTCCGAGCCGAGCTCCGATTTGGACGAAATGTGGACTTGGCTTTATTTATCTATTGAGCATTTTAGAGGTCTTCCCTCCAAGCTCCGAGGCGGGCGGCAAATCTGTCTTGTCGAGTTGAATTTTCCCGCAACTGATGCGAGTGGTGGAGGTATTCGTTTTTGGTCGGATAGTAGAGGAACAGTCTGGAGTATTCGGTCCAAGCTCCACACCGACTAATCCGATCTCAGATCAATCCGAGCCGATTTCCATCCTCGGAGTGGGAGCGCCACCGTAACCTAGTCATGAATCTTCCTTCCCCTTCATAGCATTATATCATTTCAGATTGACTCTTGTGAGTCCAATTGGATCGAAGAGATGTCGGTCCTTGGAATTGTAAGTGGCTTGGATCTTCCCATAACAAGTAGCATATGCCAGATTAGCACATGTGGTATATGTGAATTGCTTAAAAATGGATAGTAGCACATGCGGTATATGTGAATTACTTAAAAATGGATAGTGGCACATGCAGCATAGCATAAGTATGCATGTATGGGTACTTAAAGTTTAATTGCGGCACATGTTGTACATGTGAGGTGCTTGAAATTATATATAACACATGGCGCAAGAGACATATTTGCACGTTTGACACTTAGACACTTAAGCTAGATGGCAACACTTGTGCACATTGGCATCACTGAAATATGTAGCGTATTTAGAGTGATTGAAGATGGATGACAACACATTGGGCATGTAAAGTGGTTTGCACATGTGGGGCACAAGAGAAGATGAATGGTGGTACATGTTACACATAAGCACATGTGAGGTACAAAAGAAGATGGATGATCTCGCATGCAAACACATTAGCATATGCAAAACACTTTACATATGAGGTGCAAAAGAAGATGGATGGCCACAAATTTGGTATGATGGCACATGTGGGGCATAATCGAAGATGGACAATAGCTCATTTATCATATTGATACATGTGGCATATGTGTGAGACAATTGAAGAGGAATGGTGGCACATTTTGGCTTAACCCCTGAGAAACCCATTTTCCTTCCGCCATGAAAAAATGCATTTCTTAAGAGTGGAGGTTGTATACGTGCCACTATACCACATGTGCCACCATCCATCTTCTCTTGTGCCCCACATGTGTAAAGAGCCCCACATGTGCTAATGTGCCACATGTGTTACCATCCATCTTCTCTTGCACCCTACATGTGTTATTCTTCCACATGTACCATCATTCATCTTACTTGTGCCGCACATGTGCAAAGCATCCCACATGCGCCAATGTGTCACACATGCCATTGTCCATCTTCAATCCCCAAATATGCTATATGCGAATGGTGCCAATGCGCACAAGTATTGTCACCTAGATTTTGTGCTCGCATGTCAAATGTGCCAATGCGTGCCTTATGCCACGTGTTATCGTACAACTTTAAGTACCTCACATATACAACACATGCCACAATTCAGCTTCATGTGCTCACATATGTCGCGAATGTCATATGTGCCATTATTCATATCTAAGCATTCCACATATGCCACATGCTAATATGACACATGCTAGTGACTATCTAAACAAAAATCCAAGAAAAAAATTTGTTTTGCTGAACAACAAACTTGAAAATAAATCCTAAAATTCTATGAAAATCTTGTTGAAAAGCAAACAAGCAAAATAAATTTCCCTTTCTCAAAAAATCCTAAAAATAAAGTTTTCCAAAAAACGATATTTCCTTTCTCATGCTTTTCATGAATCCAGACAGGCCCTTAACAAACAAAATAAAGTGTGTATCGTGGGAAACAATGTTCCTTTCCTTTTCTTTCCTTTCTATTATTCCAAACAGGCCCTTGTTAATTTTAATGACCAAAATACCAATAGTTTTATATTTAAAAAAAAAAAAAAAAAAAAAAAAAAAGCACCCCAAGCCCAACATGGCTTATGTATGTAAGATCCAACCTAACCAACAAAATGGTCCCACTATGTAGATGCACTTGGTAAACAATTGGACCATTCTACAAATTAGGTGAGCTACAATTTATTAATAAAATGAATGTATAGGAAAAACTTAGACTAACATTGCGGTACATTGAATGAGTAGATTGGACCAATTTCTACATAAGGCGATTAAATGGTGAGATAAAACTAATGGACGGCATGGATCAACAATTAGATAACTTAAAAGTAAGCCCCTATTGTACCAATTAAATTTACAAATGATACTATGTGATAAAGATTGTGCCATCAATTGTGTATATTTTGTAATATATTTCATAATTTTCTATTTTGGGTTAACATCTATATATAATCTATAATAATCCAATCTATAATTAGGATTATTAGATTTATTAGATTTCTATGTTTAGCTATGTAATTCATTGTAAATCCTTGTAATTCTTTTTATCTATGAATACGAGAATATCAGTTATTTCTAGCACTCGTCTTAAATTTATTTTATGTGCTGGTCCTTTTAGTAATCTTTCATATACTATATGTATTTGATTACAAATGTTGTAAAATGGCTACTTTTACTACACTTACAGTCAATAAAAGTACCTATGTTTCTCTGCACCATTTGAACTCATTCACTCTAATGCTTGAGGCACTGCTCCTTTACCAACTAAAGGTGGCTCACAGTGTTGTGTTTTTGGGTATATTTTATGCACCATTACTATGAGTTTTTATATATTTGTTCTAAATTTACTCCTATGATTAGACTCAGTGTCATGCTACAAATGAAGTTTTTTAATCAAACTCTGTCAGTGACTATATTTTCATTATTTCCGACTTCTTGCCTCTCATGGTACCATTTTGTAATTGTCATATATAAAAACACAAACTAAATTATATTACAGATAGAAAGAATCAACATATTCTAAAGGTCACCTGCTCATTAGTGTTATTTGCTTCTAGTAAACACCTGATCCATTCAAAAGATGACAACCCCAAGTGCAGGAAAGTGATGTAGTTTTAACTCGGTGAGACTGAGATCGAAGCCATACGGACTTGTATTTGTGCATTCTATAAACTACTTTTAGAACTAAAACTAATTATAGAATTGAATTTAATAAAATAATGATTGAACTTAGATCATTTAAAGAAGAAATTAATAAAGCAAAACACTAGAGTGCAAAAGATCCACTTCTAGCTATTCTTAATGTTTAATTCACTTTATTCAAGTAGATAACTCAATTGAAATCAAAGTCATATCTTATCCAGTTGGATAACTGAGCGGTTAATTCATTATTCACAAACCAAAATCAATCTGAACTTCAATTGATTTAATTCCCACATAAGGCACTAAAGTATTGATTGCAGGGAATTCAAGGCATTTATCATGCCCTTGGTCTACGATAGATCAATCAATTTTACAAATTAATCCTTTGCAAACTAGATAAGTTATCAATCTTAGCCCTTCTAAGCATCTAAAGTACCCGAAGTCGACAACGGATTAAAGTAAACCAAAATTAAAGTTATATTCAAACTAATATCAATAAATTATTCAACATTTAAACTAAATAACTTGAATCAAAGTAAACTAGAATATTAAAAACCACTACAATCTTCACCTCGTAGCCCTAGCTAAGAGAGTTAGCCAACCATAGTCATGATTGAACTAAACTCTAAGAAAAAAAATGAAAAATAACTTAAAACCGAAAGATTAGAGAGGAAGAATGGCTCCTTAGATGTTCTGCAACTCCTTACTGTCTCTCCCAAACCTTAAATTAATATCTAAATACGTTTTAAGAACTCTTATTTATAATATTTACAAGCCATATTACGCACCACCTCAGAAAAATTGAAACCAACATTAAATTTACTCGGTCACGTGCACTGTCGATGGGTCTTCAATGACATTGAACTCCCATCAAACCTCTATTGATTGCATTGAAGATCTCCTTGAGGGATTGAGTAGGAACATAAAAAATGTCAAACAATGATTTTTTAAATTTTGGGAATCTATCGATGGCATCGAAGATCCTTCGATGACATTCAGTAGAAACACATATTTTGTCCAATAAACTTCTGAGAAATTCCTTAATTCCTCGATATGTGCTCTATGACATCGACCTCCCATCGAAGTCTAATCGATGGCATCGAACTCCCATTGATGGGATCGAAGGTCTCTGAATTTCTTTTATTTGCAACTTTAGTTTGAATCTTCACTTTTCATCTTTTTGTACTTGGTTTCCTTCATCCTTTAGCATTTCAAATTCTCCTTCATGACCGTGGAATCTTCAATTCTTCATTGTGCTTCTTTTAAGCTCTAATTCTATCACTTTAAGCATATTTTCATCATTGAGCTCTAAATCACCTCACATTCATAAAACATACATAAGATATCAAATTAGCACTCAAATTCATGGAAAGTAAATGTATTTAAGAGGATAAATATGCAATATTTGATTCTCAACACATACCCCAACTAGCATTTTGCTAGTCTCGAGTAAAATATGCAAAAGATTTTGAATTCAAAAAATAAATTCTTAAAAGAATCAATCATGTAATCTTAAGTAATTCTAAAAACCAATTCAATCCATAGATAATCAAATCTATTAATATCGAGCATATCCTTCACATAAACTTTAGTACTCAGTAGAATTTTATTAAGTGTGAAATATTATATATTTTCTCATTATTATGCATTGGTTTTATATACATAAGTGTGCTTAACTGATCTAATTATGTGTGTTTTGCTATGCGAGGAGATTTAGAGAACTAAGATGAAAGAATGATTAAAGTCAAGATTTAATGCTTGAAGAATGACCAAGAGAATACTTAGAGAATTGGAGGTCATTAATGAAGAATTCAAGTGTCGAAGATCCAAGAAGACCAAGTGCAAAGGAGAGAGAAAAGACTGGAAAAATCATAAAGTCTATTAGCAGAAATAATATATTGTTCGATCTCACCTGAGGTTGGTTTGGTCTGACAAAATATGCATAGAACAATCCAACAAAAAATTATAATTTTTAGACTTAATTCTGTTTTGACACTTAAGTATGACCAAAGTGATGTTTAGTGCCACCGACGGAGGGTTCGGTGCAACCTGAAGAAGATAGAGACTTCAAACAGATTTTGATAAAATTCAACTGCAACTGAAGGAAAATTTGGCTGAACTCAGTGTGACTTCGGTGCGACCGAAGGTGATTGTCGGTACTACTGAAAAGTAACAAAAGTGCGTAAATTCAAAGTCGGTTCGAAGTCGGTGCAAATCAAGTCTATTTAAATGGATGTTTTAAGCTTTTTTAAGTACGATTTAATATTTAAAAGAGAAAGCGAGGAGTAGCGGAGCGTCTACAGAGCCATTCTTCTTCTCTAATATTTTTGTTCTAAGTTTTTTTTCATGTTTTTGTTTAGATTTAGTTCAATCATGTTTATTGTTAGTTAAATCTCTTATCTAAGGGTAAGAGGTGAAGTTTGTAGTAGTTTTTAATGTTCTAGTTTACCTTGATTCAAGTTGTTTGATTTAAATATTGAACAATTCATTAATATTGGTTTGAATAAAGCTTTATTATTAATTTAGTTTTATCCATTGCTGACTCTGGGCACTTTTAGATACTTAGGAAGGCTAAAAGTGATTGCTTATCTATTTTGCAAGGGATGATCTATAAAATTCATATATTATGGCATGATCATAGATGTTTTGAATTCCTTGTGATCAGTACTTTGGTGGTGAGAACTGAATCAATTGAAGTTCAAATTTATTTTGGCTTATGAATGATGAATTAATCACTCTATTATCCGACTGGATAGGATCTGACTTTGATTCTAATTGAGTTATCTAATTGAATCAAGTGAATTATACATTAAGAATGGCTATAAGTGGATCCTTAACACTCTAATGTTTTTTCTCTATTGATTTTTCTCTTTACTTTTTTCTCAATTACATCATTACTTCTTAAAATCCAATTCCATATATAGTTAGTTTTAGTTTTAGTTCTTATTTTAAAGTATTTTGGAGAACATATAAGTATAAGTCCCTGTGGATTCAACCTCGGTCTCACCGAGTTATTACTACATCGCAACTCTACACTTGGGGTTGTCATCCTTTTGGATAGATCAACTTCTCAATTAAGTTCAAAGTAATAATATAATTAAATAAATCCCAACATTGTGTTTTATGAATGCATTATGTAATCTAGAATTAACACCACTACAGATTCAGTTTTTCCACTTTCATGTCCATAAAGACAATCAAATGAATGATCAGATCAACCAAAGCCCAAACAAGAACTTGTCTTACAATTCAACACTTCTAACTTCTAGTTTTTTAATTTTCCATCGATGGTTTTCACTATATTTCTTATTTTCAAATTTTTTTCTTTTTTCTATCTATACATTCTTCTTCTTCTTCTTTATACCAAACAGTCTTTTCATGGACAATTCAATAGATAGCCATTTTGGACAACTTTTTTATGTGGATATTTTTCTCCTTTCTTCCACTTATCACATGAATATGTTGGACAAATTCCACTGGCTTGGTTCCTCACATTCTCAATAACCATCAAGTTAACAATTCAGTATCCAACTAAAACTCTAATATATAAATTAATTATAGCATATAACTTTAGGCAGCATCAATGTCAAAATGCAGTAACTAACAAAATAAGAGACAGCAAGCCGAGTAGGCAAGAGCTCAGGTCAAAGCCTTTAATAGGCTTTTAATGTTTCTCAATGACCCTGATTACCGTCATTATAATATGGAAAGACCCCAGTTTGGCAATGTTCCTCTAGAACTACTAAATATATTGTCGGGATTTGTGCTACGGAATCACACAGATTTGGATCTAGGATAGCAATCTAAGAGTACTAAGCAAATACAAGAGAACACAAAGATTTAACATGGAAAACCCTTTCAGAAAAAAACCACGGCACAAAGCGACAAATCTCCACTATGAAAATAGAAATTACAAAGAAAGAGGACTTACCCGATTCGAACGACCTCGAATCTCACCCTTGCTACACTCTTTGATAACCCTAGAACCCTTTTAAAAATCCTTAGAATACCTTTAAGAAGCCTTAGAAATTATTTAGAAAGGACTGAGGGCCCCCTATTTATAGTTTAGAAAATTCCACCTACGCACCTCTCCGAAATCGTCTCATATTTACGCAGTCCGCGCAAAATTCGTGCACTACCTATATAACCTTTGACTAGTCGAGCCTGGGCTTCGACTGGTCAAGCTTGTCCCTCGACTAGTCGACGACCTCGAGATTTTCAGAAACCTTGTCACTAGACTTCGAGTCGAGCAAGCTTCGACTAGTCGAAGGGATCCTCGACTAGTCGAGCCAGCCCCTCGACTAGTCGATCAGCGCGGTAAAACTAGATTTAAGACATCTGTTTTACAATAATTTTCATCATGTCTTCGATTTTTAATCATGTAGCTTCTTGACCTTTTCTCTTATCTCTGCATCACATGATAGCTTCTCGTGTACACTCCATCCTCCTTTTACACCATCACCAAACCCAGAGAAGTCGCACAGATCTTAAACTTCTCTGTAGGAACGACCTTAGTGATCATGTCTGCTAGATCTAAATTTACATGCCCAACCACATTTGCTCCTGTCTTCCTAAAAGTAAAGACGTAGTCTTCTTACCATCTCACCGCCACTCAATATTACTTGCTGGAGTATTTGCTCACAACACCAATATCCTGTGAAATAACCAGTCTAATACAGACCATAGCATACACTGCCAACCACATTTGAATAAGGCTCATGAGACATATCCTGCTTATCCTCATCTATTTTGGGACATGTCCTGAGGAAAACTTGAGGAGAGACGCGTAGGGAATGCTCTCCGGTTTTGTCTGCTCCATCACATCCTTGATCAATACCTATACAAGGTATTCTACTTACCAAAACCTGCTCCTCTTTCAGTCTCAATGCTGAAAACCATCTTTATAGCGCCCCGATCCTTCATCATGAATATCTCACTTAACCGAGTCTTCAGTACATTAATTTCAGACATGTCATAATTGACGATCTACATGTCATCAGCATACAATTCCTGACTCACCATGAAGGAATCAAACCACTGCCTAGGCAACAGGTTGTACCACGACCTCCTGCAAACTTTTTTTTCAGCCCGTTTAACTTCGAACCAATCTGATTGCTTCATGTAGATCTGTTTTTCCAATTTCCCTTGCAAAAGTGCAGACTCCACATCAATCATTTTTAACTTAAGATTGCATTAGCCAACCAATGTTAATCACGAATCTAATAGACATCTACTATACCATCGGCGTGAATATCTCTGAGAAGTCGATCCCTTCTCTCTGAGCATAACCCTTCACTACCAATCTCGCTCTATATCTATGATGTATCCTCCTGAAGATCCACCTGCATCCAACTGCATTCCGGCCCATTGGAAGCTTCATCAGCTCCCATGTGTCGATCTGGTACAACGAGTCCATCATATCGCCCATAGTCACCTTCCACTTCTCAGTACCAGGCTCACCTAAAGCCATCTGAATAGAAGTCAGATCCCTTACAATATTGGAGTCGTCCATGTACCTCGCCGATATCCTGCGATTATGCTGTATGATTCTTCTCACAGGTGGCTGCTCCACCTGCTCTGTATCTTTATCCGCTCGTCTCAGCATTCATGCCCTACCCGCTCATGTGGCCATGCCCAACATGTCACACACATGCAAAGGTAGAATCTGCTACAACCACTACAGCTCCACCTTTTGAAGTGCTCCAGATCAATCGATAAACATTATCAAGTCGTCGCACTTTCATAATTACCCATGCCCCCTTAGATACTTTAAAGACACCATCAATACTTGTGAACCTGCACCCTATAGCCTTAAGTACACCGAGAGAAATCAGGCTCTTCTTCATATCAGGAACGTGCCTCACCCCAGTCATGGTACACTGTCCCACCAAACATCTTGACATGCACCGTACCAACAGCCACAACATTACAGGCATTGTTATTGCCCATAAAAACATGTCCATCATCACATTCTCTGTAATTGGCAAACCAAATCCGATGAGGAGTCATGTGATAGGATGTCCCTGTGTCTAGAATCCACTCGCCTTTACGATCATCGTATAGGCGTCTGATCGTAGACACAGACAAAACATCACCATCACAACCACTCGATCCATCTGTCGTAGCAGCATTGGTCTCTCTGTACGAAGCCTCAGATTCTTCTCTCTTAGATTTAGGATTTGTACAATCCTTCTTCACATGTCCTTCCATCCCACAGTTTCAGCACTTTACATTTCATTTGCCCTTGCCCTTAGATTTGGATCTAGAACTTGAAAAACCTGTACCTTGTTCAGAATTCTTACCCTTTGTAAGCAGTGCATTAGAAGATATCCTCATGTCGATGTTAAGCTTTCTCATGGCCTTCCCTTGAAGGGCTGAGATAACGGTGTCGACACTCAGGGTTTTATTCGTGGTACACATTGTGTCCTTGAATGACTCATACGACACCGAAAGAGAATTCGACAACATACATGCTTATTCCTCATCTTTCATCACTTCCTCCATATCCACCAATTTATTAAAGTTGCTGATGTGAGCCTCCAGATTTTCACCCTCTGCCATCTTGAAGTTATACCACTGCCGCTTCAAGTGCAGGCGATTTTTAGAAGATTTTTGTGCATAGACATCCTCTAACTTCGCCCATAACTTAGTCAGAGTTTTCTCCCTCATGACATTATAGAGAACCTCATCCATGAGACATAAACGGATCAAAGATAAGGCCTTCTTATCAAGAGTATTCCAATCATTATCAGTCATAGTAGACTTTCGTTCCTCAAGAGCACCATCTTCACCTTGCTTGATTAAGGAAATGATCATCTTGATCTTCCATAACTCAAAATTATTTTTCTCTGAGTACTTCTCAATATCATACCTAGTGCTTCTCATAAATGCTTATCCCTCAGATTCAGATTTGTGCCCCAACAATTGTTCTTATACCTCTTATTGGGATTTGTGCTGCAGAATCATACAAATTCGGATCTAGGATATCAATCCAAGAGCACCAAGCAAACGCAAGAGAACACATATTTAACGTGGAAAACCCTTTCGGGAAAAAAATCACGGCACGAAGCGACAGATCTCCACTATGAAAATAGAAATTACAAAGAAAGAGGACTTACTCGACTTACTACACCCTTTGATAACCCTAGAACCCTTTTAGAAACCCTTGGAATACCTTTAGGAAGCCTTAGAAATTATTTAGAAAGGCCCTAGGGACCCCTATTTATAGTTTAGGAAACTCCACTTACACACCTCTCTGATTGATTTAATTTAGATTTACTTTAGTTGTTTGTTTCTATATTCATTGTGCTCTCCGGGTACAATGAATGTTTTTATTTATTAATTGTTTAGCTTGAATTAGAGAAGGAATTAATTTGTATAATTGATTGATTTAGTGTCGCTTTCAGGTGCAATGGACACTTTTGATACCTTGTGATTGATATTCGAGTACTTCATGAGAGAATTAATCAATTGAATTCATATTATTATTGGTGTTTATGAGTGGTTTAACAGAATTATCTTCCGATTAGATAGAATAGGACTTCGATTCCAATTGAGATATACATTGAATTATTGAATTGGATATTGTGATTGGTATGAGTGGATTCTTGATTCCTTAGTCTTTTATTTATTTGTTGTTTTAAAAACTTTTTTATCTCACTTAATTAAAAATCTAAACAAACCGTTAGACTTATATTAGCTTTAGGCCATGTTTCCCATTCCCTATGAATTCGACCTTGGTCTCACCAACTTATTACTACATCGCAGCTATGCACTTGAGGTTGTTAACCCTTGGGTTCAATCAAAGACCCAAACGAAAAAAGAAAAAATCAAGATCTCGAATTGGTTCGCAAAGCTCAAGTGAGCTTGGGATGAACATGAATTAGTAAACGGTTCTCTTTAACATAACTGTATGTTCATTAGAGCATGATGAGATGGATGAAAACAGCGTGTCTTTTGAGGAATTGGAAGTTGCACCGACAAAGTTAGATGATTTGAAAGTAGTACAAAATCTCTTGATTGAGGTCGATTTATGAACCGATTAGTATCCTCAACCAACTTACATTAGTGGATGCTTATCACCTGAAGAATACGTGATAATGTCAGGCTATTGTAAAAATACAAAGATTGATTTGCTTAGGATCATTATGAAATGTCTGGTCTAGATCAAAAGTTGGTCTAACACTGATATTGTCAATAAAAAATAAAAAATAAAAAGATTTCGATCAATTAAGCAACCTCCAAGAATGATGACTATGGATGTCACAACCAAAGTAAAAAAAAGAAATCAAAATGTTACTGAAGGCTGGCTTCATCTAGCCAATCAAGTATGTGGAATGAATATCTAATATAGTTTTAATGGTAAAAAAAAAAAAAGAATAAGAAAATAAGGGTTTACATTGACTTTAGAAATCTGAATCATGTAAATCTAAAAGATAAATATCATATGCTAATTGTTGATTAGTTAATTGATCGAGCAGACGACAGGTCATGGAAATATCATTTATGAATGGTCATTTTGGCTATAACTAAATTTATATTAAAAAAAGGATATTACAAAAATAATTTTCAAATGTCCAGGGGCTATTAACATTTATTGTTGGAAAGTAATGTCGTTTGGACTAAAGAATGTCAGAACAACCTAGTAGAGGGCCATGAATACCATTTTCCATGGTATAATTAATCAGATGTTAGAAGTATGACGTGGTTATCAAATTATTTGACTTGGCCAATTATTTTTCTCATTTATAGCAAACCTTTGAGCATATGGGGTTGTACAAAATGAAAAAAAAAATCCCTTAAAATGTGCATTCGGTGTGTCAGCATGAAACTTTCTAGGTTTTTTTGTACATTAAAAGGGCATTAAAGTAGACTGAAACAAAATACAGACTATCATCGAGGCCTAACCTCCAAAGAATAAGAAGGAATTGCAAAAATTTATTGGTCATGACAATTATTTACATTGATTTATTTCGAATTCGACACAAAAATTAACGTCTTCTCTCTACTGATCAAGTTAAAAACAGGAGAAACGTTCATGTAGGAGGAATGTCACCAGCCGACTTTCAACAAAATAAAAGATTATCTGATGAAGCTATCGATATTGATCCCACCACGAAAAGACAAATCCCTCTGGCTGTACATATTAGCAAACGAGTCCATTAGAGTATTACTAGATGATGATCAAGAAGAACATGTTGTTTATTACTTAAGTGGACTATTAAATAATGCTGAAACACGTCATTCACCGGTTGAAAAATTATGCTTATCGTTATATTTCTCAATCATTAAATCACGACATTATTTCATGTTCAATATTGTTCATGCAATTGCTTCCACCAATCTCATAAAATATATGTTAACTCAGTCAATTCTAAAAGGCTAAATTGGAAATTAGATTTTAGCTTTATCTAAATTTTAACTTTAATTATGTATCTCAAGGTTGTAAAAGGACAAGTTAAATCCAACTTTTTCGGACAATCAACAAGCTAATAATATCAGTCAAGTTCCTCGAGAAGTAATTGATATATGTCATGTTAGTATTCCATCATGTAAACTAATGTTTGATAGTTTAGAAATAAACTAGTCGACAAAAGCATCAATCATCATTACGGCTGCCATCGAAGAAAGACAAGAATTAGCCTTTTAGCTAGAATTCTAGTGTATGAACAATCAAACTAAATACGAGGCTTTGATTGTCAGCTTAGATATGTTATGTAAAGCTCGGAATGTTAAAGTTTACTGCAATTCTCAATTGGTCATCAATTAGATCAATGGAGTATACAAATACATAAATGAAATTTTAATTTCGTATTTTGCCACGACAAAACATTGATAAGTTGTTTTGACAAAGTCACAATAAACTTTATACTAAGGGAAGAAAATACCAATGTTAATGCAATTACTGTAACATCCTAAAAAAATTCGTACAGAGACCCAAGTACCACCTCAGGCAGAAATCACTCAGGATTAAATCCTTTAAGAGTTAAACAAAATTAACTAAGTGTTAAACTAGATTAGCTACGAAATTAGCTTGATCCACTTTAAATACGATCTGCAAGACCCAAAACTTGTAGAAATAGTGACGCTAGGTTACCCTAAAATCTAGGATCAATCTCATTACCCAGTTGCTCTCGGGAGCACATTAAAATTTCGTATCGAATCTGGACCGCACATCGAAAGTTCGATTATTGCAAAATTATATAATTAAGACCGACTTGTTGGGCTTGATAACCATCTCGAAAATTAAATCCAGATAGTGTCCCGAGGCTATTCACTTGAGCCCGGAGTGAAATGTGTGAGAAACGTGAATATTTTAGAAATAAAAATCTAAATTTAAGGCATCTGAGACTTGTCACTTGCGGGCCGAATATAAGGATTCAGCCGTCAGAATCTGACCCAAATGCACCCTCGGATCAGAAGAAATTTCATACACAGGTCAGTGTACTTGTGAGCTTGATCGGTGATTGTGGATCATTGAACGGAAACTGGTCCATCGTGATCGATCCGTAAATCCGATCGGACTGAAAACTTAACTCAACTTAGATCCATGGTCAGGGAGCTTAAGTCCGACTTTTGGCTCAAGGGGGGCTTCGGAAGTGCTCCGTTGAGCTGAAACAGACTTCCTTTGGCTATAACCTAAGTATACCTTGGCCCTAGGGCCATTTCCATCAGTTTTAGGCCTATATAAGGACCTTAAACCCTCTCTCATTCACTCCATACGAATTTGGTAAAAACCCTAGGAGAGAGAAGAGAGTAAAGAGAGAGAAAGTGAGAGAGAAGTTGGAGTCACTCCTGGGATTTTATACTTGTTATTCTACGTACCTATTCATCGTTACCTAATTGTTATTCCGGCAAATCTGACTTCGTTCCTAGGTAAGAAAAGCTAACCTTAATCTGTTCTAGGGTTTCAATTGTTGCAAGTGGCGAGTTAGCTGACTTAACTCATACTATAGGTTGATGTACACTCATTGACGAAGACTTAGAGTCTCTATCGAATTCGTTACGCTTCTACGACGTAAGGTGTGGACTATAGACGTATATGTTATGATTTTCAAAGCTTTCAATGTCGGATAATGATAGATTCATGATGTGGGTGTTATTTCACATGCAAAATGCGATATTCATTTTGCGATTCAGTTATATATGAAATTTGTGGAGTTTAGTGTATTCTTTGTATTGGTAGAAAGTACTGTATACCTACGAAATATGAAAATGTGTTTACCATGATTAACTATTGTGTGTATATGCTAGATATATGTGTAACAACTCTTCGGTGAAAGGATTCGCCCTAATACATGTTTTGGTTAATATACGTTATGTATGTTAAATAAGTGTAGTCTAAGTGTTTATGAAAATGCTTGTATGAGTAAGTACTTAGGAGATAGTGCTTTAGGTGGGTGTTGAGATAGGATTCTCAACTACCTTAGAGATGTGTATGATTTTCTCTATGCAAGTTGTTTAGTTTAATCGCTTACGTATGAAATGTATGTGTTTAGATTTCCTGTTTACATTGTGTTTTATAACATGCTTGTTAATATGTTTGAATTACTTAGTTAATTCTGCTCTGACTACTCCACAAGCTTACTGATTAAGGATTGAATGTGTTTGGGACTACAGTATAGTCCAGGCAATCGGTAATAGGCTTTGAGTTCGTGGCCGAGATTTATTCGCCACGTAAGATGTGTTTGATGAACCCAAGTCGTACTAGAGTTGTTGGCAGTGGTTAGGCCACACGGAGTGTTTACGCACTCCATGTCGATCAACTTCAGGTGCGCTCGTAATAGTCGAACTCGTCCAGTAACCCAATTTGCCCGATGTATGTTCACCATATATGTATGGACGCTATTGCTTGAACCTAAGGTACCAAACTCACCAGTGAAATCCCGTTTAACCTTGGTACCTCGACCCGCTAAGACTCATGAGCCAGACATGGTGGTATGGGACACCGTAGTCGAGCTGTCGGCCTACGCTGGGGCGACGAACCTCCCCGTAGTGACCAGTGAGCAACCCAGACTCGTGAGCTGAATACGGTGGTATGGGACACTGTATTCGAGCTGTCAGCCTACACTGATTTGGTGACGAGCCCTTTGTAATGACCTCGAGCATACTCTTAGTCTACGTGGAGGCGACAACCCTTCCGTAGCAACAAGAGTATAAACTAGGCCTGCACTGATTTGGTGACGAGCCCTTTGCAGCGACCTAGAACCATAACATCGTATGAGATTTGCTAGGACTGACGACCTTATAATGGATCATTGTTTGGAAAATGATATAAGGGAGGTACCTTGTTTCCCAATCCTGCTGTATGAAATGGACTAATAAGAACTCGGTAATCACGTTCATAACATTGCACTGCATGTGCCCCGGGTTAAAGAGCACAGAGGGAAGAAAGCATGCCGCGACCGTAAGATGTTGTCGCATGAGGGAGTGTAGGCGAGGGCACGCATCATTGTTCATATCATTCTTGCATTAATAAAAGTATTTAGGTATGTTTGACTTTATTGCTTTATCATTACTGCTTGACTGAATTGATAACATGTTAACATTTGCTGTATAGTTCCACTGAGTTGATCACTCACTCCCACGTTACGGGACGGTGTTTTAAACACCAACCAGACTTTGTCTTAATTTCAGATGACGACGTGACCTCAGAGGCGGAGCCTGACTACTACGATGATCAGGACGAGTTCTCTTATATGCAATTTTTCGGCGGCTTCGCTTAGGTTATCCGGATCGACGGGGCTACAGGGATTATCATTGTAGTTGCACTGTTTTGATATTTTGATTTTTGAGGCTACTACATGTATATGGTGACTCAGAGATTTATTCATACTCTGGAAATCGATTGTGATCTTTTGACTTATATACATTTATTTATGTCTTTCAGTCTTCCGCTTGCGTTTTATAACTTGATCTGGAGTATGAATTACTGCTTTGGTATAATCCCTCCCATGATTAATGCACTAACATAGACAACATTTAATCATAAGCATATATGTTGCATAAGTGATGTTTTGGAACTCGACCCCCGATTTTCAGAGCGTTACAATTATACAACTGACTTCTAGTCTAAGACTTCCGAAAAGAATAATGAAGTGGATAGTTACCATTCGGAAATGATAATTGCCATCAATAAAATGAGTGGAAACCTTGTTTAAGGGTATTTAATGTAAGTATTAGTCTATCTGATTTTTAAACACCTATAATTAAATATTTGAATAACCCATGTATAAAGGTCGATTGCAAGATAAAACGAATGACTACCAATTATGTCATGACGAATTGTTCTCAAAAGGTTATGACAGTCTGCTTTTAAAATGTGCATCAACGTCTGAAGCATTAAGAGTGATCGGTGAAATCCACGAAGGTATATGTGAAACTCATCAAGTTAGTAGGAAAATGAAAATGTTGGTTTGGAGCTACGACTATTGTTGACTGGACGTAATAGATTTATGCATTAAGTATGCATAGGGATGCCAACTTTGCCAACAATATGGTCCCGTGCAACATGTGTCGGCTATAGAGTTAAATTCAATTATAAAATCATGGCCTTTCTATGGTTGGGCAATTGATTTGATTGGCATGATACATCCTGTCTTCAAAAGCACATAAATTCATTATTGTGGCAATATATTATTTCACTAAAAGGGTATAGGCTAAGCCTATGAAAGAAGTCAAGCACACAGATGTGATCGGGTTTATTCAGAAGCACATCATTCATAGGTTTAACATTCATGAGTCTGTCACAGTTGATAATGGAATGACATTCAATGTTATCTAAGTCAAAGTTTTTACTAAAGAATACAAGATTAAGTTGTTAAACTATTCGCCATATTATGCACATGTGAATGGTTAAGTAAATCCATGAATAAGGTTCTCAAAGACATTATCAAAAAAATAATAGAAGATAATCTACGGGCGTAGCATTTTAAGTTATCTAAAAAACTTTGGGCTTATCGAAACTCATCGAGACAAAGATAATCCCATTTGTCTTAACATATGTCCATGGTGCGGTTCTTCCTATGGAAACAATTGTACTATCTCTATTAGTGGCATTTCAAAATAAATTTACTTCTGAAGAATTCATTAAAGTCATGCTTATTGAATTAGAATAGTTAGATGAAATCTTATTGAAAACTCTAAACTCGTTAAAGTGACATAAGGAGCGAGTTGCTAAAGTCTATAATAGAAAAGTGAAAGGGAAGTCTTTTGCCAAATGACAGTTATTGAAAGAGGTTCTGTCGATCGTTACTAGAGATAAGGAGTTTGATAAATGGTCACACACTTGGGATGATGCTTACACCATTCACAAAATACCGAAAGGAGCATACATATTATAGAATTTAAAAGGAAACATAGAGAAATTAATAATCAATGGCCAATATTTGAAGAAGTTCACTTTCTCAATGTGGGAGATTGAAATACCCAAAGGCTTTAAAGAATTTAAAAAAAAAAAAGATTCGGCAATTATGTCAGATAAAAAATCATGTGCGAAAAGAAAATAAATAAGGGCATCCAATTATAAATAGAAAGATCGAAATGTGGCTTTGTTTGATATTATGGTTATAAAAGAATCAAATGACAAATATGCCATTTGAAAATTTAATGAATGAGGTGTGTGGCACGTGGTCGTTCAATTAATTTTCAATAGAGCGATACTACATTTTTTACCATTCTTTGCAGAATAACAAGAAACGTGAGGGGATAGTTTTTGTACTAAAATTTTGGCAGAATTAGATTAATGGCGCAGATTGAGCCATGTGGCATATTGGATATCTTTAGGCATACACAAAATATATGAAGGACATATCATATCTTTGAGAAACTTTGGTATTTAAGCTATCTCCGAATAAGTGTGAGTAACCATTCAGGTCACACCAGCATTAGAGCACATTCTAAGCGTTCGACGAAGGCACTACGATATTAAGAAGAAGTAACCACTCTTTTCCAATTAGTTACATGCGAAGGCGCCACATGGATAAGCAGTTATTTTCGTACCTCTCTCGGGGAAGACTATAAATAGCAGAGGTAAATACGAAGATGATGCACACAATCAATCAACCAACGCAACACTGTTTATCTTTGTTTAACTTACTATCTCCACCGCTCATCAGTTGTAGGATGCTTAGTCTTTGGGAGTAGTCTTGTTCAAGTTTGTCTCTGCGATCACGTTGGACCAACTTTAGATATAGCCAATAATTGTAATTTCCTTCCATTTGCGCAGTGTACCAGATCTAAAGGAAGACTTTAGCTTTATGAACTATCTACCTATGCTCATACACTGGGCCGACAATAGTTATAATTTTTAGTATTGCTTTCATCTCACTCATCAACATGTCGGCGAAGCTTCCTGCTACTCTCAGCCAAGTTAGTGATTCTATTTTAGTGGTAAGTATCGTTCATTTCCACATTCATCCTCTATCTATTTCATCTAACCATAGAATTATTGCACATTTGAAAGTTCTTAATTCATAAAGTAAAAAAGAACTCATAGGAAGAAGAGTCCTAACCTTTTGTTAGCTGCCTGATATGGCACACACACCAGACAATTGGCCGAACAAGCGATCGGTCGAATTACAACCGAACTGTAACGCCCTGAAAATGGGGGTCGAGCATAAACTCAACTCCCGAGTTCCAACGCATCACTTATGCAACATAATAAATGATGATTGAATGTTGTCTGTATTAGTGCATTGAACATGAGTGAGATTAAGCCAAAACAGCATATCATACTCCAGAGACAAGTGAGATAGCAAGCGGAAGACTATGATATATATATAAACTATATAAACTGTGGTGTGTCTCCAGAGTGTGATAATGTTACCAGGTTAACTATTTACAAGTACAATTCCAAAATATACTAAATTGAGGAAGTGTAATATCTTTTATCCCAAATACCATAGCGCTGTCAATGCAATGTCAGGTCTTCATAGACCCGTCAGAGAGTTACATGTAGGAGAACTCCTCCTCAACATCATAGTAGTAGTCCGGCTCTGCTTCATAAGCATCGTCATCACCTGCAGCTAAAACAGTCTGGTTGGTGTTGTAAGCACCGTCCCGTAACATGGGAGTGAGTAATCAACTCAGTGGAACAATAAAGCATAGGTTAACATGTTATCAAAACAGTCAAACAGTAATGATAAAGCAGTACAGTCAACAATCCTAAGTACTCTTGTTAATGCAAGTATAAAATGCTGTCATGATGCATGCCCTCACCAACATACTCCCTCATGAGACACCATCTTACGTCCGCGGCATGCGTTCATCCCTCAGTGCTCCACATCTTCCAGGCACATGCAGTGCGATGATGAGCATGATTACCGAGTTGTTATTAGTCCTTTTCATACAGCAGTATTGGAAAACTAAGATACCTCCCTTGTATTATTCCTAAACATGATCCATTCTAGGGTCGTCAAATCTAGATAATCTCATACGATAGTGTAGTTCTAGGGCACTGCAAAGGCTGTCAGGGCTATTACACGCGATCGTTACACCACTCTCCCATCACCTTTTTAATGGTTCATCACTAAATTGATACAGGCCTATTTCATACTCTATTCACCGCGGTAAAACTCGTTGCCTCACTGCAAATTCAGAGTATGCTCGAGGTCACTATAAAGGGTTGTCAGGGCTGTTATACGCAATCGTTGCACTACTCCCCCATCACCTTATAACTGTAGGCCGACAACATGAATATAGTGTCCCATACCACCATAATCGGCTCACGAGTCTGATTGCTCAATGAACACTACGGGGAGGCTCGGGTTGACGCACTCGCAACACCACGAAACCCTAGCATAGGCCGATAGCTTGACCACGGTGTCCCATACCACTATGCCTGGCTCATGAGTCTTAGCGGATCGAGGTACCAAGGTTAACGGGGTTGTACTGGTAAGTTCGGTACCTTAGGTTCAAGCAGTAGCGTCCAAACATGGTGAATATACATTAGACAGATCGGGTTACTTGACGAGCTCGGCTAGCTCGAGCGCACGACAAGTTGAACGACATGAAGTGCATAAGCACTTCGCCTGGCTAACCACTATCGTTAACCGAAGTACGACTCGGGTTCGTAGAACACATCTTACGTGGTGAATGAATCTCAGCCACGAATTCAATCCCGTTACCGATTGCCTGGACTATACAATAGCCCCAATCATATTCAATTACGGAACAGTTAAAGCAGTAATGGATCAAGATTTCACTCATACAATCAATTATCCAATATGGTCCGCTTAGGGCTGTCAGGGCTGTTGCACGGAATCATTACACCACTCCCCCATCACCCTTCACGGATTTATGGAATACAACTTAAGCATGTGAAGTAGTCAGATCAGAGTTAAATAAACAAGTAATTCAAACATATTAACAAGCATGTTATAAAACACAATGCAAATAAGAAATCCAAACACATACGTTTCATAAACTAATAAATGATTAAACTAAACAACTTACATGAAGGAAATCATACACATCACTAAGGTAGTTGAGAATCCTATCTCAACACCCTTATATATTACAATTTAATAACTATTACTCAATCAGACATTTCAACAAACACTTTAGACTACATACATCAACATACATGACGTATGTTGATCACATGGGTATTAGGCCAAATCCTTTCATTAGGGAGCTGCCCCATGGATAACACGCGTGTACCCACGACGGATAATCATGGCAAGCATGAATCCAAGTTCTATATTCATTTGAACATTTTCACAAACACTTAGGCTACACAATTTAACATATATAGTGTATATTGGCCGTGGCGTGATTTAGGATAAATCCTTTCGTCAAAGGGGTATCGCCTATACAACAATCATATATCCATGACAATTAGCCATGGCGAGCACGAATGCGAATTCTTTACTCATTCGGTCATTTTCACAAACACTTAGAATACACCCTTTTAACATACATAACGTATATTAGCAAAAACGTGTATTAAGGCCGAGTGAGTATTATACATATATATAACATGTTCATACAGTAATTAATCATGGTTAATATACTTTCAAAATTTATACGTATACGGTATTTTTTACAAATACAAAGAATACGGTATATTCAACATAGTTAACATATAACCAAAAAATGAAACGGACAACACTTTGTACATGTGCAATTGCATGCAGATCATGAATCTATTATTATCTGACATTGAAAGCGTTGAAAACCATAATCTATACATCTAAAGTCCGCGCCTTTTGTCGTAGAATTGTAACGAATTCGATAGGTTTGCTAAGCTTCAGTATACAGCGATGTGGCAACCTATGACATGCCTTAAGTTAGTTATTTCATAACTTACAATTATTAAAACCCCAAAACAGGTTAGGGTTAGGGTTTCTTACCTAGAAACGATGTTGGAATCATCGGGAAAATGATTAGAATGGAGTGGTTAAGCTTATAGAGCGGCAGGATTAGGTGGCAGGGAGATGCTCCTACAACTCTCACACTTTCTCTCTTTCACCTAGGGTTTTTCTCAAATTCGTATGGCTGAATGAGAGAGGGTTTAAAGGTCCTTATATAGCCTAAAACTTCACCGAAATAGACTTCAGGTCAAGGTATACTTAGGTTATATCCAAAGTGGGTCAGTTCCAGCTCAACGGAGGACTTCTGGCGGCCCCTCTTGAGCCGAAGGTCTGACTTAAGCTCACCAACCTTGGATCTAGGTGGAGTTAAGTTTTCGTTCCAGTCAAATTCTCAGATCACGCTTGGCGGACTAGTTTCAGTTCAACGATCACTGAATCTTGATCGGGGATTTCAAGTACGCTGCCATGTATATGAAATTTTTCCTGATCCGATGGTGTATTTGGGTCAGATTCTGACGGTCTGATTTCTTATAATAAGCCCGTAAGTCACAAGTCTCAGATTACTTAAATGAGACCCGATTTCTAAAGAAATCTACATTTTCTCATACTCTTCACTCCAGACTCAAGTGAATAGCCGTGGGACACTATTTGGATTTGATTTCCGAGATGGTTGTCAAGCCCAACAAGGTGGTCCTAACCGTTTAACTTTGCGTTAATCGGACTTCCGATGTGTGGTCTAGATATGATACGGAGTTTCGTGATACTCCCGAGAGCAGCCGGGTAATGAGATTGATTCGAGATTTTAGGGTAACTTAGCGTCGATGATTCTGCAAGTTTTAGATCTTGTAGATCGTATTTGAAGTGGTTCAAGCTAATTCTACTGAGTATTCAGTTTAATACTTAACTAAATTATGACTTAATTACGACAGAATATGGTCCTAGGGTAGTTCTACGTCCCTTTTTGGCATTTTTAGTTAGCATATTAATTTAATTATTTTTATAGTAGTTTATCATTAAGTTTACTTCATTTTCACCAAACTTCAATAGATTTCATGTTGTAGAAAAATTCTAAAAATTCTAGAAGTAACCATTGTCCAAATTAATAACTTTTGAATAGTTGTCACATAAACCTGAATTAAACTATATTAACATTTTTATTATATTTTTTACTTATTTTTATATAAAACTAGACTTATCAAGCTTCAATATGGCTTTTGAATCACCTAAATCGGAGTTTTAATGAGGAAAATATGACTTTTTAAAGTCGGGTAAAAAATTACAGAAAATGGGGCATCAAACGGGCCGCCCGGCCCACTGGACCGCGGTAGGCGCGGAGCCACCGCGGTTCGCTGGACTGTCTGGTGGTGGTTTCCTCCATGTGATTTTTGAAACAGGCGTATCTTATGAACCGGGATGAGTTATTCGACGTGCAATATATGATTTTGTGGTAGGAGAAGCTGATTTATCCAAATAACCTATTTATTTCTTGAGATTCCAAATGGTTAATGGTCAAAAATCTATTTTGTTTATTTATTTACTATTTATGATAAATTTTAATTTAAGTATTGTTCTTCCTCACCTAAACTTTAAGAGTTATGTCTAATATGAAAGTACTTAGAAAAATTTGGAGAATAAGGTGGTGAAATGTGAGATTTTGAAGGAAATGGGTTAAAAAAGGATTTTAGACTTTGAGATTGAGTTTTGAAAAATTAATAAGATGTTAGGATCGACCCATTGCCTAAGGATATCTAACTCCAGGGTGACAAAAATCTAGGGCATTACACGAACATAACTCTATCTCAATGCCAAGTGTCCGTGGTCACGATTTGAATTAGATCCAATCGATTTTGACACACTCGCAAACCTCACAAGTGTACTGCCTGATTGAATTCAAGTTGAATTCAAGACCAACATTCATTAATATAGGAAATAAATTGCCTGATGTCCAAATCACTATGTATATCCTCAGAGATCTATGATTTGATGAGTGAGATTTGATTAGGCTACATGTTGCTATTAGAGACATGTCTAGTCCAAGCATGTAGTCAACTGGAAAACTTTCAAACATGATTTGTGTGGGCCTATTTCTGACAGTGGCACATCACCTAATGAAATCCTGCCATGCTTTACCTGACAATCCCCTCCATCATTATTAAGGTATGAACCCAGCGCATTCCCACCACCAAGCACAGGAAAATTGGACCAAGCATCAACATTGGAGAAATGAAGACTTACAAAAAGAAAATGCTTAAACTGGTAAAAAAAGTTCAACGATTTGCATGCGTTGGAATCGATGGTCCACCAATACAATGACAGTTTTACTTGCTGCCAATCCATAGTCTTTTGCTAAAGTATATAAGTATCCATCATCGGGCCCACCTCTCAGCCGTTTTCAAGTGCTCGTGCAAATCTGATAAGTATGATTTCCAAACCCATTTTGAATTCTAAGCCGTATGATGTGGAGATGCTTGTCTAAGCCATTCATTCATTGATCAGGGCAAGTCACGCCCATAATCTGGCCCACCAGATCAAGATCATAGCCATGGAAATTGGCCCCCACTCGCCCACCATTTATGATTATAACTATGGAAGATCATAGCCATAGAAGGCAGGCCCCTTCGTCTAATGGGCCACATTATGGACCGGACTTGCCCTGCCTTTTATTGACCATAGGAGGTAGTTGGTGCTATGTGGACCCCACCATGATGTATGTGTTTTAACCACGCCGTTCATCTATTTTGAAAGATAATTTTAAGGCTTGATCCAAAAAATGAAATAGATCTAAATCTCAAGTGGACCACACAATGGGGAAACAATAGTAATTGAATGCCCACAATTAAAAACGGCTCACTGCAATATATATTTGACATCTAACCTATTGATTAGGTCATATTGACTTGGATAGAGGGAAAACATATATGTTAGCTTGATCTAAAACTTTTGTTGCCCTTGAGAAGTTTTTAATGGTGGGAGTACAGTTAACACTGTGCTGTCAACTGGAGATTTGGATCAACCTCATTTTTGGGCTTATAACATAAAATGATATGGAAGATGAATGGCATGATGAAACACATACATCATGGTGGGGCCAACGTAGCAATGACCAGTAGCCATTAGCCATAGGCTAGTGGCAGGGTCAGTAGCCAATCCATGAATCGATGAAGGCTATCCATTCTATGATCATAAAAAGAACGCGGGCAAGTCCCATCTTAATCTTGTGGGCCACGTTTTGGATGGGACTTGTCTCACCTTTTTTATGATCAAGCATATATGCCTTGCTGTCCCGGTGCGCATCCCATGGTGAACATCTATGGTCCTTGACCGAGGATATGCAGACTGTAAACTAGTTTGTCAGTTACACGGGGCCATGGTTCAGTGATCCAGACCGTTGGTTAGTTGGGTCGTACCATGGATTACAGATGAGAAGATCCTATTCATCATTTATGGTCCTGTTTTTCTGTCGAATGTTGATTGCCGTTGAATTTCTCTTCCACCTCGTGCACATTGGATTGACCTGTTGCAAGATCGCCGAGGCAGTTGGTCTATTCTGGCAACTGATTAACGGTCATAATCAGTGGATCATGGGCCCATTTCTACCAAATGTAAATCCTAGTGTACGGTGCTATCCTCAGTCCTCACTTGAGGGTCAAAATACTCTTGCAGAGTCTGACGCTTGATACGCGGGCACTACAAGATTATACACGTGAAGGACATTAACTCAAATTAAAAACCAACGTCCGTAAGTCACGGTCCCAAAATCAGAGCGGGGGAACAATCCTGACCTCTTATTCATGGACACTTTTTTATTGAAATAGGCCAAGTGGATATTTGTAAATCCAACTGTTGAGTAGGGGCCTGTTTGGCCGGGCGGATTGGAAGGGATTGAATGGTACTGGAGGGATTAGAAGTTAAATATCGGGATTGGCCGGGCGTACCAAACAGTCCGGGTGATCTGATCCCGGGATATAGCAATCCCATGCATCTTGCACCAATTCACCGACAACACCATCATTACCTTTAGGGCCTGTTTGATTTTCAGAGAAATGGGAAATGCAAAGGAAACGGTGATTATTACGATTTCCAGCGTTTGAAAATTCACAGGAGTTTGCGCCAGTAAAATTTGTTTCACGGATATAATTTTAATTTATTTACTGCAAGGTAATGCGTATGATATATCCATTCCGTCAGTCTGTTTTATTACAATATTTTGGAGCATGAGACAAAAAATGAAGCAGATCTAACACTCAAATGGCCCACGCCAAAAGAAACAGTGGCCCTACAAAGTTTTTAACGGTAAGTATTCGATTTTCTTTTTTGTATGACGTGGTCCACTTGAATATCGGATATGCCTCAATTTTTTACACATACGATGAATTCAAATGTAATAATGGATGAACGGTGTGGATAAGCGAAATACATCACAGTGGGACCCACAGATATTTTATAATATTCTTGATTTTTGTGTCAAAAAGTAAGCAGTCATTTCAGGATGGTATGAATTCACGGCGAAATAATCATCACTTTTTTTGGCGCGATTCACCGTATCACCGAAAATCAAACAGGCCCTTAAATCCCATCCCATCTACCTTAGTCTATTCAAATTTGCCTGGGTTGTGTTTGGTTAGAGGGATGGAAAAGTTTAATCCCGGGATTAGTTGGGCTTGCCAAACAAACTCGACACAGCAATCCCATGATATTGCACCAATCCTATCATTATCTCGAAATCCATGCCATCCACCCTAATACCATTCAATCCCTTCCCATCCACTCGGCCAAACACGCCCTAACTGTCCACTAATCCGATGGTTAGATAATCAAATTAAGTACAATCTTTAGTTCACTATGCATATAAACTAGGCGATATGATTTGGACAGTTTTATTTAAATTACTTGTAAGCCGAGTACGTAAGTTATAAGTGCATGCGTATCATGCATCACGCTCGGCCAGAGCATCGATGTTTTCTTTTCCTCGCAGGGCGAATGATCGTGGCATCTTGAGTGTGATGTAGACCATGGATCTGTTGGGCCCGCAGCATATCGATGACCCTCAGAATTCAGCAGGTCGGAAGATCCTGTGCATTAAAAATAGACAGTGTTCAGGATCTTCTAATCTCATCAATTATCCATCCATCGAGGGGATTATCAAACGAACGGTCTGGATCACCCAGAGATGGATCCACATTTAGTAAAAGTCAGAGACTGAGGATAGGATGTTGTACATATCCTCAGGCCGAGGATCAGAAAATCCCATATGAGGTGAAGAGGTCCGAATTCACTGGTCGAAAGTCCCGAGCAACCAAAAATCTCAGAAATAAAAATCAGCTATTTTCTGTTGCAATCGGCGCTCGATCCGAGCTGGGTTTCTTCAATTGATAGAAGACAGAAAGGGATTGGGATTTTTCGATGGTCGGCATCTGACGCTATGAGGAAGAAACTCGATACCCGTTTCCCAGCCGTATGTTCTTCTTCTTCCTCTCTCTCTATATATGGTTTTTCCCATTTGAGTGATTGATTTGATTTGATTTTTTGTGGGTTTTTGGGTTCTTTTAATTTCTGATAGTTTTTCTTCGTCTGGGTGATTGTTTGAATCGTGGTTTCGGCTATCGTGATTTTGGTTTGGTTTTTGGGCTTTTTGTTAAAATTTATGATCTGGGTTTTGTTTTATTTGTTGTTTTTCAATTCAATTGAAACTGTATAAGATGTGATTTGGTGTTTGGATGCACTATCTATTGCAATAAGATCACAAACGTGAAGTTTTGGTCCTTGATTTTAGGTTTATAATGGTTTGCTTGTGGGATTAATTTGCTGCAAGTGTTTGTTATGTTTCTTTTCTTTTTCTAGGACATGTTTGTATCTGTGGGCTGATTTTCGAAGAAAATTTTGATTTCTTTGAAATGCGTTTTGATATAAATATGTAAAATTAGAAATGGGGTTTTGGAAGTTTCTCCCTTTTCGTGGAAAAGGTGAGGTTATTGCCACTTCTTTGACGTCATTTCTGTTAAAGTCCCAATGGTTTAGGGGTCGTTTGGATGCCTGTTACTTTTTAACTTGTAAACAAGTTACACTTGAAAGTGAGTTTAGGGTGTAACTTGTTTGCATATCTATTTGGCCATAAGTTGTAAAGTACTATAGGTAAAAGTTTTTGGTGTTTGGGTAACCTGTAACATGTTTACCAGTAAGAAAGTGCGTATTCACACCAAATAGAGCTCGGAGTGGTAAGTCGCTAAAAAATCTTCAAATCACAAATTCAAATGATACTCTAACAGAGTATGCTGGATGATATGCAAGCACTTAGAAATTAAGTAGTCAATTTAAACTAGCCAAATTATGGTTCCCAGTCTAGATATATTGTGATCGAGGTGTTCCATAACGGTAATGGTGGCCGTAATGGTCGCCGTAATGGCGACTGACATTAACATTATGATACGGGCCATAATGGTCGTAATGGCCCCAGTAGCGGCTGTTATGCCATTACAAATCGTTGATTCGTTGTGGATAATTTTTTCTGTAATGGTGTCTCGTAGTGTGTAACAGTTACCTCCGTTACCATTACGTAACGGCCGTTACATACCCATTTTAGCTTACCACGATCATTATCCAAAACAATGGTCTTATTTCCACAATCAAGTGTCCATTAATGTGTCCCACCATGTAGATGCCCTTGATGAGAAATTAGGCTCATTCACTAATTATTTGGGCTCACAGTTTACAAAGATTATGCTTACTTCAATATCTGACAATCGGATTGGTGGATATTTGTTGGATGGTTCAAAATGAAAAATATTTAGTGATCCTATTTCCAGAAACGAGTGTTCATGAATAAAAGATTAGGATTGTTCAACCAATCTGACCTTGGGATTGTTCAAAGTTACATGTATAATTTCTGAGTGCTTGTGGCCCGAGTATAATATAACTCCTCTTTTAAAGATGGGCTTGCCATCCGAACTGTTTCCTGTCGTGTGGCCAACCTAATCAAATCGGTCTGCCTTTTATGGGCCCTAAGAGGGCCTCACAAGATACATAATGAATGGATTGGATCTCTTGTGCATGTCAAGATGGGCAATGGCCTGACTTTTATGGGCCGTAAGATGGCATCACAAGATACATAATGCGTGGTTTGAATCTCCCGCGCACGTCAAGATGGGTGACAAATCAGAGTGCACGTGTATCAACCATCGCACTTTGCCTGAGTATCAAAAGGGGGAGCTTTGCAAAGTGCACAAATGTGTGCAATAAAGCTCATGAACACTCAACAGATGTGTGTGAGATCCAATTCATTCATTAGGTTGGTCATACCTTGTAAATGTTTTCCCAAAAAATAAATCAGGCCCACTCAACATGTGGGCCACAATATTGGAAACAGGTGGATGGGTTAGAAAACTTCAGCCACACATTTATCTTGCATATTGTAGCCCACTTGACAAATGGATCAACTTTATGATTGGCCTAGGGCATCAATATAATGGTGCTGTTCTAACAGAGGATTGAATCTTGGACCTATCATGCCACGCTAGCACATGTGGCATGTAAATGAGCTTCATTACACATGCATGTGTGCTTAGCATAGCTTGAAAAGGAGAGAGCCTTCTTCTTCACTTTCTTCTCTTCAAACACAGAAGATAGTAACAAGAGACGGATGCTCGCCGGCACCCCTCCGGTTGTTGGAAGTAAGGGAGACAGTGAAGAGCTTGTCAGAAAGTCAAAGAGAGAGAGAGAGAGAGAGAGAGAGAGAGAGAGAGAGAGAGAGAGAGAGAAGATGGTGAAACTCACTACAGGTAAGCGAAATCTTTCCTTTTTAAAATGTTTGTAAATGGGGCTTTTTTCTATAAGTCACAGCTTGTAACTCACTTACAACTTACAAGTGAAATTTCTCATCCAAACACTACCTCTTAGTGAGTTAGATGTAAACCCTTTACAACTAACACAACTTATGGGCATCCAAATAACCCCCTAAGGGCCTAGCTTGACGCGTTCCATCAGTTTGAGGGCTTTCGTCGTATTGTTTGGGTACCTAACACTTGGTATGGGGTCAATGGAGACCATGTCTTCATCCATGAGGATCCGAAGTGCTTGGATCAATTGAAAGTCCGATTCTATCTAAACTATTCATTTTCAAATGATATCCATAGAGTAAATGCCTAAACCAAAATATGTCATTGCTATGGAGCTTGTACTATTATAGGAGGGATGTTCAGTACCGACTCTAATAGTAGCATTTGGGGAGTCAATATTAGAGCCAACACTACTTTTCGTGGTTGAGTCCTAGAGGAGGGGGAGGGGGGAGCTGTGGAAAGGATAATCTGGACCAGAGTGAAAGTTGCCACAAGGTGGAAAAGGCTATAAGGACAGAGTAAGGGCTGATAAGGACAAAGTAAGGGGTTATTATAAGGTGGAAGGGGCAACTTGGACTAGAGTGGAAGCCGCCTCAAGGTGGAAAGGTTTACTTGGAAGGCTAGAGCGAGAGTTGCCGCAAGGTGGAAATTGTTACCTAGACATATTCTACAGTGAGTGGTGCAATGCATGTTGGATGCAGAGCATGGTGGTCTATTACGGTCTGCAGTGGTTTAAGGGCTTAGTTTGACACATTCCATTAGTCCTAAGGCTTTTATATATATGTTAGCTACCTAACATAATTTAAAAAAATGACAATCAAAAGTAGCACTTCTACTTACACCTAGTGTGTTTGATTTTGTATTTCCCTAATTATTAATGAGTGGCCAAAACTTGGAACCATAGTTCCATTTGAGCTTTGAGATGGATTGATGAATGAATAATGATAAGCCGTTAGGGGAGGTATGGGAAGCGGTTATTGAGAACCATTGGTAAGCCATATGATAAGCTGAAATCATTGAGGTGTTCCATTATGAGAATTGAAATAATACACTTCTTGTACAATTTCAATTCCTAGAATGGGAAATTGGTGTGATAAAAACCAATTAAGTGTGCATATATTGATTCACAAAAAAGCTCACTGATTTGTAAGGGGCAACCAAATATTTTATTAGAGGGAAGATAAAAGGCAAACACAAAGCGGATGATGAGATATTATACCATCAATACAATGAAGAAGAAGCCTCCCGAGAACCCCATAACACATCGATAAGCTCGTTAGCAACATCCTTCTGCATTCTAGCTCAAGCTTTCACCGAAGTCACGTCTGACAAACATGACTTATCTTTAAATCTCATTCTATTACGTTCAAGCTAAGCTGTCCGTAGAATAGCCAAGAGAATAAACCTCGATAAGGAAGTCCTCTTTTTGCCTTCTAGCTGCCATCCCAAGCTCGAAAGAGGTCTCCCCTCGAACCAGACATAACCCATTCAATGACGAAGAGCTTGAGGAAGTTCCACCAAATCTACGGGGCAAAACAACCGGGCATGAATAAATGGTGCATCGTGTTATGTAACGCCATGTCACTTTGATGCTCTTGTCAGCACATGTACGCAACTTCTTGTGTAAAACTCGTAACCCGTTACCCGATACTACCTGAATCGTACACTTTTCGGTACCTTCCGCGGGATGCCCAACATTTCTGGCAGAACCCGAATCTAGCGAGCAAGTATGCACCTAAATAAACAAAACTCTAAGAGCCTGAAACCTATGTCAACGCCACCGCGCCGTCGCTACAAATCCAACGGTACCCCTCGCGCGTTGAGGCGAGCACCTGAACCTGAGTTACTGCGTGAATAACGATTATAGTTCATGTGCCCAAGGAGCTCCAAAATCCTTAAATAGTATTACAAATTCCACATTTTTTTAGAAAATCCATGAGCCCATTAAGCCTCTTAATCAAGCTTTAGTGGTGTTATAATATAATAATAAGCTAGATTAATCCATCATTATTAGTTTTTAATAAAGGTATGTGATATTTTTCCATAAAGTCAAAGAATCTCCTTGATTTAAGGAGAGAGTGACACCTCATTTGTACTAGAAAATGGTTAATTTTTGATAAACCATACTTAAGGACCCTAAACAATGTATTAAGTTATGTAAAGATTACTTTATTTAGCCTAATAAAGAGGTATAGAGCAAAAGACAACTAAATCTCTTAAATTAAGGGGAGAATGCCAGCACAAGTTTTCTATATACCATTAAGGTCCCATAAGTGTACTTAATTAGCTCAAATCAAGGCTTAGATAAAGCTTAATAAAGATCATGCACCAAAAGTCAACTTTTTTTTTTTCCCCATAATTTAAGGTGGATCAAGTGTTTTGTCCCTCACTTTTCTAGAAAACGAATCTCATGTGTTATTAGGATGTCATTAGCATCATTAAGTTAAGGATTAGTGAGAACCGAGACCAATCACCCTTAAAATAAGGAGGTGATTCCACATACCCCTTAATCTAGAAACTCCTTTCCTAATCACCTCCACCTCTATAAATAAGTATTCTCTAACCCAAATTTAGGCACACCCCAAACCCAGCCTCCTCCTGCACGGTCGATCTATGATGGTTGGACTTGGCTCATGACGCGTCGAACTCCGAGTTTGGCACCCGACGCCCACACACCAAGTCCTAAGCTCGGCGCTTGACTATAAATTTTAGGGACAATTTTTTTTTTTTTTGGCTAATAGATATCAGGCATACAGATTGACATTTCCAACACAAGCAAAATAATCAGCTTTCACTATAAAATATATTTACAATACAATTGTTTCACAACGGTACACATCCATCAAAATGAATCGGAAGCATAGTGTCCAAAAATAACGTGATAGGCATCATCTGTTACTCCTGCTTTTGGTATTGTCCTGAAAACAATTATAAAGGAAGGCTTGAGCTTCCCAGTGAGTACACGTGTGTGTGGTGTGTCTTACATGCAAGCAAGGTAAATATGCCATGAAGAAATCATGTATGGTGGAATACATGTAATATGTAAGGTATGATGCCAATACCCATGTAATGCAATATAATGCATATGCATCAGGATCATGATATGAATCAATGCTCCAACGCCACTATGTCATGCTATCACATACCTGTTACCACAGGCATAACAACATCAAACAAGTCCATAGCCATATTATCAACATCGTATTATGCCCTATCATGGCAACTTTATAATCTCGAAAAACACCGTGGTTGACACCAATGCACACTAGGTACCAGTAATCGACCTCGCATACCCCCCCTGCGGTGGACTTCCACCCGCCACGCCAGTAGCGGACCTCATTTGCGCTTCTCTTTGCCGGTGGGTCAAACCGGTTCTTGTTTGCACCTCAGCCCTTAAGTAGGTTGGACCCACCTCTTCTCAACTCGACCTTGTCAATGGGAGTCAAATCCATGACCCATGTATCCACTCGGTCCGACGGTGAGGCATCCCTAGCTAGCATCGGGGTCTAGGGACTTTCAACCCAAGGGACACATCATCCCCTACTATTTCTACATTTCCGGTGTCCCGTCCCTTTTAGGGATAATCCATGTCATCATCATAGATCTACATTTCATTACCAAGGTCCATTTCATGTTATATGGCACAACTGTAGTATTACCATCATCAAGTATATCATGATCATGCATGAATTCAAGCAATCAAGCTAAGGCATACGTTCAAGTGTATGTAGTATGCATGAAATTACATGGGTCTAGAGTTTACATAGCCCTTAAGATAGAAAATTCATATACGATCATTGTGTGCCACCATCGACTGTATCAATCCACGGTCATGTGACCCAACTACAAAGGACATCTTATGCATGGATGGATGCACTTGGTACACACGCACGTACTATCATTCCATGATGCATGAGTATGATCAACACCAACATGTACAAGGCATCATATCGCCTACCTCTACTAATCCATAATCATCAACACATCACCATCTTCATACTATCGCAATCAAACACGCTATTTGCATTCACAATCACATCTCATTCATCACAAGATAGATATCCCATTAGCGGCTTCGGCCTGACACAATTTCCACTATTGGGCCCAAAAGGCTTTATTCTAGGTGGGCTTTTATGGCCAATGGGCTTGCCACTCTAATGCCTAAGTGGGCTCATTAGTGGAGTCTATAAATTACCCGAATCTTCAATTAAGTGGGCTCGACATTCAGCCTAATACCTATCTCAAGTTGGGTCTCGGGCAAATTGAATTTGTTTCATGTTTTGGGTCCACTAGGCTTTGGATCCATCTCATTATCGGGCTTGAGCCCCTTTCATGGGCTGATAATGTAGATGGTCATCATGTACGTATATTAAAGTGTCCCTACATGATAGGCGGTGTTGATAAAACTCATATAATCTGATGGGCTCCACTTCCAAGTGGGTTGCCAATAAATCGGATGGTAAACAACCATCACAGTTGGTCTACCACGGTTTGGATGGAATGGGTAACACTCATACATTACAGCAGGCCCTAAGATGAACAACGTAGATTTACAATGGATATATCAAAGTAGGTCGCAATAGGACGGTGTAGGTCTAACGCATACAATGCGGTGGGTCCCACTTCCAAGTAGCCCCTCCAACAAATTAGTTTACACATAAATCTTATGGTGGGTCCGCAACAAGTGGACGGTATAGGTAATTCACATACATCAAGGTGGTTCAAGGATGAACAACGTAGATGTACGAGGCAAACGTCAAGGTGGAGTCTACAGTGGGTTCCATGATTGAAACCGATCGGTTGGTTGAATGGTGTGGATACACACATTGTGGTGAAGTCTGAATGGACAACGTGGATATAATTACATACATCATGGTAGGGTTTACAATGGGCCCTAGTGAAGCTTTAATAATGGCCATTCAATCCGAACCGTTTTCTGTCATGTGGTTCACCCGAGATTTGGATATGTTTCAATTTCTGGTGGGTGGCTCACTTGATGGATGGAGTGGATAGGACCTATACACTACGGTGGTTGGCCAAGGGCCCTACCAGATGGATGGCATGGATAAATACATCACAGTGGGCCCGTAGGAAGTTCTCAATTGTAAGTGTTCAATCTCCATTGCTTAGGGTGGCGTGGCCCACCTAAGATTTGGATTGGCTTCTTACTTTGAGCACAACCCTAAAATTATTTGGTAAACCGGATGAACGGTGTGGATTTGTACATACATCATGTGGAGGTCCAAAGTGGGTTCCAAAGGACAAACAACCAATGGTAAGAAAAAATGTTTTGAACGTTCTCTCTCTCTCTCTCTCTCTCTCTCTTCTTTTCTTCTATTATTATTATTATTATTATTTTATATCATGACTTTATTTGTACATACATGAGTTACCAATATACATTAAGTGGCCCCTAAGAAGTTTTCAATGGTAGATATTAAATCCTATTGTTTGGATAGTATGGCCCACTTAAGTCATGGATCTGCCCTTTTTTTTTTGGGCTCTCATCACAAAATAATATAGCATAATGGATGGATGGTGTGGATGTAAGGCACTTACATCATGGTGGGAGCCAACAGTGGGCCCCACCTAACTTGAAAGCACCTGACAGCAGCGTCCCATGTTGCAGCTTCTTTTTTTATTTTTTAATGTTTTATTTTATTTCATTTCATTAAAATTTTCCATGCAGCAGGTCATTGGCTTAGTGGGCCTTAAGAAATTTTCAATGTCAAGTGTTCACTCTCCGCTCTCTCTAACCGCATGCATGGCCCACCTAGGTTTTGAATCTGCCTGATTTTTTTGAACATATGGCTTGAAATGGATGGACGGCTTGGATAAAATACATATATCATGGTGGCTCCCACAGTGGGCCCCACAATCCTAGCATCTATTTATGGGAGGAGCGTCCCTCTCTGGACGTCTAGCATCTAGGGATGTGACGTCTCTCTCTCTCTCTCTCTCTCTCTGCTTCTCTTTTCTTCTCTTTATTTATTTATTTATTTATTTATATGAGTTTGTAAGCACCCGTGTGTGAGAGCGGCTGGCCACCTTGGTGGGGTCCAGCAAGTTGATGGGTTAGATGATGTATAAACATCACGTTGGGTCTGTGAATTGGACATACTTGAATTTTGTGTGGTCCCTACGTACATGTTTATGTGACCCTGGTTAGATGGCTGATAAACATCATGGTGGCGCCCACTATCAGCGGGTCTCACCTGTAAGTTTGGTACAAGCTGATCTTTGTACTTCATTCATGTATGTATGTTCCTATGAAGGGTTGGATTGCTTTCAAGCTCATTGGTGGGGCCCACCATTAGTAGGGTCCCATATCATCATAATAAGGGAAAAAAAAAAAAATTAAGTGGAAGGGGGTGTACTCACCTTGGCCCAAGTGTTGGATGGCTTGGATCTCCATGGTCCACCACCATTCTCTCTCTCTCTCTCTTTCTCTCTCCCTCCCTCTCTTTCACTCTCTCTCTCTCTTAGCAAGGAGGGGCTAGAATTTGGGCACTAAGGTGCCTAAATTTGGGTTGGAGAATGCTTATTTATAGAGGTAGAGGTGATTAGGGAAGGAGTTTCTAGATTAAGGGGTATGTGGAATCACCTCCTTATTTTAAGGGTGATTGGTCTCACTAATCCTTAACTTAAGGGTGCTAATGACACTCTAATAACACATGAGATTCATTTTCTAGAAAAGTGAGAGACAAAACACTTGGTCCCCCGTAAATCATGGAAAAGAAAGTTGACTTTTGGTGCACGGTCTTTATTAAGCTTTATCTAAGCCTTGGTTTGAGCTAATTAAGTACATTTATGGGACCTTAATTATTCTTAGATTATGGCTGATGGTATCTAGAAAAGTTGTGTTGTCATTCTCCCCTTAATTTAAGGGATTTAGTTGACTTTTGCTCCATACCTCTTTATTAGGCCAAATAAAGTTATCTTTACATAATTTAATACATTGCTTAGGGTCCTTAAGTATGGTTAATCAAAACTTAACCATTTTCTAGAATAAATGAGGTGACACTCTCTCCTTAAATCAAGGAGATTCTTTGACTTTATGGAAAAATATCCCATACCTTTATTAAAAACTAATAATGATGGGTTAATATAGTTTATTGGTATATTATAATACCATTAAAGCTTGATTAAGAGGCTTAATGGGCTCGTGAATTTTCTAGAAAAATGTGGAATTTGTAAAACTATTTAAGGATTTTGGGGCTCCTTGCGCACAGGACCTATAATCGTTTTTCACGCGGTAACTTAGGTTCAGGTGCTCGCCTTGACTCGCGAGGTGTACCGTTGGATTCATAGCGATGGTGCGGTAGTGTTGGTGTAAGTTTCAGGCTCATAGAGTTTTGTTTATTCGGGTGCGTACTTGCTCACTCGGTTTGGGTTCTGCTAGAAATGTTGGGCATCCCGCGGAAGGTACCGAAAAGTGTACAATTCAGGTAGTATTGGGTTACTGGTTTTACACAGGAAGTCACGTACATGTGTTGGCAAGGGCACCGAAGTGATGGGGCATTACATATTAGCTTCCCCGAAGCATAATATGGATATGTTTGGGACAATCATCTTTCTATTCCTCAAGTGATCAATCATAAGGACTTTAGTTTTACCGACCAGCCATGCAAATACCAAGACCCCATCTGTAGCATATGTAGCATAGCTATGGTATCTTTTGGGTTTTAAGCTATAGATTTTAAGTATTTTCTGGATACTAAGAGGACTGCCAGCAAACCAGGCCCCATCTTCCGCTCTTATAAGCTTTCACCCTCATCCATAAAGCATCCTGCTCCTCCCAAATCTCCACAACCATTTACCTAAGATGGCCAAGTTCATAGACTAGAGACTTCCAATACCCAATTCAGATCTCCAACGAGCTAACCAAGTGAAACTTGTCCTTGTTCTCATCTTTTTGCCATAGAAAATTCCTTTGAATTCTTTCTAGTCTTGTAAGCTTTCATCCTCATCCATAAAGCATCCCGCTCCTCCCTAATCTCCACAGCCATTTGCCCAAGAGGGCCAAGTTCATAGACTGGAGACTTCCAATACCCAACCCTCCGTGCTCCTTTGGTTGCAGATCTCCAACCAGCTAACCAAGTGAAACTCGTCCTTTCTTTTTGCCATAGAAATTTCCTTTGAATTCTTTCTAGTCTTTCACAATGTTTTGGCTTGCCTTCGTAGCCATAGTGCTACATATCTCTCTCTCAAAAAAAGAAAAAAAAGAGGTATAGTGCTACATACACATAGCACATGCAAATAGCATAAGTTGTATGTAGCATATGCTATTTGTTATGTAGAGTTCACTCCACACAGTGTATCGTGTAGCATATGTAGCATAACTATGGTATCTTTTGGGTTTTAAGCTATAGATTTTAAGTATTTTCTGGATACTAAGAGGACTGCCAACAAACCAGGCCACATCTTCCGCTCTTATAAGCTTTCACCCTCATCCATAAAGCATCCTGCTCCTCCCAAATCTCCACAACCATTTACCCAAGATGGCCAAGTTCATAGACTGGAGACTTCCAATACCCAACCCTCCAGGCTCCTTTGGTTTCAGATCTCCAACCAGTTGCCAATCCTTGTTCTCATCTTTTTGCCATAGAAAATTCCTTTGAATTCTTTCTAGTCTTTCTCAGTGTTTTGGCTTGCGTTCGTAGCTATAGTGCTATGTTTCTCTCTCTCCAAAAAAAAAAAAAAAAAAAAGAAAAAGAAAAAAAAAGAAGGAAAAGAAATGAAAAGAAAAAGAAAAAGAAAAGAAGAAGCTATAGCGCTACGTACAAATAACACATGCAAATAGCATAAGTTGTATGTAGCATATGCTATTTGTTGTGTAGAGTTCACTATACACAGTGTATCTTGTAGCATAGCTATGGGTCTTTTGGGTTTTAAGCTATAGATTTTAAGTATTTTCTGTTGTTAGTTTGAAACCTATTAAAAAAAAAAATTGGTGGTGACTCATCTTCTTCACAGTGGGTACTAAAGTACAACTATCCAGACCATCCAAACTTTGGGCCCTGTTGTGGATGGAGCATGTCTCTAGGATCACACCTATATTCACATGTGGCACTAAAGTACAGCATGCCAAGTGTATGGCTAAAGAGTTAACAACCATTTAAAATGGTTTGAAAACATTTGAGTGTAAATTTTATAAAACAAAAGCTACTTGAAAGAGGGCTTTCGAAAACCCTACCAGTCGACTTCACGACACTTGGGCCCCAAAAAAATGACGTTTTGATTCTCTCCATGCAGACTACCATTTGATGAAATTAGAGGGGATCAATATTTCAAATAGCGCTCATAGCGTAAGCTACAAGGGTCGTAGTGTACGCTACAATGCTTTTGTTTTTGTTTGTTAAAAATGGTGTAAAACTCACATTATAAAAAAAAACTTAAAATGTAAAGTTAAAACTAAATCTTTCTTTGTTTACTTTCACTTAAAATGGCGGTGATCCTTTGTTAAAGTTGGTGTGAAACTCACACGCTAAAAAACCTTTAAAACTAAACTTAAAAGAGAAGGGGTTTCAAAAGAGGGTTTTCAAAAACCCCTCTTTGTATAAATGACATCTGAATTGTACGTGGTACTCTTCACCTATGGAATTTTTATTTCTTTACCTATTTGTGAGATGTCACTTGTGGTTTCAAGTAGACATTATTAATTAAAGTGTTTTTTTTAGAAAGTTGTTGATGTGATAATTATTTGATTTGGTTTATGACTTTATATATGTGGATTGACTTTTGATAAATGATAATTAATAACTTATTTGAACATGTGCTTATACTTGAAAAAATGAATGATCTTTTAGGCATTTTCATATTTTTTGTTTTTTCCCCCTTACTATTTATCATGTTTTCCCTATTTTTAAATTAAAAAATAGAAGTATCGCGTAGCTTATGCTACATACTAAGCTATTTGCGCTACACGCTAGAGAGGGCTAAATGCTACGCAACACGCTACTGCTATTTAAAACATTGGAGAGGATTGATTGATGCTAGAAGAAGATCCTTTGTCTCAATTTTCGCCTGCATTGGAGCCTAAACAAAGGAGAATTCAAGATTCTCCCATTTCACATCTGTATGGTTGTGGAGCTTAAGATTTGGATTATTTTTTTTTTTTGTCGATTTAAAGCTAAGTAGAGGCAAGCTCTTACTCTTAATCTCAACTAAGAGTTTTATTTTATTTTGATTGATATCATGATTGATTACGGCTGGTTTTTTTTTTTTTTTTTTTTTGGGAAGCTGGTTCCCATGCAATGTTGTAGAATGAGCTTGTTCTGCATCCATTTGTTTGTTGTGGCCTACTGTGGTGCGTGTATGGCATGGCATTCAACTCATCCGGTTCATCATGTGGGCCACCACACTATAGTGGTGGTTTTTGGATTGTTGCGTACTATTTTCTATTGTTTGGCCCACATGATGATTGGATATGGCTGATTTCTCTATGATGGTTGTTCATTAGTTTCTATTTTATGGCTTTGTATCCAACCCGTCCATTACAGCATGGTTGATACAACCATCGTGTGTGCCACCACGCTATAGTGGAGGGTGACTGTCCATTGTTTTCTATGGTGTTGCCCACTTGATGATTTGATAGACCTAATTTTTGCAACATCCCATCATCCTGGGTCACTTGAAGTACATTTTTTCTAGGCCTTTTTGCTATATTTATATTTATTTTTACCATTTACTATATTTTTTTCCTATTGTTTTCATTTAAAAATAGAAAAATCGTGTAGCACAATGCTACATGCTATGGAGGGGTGAATGCTACGCTATGCGCTAGATGTTATTTAAAACACTGGTCTTTGGATAACATTGGCAAGATAGTGCATACAATATATAGTGACATTCTAGATAAAGTTGATTTCATCAGGGTAATGTGACCCCTAGAAGATTACTACCAACTTCTCCATCTTGAAAGCTTCAGATCCATCCTCTCCACCACCACATCCCAAAAGTCTTTCGCTAGCTTACCGATACATAATGGGAGACCAAGATAGATCGATGGAAGACTACCAGGCTTACAAATTTTTTTTTTTTTGAAAGATGACGAAATTGTATTAAGAAACCAAAAGGTTACAGCGAGAAGAGTAGAGAGTCTGCTGAGAGAGCAGACGCAACTAGACTCCTAAAAAAAGAAAATCACGGTCCTTCAAGGAATCATCATTACGAGCCCATTCGATCAATAACCGCTTAGCCTTGGACGAAACGGCCTCTGAGGAGTTGGAAGAATCCCTGAAACATTTGCCATTTCTTTCTTCCCAAACCGACCACCAAATTGCAGGCTTACAATTGAAGGTTCAAATGAAAGAGGACATTGCCCTCTTCACACATATGGACCCCAGTAGTTTACTTTTTTGGATATTAATTTTCCGCCCCACAACCTCAAAGCACTTGAGGACCTTGTAGAGATTATATACTTGATCCGCCTCACAGAAAAGGAGAGTGTCATAGGCAAACTGAAGATGCAAAATTTGAAAGTTAGCATGCTCCACCTCAAAGCCATTAATTAGGCCTTGGCTTCTAGCTTGGTCCAACATCCTACTGAGAGCCTCAAACACAATGATGAAAAGATTGGCGAAAATGGGATCCTCTTGCTCCAACCCACAATTTCTTTTAAAGAAACTTTTTGAGGAACCATTTACTTATTCTCTAATTCAATTCCTCCACTTGATGCAAAACCTGAGAATTGGGTCAAATTCATGAATTCTCTAAGTCAAGTCTTCCTCTTGATACAAAACCCGACTGATCATGTAGCAAACATACTCCTAATCTACAGTCTCCAAATCCAATTTGCATATGGCAGCAACCTTTCAAAACATATGCTTGGAATTGATGCATTCATGGACAATAAGGCCCCGTCTAAAATCTGCGTACCGTACATTAAAACCCCTTGTGCTTCGAGATTGTGAAAAAGAAGAAAGAAAAGAAGAGGAGAAAGAGAGAATGTGTGGAGTAGAAAGGGGATTAGAGGATGAAAGTCTCTAGAAACAGAAGATCTCCCAAGGGATGGCATGAACTTCTAAGTCTAAAGTGTTCAATCTATTACGAATTGCCAAACAAGCCAAGCAGTAGCAAAAGGGTTCATACGGGCAGAGGAGGTGATCAATGATGATCCTATCTTGGAATGTTAGGGCCTGGGTTGCAAGCTGAAAAGGGCCCAGGTGTGGAAGGTATGCAGGAAATCGAAAGCTGAAATTATAGCTCTGCATGAATCTAAGTTTCAAGAGGTTGACAAAGGTATTGTGACTTTAGTTTGGGGAATTCAGAATGTTGATTGGGTATCACTAATGAGTCGGGATCTGTGGGAGGCATTATTATCACTTGGAACGCAGATTTCTGGAAGATGGAAGATAGTTACGTCAGTTCCTTAACAGATTGCGAGTCAGGCTTTTCTTGGATTTTTATGGCAGTTTATGGTCCATTGTCTGCAGATTTGCGCAATCAGTTATGGATCTTGTGGTTTGACCTCTCAGCTGTTAAGAAAAAATGAGATCTCCCTTGGTGCATTGGAGGCGACTTCAATGTAGTTCAGTTTTCTTAAGAAAAATCTAACGGCGATCGAGTTCCCAGAAGTAAGCAGATTTTTTTTAGACTAGATCATTGAGCATGCCTTGGTTAATCTTCCTTTTAAGGGGGTGTGTACTAGAGCTTGGCATCGGACCGAGTTGGATCGGATTGGGTCCAACTCGACTCGGTCCGAAATTTACATGGCCTGACCCGAACTTGATCCGATCCGGGACCGAGTCCGGGTCATCTGACTCAATCCAATCCGGATTACTATTGTTACTATTGGCCTGATCTGATCCGAGTCCGACTTGGTCAGGGAAACTGAGTCGGATTGGATTGGGTACGGTTCGGATCGGTCCTGATTTTATTTTTTATTATTTGAAAATTTTTAAATAAAAATGGTGGGCCACTGCTCCAAAATAGTCCAAAATACAGGCTAAAATTAAAAAAAATATAAAAATAAAAATGAAACCTATGTACCTACCTGATGAATGGAGATGATGAGTGGGCCGGGCTACTGAGTGGCCGGATCAAGATGGCCGGGTGCGGCGCTCGTTCGGGTAGAGACAGATGAAAGTAGCCGAACCGAGATGGCTGCTCGTTCGGATAGAGAAAGAGAGGGAGAGATTTGAGGGAGGGATTTTAGGGATTTTGGGTTCGGCTGTTCGGGTGAGGGTGCGGGTGCGGGTGCTGCTGGGTAGGGTAAAAAGTAAAAGAGATAAAATAAAACTATATATATACTTAGGGTAAAAAGAGTAAAAATATTTAAAAAATATATGTACTTGATAATAGATTCGGATCAGGTTGGATTGGATTGGATCAGATCGGTCCGGATTGATCACGATCCGAACTTGATCCGATGAACGATTCGATTTGATTGATCCTACTCGAACCACACCGATCCAGGCCTTCGGTTCGGTTCGAATCGGGTTGGATCCACCGAATCGGGTCGGTTTCTACCCAGCTCTAGTGTGGACCAACAATCAAGAGAATGCTATTCTTTCGCGCCTTGACATATGTATTGTTTCGTAGGAATCAATTGAAAAATTTCCGCCAGTTAATTAGCGGGGTTTGCCAAGACCTATCTTGGATCATAGGCTGATTCTTCTAGAGGTGCCAAATGATAATTGGGGAGTGAGGCCTTTTGGATTTGAGACGGCATGGTTTGAAATAGAAGGTTTTCTGGAGTTTGTCTCGAACCGGTGGTCCTCTTTTGTAGTCAATGGTTTTGCGGGATTTAGGCTTAGCCAAAAGCTTAAAACGTTGAAGGAAAAACTCAACTCTGGAAAAAAGAAGTGCTTGGGGCAAGGGAAGCTGAATTTGAAGTTATCTTGGGCAAAATTCACGAGCTTGATATTAAAGAAGAGTTAGGCCAGTTATCGGAAGAAGAAAGAGAAGAAAGAACAAGTTTATCTTCTAAATACAATTCCTTTACCAAAAGGGGAAGAGATTAAATGGTGTCAGCGATCTAGAGCATTGTGGTTGAATTGTGGAGACAAGAATACAAAGTTTTTTCATAGTCTATTAAGTGCTAGGGCTCAGGTTCGGGTTAACAAGATCAGCAATTTGGTGATTGACGGAGCTAGAACTACGGAAAAAAGGAAAATTTGCAACGCAATTGTCTCCTTTTACAAAAATTTGCTATCTTCTGACCTTTGGAGAAGGCGAAGAATAGATATCCTTGAATTCCCGTGTTTATCTAGTGAGGATGCCAACTCTCTTGAGAAATAGATTTCCGAAGACGAGGCCCTAGACTTGATGTGTGGAGAAAATGCCCCTGATCCTGATGGCTTTCCAATGCTTTTCTTTCAAAGGATGTGGTTGACAGTTCGCTCCAATGTGTTGGACTTCATTTCAGAATTTTTCGATCAAGGGCATCTTTCCAAAGAGCTTGGTGCAACCTTCTTTGCTCTTACCCCTAAGATCGAAGGTGTAGAGATGCTAAAAGATTTTAGGTCAATCAATCTTATAGGGGGTTCATACAAGTTGCTTGCTAAGATCCTTTCCTTAAGATTTAGAAAGGTTCTCTCTAAGGTGATTTCAGAAAACCAAGGGGCTTTTATTGCGGAAAGGTAGATTCTTGATATTGCCCTTATAGCCCATGAATGCATTGATTCTAGGCATAAGCAAAGAAAAAGTGTGGTTGTGTGCAAACTTGGCATCGAAAAGGCATATGATCATGTAGATTGGAGATTCTTGGATTATATGCTCGAAAGATTGGGATGCGGTGTTAATTGGAGAGCTTGGATACATGCATATGTTCAATCTCCTTCTTTCTCTATTTTAATTAATGGCTCGCCAAATGGGTTCTTTAAAGCTTCTCGTGGCTTTAGATAGGGTGACCCTTTATCCCCTCATTGATTTGTGGTGATCAAGGTAGCCTTCAGTAAGATGCTTCACAGGGTTGAGGAAATAGGCTTGATATTCAGGTTTCAAGTTGTGGGATCAGGAGTGCAAGTTAGTCATCTGCAGTACGCAGATGACGCAATTCTTTTTTGTGATGTTGATTGAACATCAGTTGACAACCGTTAGAAGATTGTTTTATGCTTTGAAGTGGTCTTGGGTTTAAATGTCAATATATCAAAAAGCGAAATGTTGGGGATTCATGTCCAACAAGAAGATCTAGCGCAGTTGGCTAAAGATTTTAGATGCAAGAGCGGGTCTTTCCCATCCACATATCTCGGCCTACCCCTTTGTATAGGAAAGTTGGCGAAACATTCGTGGGATAAGGTGATCGAAAGGTTAGAGAGTAAGTTGTCTTCGTGGAAGCGTTGGTATTTGTCTTTGGGTGGTCGCTTACTTCTTATCAAGGTGGCATTGTCAAACATGCCTATTTACTTCATGTCTCTTTTTAGGTGTCCTAAATCAGTTCTGGAAAGGTTTGATAATATGAGAAAATACTTCCTTTGGAAAGGGTTAGCTGATAATAGAAAATTTCATCTTCTAAGTGGGAAGACGTTTGCTAGCCGATTAAGGAGGGAGGGGATGATATTAAAGATCTTAATCTTATGAATTTGGGTCTTCTAGGTAAATGGCTTTGGAGGTTTGGGACGGAAGTGGGCAAATTATGGAAAGAAATCCTTGTTACTAAATACAACACTCATGATGGAGACTGGACTACTAAATCTTCTTCGCTTTATTGCGCTTCCACTGTTTGGAAAGCTATCATGTCCATCGAATATTTATTTCGAGATTGTTACTCGATTTCTCTTGTTAAGGGGTAATTCCGTCTGGTTTTGGACAGGTGTGTGGTGTGGAGATTGTCCACTGCAAGACTTGATTCCAAGAGTAGCTAATCTTGCCTCAGATAAGTATATCCTTATTCATTGATGCTGTTCGTATTGCGATGGGAAAATCATCTGGTCTCCTTCTTGCCAAAGAAACCTTGCTCTAAAGGTGCATGGTGTAAAGTCATTGTCGTGTATTATTGCCACCTGATACTCGGAAGACTGTTGATACAACATCAAAAACCCATCCGTGATGAGAAGAAGAATAACTTATAAAATCATGAATGATGGAAGCTGATATACATTGAAAGTGATGGCTGAGGAGATCTGATTGTCCTTCAAATCTTCAGAAGAGGAAGGACAAGGAAGGTCAAGAAGCGAGGAAAGAGACAAAGGAAATGGTAGAGCCTGAGGAAGTACCATCTAGAAATTCTTAGGAAAAGGTTCCTAATGAAAGCGTCTGGCCCACAGTGGTGTTTATTTGTCATCCAAGTTGTTCATAAGATCACACAGAGATGGATGAAGGTAAAATACAAAAATGACATGGATCCAAAACTTTTGTCGCCCCTAATGATTTTTCAACGTTAGGCATGTTCAATTCACATTGTTTCCTGTGGTGTGGTCCATTTGAGCATTGGATATGCTTCATCTTTGGGATCAAGCCTTAAAATTATCTTGTAAAATGGATGGATGGATGGGGTGGATAAAATACATAAATCACAATGGGCCCCACACAGTTGACTTAGTGCGATAAGTGTACTGATTTATACGGTGCACACGTGTCACTTGTTTGTATCCGTGGATTGATGGGTCGATGTTCTATGGGGCCATCATAATGCTAAATATTTTATCAATGTCGTCCATTTGTTTCGATAGATAATTTTAAGGCATGAGTCCAAAATGAAACAGATCTGCATCTTAGGTTGACCACACTAAGGGAAACAGTGGTGATTAAATGCCCACCATTAAAAACTTCATAGGGTCATTGTAATGGTTTTTTTTGCCATCCAACCTCTTGATTAGGTCACATAGATCTTGATGAAGCGAAAACACGGTTTAGATTATGTTAGAATTTGCCACATGTACCATTTTCAAATGCTAGGTATCAAGTGTCATATGCAGCCAGAGTATCAAATACCTTACTTCTATGAAACAGAAACCAATTAGTTGTTACCAGGTAACAACTTATTGGGTGTTACCCTTACCGTGTGGGGCCCACCTTGATGAATGTTTTCCACATCCATGTTGCCCATCCGTTTTTTCAGCATATTCAAGGATCTTATCCAAAAACTTGAGCAAATCCAAATCTATGGTGGACCACACCATTGGAAAAAGTAGCGAATGACTATTAAAAGCTTTTTGTAGGCCACAAAAGTTTTGGATCAAGCTAATATTTGTATACTCCTTTCATCCAGTTCTGGTTGAGCTTATCAACGGGTTAGATGGCAAAAAAGCATTACAAATCTGCTTTACATTGGGCCTTGGGAAGTTTTTAATGGTTACCCTTCAATCATCACTCTTTGTATCAGGATGGTATTTGTTCCTACAATTCGTGTGATTGGTAATAATTGTACTGACGGTTTGGATGGCATATAAACATCATATGGTTAGCTACGGCCTACAGGAAGATTTCAATGCGTTGTTGTTCCCACTGTTTTGTTGGTATGGCCCACCACCAGAGTTTTGGATCTGCCTAACTTTTAGAACATTGTCCTATTGTGGCCTTTCAAAACAGATGGTAGGAGTGGATTTGTGACGTACATCTCTATCATGCAAAAACCACACTGATTGGATAATCAAATCCATCCTTGATTTGGCATCTTTGCTTTCATTTACTTTTACATGTCTTAATTACTGTATGCCAGCTGCATTTGTAATATATAAACTCATTTTGGTTGCTGTTAAAGTGATTTTTTATGGCATCGCATGCTTTTTGGGTCCCATTAAATGGAAACTTATTATTTAATGCATTCTTTTCGCAATTTTTTCATTCCTGGATATGTAAATATGTGTATTTAGGCATGTCCTGAAGTTTCACTGAAAAATTCCATCATTTTCTCCATGTTTCCCCCTTTTTCCCTGCATTTCCAGTTATCGGCGATATTATCGGCGATAACGATATTATATCTTTTTCTCTAGCCAGCAAAACTTGTAGCGATACCGACTACTCGAACACTGCAACCGATACATCTACCCTTGTATGTACAACAGTCTGAATGCATGGAAAAGTGACGAATGACCTGACGGTTAGATTGGCAGAGGAGATGAGCATCTGCTTTGTTAAAGTTGTGATGGACACACCCGTACCATCCAACAATGATAAAAACTCACTGTTCAAAAGTTTTGATGAGAAAGGCTATGCAACAAAGTCAAGAAGCCCATCAAGAGTGAGGATTAAGTCACAAGCAACCATCTGCCTTCCATGGCTAGCAACTCTAATGCCATAGGACAAATTGAAGTTGACACCCAGGATGTGGACATCAACAAAGAAGTGAAAAAAAGTGGCATTCCCTACTATGCTAACTGATGTAAGAAGTTCTTAGCAGACATGTCGGCCTCCACTGCAAGCTCCTACTAAAACCTATGAAGGAGCAAGATAAATGCGAATCCTTGAAATGTATTCTCTGATGATTGTCTCAAGGACAAGTTCTTATCAAAGCTGAAGGGAATGGATGCATCCAAGATCACACATGAACAATCAAAGGTTGCACCCATGCAGCACAAGCCTGCTGATTAGAGATCGGGCCTGTCCCCCAGTCCTTATCTAAGATCTGGCAGATCCAACTGTCCAAATCATAGATCTAGTTAATTCAACTATCTAGATTGTTGATACGGATCACATTAAGTGTCCAGATTGGTTGATCAAGGATCTGGACCAGAACAAGGGCATGCAGCATATCTGTTCCCGAATCAACATTCTGATTCGACTATGGGGTCCACAAGACCAATCAAATGGGTTTAAATGAACATTTGTGCATCCATGAATGGAGACTGGCTGTGGCCCACATGTCCATAAGCTTCTATGTCTAGTAGTCTAGGTCATGCATATGGTATGTAAAAGAACATTTTCTGAGATTTGGGGTCTTTAATATTTGTTTAGTTTAAATGTTCAAAAAAAGAAGAATAGTTTAGTTTCATTTCAGGTTTTGAAGTCCATATGTCAATCTCTTATTTGATTGTGCTATGTCATAGGTCTAAAATAGCAAAGATGCCAAATCGTTAGATCTATTTGCAACTAGGTCTACAAAAGGCTTTTAAAGTGAAAAAGGAAGTACTAAGGCGTTTTTGGATGCCAGAATCCATGCGGAAATGGAAATTGTTTTTCATTAACAAGACAGTTGAGCTGTTTGGATACGTGCATTCCATACCGTAATCATTACTCTTATCTGTTGTCAAACTTCTCTGGCACAAGGAACAAGGTGACAATTGTCTAATTCCACTAGCTACCCAAACAGTCACCCTAATTTTAGAATCCTGTTATCTACGATGGCCTTAGAAATTATCATTTGGTTATATCATTACATTATCTATGGAATCCGTGCATCCAAAAATGCCCTAAAAGTGATAATTTTCTTTCGAACATCCAAACACAGCCTCAATGTCAAACCCGGTATCAATACACATGCATAATTTATATTTTCTGTATCCCTTTTTTATTTTTATTATTTTCAGAGCTTATATAAATTGGGGAGTGAGCATTATTATTTGTTCTTTGTGACTGTTCTTCAACTACTGTCCGTCCAATCTTGAGTTTATAAGGGAGGTCTTCTCTAACTTTGATTGTGTGCTTCAGTGGTCTGCTCAACAATTTCCCGAGACCTAAGCCTAACGAGTTCCCATAGGATTTGTTAGAATGCAATCCAATTGGGTTTCATAGTAAAAAAGAAAGGAGGTTCTCGGGAGATATAGATATAGAAATATGCAACATGTTTTGGCACTTTTAATCTGTTCCGTGGATTGTTAATGAAACTGCTTCATTTGCTGACTATATCTAATCCAATATTTCTATGAAGCATGGGTTAAGGGGATCAGATAGTTTCTGGTTGGAATTTGTATAGATTTTCTCAACTCTATATTACTGATGGGCACTTTCCATGATTTACCCATTTCTGTTTGTACAATGGTTCAGGATGATGAATTATGTATTGTTATACAGTTTTAAAAAAAGAATTTTAGCATATATTTAAGGGACACGATCCAATGCAAAATTTGACCAAAAAAAAAAAAAAGAGGTGAAAAAAAGGAAAAATAAAGAAAGAAAGAGAAACAAAGGAAAGACGTGATTTAAGAAGTTTTGAAGGCAAATGAGTTTCGCCGCTAAGCTAATCTTTATTACTCTCTCTATGACTATATTTTGGGCCATACCATCTCCCAAGTTTGGGGAGATTTTCTTCTCCATTCTTACGAGCATTGTTCTAAGTATCGAAATATCAAAATATCATGATATTATCCGTATCTCTCGCTCGGTGATACCAATAAAATTGGTAGCGATATCGACAACATCAGTAGTATCAGAAATTCCAGGTATCGGCGATGTATAGCTAAGTATCGCCAATGTATCGATATTGCCAATATTTTGTACTGTGTAAATTTCGGGTGTCACTTGTATTGCCAATGCATCGATATAACTAATGTATCGCCAATATTTTCGACCGTGTAAATTCCAGGTGTCACTTGTATAGCCGGTTTATCAGTGATATTTCGATGACATCGCCAATGTATCAATATCGCCAAAAATCTGCTTATTAAAAAAGTTTCCATTTCAAATTTTTTTTATGGAAGCATGGTTGCATGCAATGTTCAATTTATTGACAATAGTATTGATAATATCACGATATTATCATTATCGCGACATGGGTGATATCGAGACCACAATCTTTCATTTCCTTTCTAGTCGTTGACGATTTCTTGACGAAATATCACGTGTTATTGATATTTTGAAATATCGATGGATAGATGGGATTGTTGGATGGATTGATGGGTTGATTGTACTGATTTCTTACAATAGCACATGCTTTTAGGCCCCCCCCATTGAATGGAAACTTATTACGTATGCATTATTTTTGCAATTTTTTGATTCCTAAATATGCAGATATGTGTATTTTAGCATCTCCTGAAGTTTCACTGAAAAATTTCACCATTTTCCCCATGTTCCCTAATGTTTCCCCGCATTTCTAGTTATCTACGATATCGATATTGTTTTTGTATCCCTGGCTAGTGAAACTTGTAGCGATACTGATACTTTGAGAACATTGCTTACAAGGGATTGAATACCTTTAATTTGAAATGTAATCTAATTTGTTGTACTTGACGATTAAAAAAAAATCTGTTCTTTCTAGCTGGTTGTTTCTGCCTTTGCATTCAAGGGTATTTTACTTCTCTTTGTTTTTGTCTCTCCTTAGGCGTGACTCGTGAGAGATGATCTCTTGTAATCCCTTATCCCTCTTTCGGTGCTAATAGATGTTGTTGACTTTCAAAAGGAAAAAGAAAAAGAAAGAAAATCCAATGCAAGTTGTGGACTGCAGTGAATCTGGTTGCATGTGGGCTCTTGGACAGGCCAGGTCAGGTCATCCATTGATTTAGACCATACTTTCGGTCCAGAGTCTAGACAAATCTTGCTTGGCAAAGATACAAAAATGACATCGATCGGGTGGTACTAGCCATCTAATCAGTTGCCTATAGAAAGAATGTTGAGCTTGATCTTGACAAAATAGTTCCATTAAAAAAAAAGGGTCTATTTAAACAAAATAGGTCCATTAAAAAAAAGGGTCCATTTTAACAAAATAGGTCCAATCTCTACTTTGAACCATCCATTTGGTGGCCTTGAATTCCTTGTGGTTATCGAGAATCATTTCAGTTGGGCAATGCTATCCATTTGATCTATGGCCAGGGTGTCCCATATCGGTTACGTATCGGCCGATATGTAACGGTAATGGTGGGGTCCGTTACGCGATACGGGGACGTAACGGGCGATGCCCCGATTTTGCTACTGTAACGGCTGTTACGGGCCCGTTACGGGCGAAACGGCCGTTGCTCACCCGTAACGGTTATTACGGGCCTTAACAAATAGGAAAAAAAATAAAAAGAAAAAACAAATACTTACCTTTTTTTTTCTTTCTTTTTTTCTTCTTATTCTTCTTATTCTTCTTCTTCTCGGGAAGCTGCGGCCGCGGTGGCTTGCCGCCGCCGCTTCTTCTTCTTCTTCTTCTTCTTCTTCTCTCTCTCTCTCTCTCTTCCTCTTTTTTCTCTTCTCTTCTTTCCCTCTTTTTTCTTTTCGGTTTCCCTCTCCCTTTTTTTTTTTCTTTCGGAGGTGTACTGCGCACTAGCTGGAGGTACGTGTCATGCTAAGACGAGCGTTGACAGTCCTCGAGCTTCGAGTTGTACGAACAGTTCAAAGGAGATCAAAGTTACGTGGGCTCCACAATGATGTATTTATTATATCTACACCGTTCATCTATTTTTAAATATCATTTTAGAGCATTAGCCAAAAAATGAATCGTATCCAAAGATCGTCTGGACCACACCAAAAATAGCAGCGAGATGATGATTTTCACCGTTAAAAAATTCGTAGGCCCACAATAACGTTTATTTTTCCATCCAATCTGTTTAAAAGGTTAAAAAGACATGAATGAAGAGGAAAAACAAATTTCATATTGATCCAAAAGTTCTGTGATCCCAAAAAGGGTTTCAATGGTAGACATTTAATCCTCACTGCTTTTTGCAGTGTGGTCCACTTGATAATTAGATCTGTATTATTTTTCGTGTCAAGCCTTAAGATGAGCTCGTCAAATGAATGGACGGTTTAGATATAACACATACCTCATGATCAGACCCACAGGACTTGCTTGTGTCAAATGAATGGACCGATATGCATTATATAGCACGTTGCACAATTTAATAAAATGTACACTTGCCACATGAGCCCCACCATGCTGTATGTATTTTATCCATGCCGTCCATCCATTTTTCCACATCATTTTAGGTTATGATTAAAAAAATTAGTAAGATCCAAATCTCAGGTGGACCACAGCATAGGAAACAGTGGTTATAGAATGCTCACCATTAAAAATTTCTTAGGGTCCACTGTAATGTTTATTTTCCATCTAACCTGTGAATAGAGTCACACTAACGTGGATGAAGGGAAAACACACATGTCAGCTTGATCTAAAACTTCTGTAGCCCCGATAAATTTTTAATGATAGTTGTTTAATTATTATTGTTTCTTATGGTGCGGTCCACCTGAGCTTTGGATCTGCCTCCTTTTTGGGCTCATGCCCTAAAATTATTTGGCAAAATGGATGGACGGTGTGGATATAACACGTTCATCACGAGTGGGGTCCAAAAAACTTTGACACTCGTGTGCTACACTTCACAATCTGAGTCCTACCTAATTCAGGCCCTTAAAAAATTGTACACGAGACATGTATTAACTTAAAATTTACCAATTAAATTATGGACTATAATTGCTAACTCAAAATGCCAAAATCAAATTGTTTGAATAGTTTTAATGGTTAATTTGTGGACGCTTATTTTTTAAAATAGGGCCTTTTGATTTTTTTTTTTCATGATTCACTATCCAATAAATGTCCACCAATTCACAAGTGGGGTAATGCCAATAAATTGCATGAATTTGAGGTTGATTTGGGGCATGGATTGGTCCTCCAAGTCAGCCCCAAATTGGCAATGTGATCTACGTGAATTTAATTTCATTTTTTAAAGGAACTATTGGGAGAAATGATATCAAATTGTCAAGTATATAAATTAGATATTTAGAAAATTAAATATATGAATTTTGTAGTCAAATTCAGGTTATCTGGTTCATAAATTCATCAGACAGTCCGATACAACTTCTCACCAAAGAGTGGACCGTTACACCACCATAAACATGTTCCAATTTATAAATGAATGTATATTTGGAATGCTTAGAATATTCCGGATTTAATCCATATTTTTTCATATTTTTTTGGCAAAAAAAAAATAAAATTGCGCTGTTACGGGCCGTTACGCCCCCGTATCTGTATCGGTTTCGGAAGGCACCGTTTTGCCAACCGATACCGATACGGGACACCTTGTCTGTGGCCTGGAAAATAAACGGTTATAATAAAAAAAGCCAAATTCAGATGGTTAAGATTTTCTCATTGGTTTATTTTTGTGTGATGGCCTGTAAATTGTGGGTTCAACCGAATGGATAATCCAGATCAATGAATGGACTCCATGTGTAGAAACGCAACTTAGTTGCATTGCATACTAGACTAGTGTGTCACTTTGTTGCAGTTATTCTTCTCTATGTTATGGCTGTTGTCCATTGATTATTCCAAGTTTTAGTCATGTTAACTAATACAATGTATTCATTTGGCAGTCTCGAATTAAAAAGATTATGCAAGCAGATGAGGATGTTGGGAAGATCGCTCTGGCTGTGCCGCTTTTAGTATGTGAGTGACTATGCACATTCTTATGATTGTACTAGCAATGAGAAGCCCTTTCAGTGAATATTTCTGAAGGACAAAGTATTGAGGAGGAACTATGGGGTGCCATGGTATTTAAAAACGGTCACGTTATGGCCATAACGGCTATTACTCAGTGGCAACGGTGGTGACCGTTATTCGATACAGGGCCATAATGTCCAATTTGAAAAGAAAAAGGCTTGTAACGGCTGTAATGGACTAATATGGGTCCGTAATGAGCTGACATGTGGCCGATAGTTTCTTCCTTCAAATTTTTTTCCGACAACCACTAGGCCCTAGCAGCCGTTACAGGGGGCGTGGCTCCTGTTATGGCCCGTATTGTTACGGCCACAAGGCTGGCCATGATTGCTATTGTTACTGTTATTGAATACCCTGTGGGGTACTGAGCGTCTGGAAATGTAGTAATGTACTGTTTTCTGATGCTCTGAATTTGACTCTCATGGGGCATTGTTTAGTGATCCAGACATCAACCTGATGGGCCCGAACACCTCTTAGATTGGAAGGTCCTGATCCTTCAACCTCTGGTCTTTTTCTTCATTAAATGTGGACTGTTATTGTATTTTTCTTAACTGTCCATTTGTAGTGTTTTGAATAAAAGGGCTGGGGCCTTCTAATTTGGGATATATTTGGAGCATCTCCAATCTATGATAGGGCCTGTTAGATCAATGGTATGGACGACTAGGGCCACATGTACAGAATTTGGAGGATCAGCTAACATACGGTTTTCTGAGGCTCAGCACTCCATACTTGGTAGAAAGAAAGAAAGAAAGAAAAAGGTCAGACCCCCTTAGTTTCTCCTTCGGTATTTGGGGTCCCTTTTTTATTGACTTTTTCTTTATGATGGCCTCGATCACTATTTTCCTTTCTTTTTTACCTTTCTGTGAAAAGCTCAGGTGCATGCAGGGTGCAGAGGCACTCTTAGGGTACTTTCTTTTGGACACTAGGACAGTGAAATCATCAATCTGGACTGTTCATTATTCTTGCCCATTTTTCAAAGGCCACCAGGAAAGCTCATATTGATCGAAGGATGCTAAGCTTCCAAAAATTAGCTTCTCTTTTATATATGTCAGGTTTCCAAGGCATTGATGGGATGGTTATCGTTGTTTGATCAAAAAGGTTCTTTGGAGACATGTCCATCAAATGGGTGTATTGATCATTGGACTTTCTTTGATCAAACCATTGAGTTCTTTATTTATTGATTGGATGGAGAAGTACCTGTAAACGATGTGAATTTTTTTTTTTTGGCCCATGGGAAGTGGGGTGAACCTAATGGACAGTTTAGATTGATTATTTATATGGGTAACCCACCAAGAGAGAGCATCACTGTGTCTTAGGTTGATTAAAATCCAGACCTTTGTTGTCCTCTCTCATTTTTAATTTCCTTGCTGTTGTAGGAAATCAGCCCCTTCAAATATTCGAGGCTGTCATATTACATGCAAATGTAGAACAATAAAGTATGGTATGTTTTACTCTCTCACTGGATTTTATTCTTGCAGCTAAAGCATTGGAATTGTTTCTGCAAGATCTCTGTGATCGGACATATGATATAACTCTCCAAAGAGGAGCAAAGACAATGAGCTCTTTACATTTGTAAGTGGGTATTTAATATCTAGAAATCTCCTTCCTGAGGCAAATTATGAACACATCATTAGTTTGAAAGCTTTGTCCCCATGCTGTCCTAATGGATTTTGGTATTTCTTTATTAAAAGCTCTTTTTAATTTTTAATTTTTTTAATAAATTTTCCATTAAAAAAAGGGAAAAAATTCTACTTTTATTCCTTTTGTCTATTTTATCTACCATTATTGTTATCTTAACAATGTGAATAAGTGAATTACAGTTTGTTAAAAGAAATCAGACAATCATCATCATATTCGACATCATCAGTCTTGTTGTAGCTATTTCGCCAATCATTCCTATATGAGGCCCTATCCTCTGTAAGTATATAAGCCTTCATATCCCTTCTCACAACCTCGATCTAAGTCTTTTTAGGTTATCCCCTCATCCTCATTTCAGGCCCTTCAAACCTAATCAGTGTTCCCTCCTATACTGGGTTCGTCTCTGGCAATTGTAGCACATGGAAAACCATCTTAATAGGTTCTCCATCATTTTTATTTCCTAGTAGGGTTACTAGTAGGCCATAGCCCTCAAGTCTACTACCCAAAATGCCAAAGTTATAATCCAGTGTATGAAATAACCTGCTAAAATATTCCCTTCTGTCTATGAGGGATCATACAATACATAATGTGCTGGTAAAGTGCTTTGTGAAGTACAGTACATAATGTACTGTCAAGCTAAGTGATCTCTTGGATACTGGTAAAGTTTCATCAATAGGTAAGTGCTTTGCTAGCAGTTATGCTACACGGTTATATGCTCAGCATATTATGTTGGACACGAGATAATGCCAATACTGGTACCCATACTTGTAGGATATATTTGTACGATGTGTTTTAATTGAATCTTCTTGTATGCAATTCATAATGTGAGAGACTCTTTTTTTTTTGTTACATTTTTCCTTTATTTGCTATATATCATATATCTTTAGAAAAGGTAAATAATTTATTAAAGAATAAAATAATGCAAGGATAAAAGAAGCTAGATGTTATGTGGACAGACGATGAGGGGTCATATGTCCATGAATAAAGCGGAACCCATCCTCCAGCTGCTCATGAACTGACTACTACAACAACCCTTAAAATCCTATCTCTCGCGCACAAGCAGTGATTCTTCCATGAGCCAACTTGAAGACTTCTTCCTTCAATTTTTTTTTTTTTTGCGTTTTTACTCGTTCTAGATTGATCAAATACTAGCTAGCTGCACCAATCTCCATAACTTAGATCTTCTCCACACTGGCTTGCTTTCCTTCCTCTGCTTCAAGAAATTATTCAATAGATCCTGACATTACCTAGTGAACTCCATAGAGCTTGGAGAAGTTACCCCCAATGCTTGCCTAAAACATGAACCCTCCATGTTTTCCGATCCAGATTGAGTTATCTAGATTATTGGTCATTTGTAATCCAGAATGCTATTTTTAGCAACCCAAAATTATGGTTATGGTTACGTTCTTACTATTGATTAAGTTAATGCAAATTATATATATATATATATATATATATATATATATATATATATATATATATATATATATATATATATATATGAGCAATGCTCACACACAACTAGTTGGACCGTCCAACCAGTTTGATTAATTAATGCTAATTAATGCTTAGAAAGAGAGACGGTTTTTTCTCGCCGGCTTTTAATAGGATCTTATTAAAAAGAGATCAAAAGTCATGGGACATACCATGGTGTTAACATGAAATTTTCTCTGATCATCATGTGTGTCACCTCATGTTAAACCTTGGGTCCAAAATTAGCCCCATCCATTATTCAAGTGGACCACATAATTGAAAATAGTGTAAAAAAAAAATCTCACCATTCAAAATGATTCCTTTGATGGGGCCTATTTGAATCACGTGTAAGCATGATATTTTGGTACCACACATGGCTTTTTATGTGGCCTCTAACGGCTGGAGTGGATAAATGTGGGCCCTATAAAAATTAAGGGTGGACGTTTTTGCATCAACTGTTCTATTTGTGTGGCCTACTTGAATCAAATATTGGCTTGATATTTTGACTCTTTACCTAGAAGGAGATTACAAATCTGATGGTCGGAGGGGATCTTATATATACATCACATGGTGAGCCTTATAAAAATCAATGTTAGCCTCCCTGTCCCACTGTTGACTCCGAGAAAAGGGCCTCCCTGCTCATCATTTCGGGAAAAGGGGCATTTGCCAAAAAAAAAAAAAAACCAACGAAAATAGGTGTGGCATGGTCCTCACACAATATGGTGCATCCTTCACTGTGGGATCACCTTAGTATATGTATTGTATATCCATGCCATTGGTCCATATCTTCAGGTCATGTTACAGCAAGATTTCAAAAAGTGAGAAGATAAATTTCTCAGGACTACCACACAATAAGAAATATTTGATATTGAACATTTATCATTAAAAACTTCCTAGGGCCCACTTTAGTGTTTATTTTCCACTTGAAATATTGATAAAGTTATGAAAACCTAGATCATGGGAAAGTGAAAAAATAAAAAAATAAAATTTTCTTGATCCAAAAATTGTGGTTTACAAAATGTTTCTAATGGTTAATCACCGTTGTTTCCTATGGTGTGGTCTATCTGATATTTATATCCATTTCATTTTTTGAATAGTGTTTTAAAATTAACTGAAAATATGGTTGGATGGGATGGATATATAATACATACATCAAAGTGAGCCCCACGGTAAGGGATGCACCATAATATGCTTGGACAGGGTTAAACCTAATCCACTCCATGAGGGGTTGGAAGTTCCAGCGTTGTAAAGATGGAGAGCGGATTGGCTAGTGACCCTGCCACTTGCCAATGGCTAGTGGTCGGTGCTCGGTGGGCCTCACCATGATGTATTTGTTTCATCCATGCTATTTATCTATTTATCTATATCATTTTATGGTATTATACCAAAAAAGAAGTATATTCCAATTTCAAGTGGAACACGTCACAGGAAACAGTGTTGATTGAACGTCCACCATTAAAAACTTCTTCGGGCCATAAAAGTCTTGGATCAAGCTGATCTTTGTTTTTTCCCTTCATTTAGGTCTGAATGACCTAATCAACAGATTGGATGTCAAATAAATAGGACAGTGGGCCTTATGAGGATTTTAATGGTGTGTATTCAATCACTACTGTTTTTCGTGTGGTGTGGTCCACCTGAGATTTATATTCCACTCATTTTTGGGATCAAGACCTGAATGATCTGTAAAAATGGATGGACGGCATGGATAGAACACATACTTCATGGTGGGGCTCATAGAGCACAGAGCACCGACCACTAGCCACCGGGCTAGTGGCAGCGACTATAGCCGTCCGCAAAAATAATTAAAGAAGGAGAGTAGTGCATTAAATGAGGAGAGAAATATGGAGAATGGGAGTTTCTAAATAAAGTGGGATGATTAAATAAGTTGTACATGTGTGATATATTGGAGCTATGCCCCACATGTATAAAACATCTAGTTCGTTCATTAGATTGGGTCCTATGTAAGCATATTAAAGATTTTTTTTTTTTTTTTTTTTTTTTTTTTTTTTTTTGTAATCAATAATATAATATTCATTTACAAAACAAGTGAGTTGCTAAAAATCTATTCCAACAATATAAATTCCACTTATATGTGTGGTTCTAATGATGATGATTATGTACTAATTTTAATGCATAAAATTTTATTGGTGGGCCCTATTTGATAAACGGACTGGATCTATGATATATAACTTACATTATACTAATGTAAGACGTAATGTCACATATCTTCATACGTAGTGCATTATATGCGTATAGAAAGGTGATTTCTTTGTCATTTAATGCAAGCTAGTTGGACCAACTTGAACGGTCCAACTAGTTGTGTGTGAGCATCTCTCTCTCTCTCTCTCTCTCTCTCTCTCTCTCTCTCTCCATATATATATATATGTTTCTTTGAAACATAAATTAAACTGTACATGTCATTGTACTAACATGAAACATGTGGGGTTAATTAATAAATAATAATAACATCCATCATTTCGCATATAAATTGCAACGAGTTCATATATAAAACTCAATTTCTAACTATGTATGTATTGGAGTGCTCACATGATCCTAACTCTAGTGTATCATGTATTGGAGGAAGTAGCTTAGTGCGTACCTATTCATATACGACATACCAAAGCAACCAGCTATCCAGGCAACTTTGGTTACTCTAGATAACTAGGGAACTCAACAGAACTTATAGTAAAAAGATGATCCACTGATTCCACATCTCGAAGAAAAAGGAACCACACAATAGACATCATTATCCTTTTGCTTCTCAAATGGTCGATGGTAAGAACCTTGTTTCTTCCGACCAGCCAACCCCATCACCCCAGGAGGATCATGGTGAAACCAAAGTGGGGCAGTATGGGTTCCCTTTTGTTTAACATCTTCCCCAATTAATAAGGCATAGGAGCAAAGTGAGATACCTTCGTTGCAGAACTTAGACCATCTTCATCTATCGGGCTAATTCACTAGAAGGAGGTTGCATTCGTTCAACTGCTCCATCAGATGAAGAAGCTCCTCAATTTTGTCATCCCAGAGTTTCATCTTATCTTCAGTTTCTGAATCACCTGATTACCAATGACATTATAACACTAGGATAACATAGCATCTGTATCCATCCTGTCTGGAACAAACAAGGAAATTCAGAACCGAAGGCACGATCGTGGCACCAAACATCCTCCAAAAGTTAATTCTTGCTCTCTCTTATATATATATATATATATATATATATATATATATATATATATATATAAAAATCTTTTGAGAGATAAATTCTACAAAAGTGAATTCTCACACCATTGCTGACAATATTATGAATGTAGGACTTCCCACTCTATGTCACCTTACACATGCCCAATCTGTATACTAAGATGATATTTTGAAGTAACTTTTTTCGACAAACTGTCCTTGTCACCTCCAAATATCCATAACCATTTTCCTAGAAGAGCAGTACTCATGGCCTCTATAGAGTTGAAGCCATCTCCCTGGTTCCCTCTCGGTTTGCATCCCTAACTTCATTCCATAAGATGAAGCTTACATTTATGATTATATCCTATGCATCTATGCTGTAAAAATTGTAAATATTATGGTTGCATCTGAAAAGATTTAAAAGGATGAAACCTTGTATAATAAAACTATACATTTTTAGATTAGGGAAAATTCTCTTAGTAAAAATCAGAAAACTAAATCTCTATCATGGTTGGAAAACTATTCAAGTCATGACTCACCTGAGTCGACCATTTAAAAAAAAAAAAATATTTTTTATTTTATTTTTCATTTCTTTTGAGCAAAATTAGCAAAAAGGTAGGAAGGATAACAAAAACGAAGCCTCACCCTGCAGAGAGAAAAAAAGGAAGGTTTGGCTCAGCCAAGTTTTGCCGAGTGATTTACATGACATAGTGAGTTTCCCAAGTAGACAGAATCTTTTATGAGTCACAACCTTGTTTGCAAAAAAACTGACACAACTGAGTCATATTTAAACATAGGGTGAAATGGATCTCAATCTCTAATTTTCTCTGCATGCTTGAGATTTGAAAACTTCTTAGCTCAGGGAATTGTTGGGGGTAGACTATTCTCTGATTAAATAGCAAGGAGCTTTGAAAAGCATTTATTGAATTCATGCATGTTGATGAGGAACTGATATCACTAACAATCTCTAATTTTCTCTGCATGCTTGAGATTTGAAAACTTCTTAGGTCAGGGAATTGTTGGGGGTAGACTATACTCTGATTAAATAGCAAGGAGCTTTGAAAAGCATTTATCGAATTCATGCATGTTGACGAGGAACTGGTATCAGTAACAAGCTCAAAGATCTGACGGGTAATACTGGGCCTGTCGGAAAGCATGATCATAAATGGGAGTTAAGGAGGAGGTGCTTAGTGGAGAAGATGATGCAGTGGGCTATGTGCTGGAGGTTCATCATTTAAGGGGTCTGATGGCAATGAGCCGATGACATGTAAGGAGATTTTGGACACCTTGGCAGTGGGTGAGACACGTGGAGGCGAAAGTGCACTTTTGAGAAACCGCGAGATGAGTGATAGATGTCTTTAGTATTTTATATGATACAGGTTGCTAGCGTGGTATATTTGTTACACCAAGCACTTGTCTGAAAAAGTTGTTCTAACAGAAAGGAGGACAAATACTTAAAAATTCAAACATCATCTAATCATGGGAGACGGGGATTTTTATTGCCAATTAATTGAGAGCCTTTCAAGAGTTAGTATGGATAAAAAGGTGGATAACAATAAAAAGAAATGTATCTAGGGGCAAGGAGGGTGATTGTGCAAACTCAAATGACTCTCTTGATGTTACCAAAAAACATGGAAGGCTATACAAGATCTAAAGATGGAAGATGTAGCAGTATGGATTGCTTCACTATTTTATTTATTTATTTATTTAAAATACTAGATTGATCTCTCTCAAAAAATAAAATAAAATCTAGATTGAATGAAGGAAAGGAGTCCATTGTTGGGAGGTTATTGAGAAAAGGGAGCTAGTTCATGATGCCATTGACGTACCTGGTAGATGTGTGTGTGTGTGTGTGTCAAGAATTTTAGAAACCTTCTCTTCAAGATAGTGTATGTCCAAACTTATCTGAAAGCAGTGACTGGCCATCTATGTTGATTTCATCAGAGTATGAGTCTTGCCAGCTAATTCTTGTTCCAAGGTGGATCCAAATCACCGTAGGAACAGAATGAGCAATTTCAACCTCTCTTAATTGCAAGGGAACTGTGGTTATCCTATGATGGCCATTTGAAGGACTTACATGATCTATTCTTTGATTTAGAAAAGAGAACTAAAACTCTAGGCAAACTTGGAATATGAAACTCCATAAAAACATAGAAGTGAGAAATCTCTTACGCAGTCAGTGAATTATGCTATATTGAAAGGAAAAGGGAGCTCTGAGGAAAGTGTCAACTCATTGAAGAAACAAAGCTAGGTGATCCAGTGCAGGTTGTATCATGGGGATGGGAGACATTGAAGAGAGGCTTGTCATCAAGGAATTGGTTGTAAGAAGAAAATTGATATTGCATTGAGAAGACCAAAGCCAAGCCAGTTTCATCAGATTGGGTTAATGATTATTGGGCAAGTTCAAAATCATGTTTGTCCTTACTGCGGGGAGCTCACGGAGAATCTGTTCTCATTGGTTGGAGATATCTTCGATCTCAGGAAGTGTAGCTAGATTGTCAATTCAATCAGACTGGTACCTGAGGATGTTTCCCAATGGATGCTAGGCAATGTGTATAGCCCAAATGATCCTCACTTTATCTCAGGAAGTGTGTAGCTTCAGTGATTTGCACAAGGTGGAATTTGTGGGATTTTAGTGTCATCTACTCATGTAGAGATTCCCTCGGCTTTTCTCACTCTCACTTGGGAATGTTCTATCAAGGGTTGCTTTTAAATTGTGGAGGGAAGATTGGTGTGGAATGTGGACTTCAAAAGAAACATGCTTGATGCAAAAATTATTATGTGGTAAGAGTTGCTTGATATTCTATAAAGAACTTGTCTGCTCCACAATGAGAACGACGAAATAATTTGGCCCCCCTCTCCGATGGGGACATTTTCTACAAAGGAACTTTTTAAAATTTCTATGCCCAACAGTGTATTTGTGCATAATGTTCAAAAAAAATAAAATAAAAACAAAAAAAAATAAAAAACAGTGTCTTTGCACATGGTTTTAAATATCGATGATATTGACCAAAATATTGGCTGATATATTGAGTTTTTCATAGTGGGCATACAAAACCACATGAAAGTATTGTTTTTACGTTGTTTTGACAAAAATATTGTCAACATATGCATTGAAAATATTCTCAACGAAATAAGTGGAAATCCATGTCTAATAATTGTCTATCCATGCATTGAAATGGATTTCAACCAAGAAATTTGGAATTCCAAGGTGGAAAACTGATCAGGTAGATTACCTTTCAAAAAACAGAAAAAAAAAAGGAAAAAAAAAAACTGATCAGGTAGATCATGCGATTTACTCTTGAGATGCATCCATCCCTCCAATTAGGGAAGAACATGAACTTGCCCTTGAGTTCAAATTATTGCGTACATCTATTTTGTTGACTCACCTATGAATCTTGTCAGCCTTGATAATGATGCCCTCCGGTCGGATCGACTTGATTGTTATTGAACTTCACAATAGGAACACATTGTCACTTATTGCATCTAATCATGTACTGAAGTTATTCTCGTGGCTCCATCTTACCTTCAGATCTTTAAACTTCTGTTTAGTTGGATCATGATTAATGTGTTCATATTTTCTGCCCTAATTGTTTATTCATCCATCATTTCTGTTGTCGATCCATGTCCTGATCTATCCACAGATCCATCTGCCAACTCATTTTCTAATCCATTTTTTGTTCATCCTAATTTGGTCATTGCATTGATTTATCAGCAGATCCATCTGGCAATTCTTTGGTCAGTCCAGCTGTTGATTCATCAATAGATCCATCTGCAGATTCATCAGTGGATCTATCTGCAAATTTGTCCTTCAATGCTTTGGTTAATCCATTGATCTCTTGTACTTCTTCTAAAGGTTTTACGGGACTTGTGATCTCCTCTCTAAATGACTTGTTGGCAAACTTCTTATCCGTCTTGAGCCAATAATTATTCTTCTCCCCATTGTGAATGGCATGGCTTTTCTCCAAAGAATCATGACATAAGGGATTTCGAGTTGGATGCTCTTCAACTTCAGGAAATATCGTAAATTCGACAATTTTACTACCTCTTCTTTAGAGGTGAAGTTCTTACCACTGTTTCCATTAGTCCATCTCAATGTCCTTTCCATATACTGCACATTAGTCCTAAAGATATCAGCATATGAATCTCTAGTGATTGTTGATATCAAATCTATCCCTAGAAATTGAATTTGATCTGATACCAAAACTGATGAAAGATAGACGAGCAAAGCAACACACCTTCGTAGTTTCTGTTTTGAAGTCACATCAAACTTGGAACTCCCAGTTGAAACACACCACCAATAGGTGCACCACACCCAAAACACAGGATGGAGGAAAATAATTAATAAAACTTTTTTGTTTTTCATTGAGTATTCACCATTTCTTCATAAAAGAGGCTTTACATGTAAATATACTTTTTCTAGGAGAAAAATAAACCCTAATGGAATAATGAGTATCCATATAATGCCAACCATCTATTTTAGTAAAATATTAGTAATGCCTTCATGGTTATGGTAATCCCATCACAACTATATAGCCCTCGTGTAAATCACTCGCTCAATTCATGTCAGAGTTGCATGATCTTGGCCTGTTGAAAAGCTAATGCAATAGGCTTTCAAATGGAACCTTTTGTGTCATTTGATCCCGAAAAGAGGTCCTCCATTGGTTGTGGAAGATGAATGTGGATGGTTTGTCTTTTGGGAATCCATCCCCCTTGGGGATCGGAGGTTTGCTTAGGGATGACCAAATAATGCAGGGGAATTTTACACCGAGCAAGTGGTTAATTGTCCTGCATCACCAAAGGAAAATCAAGATTCTTTTTTGCAGAGTTGGAAGTTCTCAAGGTCAAGGTATTCAATAACGGTAATGGTAGCTATAACGGCCACCATCATTACCGTTGCGATATGAGCTGCAGTGTGCCATTACAACCATTTAGAAAAAGAAAAAAGGAAAAATTGTAACAGCCATGTAAAGGACTGTTGCGGGCCATTTTTTTTTTTTTTTCTGTAGCCATTATGGCCCCATAACACATAACCGCACCTACTGTTACTGCTACTGTAACCGTTCTGCAACCGTTATTTAGATATCATATTCAAGATGAGTTTGAAATTAAATAAAGATGCTCTTAGATCTCTTGACCATCTTATTATGGAAGGGGACTCCCAAAGTGCTATTTCTTTGGTTAGCGGTTCTATTTGGGTTCCTTGGAGGTGATTCCTCGATGTAAATGAAATTAAAGAGATTCATATTGCATGTTCTGGTTCCTTTTCATTGGTTCCATAGGAGTTTAATACTATTGCAGATGACTTGGCCATGCATGGTGTGGCCAAGCATTTCCTTCTTGTTTGTTACTATTGTTCATTGCCTGGACAGAATTTCTTTTCCCTGCTTTTAAAAGTGCCGTTGCTCATAAAAAAAACCTGGAAGGTGGCCTGGAAACTAATTGACGAAAGAAGGGTTTATTAAGTAATCCACTTTTAAATAGGTTACTTGAGTTGCAACAAGTAATTGTTGTTATGCTTCTGTCGGACTTCTACAATCTAAATGCTGTTTTCCTTCCAGACACAAAAAACCCAAAAAAAAAAAAAAAACAAAAAAGGAAAGAAAAAAGCTACTGACTACATGAAAAAACCAACCATATGCAACATTTAGGCTTACTGATTAGTTGGAAGTTTGTGGGTCCTGGATTAGATTAATTGAGTAGATTGTGGGGTCAACTCCTAGACTGCATCAAGAGGGAGATGAAATAGGAAGGGAATATTGTGTGAAGACTCCAACAACTAATGTTGGAGGCCTTCAAATTCATCAAGTTGGATGATAAGTGGATCCCACAGTAGATAATTGGGACTGGGACTTAGATCATGGGAATTGATTGTGATTTTTATAATAACCAATCAAGTAGTAGAATAATCCCCTCTTTAACAGGAGTTTTTAAAGTGGCATATGACTTCTCTTTAGAAGCATTCCTGTGATTCCCAGTACTTATCTAGCCCCATGTTGAATTTGGGTATCAATGGGATTCCCTAGGCCCTAGTTTTCTTGGCCATGTGCTGTATTTTTGTTGGGTCTTGTTTGGTATAAGAGTCTAGGTAAGGGTTTCAAATGTGCACATACACACACCCACGCACACATACATGCATGTGCGCGGTACGGCTTAATTTTTTGAGGAATGAAAAAACAAGCAGTTAAATTTTCTTTTGTTAATCCTGTGGCTGGATTAATATTGGAGTGTGCTCCAAGGATGTACCATTGGGGTGACTAAACTAGAAGTTACAAATTTGATGCAAGTGAAGACCTGAAACTTTGAATTAGGCGTTACAGATATATTGTTTATTTTGGCCTACTCATCTGATTGTAGTTTTTGCAAGTGTTTTTTTTTTTTTTTTTAGAGGTAAGAACAACTTTATTAAGAAACTCGCAAAGGGAGAAAAGAATACATCCCAAAACACACACACACGCATCCACTAAAAAAGAGGGCCTGGTGCACTCCCCCACATTCATTCCTAAAACAGTGCCTGTTCCTAATCCCCCAAATAACCCACAACATGGCTATAATAATCAGCTTTCAATAAGTTTTCCCACATTTGCCAACTCCACCATGCCAAGCCCAAAGAAAATCCTCCACATTCTTTGGCATCATCCAATCGGTGTGGAGATAGCCAAGGAAGTGATCCCAAATTTTTCTGGTAAAAGGGCAATGAATGCAAGTGTTGATCACATCCATAAATGATTAATGGGGCATCACTCAAATGCATCTATATTGATCGCCTTGAACACAATTGGGATGCGAATTGCTTGTGCCGTTCCTGTTGGCAGAAGCTCTATGGGGCTCACATCAGTGTCCTTGAAAAATCCACTCCGTCTAGGAGTTTTGCCAGATCACGTTAGGATAGGAGCCCAAGAGGCAGATTCAAAAATTAATAAGCCACTCGACAAGAAATAGCAGGGATGAAAAAGCCCAACGTTGAAACCTTCCCAGGGCCTGCCATGATGTTTATATGCCATCCAAACCGTTTATAAGGTTATTCCCATTGGGATGAACTAAAAACACAAATATTAGCCTGATCCAAGACTTGTGGCCCTAAGAAGTTTTTAACGGTGGGCCTCACTATTTCCTGTGGTGTGCCCCACTTGAGTTTTGGATCTGCCTCATTATTGGGCTCATGTCTTAACATGAGCTGGCAAAGCTTATGGATGGAGTGGATGTCACGCGGACATCATCGTACCCCACAGCTTTCTCACTAAATATTCCATGAAATAGTGGGGAGAAAGATCGTTGAGTAATAAAAACCTGCTTATTCCCATTGCCTGGGTTCACGTTTTCCAACAACTAGAAAATGAGTTAACAAGTAAAATTATCTAGTCATTAAATAAGCTGAAAAAGGTATGAAAGACTGGGTGTGCATGTGGGCATTAATGTAAATGTCACCCTCCTGCTCATGCAAAATGTCCGGAGGCCCCTTGTCTCATGTTTTCAAGTTGACCCCAATGAGAACCTTCTCTCTTAGAAATAGCCAACAAATGCTGTAGCGCACAGCAATGGCCATGGATTCTATATCTTGACAAAAGATATTGAAGCAGTTTCAAGTCATGCTAACTCAGTAAAGGAACTTTTTGAGCCCATGAGATTTTTCGGTTCTCTAACTCGTGCTGCATCACTAAAAAATGAGAGCTTTTCTAAAACTGTCCATTTAGTTCTTTGTAAATCTAAGGTTTTGGACTGTTTCATCCCCAAAAACTTCAAATACCCACTCACCCTGATCTAAGATTTAGAGCTCTTCTAAAGTTGGAGAATGGATGGCTATATTCTCATCCTGCACCATTCATCTTGCCAAAACAATGTCCTAGTCTCAGTCCTAGCTGTAAACCTCAGGTTCTGGTTTAAAATATTGGAAAAATTCTAGCTATTCCAAACAATCCCTTCCCATCCTCTTTCCGAAGGAGTCCAAATTTTGTCATCAAGAATGATTAACCAGAGATATGAACAGGCTTTATGAATTATCTAACTACATTTCATCAATTGAGTGATATTTTAGTCTCTTAGGCTCTTATTCCTGAACCACTTTTGCCCTTAGGCTTGCACACTTTACTCCACTTGACCAGGTAAGCTTTTTTGTTTGAGCCAACAATGAAGTTCTTTTGGGCCCTCTCATGTTTTCTTGCAACAAACAATGTAGTTTTCAATAGATTGGCATATAGGACTCGCTGTATTGGACAGTGTTCCCTTAGTTAAGGTGATCCTCCCATGGGCCAATGGTAATGACCTTTTCACATCACTGAACTTGGTTCTAAACACCTAAGCATGTTTGTATGCAGCAGTGAATCTCGAGTCATCCAAAGAGGTCTCTATCAGAAAGAACAGTGTGCTGAGTTTATCCAAAACATTCCGGATGGAAGTAGGAATGCTTTTCTCGTTTAGTTGATAAAGTAGGAAGTCAAGGCTACCTTTTCCAAACTGTTTCTTTCGGTCTCTCACTCAAAACAAAATGCTTTAAGCCAATCTATCCAATTCAATAGGGAGTTTCCAACATGCAAGCAGGCCTTCAAATAGGATTCAGCTTGTGCCTCAAAGAGATCCCAATGATGGATCAAGCCAATAGCCTTCATTACCACAATGGTTATTATACATTTTAACATATTTCCTTAACTATATCACAAATTGCAGTTGTAGCTACTATTGTCAATGTGTACCTGATTCCATGGATACCTAAGGTACTCAGGTCAGGTCGCATCTGGGTCGAAATTTCAGACTCATTTGAAAATTAGCCAAAAATCAGGTCGGCTACCCGATATAAATATAAATGTGTGCGTGCCTGCGTGTGTGAAATGCTCCAGTGCTCTTGGAGCACTATCAGTTATAGTGCTCCTAGTTGCATAGATTCATATGGACGGTCCAATCGATCAATCTGAAAGTTCTGAACACGCTCCAGTGCTCTTGGAGCACTATTAGTTATAGTGCTCATAGTTGCATAGGTTCACATGGACGGTCCAATTGATCAATCTGAAAGTTCCGAACACATTTCATGGGATGCCATGCAAATATTGCAATGATCAAATGATCTAATCCATCCTTGATTTGGCCTTATTTTCTGTAGCGATCCTTTTTTCAATGCATAGATGGGATGGTTATGACTACCTAACAAAAGTGATTCTTTAGAATTAAAAGCAATCCATGATGGTCTCTAACAAATAGATGGATCAAAATGTTGAATGGACCTATTTTTATGTAAATAATCTAGGCCATCCAAATGAACGACCATTGATTGAATGGTCACTGTTTGTCAAATTGTTGTGATGCTTGCATAGCTGCCCATGAAATGTGCATTGGACCTAATGAGCAATCTAGATCAACAGATTGGACAGTCTTAAGTATCCCAATGCAACTAAATGCAACTGGGAGCACTATAACTTATAGTGCGCGTGCGCACACACACACACGTGTATACATGAGAGATGCTCATGTCCAATCCGTTGGACGAGAAGTAAACATCCAAACAAAGGATAAGTTCCAACCTTGTGCATGTGAGATCTCAAATTGCTAGGCCCCACCATGAGGACCATCTGATGTAAAATTCAACCCAATCCACACATGATGGGCCACAACATGGAAAATGATGGATAGCTGCTGATTAATAAAATGTGTGTTTGTGGCCTACATGATGAGTGGATCACTGTTTCACAGTAGGTGACCTCTCTCTCTCTCTCTCTCTCTCTCTCTCTCTCTCTCAAGTTCGGTAGTCCCGACTTGTGGACTCCACCGTGATATGTGCACATATTTTCCATCTATCAGGTCTAGAACCCAAAAATCAAGTCGATCCAACATTCAGGTGGCCCATACCTGAGGGGACATCATAAAATTATGTCTAAAACCTCTAAATTCACTTGATATGGCCCACCTAAGTTCTAGAATGGCATGATTTTTGTTGTCCCTTCATCCTGGTTTGGCGTAATGAATGGATTTTTTGGCATGTACACAACATGGTGGGCCCCACAAACAGTCTAGAAGGTTTTATTGGTTGGGCGTTCCCTCACAACTGTTCCTTTTGGTGTGGCCTACCTGAATCTTTGATTAGTCTAATTTTTGTCCTTGTGGCCTACCATTGAAGGGAGCACCTCATGGGTAGGGTGGATCTGATGCGTATGTCATAGTGGGCCCACAGAGATCGATACTTCTGTAAGTTACAGTAGTTCAACATTACTGGATCATTCTTCTATACAAATACATGCATATATGCATATACACATACATATGTATGTACATAAGGGTTGTCAAAATCTTAGGATTTACGATTTGAGTGGAATCTTAAGCAAAATGATTTGAATCCCATTTTATATGAATACTACGATTTTGTGATTTGAATCCTATGATTTACAATTCAAATCTTGATTTACGATTCAAATTATACTTGTTATCTTCTAGCTTAAGCTTCAGTTGGCTGTTATTTTATATTTTTAAATTGGTAGAGGCTTTAAGAATCATTTAGAAAAAAAACTTTTAAAAAAAGAATCGTTTAGAAAAGGTAAACTATTTTATTTATTTCTTTATAAGAGATTAAATGATATATATTCTTGTCAATATTAAATCGTAGAGCTTTTATTTATTTATTTATTTTTATTTTTATTTTAAAAAATGATTTCTTACTTCTTAACTGGTCGAAAACGCCAAATTGATGTATGACTTATCTGGAATGTTTTTATGGATGGTTATGATCATGTTGACTTATATGTATTGTGGAATGATGGTTAGAAACCAAGATATCTTTTCTCGTCAGTCTACGGAATCAAATGCTACTTTTCCAATGCGATTCTATATTCAAGAAAGGTAACAAGAACATAAATTATTAAAGGATCCATGTATGTTTTTTAAGGAAAATTTCTTGAAAGACAAAAAAAGGAAAGATAAGAATCATTTAATTTTTAAGTAATACCATGTCATGATAGTGTTATAGTTTATAATTTTTGTTGATTTATTTATATTTTTCATATTTTTAAGAAAATCATAAAAAATCTTACGATTTATGATACGATTTGCGATTCGATGCAATTCAACCCCTATTATGATTTGCGATATGATAACGATTTTGACAACATTGACGTACATGTATGTATGTGTTTGTGGCATGCACTCTCTCCAATACGGATTGTTGACTTGGATAAGTCATATCCAACCCTTCAGAATTGACTCGGGCTTGTTCAAAACAAGTACGGATCGGTACCATGAGTTAATCCTTGATTGACCCACAACTCGGGCGAGTCAGGCGATTCAATCCCAACTCAGGTAAGTCACGAATTGACTCGAACCCAAACGAGTCACCAAATCAGAAAACCATGCTAATCTCTCTCTCTCTCTCTCTCTCTCTCTCTCTCACTCAATCTCTACTCACCCCCCAAACTGACCCTCGTAGGTGGGTTCAGGCATGGATACAGTAGGACTTTACCTGAACACTTGTTGACAGCCCTAATTGTAGCCTAGTTGCCACAATTCACTATAAGTTCTAAATATTCAATATCTCTACAGTTGGGTACTTAGTCTCTACTATGGAGCACCTTTTAATTACATATACATGATGGACCCAAGCCTAGCCAAAGGGCCTAACTAACAAGCCAAGCCCGGCTCAAAGCCAAGTAGGGCTCGTCGGGGCATGCCTGGTCCATTGCTGCCCTTAGTACTCTGTCTTTGTGAAGGATCTTGGTTTCATATGTTGTTGTCGTGGATGAGTCACCACCTTCAATGAAATAGTGGAAAGTACATAGTCTAATGCTTTCTTGTTTAGGTTGCAGTTTTGACAGATTTGTTGCCAGCTGATGACTATGCTTGTATCCGTGATGGTTGAGGGTTGTCACAGACTCTTAATTTCACTGGCGAACCATTTGATTGCACTAGCAAGGCACTTTAAGCGGAATGCTTACATGCAGGCGTTATGCTGCCGCCTCTTCACAGTAGATGTGGCAAACATATGAATTGACAGGGACTGTTGATTCGACGCGCCACTACATTTTGGTGATTTGCCAAAATCAATGGGACTGTTAACCATCCAATTAGCAACCTGCATATTGAATGGTTGGCTTAAAGAGGAAAGTTCCACATTCAAGAAGAAAACTTTGCTACTGAAACTGTCAGAGTAATCCAATCACTCTGGTTTTGGCCCATAGCCCATCTATATGGTGGCAGCCTAGTAGATCAACAGGTTTGGCTACCATACATCTTTGCCATGTGTATCTTAGGAGGAAGCTTCCTGATGCAGGACAATTAACCACTTGCTCTAAAAGCTTGAACTAATAGAGCATGGTGAATTAATCTCGTTATCTTGTAGTTCAAGCCCCACATCCATGGGTTAGGTCCTCGGCCGAACTCTCCTTGTGGGCTCCAAATCACATGGGTTCTGCAGGCTGCCCACCCCGAGTGTGTCCCCACATCCCACAGGCCACCCCACTCGAACCCGGTGTGAAAATGCCCTTGTATTACTTCCTAGTACTATGCTGAAACGCGCATATGAGGATTCCTCTCAAAAAGTTTTTTTTTTTTTTTTTTTGGGAGATGATGAACAAGCAACCTCTACTTTAACTTCTTGGACCAACCGCCCCCTTTTTTAACATTGGTTCCAACCATTGTTCCAAATATTGACAATGTCGCTGATATTATCAATATTGCTAAATTAGTGATACGGAGAATGTGGCATTTTAAAAATTTCCAAATATAGCCAATAATTTCTATAATATCAATGATATTTGGCATTATTATCAATACCAATGATATTTTGAGAAGAGTCTCTTCTAAAAGTTCCTTGATATTGACGAGATCATGGATAATATCCCGGTATTGATGACAGCATGGATAGTGTTCCTGACATGGTGTGCCGTAAAGGCCGTTACGTAAAGTGGTAAAGGTAATGATGGCAACTGTTGCATGTTTTGGAGTTGTAACGATCGTAACAACCATTATGGAAAAAATGACCTGTAACTGTTGTTAACAGCCCGTTACGCCCCCTTGTAAAGGCCTATAACAGCCTAGTAATAGTCTATTATGGGACAAATACAGGTCTTTTGGATTTTTTTCAACGTTACAAGGTAGATACATGTTTTTTTGGGTTTTTTCTTTTAATAAAAAAAAAGAGAGAGACTGTAACGGCCGTTACGACCCATATCATAAAGGTAACTGTGGTGGCCGTTATGACCACCGTTACCGTTATAGAATACCTTGATCCCCGATACCAGCGATAATATCCCTGATAGTGGGGAAAACATTAGTAAATAGGCAAAACTGAATAGGAAACTGGAAAAAATTCCTGAAACCTAAAAAAGTTCATTTTATGTGGGGTGTGTGTAGAATTTTGTACCTTAGGTGATTTCGATCTATCATGGTTTTTATTGAATTAAAGTTTAGATTTGGGGAAAAATCTTGAAGTGGAGACATGCTAGAAATGCTAACAAAAAATGCATAGCAACTTAAAAAAAAAAAAAAATCAAATGTTAGCACGAATTATATATATATATATATATATATATATATATATATATATATATATATATATATATCTTATTCTCATGCATTGACATGGATTTGTGGTGAAAAAATTAAATTTAAGTGGAATTTGGGAAAATCCTAATTTATCCATTTTTATCTTGGAAATGTGTTCTTCACTATTAATTAATGTCAAAATTTCATTCTTTGATAAGTGGTGGCCGATCTATTGTTTGGCTACAATTTTATATTTATTTTGCATTAATTCTTTTTGATAGCATATGCTTTGGGCCTCTATTAAAATGAAAACTTATTATGTATGGTTGTTTGGAAAATTATCAAGTGCAAATGTTTTTGCCACAATTGCGGTGAAAACCTCCTTTGTGGGGCCACCATGATGTGTTGATGAGATCCACTCCAATCATCCTTATTATGTATGTGTTGATGAGATCCACGTCCCATGTTTAGACGTGGGTCGTGGGCCCAAAAATCATGCCAATCCATGACTAAGGTGGTCTGCACCATACGGAACACTTGAAAGGGCGCCTTCCCTTCCCAACTGTTCTTGCTAATGTGGCCCACCTAAGTCATGGATTGACCTAATTTTGGGCACATGGCCAAATGAGGGGTTGTGTGCATGATGGTGATAGTGGATGTCATGAGCACATCATGGTGCGGGCGTGCGGCCCATGCAATTCGTTTGCAATATAATTATAGTAACATCTCCTGAAGTTCCGCTTATAATTTACATCTTTGTCATGAATGCATCATGGTGCGGCCCATGCGACTTGTTTGTACTATAATTATAGTGAAAACGTTTGCCCTAGATCATGACCCTGGTTGTTTTTTGCGATATTTTGATTCCTAAATATATAAACATGTGTCGTTTAAGGTCTCCTGAAGTTTCGTTGAAAATTTTCATCTTTTCCCCAATGTTTCCTTATAGACAGTGATATTTTTCAGAGTATCGGCGATACTATCAGTGATTCCATACATATTTCCGTATCTCCAGTCATCGATACATGTAACGATACCGATACTCTGAACACCAGTTCCAACCCACCCCTAAATTCGGGAAATAACCTCATTTACCCCCTTTTGGTGAAAAACCAGTATAACCACATTAATCTTTTATGGTATTCCAGTTCTACCTTTTCATTTGGCAATGGGCTGAAGAAGCACGAGGTTTGCAAATTCTGCATGTGTGTGTCGAGGCCCAACACATCAACACCAGGCACACGTGCCGATATGGAACGTGTGAGATCTGGGATTTCCATCTGATGGCCTACACTACTTGGATATTCTAGCTTAAAATAAGATCACTTTGGGCCACAACATCTCAAAAATGAATGGACACAATCCTGAAGGAAAACAACAAGAAAATGACAGCTGTTGACCATCTATTCAGTGGACCCATCATTAACGTAGATCAATGGCATTTGTGTGTAATTGGTACTTCAAATTAACAGCTAAAAATAAATAAATAACTATTGTCAACATTCATGAGATTATTATAAATGGTGGGATTAATTTTTGGACTATGGCCAATCAAGGGGCCCACCAAATGGACGATGTTGATAACTAGACTTGTCAGCCACATTAATGGGCTAGAAGTCAGTATTTCACTTGGTCTAACTTGCTGAATGGTTTTGTTGCTGAAGATCACCACCTGTAATGATCTAGACCATCCATATGAAAAACCACCGCCTTCCACATTGGAACAATTGGGTGGACAGGTTGAGATACCATCCCCATGATTGATACACGTGAGATGCAACATAACCCAGTGCTAATGAATTGCACTAGATCACTCCCATGTGAGGATGCAAATTTGTATTTTATACTCCAACCTGTAGGGGCATCATAAGGTTTACGTGACTTTCCCTATGTTCAAGATGTGTGGGTCCCACCCTGATGTGCCTGTGTCATCCAAACCATCCATCAAATGTGACCCATGTTAAGCCCAAGGCTTTAAAGCTAGCCTAATCTGAGAGAGTCCAAGTGCAACTGCCATGGTATGCTGTGCAGCTCAAACCACCTGTTCGATATTGGCACCCACGTGTACCAACATGTGGATGACTGGAGCTTCATGTGCATGGAATCCAAGGGCATGGATGGAATAATATAAAAACTTAATGTGGTTACATTGTTCCCTTCAGGAGTATATGGGGTAATTTATTAAATGTAGGGGGTGGGTTGGAACAAAAATTAAATGAGGCATGGCTGGTCTGAAAAGAATAGATGGGGTGAATGGTCGTTAACCCCTTTCTTTTACTGGGTTTCTTTTATAGCGTCATCATTCCTCTCATTCTTATCAAGGTCCTCATTCGATCTTAATTCTAGAAGATAGATGTGGACAACATAGAGATATATACTTTGTTGGACATGATTTTCTGTTGAGAAATAAGTGGACATCATACAAATATATACTTTGTTGGACGTGATTTTCTGTAAAGAAATAAGAGGATCGAACTATGTAAACACTGATATTTTGTGTTATATATGATAGAATTGAATCTTGGATGAAGAGTTTCTACCTGCTTTTAAAAGAGTATGTAAATATTATCTACACTTTTGTAATTTCAGGAAACAATGTGTACAAAGCTATAATGTCTTTGACTTCCTGAGGGAGATCGTCAGCAAAGTTCCCGACTTGGGAGGTTCTGATGCTGCTGGTGAGGATAGATCCATTACCAGGAGAAGGTTAGAAAAAGCAAAATATTCGGATTGTAACTGCTTTTTATTTTTTTGGAAGATGACAATTTCATTAAAACCAAACAGCAAAAACACAAGATACAGCAGAAGAAGGTGGCCCTATCGTCACTCCACTGTGAATAAAAAATAAGCAACAAACAACAGAGAGCAAAAGAAACAAAGAGAACAAAGCACCGGCTGACCAACAGCTAGATCACCAAAACAATCGAGTACCAGTCAGTTCAAACAGCGGCCAGTGAGGTACCTGAGAACTCTGGGTGCACATTGACCCATCCCAAAACCAAAGAAACAAAAGAAAATTCCAGGGCCATCTTTGGGGAGTCCTCAAAAGTTCCTACATTCCTTCTATAGCCCCTAAATAGTAGCAAATGGCAACAAAGCCCATAAATGTCTACCCCTCTCCGAAATGGGCTGGGAGTCCAGCCTGCTAGAACCTCAATTAGATCTAGTACCTAATTGAGACCTTGAACAGCTTGTAAAAAATGGTCCCGACACTCTTCGGCTACTGGACAATGCAAGAGGAGGTGGTCTACGGGTTCCTCACTCTTCCCCCACATGATGCACATATTAACAATCACCAAGTTCCTCTTTTTCAGATTGTCCACTGTTAGAATTCTTTTGGCAGTGGCTAACCAAGCAAAAGCTTGCACTCGAGGTGGAATAGGGGTTTTCCATGTCTTAACACAGGGTAAGGAGACCCATCTGAGGCATATAATTTAGAAAAAAAAAAGTTGATTTGGCTGAGAAGCAGCCGTTTGGCTCCCACTGCCAATCATGATAATTTTTTTTTAAAAAAAAAACGGTTAACTTATGGCCGTAACAGTAAACAGTGGTGTCCGTTATACAATTCAAGGCTGTAACTCCCAATTTGAAAGAAAGAAAAAAGGGCTTGTAATGACCGTTACAGGCCAATATTGGGCCGATACATATGTTTATTATTTTTTTTTAAATCAACTGTTAAACATAACAGCTTACGGCTGCCATTACCATTATTGATTACCTGGCTGCCAATACTTTGAATCCTCACGTGAGGTATCAATGCTAACCTCATGAAGGATACCCCTGAGAGTAGCAAATTCTCTCTATTCCTCATTCAAGTCCTGAAGGAGGGGGACATTACAGACCAAGGATCCCCCCCAAATACTCACAGCACTCCCTCACTTTCACATCCTTATTCACCGCAAGGAAAAATAATGATGGAAAAGCCATAGGCAGTTGTGAGTCTCCAATCCAACTGTCCTTCCAAAATCTAATTCTTGGGCCCCTTCCTACCATGAATCTGCACCCTTCACCTAACATACCCACTTTTTCCGCCACACTTCTATTTGCCTTATCTGACCTCTAGCAATCCTGCTAATTGCTGTCCACATAGAGGAACCCATTAGGTACTCTTCCCTGTTAGGAAACTGCCCACCACCATCTGACTCTCCATATTTTCAATAGATCAACTCTCTCCATAACACCCCTGTTTCATCCCCAAACCTCCACCATCATCTTGCTAAGAGATCCCATTTTTATTTTTATTTTTTCTTTTGTTTTTCCTGACCCTGAGCCTCCCCCCTCTGGCTTTGGAACTTCTCCTATTTCACAAGATGAAAAACTTCTATTTGGCCTTCTCACAAAAAAATCTCTGTTGTGAAGCTTGAAGTGGAGAGCACCCAGTTAGGTTTTTTTGGTGTCGGCAATACGGCTAAATTGGTTTTTGTTCTTGTTTGTCTTTTTCTTTTTCCTACAGGAAAGCTGTAGATGACGACGACAATGACAGCGATGAGGAATCGAAAAGGAGCAGGACGGTACAATTCCATCCTATAATTCTTATTATGACTGTCCATTTTATCATCTGAGGGTGCCTTTTAATGCAGTGACGAATGAATTGGATTGCAGTTATCTACCAAAGGGAAAATTGAAATTTCATTAGCATTTTTTATATGAAGGTGTGGACTCCAAACAGCAGTTACATTACTTTCCAGTCGGCTTGAGAGAAATGTAATTTCATTTTGAGAGTCAATGCCTCATCTTCGCTTTCCCTTGATTAACTGAATTTTTGTAGTTCAGTCACACATCCAAATGATATGCTCAGAAACAGATTTAAATCTCTATTTTTACTAGCAGATCATGTCTTATTTTCGCTTCCCCTTGATTAACTGAATTTTTGCAGTTCAGTCACACATCCAAATGATATTCTCAGAAACAGATTTAAATCTCTATTTTTCAAGACAATGTTCAAATTGTTGCTAGATTACAAGAGATGATGTGAACTCGTTAAGAGTACTTTGGAGGAATGCTAGTTGCACACGAGTTGATGGAAATGTGTGAAAGACGTGTAACAAGATCCAACTACTCATCCAGCAGGCCATTGTTGTTTTCCCTGGCCCCAAAACAGGACAGTCGGGACTATCCCAAGTGCTTAATTTGCTGAAAAAGAATAGACTATAACCAGTTGTGAGACATGTTCCATTAAGCTGTTAAGATTCCGCAACCGGCCTGTGTGGTGTGCTGAATGCACAATCTGGATCTTGTACATGTCTGCCATGTGTCCCATGGGAAAGCATCTGCAAGAAGTTTGTTTGTTTGTTTTTTTTCTTTTCTGGATCATCTCAGAGTTCCTGTAATCTACACTGTTACAAGAAAAGAGTTGCCATCTGATCATACAGAAATTATCATATCTGATCCCTTGAGTTGTTTATTGCACAAATGCTTGTATTTTTTGCACGCTTGAACACACCCTGAAAGGCTTCTCTTTTTCTTCAAATGTCATGGTTATTATTTCTACAAACACCTAAAAGGCTGTCTCAATGTGCTCTTAAATGATATTTGCAGAATGGATTTCATCTCATAGTAGAAATAACAAAATCTTACAATTCTCGTGGTATTTTTGAAAATTTCTATTGATTTACCAATGGAAATTTTGATTTTGATTTCTCTCTGAGATTTGGCAGTCAACATGGAAACTATTTGCATGGTTGTAGCATCTCGTCCATGTTTCATCATAAACTTTGCCCTTAAGAGGAAGGCTATTGTTTATTGCAGCATGAGATGGGCCACAGCAGCAGCGGTAGAGGGCGGGGGAGGGGCCGAGGAAGAGGCCGTGGACGTCCTAGTCGAGCGGCTGAGAGAGAGAGTGCCCAATATGAAAAATGCGAAGATGATCCAGACATTTCTCCTCCACACACTGACAAACAGAACCCTAATCCTGGAAGGCCAGATGATGGCATTGAAGACAAAGAATCAAAGGAAAACATAGCTAGTAGCAGCACCAATGTGATGGCACGGAACTTTGATCTGAATGTGGAGTTGAATGAGAATGAAGACGCCACGGCCGCAGCTAGGAAAGTCCCAGCGCCGGACGTCAAGCATGAGGAGTATCCAGGCTGGTCACTCTCCGACATGGACAAGATGGCTATCGACCCAATTCAGCTTGCACAACTCAACAAACCGATAGACGAAGAAGAGGAAGATTATGACGAGGAAGGATGAGACTGCAAACTAGAGGAACCATCTGATCCCCGGCCCAAGGATATGCATGCTATCCTCAATATTTCCTTTTGTACAAGTGGAGCCAGTGATTAAACATTTTCAGATCTCTGATGTGATTAGCTTCATCATGGATGGACTGTGCCCCCGAAATCTCCAGGATTGAAAATCCTACCCGTTGATTCCCTTCTGTAGTAATCAATGGGTAGGATTATTCCAACAAGGATATTTTTGGGCCGTGGTCCATCCCAAGTCAGATCTGCCGTACCCGAGGACTTGAAGATTTTATACATGATCACAGGGCGTGGATCGCATGATTCCTCATGTAAAGTATCCCTCACAGAGGTTGGTAACTCCATTCTGATACATACAATGCTATTCACCATTTTGAGACTACTGGTAGGAGCTTTTAGGGGAAAACACAAACACACAGATAGCCTATGGAGATTAAATGCTAGAAAAGGCTGGAAAAGCTTTCAGCCTTCCCAGTACTTGTATTATATGCTGCTTCTACACCACTAACAAGAACAGTACTGCTACCTTTTAGTTTAAAGCATTAGACAGATCCTCCATGTGCGTGCCTGTCCGGTTGATCATTGATGGATGTGTAATAATGGCTACCATTGCCATTGTATCCCGCCACAATATGGGGATATCTGTTGGTATATGCATGCTTTATGAGGGATTGCTTGCCATTGACTAATATGAATTCCCAACCTCTGCACTCCCCATCCACTTGCATTACGTCGCACAACTATAGGCTGCCATGAACATTTGTGTTGAGCCAACTTGGGCTTTTAAACGCCTGTCGTAACGTGAAGTCATGGCTGATGGATTCTCCTGTGGGTCTATTTTTTCTCTTCTTTTTAATTTATTTTTTTCAATTTATTTATTTATTTATTTTATTTTATTATTATTATTTTTTTATTTTCTCCCATAACCAAGGTGTTGAAAATTGTCTGAAACCAGCAAGTATAGGCCCATAAATGATTTGCAATGTGCACAAGTTTCTATACCTACTATACGGTACCACCCACCTGTAAACAATATTAGGAGTGTTTCAGTCAAAATCCTTGTAGGATAATCTGCATTTGGCTGACAAGGACAAGCTATGGCGAGGGTAACTCTGTGATTGGATGGTTTTGAGGAGCAGCTGCGGAAATGTGTATGGGGTGGGGCTCATTGTGGTGTGTTGGCATCCAAGTATCCATAAAGTGTACCTAAGCAGGATAAAGGGATGCCCCGAGTAGGCAACACCACTTGATTTTGATGATTTAGGTACGCCTTCCATTTTTTTTAGGGTGTGGCCCACATGAGCTTAGGATCAGTTTGATTTTTTTTTTTTTTTTTTAACCCCTTGGGTTGCATATAGGAATATCTTTGGAACCGTAAGAACTCCCAAGTATAGGCAGGTTTGGGTCTGGTCCAATTTAAACACCGTTAAAATCGGCAAGAGAATCTATTTACACACCCACATTTTTTCCTAAAGCAAACGCATGTAAGAGAACCCTTTTACACACCAACGCATGTGTCAAAGTTGCAAATGCATCTGCAATATTAAAATAATAATAATGATAATAATAAATGTGTGCAATATAATCTAATCCATTGGGTATTCTTGAGCATTCTATTATTTGAATCTAAACCTGGATATAAAGACCTGACGGGTACCTGAACCTCATTGGATGTAGGTCCAGGTCTTTAAGAACGAGACCTGGACCCAGTTAGCCATGGGTGATCAAGGACCTGACCCAAATGGACCCACCCACTGACAGCTTCTCCATTTTCCCCCACTTCTTCATTCTATTATTTGATGCACTTGTGATAGTCATTAGGGACTGTTTGGAGAATAACCCAACTTTACTCGGTTGCATAATATCGAGTCAACTCACTATCTTGGCTGACTTGACCCGACACAACTCGTCAGGCTGAGTCACTCATCTTGTAAATATGCTTTTTAATTAAAAATAAAACGAACTGAGTTAAGCCCATGACCTCCATGAAGAAGGCAAATGCTCTCAACCAGCAACAAGAGTAGAAATGGACTGGGTCAAGCCGAGGGAGTTTTGATGAGGCCAGCAGTGACTTTTTCCCATGGCAATCCACTTTTATGTGCTTAGTATGAAACAGAGAAAAAGGACAGAAAGCCAAAGGATCTCATTCCATATCAACTCCAAGGCAGACGGTTAAGACCTGAGTCTCAAGCACAAGTCCAAAATTAGTTGGGTCCAAGACCAACCTGGTCTGGTCCAACCCAAAAATGGATAAAATCCCTATTCCCACTTGAATGTTCCTTATTTATCCATTGATAAAGTGGACCACTATATCACGAAGTAATAGAGAATTGAGAGGAATGGAACCAACTGTATGAACTATAATATATTTGTGCAATGTGTTTATATACAAAATCAATTTGGTCCGGGTTAGGCCAGGCCAGATCAGGCTTCTTTATCAGAGCAAACCGGGTTCGAGTTCTCCTTCCATATCACTGTTCATTGATTGAATAGAGTTCTCCACCAAAGTAGAGACTGGCCTCTGCCTAAGATGTTTTTAGGAGTACATACACCTCTGTTCAATTAGAGCAACTTAAGTCTCCGGTTTTTTCATATATCCGTTGTTTTCTAGAGTCCGTGTATATTTTCATACAATCATTAAAAAATCACAAAAAAACAGAATATATTTCATTTCGTGTTTTCCATTTCGTAGAGTTAAAAAAATAATAATAATAAATAAATTCCAAGTTCCCCTCGGAAGCTCTATTTTCGTACTTTTCACAATGCTAACCAAAATTTCATCACACCTAACTATGAATATGATATGTTCAGACCGCTTTTTTCTCCTACACCATATTATAATCCAAGAAAATCATATGAGAAAAAGGAAGCAGAGAGTTCATTTCCAATGAAATATTTCTCAAAATTGGGAGTTGTGTTGATGGAGGAAGCATATATACTCTGTTTCACCTGGTGATAGGAGAAAACGGAAAAGCTAAATCTGCCTTCCGAAGAGTCGAAGAAAAGGACGTCCAAATGCCTTGTTGCAAGCTTCGCAAAGAAATCAAAAGAGGGAATTTTTTAACTTGATGATGAAGAAGATGGCTTTCTTCCCCAAAAACATGAAAGCATCCTTCATAACACACAAGTGAGACAGCGCCACAGGAAGAAAGTTCTTCGAGCAACTCTTTTCCGTTAAACTCTTCTAAGATTGTTGCAGAATTAGAGACTCTTCAACTGTCACTGAAGCCAGAAAAGAATCCCAAGTAGCAGCAGAAGAAATCATAGAAGCAGGAAGCTTCCCATAAAATCCTTGGATGACGTTGAAGATGATGCGGGCACGCTCTACCAGTGATGAAGAAACACAGATCGAACAGTCGACTCGTCCCACTGACGATTGTCCATTCAAAATATATGAAAGACAAACATCAGAAACGACATCAAAATCCTCAAAAGCACCAAGAGAAGAAGAAGAAATCCTTTTCAATGAAGAAAGTTTTTTTTTTTTTTTTTTTCGCAAAAAGTAATGCAGAGTTTTGAAGGAGATTAAAAATAGATTTCAAAAATATGTTTGTAACACCCCAAGTCCATAATCTCTTGCCAACACGCGTACATCAAGTCAAGAAAATGGTAAACACCCACAACAATATTCTTGTTCCTGCAAAATTAGCTACAGATGAAAGTACAAAGTGGAGAAAAATGATTTGTATCTTAATACGGAACCAATATTACTTTTTGAAAAAAAAGAAAGAAAAAAGAGTGGAATAATTGGCTTTATTTCAAGGAGGAAATATAGTAGAGGCCATGAAAAAAAATGGGCAGCTATGCTTTTATCCGTTGAATATTCCCATCCACTTAAAAGAAAAGTAATTGCGATAGATTTTGTCCAACTCAGGGCATGTTTGATTTCCAAAGTAATGGTAAATGCATTGCAAATATGTAATAATTACTTCTCTAGTAATTAGCTCATCGTTTCGACGGTTGACTTGACTCCTACTTTTTTCAACACTAAAATCGAGGTTGTTGACAGATTATGTGGGGCCCATCATGATATATGTGAATTATTCACACCGTCCATCCTTTATGCCAACTGAATTTAGGGCATGAGTCAAAAAATGAGGTAGATTCAAAGTTCAAGTGGACCACACCATCAGAAAAAGGGAATTGAACACTCACCGTTAAAAACTTCTCGAGGCTACTATTTAAAAATGCCCTGGTTTGTCAATTAGCGTGAGTGTTGAGTTAGCTACACTACAGAGCCTCATAGGAAGATCAATTCAAAGCGTCTGCCTCAAACGGATGTGTACAAGCTCAGTACAGGTAAATCTAAGCCTCACATCCCATATCCCAAAACACCAGGTAAATAAAACTCTTAAAATAAGTTAGAACATCATAGGGTTTTTAAGTTAAGAAAACTTTTTCAAAATCAGAAAATTTCTAAGTTTTCTTACTTTGTCGATTTTATCAATACACATCGATATGATCGACCTGCGTTGTCGATGTCCTCGATGAAAAATCGATTCCATCTGAATGAGGACAAAAGTGTCTAGCAACCACATGTATATCTGGACGGATTTATCGATGTATCAATATACCTATAAATATCATCGATATTTGAATCTCGAGTCCATCGAAGGTGACTCGATAATATTGACAGGCAGATCTCCGGTGCCCCTGTTTTAACTTAAGAATATCATATGTACATCGATATATCGAAGCCCCCTTGATACCATCGAAATTCAAATCTCGATGATATCGGTCATGGGCACCAAGTTTTCCAGCAAAATATTTTAGGATAGTTTATTTATGATCGAGGGTCACTCAAAAAAATCGATATTCAAATTTCGATGATATCGGTATGGTTTCAATTGCATTGAAGAAGGACATAAACTGTCCAACAAGCTTAAAGAGAAATCCGTTGGATTTATCGATGCATCGACACAGGTATCGATATCATCAACATTCAAATTCTGATGATCTCGAAGGTCCCTCGATCATTCTTGTAAACCTGAAATATTTCAAGTCAAGTTTCTCATTTTCAAATGTTGATGAATTGAAACTAGTATCGATAATATCGGAGTTTGAAATCCGATGACATCGACACCTATATCGATTCCATCGACCAACTGGCAAAAGGTTTCAAAAGCGTATGACATTTGAGTTTGTGTCATCGAGCGGCCCGTTGATACAATCGAGAGTATATGCTCGATGATATCGAACCCGCTCGATGATATCGAGCTTTGTCATAAATGTGACCGTTTTATATCTGTTGGAGCCATTTGCCTATATAAAGAGGACTTGTCTATTGTTGTTGGTAGAGAAAGAAGAGAGTGTTTTTGAGTGTTTTACCTTAGATCATATACCCAAAGCCCTTTCTCTCAGGGAAGTTCATCCTCCCATCCACCCTCATCAATGATATTCAATAGAGTGGATTGGGGAATGAACTTCCGCTTCAAGGATCCTCCAGCTACTACCTTAATGACAAATCATTAAGCTGGGATGCCTTGAATGTATAGATGATCGGAGTTACTTTATCTCCCTTATAGAAAAATATTTTGTAAAGTAGGATTCCGCCTTAACCTTGACCCAACCCGAAGCCTCGTATTGGTATATCATCTAAGTTGCGGATGAAGGAAGCTAAAGATTCTTCATCAACAAGGAGGAGATCTTCATCAACGTGCTGAATGAGACTCATCTACTTATTTGTAAGTTATTAGAGTCAAGAAGACACTTGTGATCGTTCCTTTTTAGGATTGGGTCTAAGGTGTTTCTCACCCTTACAAGCCCTCGTAGGAGGCCTCCAGCGGGAGTGCATATGGTGGGTGCGTTGTGTTGACCCTTGCTCTGTGGATTGCTTAAACAGTTAGGGTCTTGTGGAAGATCCTTGTCCAGTGTGCCTAAAAGTGGGTGCGTTGTGTTGACCCTTGCTCATGAGAGCATAAACAGTGAGATTCTTTGTATGGATCCTTGGCCAGTGTGCCTAAAACCGGGTGCTATGTGTTGATCCTTGCTCAGGGAGTATAAACAGAGGTTCCTTGTGTGGATCTTTGGCCAGTGTGCCTAAAATCGGGTGTTATGTGTTGACTCTTGCTTAGGGAGCACAAACAGTCAGCCTAGGTGTAGGTTGTAAAGGTTGAAGGTGAACCTGATTTAAAACCTTAGGTTTGAGGTGAATCGCTGTGAAACCTCCTTAGTGAAATCCGATACACTTAAGGGTTGAGTGCGGTTACCGGGAGTGGAGTAGACAAGTAGTCGAACCACTATAAAAATGACTGTGTTTGAGATTGTTATTGTTTGGTTTGTGTGATTCACTTTAATATTTTCATATCTGAATATCTGAGATCACATCTCACACACATATACAGTCATATCCATCATAAACTAGTTTGCATATTGTTTACTTCTTAAATAGTTTGTGATTAGATCCTCTACTGGGCTTGGAAGCCAGTGGAGTTACTTTTAAGTAATCCTAATATGTGCTTGTTGTTAGGATTAATATAATAGGATTTTATATAAACCATAAAAACTTTAAAAAGTCCTATTCACCCCCCTCTAGGACATATTGACATATTCCTATTTCAACTAAAGCGGTCTTCACTGCAATTTCAATTGGTATCAGAGAGGGTCTCTCTTAAGGGCTTCACTGCCTAGAGAGTGATCTTGACTGAAGTTAGAATCATGATAAAAAAAAGGTCTTAGAGGATGTGGCAGATGAAAACAATTGCCTTGTAATCCATACTACTCTGAAAGTTGGCAATAGTTCAAAATGGTACCTTGACAGTGGATGCTCCATGTACATGACTGGTGATCAAACTCATTTTTGTGAGTATTCAAACTTTGATGGAGGATCAGTCACATTCGGAGATGGTAGCTCAGCTAAAATTGTTAGATAAAAATCAATAGTTGTACCAGGCCTTCCGAAAATCAAACATGTCCTCTGTGTAGAAGGTCTGAAACATAATCTCCTTAGTATTTCCCAAATATGTGACAAAGAACATCTAGTCACTTTCTCAAAGGATGTGTGTAGGATTTTAGATCATACAGGAAAATCTCTCATAAAAGGTTTACGTACTAGTGATAACTGTTATGTCATTGAAAGTACAAATGAGAGTGTGCTATCCACAAAGTATAAATGGCTGTAAAGAATGAATCCAAATTATGGCACCAAAGGTTAAGACATGTTCACTACTGAAATTTAGCCAAGCTCAGTTAAAAAAATTTGGTTAGACGACTTCCCAAGATTAGAAAAGAAGAAAAAGTTATCTTTGGAGAATGTCTAAAAGGAAAATAGATAAAAGTCGGCCACAAAAAGACAACCACCATAGTAACAACAAAACCCTTGGATTTGCTACATATGGATCTGGTTGGTCCAACCAAAGTAGAAAGCCATGGCAAGAAAAGATATTTTTTGGTGGTAGTAGATGACTACACCAGATTCACTTGGGTTGCATTCCTTCGAGAAAAATTAGATGCCTTTGAGGAATTTGTAATCTTGGCAAAGCGACTGCAAAATGAAAAAGGATATTGCATTAATCGCATCAGAAGTGATCATGGTGGAGAATTTGAAAATGAAAAATTTGAAAAATATTGCAATGAAAAAGGAATTCGTCATGAATTCTCAGCCGCAAAAACCCCACAGCAAAATCGAGTCGTTGAAAGGAAAAATCGAGTATTGCTGGAGATGGGATTAGTTATGCAAAACGGGAAAGATATGACAAAAAGTTTGAAGGCAGATGCTGTCAATACTGCTTGCTACATCATAAATAGAGTATATCTTAGAGCAGGCTTGAACAAAACTCTATATGAATTATAGTATGGGAAACTACCTAGTGTGAAATATTTTCGGGTGTTTTGTACTAAATGCTACATCTTAAGAGACAAAGATCACCTTGGAAATTTTGAGTCTAAAAGTGATGAAGGAATTTTTCTAGGGTATGCCATGAATAGTCATACTTATAGAGTGTACAACCTAAGAGCTCTCACCATTCAAGAGTCTATCAATGTGGTAATTGATGATCATTCTCATGAAGAAGATACCCCAGTAAATGAATTAGAAGATGATGTAGATTCATGCATACTAGAAAAATTTGATAACAAATCTCCATCATCCATTGAACCTCAACCATCATCTGACATACCCATCATAAAGGATCACCCTTGAGAGCAAATTATTGGAGATCCTAATGATGGTGTGAAAACTAGATGGTAGATAGAAAATATTTATAGTCATTTCTGCTTTACCTCAAAGATTGAACTCAAGAATACTGTAAAAGCTCTTCAAGATGAACACTGGATAAATGCTATACAAGAAGAACTTCAACAATTCCAGAGAAATGAGATATAAAAATTGGTTCCCAGACCAACTGATACAAATATCATTGGAACTAAATGGGTCTTCAAGAATAAATCCGACGAGTCAAGCAATGTAATCAGAAACAAAGCAAGGCTAGTCGCTCAAGGGTACTCACAGATAGAAGGGATTGATTTTGATGAGACATTTGCCCTTGTCGCTCGTCTTGAGTCTATTAGAATTCTTATGTCCGTTGCATGTGCACTAAAGTTTAAACTATTCCAAATGGACGTTAAGAGTGCTTTTCTTAATGGGGATCTTGCTGAAGAAGTTTATGTAGAACAACCAAAAGGATTTTCAGATCCTAAGCACCCCCATCATGTTTATCGTCTGGACAAAGCTCTGTCTGGTCTCAAATAAGCACCACGTGCTTGGTATGAACGATTAATAAAATTTCTTTTAGACCATGAATTCTACAAAGGAAGTATAGATAAGACATTGTTTACCTAGAGAACAAAAAACTCATTGCTTATTGCACAAATTTATGTGGACAATATAGTCTTCGGTTCAACGTGTGAAGATGCTGCTCTCAAATTTGCCAACCTCATGAAATCTGAATTTGAAATGAGTATGGTTGGTGAATTAAACTTCTTCCTAGGATTGCAGGTCAAGCAGCTATATGATGAAATCTTCATCTGTCAAACCAAGTATGCAAACGATTTGGTGAAAAGGTTTGGTCTCGAATCTGGTCGCTCTTATCACACTCTCATGAGCACCACACTCAAACTTTCCAAAGATGTAAATGGTAAGAGTGTGGATCAACATCTCTACCGGAGTATGATAGGTAGCCTACTATATCTCACTGCTAGTCGTCCTGATATATCTTTTAGTGTGGGAGTATGTGCCGATATCAGGCAGATCCTAAGGAATCTCATCTAACGGCCGTTAAGAGGATCATTCAATACATAACAGGAATTACCTCCTTTGGACTATGGTATCCATTTAAAACATCCACCATCATCGTTGGATACTCTTATGCCGACTGGGCAGGAAATTTGGATGATTGAAGATCAACAAGCGGAGGATGCTTTTATGTTGGAAACTGTCTAGTCTCCTGGCGGAGTAAGAAGCAAAACTCAATATCATTATCCACTGCCGAGGCTGAATACATTACCGCTGAAAGTTGCTGTGCACAACTCCTTTAGATGAAACAGATGTTATTGGACTACGGGATTGAACAACCCACGATGAGTCTTTTTTGTGATAATGCAAGCGCAATCAACATTTCAAAGAATCCTGTCCAACATTCTCGCACCAAGCACATTGACATCCGTCATCATTTTATCTGAGAACTTGTTGAAGACAAGATTATTACATTGGACTATGTTTCCACAGAAAAGCAACTCCCAGATATCCTCACCAAACCTCTTGATACAAATAGGTTTAGTGACCTTCAAAAATCCATTGAAATATGCACTCATTAAAAATATCCCAATGAACATGAGCCACATAGGTAAATCTTCACACTGGGACATTCATGGTTAAGTGTCAGCCACAAGTCTAAACTTCTTGTATTAACCATGTCAATTTTAGGATGCCACTTATAACATTCTTGATGTTATCTGAACTGTGTCAATATCATTGAAATTTACAGTTCGATGATATCGATATTCAACATTGATGAAATCGAAGAATCTCAGGAATGCAAGGTGATAACCAGCGGTCCTTACCAACGGTTGGACTGACCTAATTTCCACTGGATATTGGCACTTTCCAAATGGTCGTCAGCACGGTCTTTAACGTCATTATAACGTGTGATCAATGCCATCAATGAGGGATCAATATGATCGACAGCGCTGTGATAAGAACGAGGGTGTATTCGATTTCAAAATTCTCATATCCCTTTCATTCTCTAGTTGCTTCTTCTTACCTTTACTTCCCTCACACTGAAAAATCATGATCAAAGGCAAAGGTAAGTCTTTTTCTTCAAAATCAAAGACCAAGCAACCTAGTGAGGATAAACTCATTCTAGCAGAAAGACATCCAACCACTGTTGTTGAACGTCTGGTTCTTAACAGTGCCATCAAGCCCTTCGGCGTAGACCTCCTCCTAGAAGTGATAGGATGACAAAATATTCTAAATCTTGGTGGTTCTTATCAAAGAGGAGTGATCCATGACTTCATCAGTAAAAGTCATGTTATTCGTGATGATCCATCGTGTATTCAAATTGACTTCTTGCATTAATCCAAACACATCACTCCCATCACCTTGGGTAACTTTCTCGATCTCGAGGTCACTCGAATTCCAATAACTAATCGCAATCTCAATGGTCTAAGTTGAAATGGCGGTGAAGACTGCACTAGTTGAAGAAGGAATATGCCAATATGTCCTAGAGGGGGGTGAATAGGACTTTTTAAAGTTTTTATGATTTATTTAAAAATCCTACTTCACTAATCTTATGAATATGCAATTATCAGGGTTACTCAAATGTAACTCTACTGGCTTCTAAGCCAGGTAGAGGATCCAATCACAAACTATTCAAGATATAGCAATATGTAACTTAGTTTATGTTGGATGTGACTGTGTATTTGTGTGAGGTGTGATCAGATATATAGATATGAATGCATTGACATAAATTAACACACAGAAGAGCAATCATAAATACAGTCATTTTTATAGTGGTTCAACTACTTGTCTACTCCACTCTCGATAACCGCACTCAACCCTTGAGTGTACCGGATTTCACTATGGAGGTTTCACAATGGTTCACCTCAAACCTAAGGTTTTAAATGAGGTTCACCTTAAACCTTTACAACCTACACTGAGGCTGACTATTTATGCTCTCACGATCAAGGGTCAATACAACGCACACACTTTTAGGCACACTGGCCAAGGATCTTCCATAAGACCCTATTGGAGGTTTCTACACGGTTCACCTCAAACCCAGGAGTTTTACTGGTTCACTCCTAACCAGATGTTTATGCTCTCCACAGAGCAAGGGTCCACACAACCCACCCACCACGTACACTCCCGCCGGAGGCCTCCTTGAGGACTTCAAAGGGTGAGAACCACTTAAGACCCAATCCTAAAAAAGAATGATCACAAGTGTCCTCTTGGACTCTAGATACTTACAAATAAGCTGATGAGTCCCGTTTAGCATAATGCCGAAGATCTCCTCCTCCTTCTTGATGAAGAGTCTTCTGCTCCCTTGATCCGCAACAGAATTATTTACCAATACTCGGCTTCGGGTTGGGTCAAGGTCAAGATGGAATCCTACTTTCTAAAGATTTTTCTATAAGGAAGATAGAGTAGTTCCAACCTTATGCATTCAAGGCATCCCAGCTTAATGATTTACCATTAGGGTAGTAGCTGGAGGATCCTTGAATGCGGAAGTTGATTCCCCAATCCATTCTATTAAATATCAATAATGAGGGTGGATTGGAGGATGAACTTCCTTGAGAGAAAGGGCTTTAGGTATATGATCTAAGGTTAAACACTCAAAAGCTCTCTCTACTTTTTCTCTCAGCAACAATAGACAAGTCTTCTATATATAGGCAGAAGGTTCCAAGGGATATAAAACGGTCACATTTATGACTGAGTTCGATATCATCAAGCAGGTTCGATATCATTGAGCGTATACTCTCAATGGCATTGATGGTCTGCTTAATGACTTGAACTCAAAGTTATACGCTTTTGAAACCTTTTACCAAATAGTCGATGAATTGAAACCACTGTCGATATCATCGGATTTCGAACTTTGATTCCATCGATGGTAGGTTCAATCAATCGATACTTGAAAAATGAGAGAGACTTGTCATGAAATATTTCACTTTTTTAGGATATGATCGAGGGTCAGCTGATGTCATCGAAATTTGTATATTGATGATATCGAAGGCAGTGTCGATGCATCGATAAATCCAATAGATTTACCAGTAAACTCGCTGGACAATTTGTGTCCAGTTTCGATGCAATTGACTCGGCCTCGATATCATCGACATATGAATATCGATTTCCTCGAATGGCCCCCGATCAAAGTTAAAAATAACCTGAAATATCTGCTGAAAGAAATGCGCGCCCACCATCGATATCATCGATGGACTTCCGATCTTATCGATATTTGATTTCAGATCATATTGGAAGGCGCATCGATATATTGAAGAAATTTGAAATTTTCTCTAAAAAACAGGGGCGCCAGAAATCTGCCTGTTGATCTTATCGAGCCACTTTCGATGGTCTCGAGATTTGACTATCGATGGTATTGATAGGTGTATCGATACACCAATAATTCGTCCAGATATGTTATGAAGTTGCTAGACATATTTGGTCATCTTTCTGATCATATCGATGAAGCATCGAGGACTTGACAGCGTAGGTCGATCATATCGAGGGTGCTTCGATAAAATCGACAAGGCGAAAAAAATATGAAGATTTTTCTATTTTGAAAAAAGTTTTCTCACCTTAAAATCCTATGCTTTTCTAACTTATTTTTAAGGGTTTTATTCACCTGGTGTTTTGGGACAAGGGATGTGAGGCTTTAAATTTACCTGTGACGAGTTTGCACACATTCGGTTGAGGCAGACGCTTGAATTGATCTTCCTATCAGGCTCTGAAGACAATCTGACTCAACACTCACGTAACTTTACAAACCAGGGCACTTTCAATCCTCCCTTTGTCAATTACGTATCAAAAACTCAAAAATACCCTAGAATACTCTAGACAAACACACCCTAAATTGTATGTACATACTTTTACACAATTTTACAATTTCTAGCCCATGTACACTCCCTGTAGCTGCTCCCCCTGACTTGTAAACTCCCCTTTGCTTGTTGCAGCTACTCCTCCTAAACACCTGAACAACCATTCAAGCAGATATGCAATTTTTCGTCGGGGTTTTTGTAAATGTTCTCCCCCTTTTTGTTAGTCATTGACAAAGATTGATCAAGTAATATTGACTGAAGAGTGAATTACTTGGGAGAACCACCCAGGTAGAAGCAGATATAGATGTATGAAGATTAAATCATTGTTAAGCATACATCATTTTCAGAATGTATGGATGCATAGTAAATAAAGTGGAGCAGTTATATAGCAGTTAAGATATTCATTACGGACATCTCATGCAATCCATAGCAGAAACTTGAGAAACCAGGGGAACTCAGAATAAAATCATGGTAGTAAAAATAAGAATTATACTCAGCCATTATCAAAATGAACCCAAATTATCCAACTATCCAAAATAAACTGCCCAAGATTGGCAGCAAACTAACAGTTATCCTGATCAAAATGTCATATAAAAAACTGCCCAAGGGTTTTGCAGTAAAGTATTTAGTCAGGGAAAAATAGACACGCAGGGCAATCTGTTCGTAGTTGTACTTCTCGTCATAAACTCAATGTCCATAAGGATTGCTCTGTGTAAGCAAGTCCACCACTTATTGAGTAGTGTGCTGGAGGACGTCGATCTTCTCTTCGATTGTGGTGAGGCGCCTTTCACAGTTGTACAACCGTTCCTCCATTCCAGCCATCCCATTCAAAAGGTGTCATTCTAGATGATGGGACTGGTGGTTTATGATTGATTCTGGGCTGACCAGTGGCGTGCGATTGGACCCTCCATGTGTAGGCTGAGTTGATGGTTGAACATGTTAGACATCTCTTGGCATGGAAAAGTGAACCCTAGGGGGAGACGAAGGGAGACAGTTGCTGGGCTTCCTGGGCTGCATTATTATCAAACCATGCTTCAGGATATAAAACATCAGATGTGGCAGGAAGTCCCGCATGATGTGCTAATTTGCATATAAGTACAGGAAAGCACAGTTTCTCCTGATAATTGCCTTGGATGACACGGATGATTTGCTTGAGGAGAAGAGTCGACAGGCACACTTGATTTTCTTGATGTATATCATACAACAGATTGATCATAAATGGAGAGAGATGATTTCTTTCGACATCACAAGGATATACATTAGACCCAAAAATGTTATGAAGAATTTTGAAAGTGGGTCCAAGAGAGTTGATGTGAAGCAAATTGTCATCATTTCGTGGAACGGTAGTGCCTTGACATAATGCACGAGTAATTTCTCCCCATACACCCAGACCGTTGAGATTCCTGTTAGTTACTGGAATCCGAGTGACATCAAGATCTAGAAGATGAGCCAGGGTGATCGGAGTGATGATCTTTGAGTAATGTGCAAGTTTGACCTGAATGCTAGGGGGATCATTACTAGTGACATGATAGTGATTGAAGAATTTTTGAATCACCCTTAGTTGATACGACCCTCCAAGATTGAGAATGTTCTGCCAACCTCTCACTTCCAAAAGTAAGTCCACTCCAAAAGATTCAAGAACGCTGTTGAGTACTAGACGTTCAACAATGGTGAATGGACGTCCTTCTATTGGAATAGGTTGACGCCTACTGGATTTGGATTGTATGTTCTTTGATTGTAATGAGTGAAGAGACTTACCTTTCCCTTTGTTCATGATTTCTCAATGTATGAGACAGGTAAAGGTAAGGATGGTCAACCAAAAGGAACAGAAAATACCCAACCAAAAAGTGAAGTTAGACTCTGGAGTGGAAGAATTGGAAGGATAATACTCGTTTCTTTTGAAGCTTCTCGGACCCACCGATGATCTTTTGGCCGAGGACTCGAGCAGAGGGCAAAACCAAAAAAAAGGAATTTTCAGGAGAAAGATTTTCCCGCTCAACTGCTTTTTATTGGGCGGCAGTCTTCGATTTTATCGACTTTACTTTCGATTATATCGATAATCCTCATCCGATGTTATCAACAGTTGCTTCGATAGTAGTCCCGATCATGTGACTTTCCACATTCTGAAGGGATGTCGCTAATATCGACTCATGATCGATTAATCGGGAATGTCATATCGATAGACATATCGAAGAGGAATATTTTTCTTTTTCAGCATACGAACGGCTCTTTAAGTATACTTTTACTATTTCTATAACAATATGCTTCAAAAAAATATGTACATGTACTGTACACAACATAGTTATAAACATTTGAATGTTTATACAAAATATTGAGGCAAGGAACCTCAGGTATATCATTTGACGCTCAGCAAAATTGCATCTTTTTAGCAAATATTCAGATCTGGATGCATGATCTAGACTTGTCTTTTTAGCTTAGGACTTCTAGGCATCAGTTCTCTCTATGCCTCTGATAGTGTAGCAATGATTGCTTGTGCGATGATCCTTCATTACTGATTTTCCTGATAGGTCTAGAATTTCACACTCTTATTTATTAAATTTAACCACGTGCCCATTATCACAGATTTGAGATATGCTTAGGAGATTATGTGTCAGACCTTTTATGTAGAAAGCATTCTCATTTTCAAGCAACTGAATTCCTTTTATGATTCCCTGTCCAATTACTTTAGCAGTGGTTCCATCTCCGTAAGTGATAATCCCATTATGAAGGTTCTCATAATTTGAAAAAAGGGACATGTCACCGGTTACATGTCTTGAGCAACCAATGTCAAGGTACCACTTAGAATCATTACCTGTTAAATGATTTGAGTAAGTACCAAGACAATTCTTCTTTTCTTTAATTATCCACTTTGTGACAGGGTTCTTACTTGAAGTAGATTTAATTTTCTTATCTGATTCAACTACTTGATTAGTCTTTGTGTTCCTACTGGAGGCATTAGATTTTTTAAATATTTATGTTCCACACCCAGTTTTGGCTCTAACTTTCTCATATCCTAAGCCATTTTTTTTTTTAAATTTCCAGATTTTCCCATGCCTAAAAGTTTTTCTAGCTTCTCACCACTCTGGAAAAACTTACAGTTTTGCTTGGTAGTTTTTCTGGACTCTTCTAGGTCAAACAGGAGTGTATGACTTTTATTTTGAAGAAGCATATTTTTGTCTTTTAAGATCTCAACCTGCCTGTTCAATTTCTCGGATTCAGATTTAAGGAAGGAGTTAACTCTCTCAAGTCTATCATTGTCAGAGTGATATTGCTGTAAGTTATTGATTAGATGTGTATTAATTTCTAGAATTTTATCAAATCTTTTTGTAGCAATTCCAATTTGTTCTCAGATATTCCAAGTCTTTTAACCACTTTGATGCTATGGATATATAATTGATTGTAAACATCTTGTAAGTTATCCTTTTCTTCTTCTTCAGTTCCCTCATTATCAGATGAAAATGATTCAGTGGTTTGCTGTTTTATCTCGTTCTCAGATTCAGTGGGAATGATTGAAGCAGTGGAGACCATAAGTATTTTCAATGATTTCTGATCTCCATTGCTTTCTGACTCACTGGATTCTGAATTTGACTCTTCAGTATCATCCCACGTGGCCGCCATTGCCTTACCCTTAGTTATTCTGTTTGAGCATTCGGTTGATAGGTGTCCATACTCATGACAGGCATAACATTGTGGTTCTTTGGTTCTTTTACCAAATTTACCTGCAGAAGGTTTATAGTTTACCTTTCTTCCCTTGGAAGGATGACCACGATTCTTTTAAAAGAATTTCCTGAATCGTTGGGCCAGCAAAGCCACTTCCTCATCTTCATTTTCATTTTCGCTCTCATTGTCCTCTTGTAATGTTTTCTTAGAGGTTTTTAGGACAGTTGTTTTAGATTTAGGGATTTGTTTGAAGTGTAGTTCAAAAGTTTGTAAGGAACCTACTAGTTCTACTTTCATCTCATCAATGTTCCTACACTCCTCAATTATTGTAACCTTGAGATTAAATCGTTCTGGAAGAGATCTGAAGATTTTCCTACAAATTTTTGGTACTGGAACTTTTTCTCCCAATCCTCCTATGGAGTTATAGATGATATTCAACTTTATGAAAAACTCCATAAATGTCTCATGCTCTTCCATTCTAAGACTTTTGAACTGTGAAGTCAAGAGTTGAAGTTTAGACCTTTTCACAGTGCTTGTGCCTTCATGGGTTGTTTCCAATAAATCCCATGCTTCCTTGGATGTCCCACACATACTTATTTGATTGAATATATCTTGGGACACGGCACAGTAGATAGCATTCATAGCCTTGGCTTCAGATGTTTGCTTTTCTTTATCGAATGCTGTTCACTTTTCTTTGGATTTGGGTTTTATGATGGTTGTGCCACTGTCAAGTACTATTTGTTCGGTTGGTGGCACGTATCCATTTTCAACTATATCCCAAACATCATGGTCCAAAGATCTCAGAAAGTAGTGCATCCTAGCCTTCTAGTATGTATAATTTGAGCCATCAAATAATGGAGGTCTAGTGACTGATGGGCCCTCTCCTTTGGCCATATTCTCAACTTCAGTTAAGATCACTCTCTAGATAGTGAAGCCCTTAAAGAGAGACCTACTTTGATACCAATTGAAATGGCGGTGAAGACCGCACTAGTTAAAGAAGGAATATGCCAATATGTCTTAGAGGGGAGTGAATAGGACTTTTTAAAGTTTTTATGATTTATTTAAAAATCTTACTTCACTAATCCTATGAATATGCAATTATCAGGATTACTCAAATGTAACTCTACTGGCTTCCAAGCCAAGTAGAGGATCCAATCACAAACTATTCAAGATATAACAATATGCAACTTAGTTTATGTTGGATGTGACTGTGTACGTGTGTGAGGTATGATCAAATATATAGATATGAATGCATTGACATAAATCACACACACAGAAGAGCAATCACAAACACAATCATTTTTATAGTGGTTCAACTACTTGTCTACTCCATTCCCAGTAACCGCACTCAACCCTTGAGTGTACCGGATTTCACTATGGAAGTTTCACAATGGTTCACTTCAAACCTAAGGTTTTAAATTAGGTTCACCTTCAACCTTTAAAACCTACACTGAGGTTGATTGTTTATGCTCTCACGAGCAAGGATCAACACAACGCACCAACTTTTAGGTACACTGGCTAAGGATCTTCCATAAGACCCTACTGGAGGTTTCTACACGGTTCACCTCAAACCCAGGAGTTTTACTGGTTCACTCTTAATCAGATGTTTATGCTCTCCACAAAGCAAGGGTCCAAACAACCCACCCACCACGGACACTCCCGCCAGAAGCCTCCTTGAGGACTTCAAAGGGTGAGAACCACTTAAGACCCAATCCTAAAAAGGAATGATCACAAGTGTCCTCTTGGACTCTAGATACTTACAAATAAGTTGATGAGTCCCGTTTAGCACAATGCCGAAGATCTCCTCCTCCTTGTTGATGAAGAGTCTTCTGCTCCCTTGATCCGCAACAGAATGATTTATCAATACTCAGCTTCTGGTTGGGTCAAGGTCAAGATAAATCCTACTCTCTAAAGTTTTTCCTATAAGGAAGATAGAGTAGTTCCAACCTTATGCATTCAAGGCATCCCATCTTAA